>JBBPFI010000017.1:0-600000 GCA_037974965.1 Dacryopinax spathularia | reverse complement strand
ACAAACAGGGGGGAAAAATGGCTGGAGCACCATCAGAAGCCTCTGTATAATGCTTTGGTTAAGGACCCGTGAATTAAATTGGTTTCGCCCGTCAGCAAGCCGAGGCGGCGTTAAGGGCACCTGGCCACCGTCGGAGGCTCGAGGGAACAAACCCAGCGTTTTGCACTTTCGTTTGCTTTCCAATGTTGTGAGAATGTTGTGTTGTGCAAGTAATATTTGAGGGTAGCTTGTACCGACTCTGCCCTTCTTCAGCTGCATTTGCCGCGGTCTCTGCTTCGACTGTGTCTCGGTTGCGGCGATAAGTGTCGGAAATAAGGGAGAATAAACACCGAGATTCCCCTTCGCACTCCAGTCGACTGTTACCGTTGCCACGCAATCTAGGACATGTATACGGAGGAACACTCAACCGGGAATGAGTTTCCGATCTGGAAAAGGAGCGTGCCGGGTTCGTGCGGGCAAAGCCGACCACCTCTATAACGCCGTTTCCCGCAGAATCCGTAATCGCCGAAAGGCCTGCCGCGGCGTTTGGATGCGCTTAACTCCGTTTCATGTGTACAAGGACTCACTTTGTACGAGGGAAAGGGACACCTGTGTTGTTCTCTTCACAATGTGAGCTAGACTGTCCCCCTTTGCTTGAGATGTCATTGTAAGGCCCGCCCAAATGTAGGCTCTGCTACAGTGCAGGGCGCAGCCGCTTGTGAGGGTGACTAGCCAGCCGTCAAATCTTGCTTACGGACATTGCGTCGAAGGGTCGGACGTTCTAAGTCAGCAAGTGTACAGAGGTCTACAATCCTTCTGTAGCAGTGCAAGACATGCTTTTGAGTTGCTTGTCATGCCGTTCTCACTATCAACTCCATTTCGGTGTTTGGAGTGATCAGAAACGTTAACGCCGAATCTGCAGCGTACTTGCCGACAACTCCCTCCCTTTCGGTTTCCGCGCCAGTTCTCGATCGACCACAAGCCCCACAGACTTACCCCTGATCAGCCCAAGTGGTGCGCATTTTATGGAGTAGCCTTGGTGTGGAGTGGCCTTGGTTGATGGTGTCGCCGCTCAGTAAAGCCGAAAGCTGCCCCTTAAAGCCGAGTATCTTGATAGGGACCAACAGCCAAACAACGCTCAAATGTTACAGCAATACGCACATCACTACTCCCAGCAATGGGCAAATAATATCTGCCATATTATTTCTGTACTAATGAATCACTATTGAAGCCCGTATCTGCTGCCCTCCCCGCACTGAGCTGAGCACCCGCAATGGATCTCCTCTCTTAGCCCACAATCACGATGACACCATCACTTGTTGACGACACCACTGAGCGCACGAAGAGTCCAGAATCCCCTCACCATACCAGCAACACCATCTACATCTCCCTATTCGTCCCGAGGAGACTCAAGATGTAACGCTTAATGACCTCATCAACCCATCCGTTAATCACTCTCTCCCCGTCCGCAGTCACCACACCTCGCATCACAACACCTGACCCACATGTCGCCAGTAGCCAAACAGCTACTATCCTCACATTTGCGCGCTCCCATGACAGCTGCTGGTTACCCCGTCAGCATCTGGCCCATCCGTCTCCCGCTCTGCGTTTGATGATGTCAAGTGGGCAGGAACTGGAATCGCTTGCACAACCGGTCGGCTTGTCAGTGGACAGCGAGAGTGGTCCACACCAGTCGCACGTGGAAAACCGGTACTAGAGGGGTGTGAAGGACGGTACAGAGTGGGAGGGGCGTATGTAACGTCTATGCCGGGCACAGAGAGAGGGTGAATTTTTCGATATGGCGACGGAGGACACGGAGGATGATCGCCCAGGCTAGGGAGAACCAATACCGCTCGACCTTCTTCCGGCACTCGATCTTGCACTGCACTCCCCACGCCGGACATTCCCGCTCTCCGTTCTCTTCGATCCATACGTTTCCCTTCCGTCGCCCTTCCGACACCTTTTCCTCGTCCCCGTGGCCGGCCCACACTACCAGCACATGCAAAGGCAGTCCCCTCCGTACCCGCCCATCCATCGATGACCTCCGAGCCTACCTCTCCTTTTAAAGAACATCGCTACTTGCAAGCGATCCGCTCCCTCAGCCCCTCTCCCTACTCCCCCAACTGCTTTCCCCGACCCCGGGTGCGTCCTTACCGCAAGAAGGCGAATTCTGCATCCCGCCGGGGGTGGGGAAGCTGGCAAGGGACTAAACAGAATGGTGCCAGAACAGCGGATGAGCTGGCAGCAACTATCCGAAGAATGGCGCAGCATTGATGTGCTCGCTTGAGGAGTACGCTTCCTTATCGCCTCCACACGTATGTTTTTGACAAGTTCTTAGAGGTTGTTTGAGCTGCCAACCTTAAGACCGATTCATCGGAGTTAGCACATCCAGATTGTGGCAAGAACGCAGGTGCCCTTGATTCGCTGGAACGGTGGTAAGGCCTCTTGCATGCTTCTGCCCAGAGGCTTTCTGACCGTTTCTTACAGCATTGTTTCACTAGAAGTCCCTACGCAATGCACATGCAAGTGTACTCTTTTGGATTGAAGATAGAAAGAGCCCTCCTCGGAGTTTAGCGGCAACCGGCGTTCAGGGAGGAGAATTGCCAAGATCAAAGCCTACTGCCGCCGGCATTGTTATGATTGCCTTTGCCTCTTCACCACACTCCGAGTCTGGATAACAGTAATCTTGTGATGAAACGCGCGGTCTATAACCCGATACCGCGACCGTGACTCTTGACCGCCGTAATAGAGTGCCTGTGTCACCGCCCACGGCTCAACATCGCCAACCTCCGCCGTCGTCCACGCTAAATCAACGTCTCGGTCATGCTGAACGTGTCAATTTGCATTCTGTCCTGCATTCTGGCCAAGGCAGAAAGGCGGGACGATTCTGCAAGGCGGGACGATTCTCCTCTCCCTCCCCCCCCCCCCCCCCCCCCCCCCCCGCCCCCAAAGAAGCTACGGTCCAGTGGAAACGCACCAAGCAGATGCAATGCTTCCAGGGGCAGCTCCTCGGAAGGCTTTGAACTGCTTCAATGGCTAGTTTCTCTGGCAGACACATAGGACGTCTTTGCTCAGTAGCAGACGATGTTCCGCGACAAAACCTGGCCGCCCATACAATTCTTCCGGATCCGGTAATTGGTCTTCCCAATCGGGGGCCCGGACCAAACCAGCCGCCAAATGACGGAATTGCCTTGCCTCACGCTTTCTACTCTGGCTAAATGCTTTCGCATTCCTGAGATGCTTTGGTAAACCGGTATCGGGTCGATTCGCTCACTATCTGATTTCCCCTTTCCGAACATCAAAGCCGAAGGAGATTGCCAAGGTTTGCGAGATGAATCTGCTTGTTGCTTGTGTGACCTGTACCTCAGGGACTTTCCTGTCAGGATTTGGCAGGGCAGGGATTGGCGGAGGGTTGGGAGCTCCAGAACAAGGGTCGGAGCAGGGTGAGTTCCCGAGGGTCTGGGATTCCGGCAGGGATGGTTGCGTCGAACTGGGGCAAGGACAGACCAGGGATACTGGTTAGGATTCACAGGTTACGGGGTTACAGGAGGGAGGGAGAGAAAGAGTTGACATGACAAGGAGTAACACCTGTAACGAACTAGCTACTGATAGAAATCTGAGCTCGGAAGCTGCTTCCGAGTTTCCAAGCTGGGCTCCGCTCCCAAGGGTCTTCGGGAGCCGGTCATGACATTTCCGAAGTGGTTCTTTGGGCGCTGGCACACATGGGTAATCCACATGGCAGAATGGGCGGAGTTTGATTACTGTCTGGACTATCGAAGGATCGCGCACAGCCTCAATATGCTGCCATGTGGCCTTGTTGCTTCTCTCCTTATCGCTCTGAAGCTTCTGATGCCGCGCTTTGTGTGCTGGCAGCTCTGCATGGCTCACATCAATGTCATGCGGAAAGAAGCGTGGGAGTTCGTTTTCAATTTGTTTGACCCCTTGCGCTTTGTGCGCTGACGGCCATGGCGGGGCCGGATTCACGCGAAAGGAAGCAGCGGAGTCGCAATCTCCTGTTTGTTTGACCCCGACGAAGGCGGACATAGGATCTAACGGGAAAGAAGCGCAGAGGGTTACGTCCGCTTGCCTGGGGGCAGAGGCGTCTGATGGGCACTAACGCACGAGGGTTAGAGTAAACCCCCGACGCTGTAGCTCGGCAGCGTGATCGATGTATACCGCTCCGCCACTTTGCAACGACTGAACGCTGAGACGGCTCGGTGGGCACTGGAGGAGGTCGCCGAGCCCCCTTGACTCGGCGTGGGAACGAAGAGGGACGCTGCCGAATTGGAGGCGGGGTAGTCCACTGGGGATAATCCTTTGCTCTCAGTGCACTGGTCCAATATGTACGACTCATGATGGAGCACATGAGTCCTGACATGCAAACTGGGATGTGATGCGCTGGCAGGACAACAGTGCTGGCATTGAAGGCACCATCAGAAGACCCAGCACAGCCTTGATGTGCTGGCATTCGGAGTCGGTTTGTTGTATTGCCTCTGACCATTACCTTGGGCAAGCTTCTGACATGTAGTCTTTGTGTGCTGGCAGTTACACATGGTGGAACTCCATTTTAGGTGGAAAAAAGCAGCGGAGTTGTAATCCTTTTTGTTTGACATGGACGACGTCGGCGATAACAAGTCCTCGCTAGGAGCGTAAACTCCGCTTTGATGTAAAGTAGCTAATAAGGCACAGGCAGTTCAGAACGGCCTCAGGTATCATTACAACCATTCGCATGAATTGTTCTGGAAGGAAGGCCACGTCAGTTACGTAGAAATCCCGAGGCGGAAAGTCAAAATCACCATAACGATGCAGGGGTTGTTTTACCAATGTTGGAGTTTAGTTGACCCTGGTCTTACTCTTCGGCGAACAAACGAAAGCTCGACGACGCCCTTCCCCTCCACAGCTTGCTTGTCTGCCAACTGCAAGTCAAGGTCTTCTGCCGCTGCCCACCCCAATTCTTCAACAGCTATTGATACGGAAATCTTGTTGCGGACGAGGCGATGTGTTGGAAATAGGCAAATCATGAGTGGAACAGAAATACCAAGTTTCGGGAAGATGATCCAGGTTGTTTGGCAGCCTTCATACCGATTCTACTATTGCAGGAAGGTCAACGTCATCCAGTCTAGGACCAAGGTTGCCAAATGCCAACGCAAAGTGCCCAATTTTGCTGGGCTAAAGCCGATTGCGGGTAACGCCGCATCTGCTTGCAGGCGCTATCTCCGGAGGGGTAGCTTCGGCGTTACCAGGCTCCTGACTCCGTTTGAAGCGCCCAGTATGCTAAAGAGAAAGGGGATGCCTTCGGGCGCTTCTTAACTCCATTTCGTGGACCGGCGTGGGTTGACGGGGATCCATTTGTGTCGAAAGCAAGCAAACGTCATGATCAACCTCAACTGGGACGTCCTGAAGCATGTTGACGCGATAGTTGTTACGCCGTTCACTTTAGCGAATCCATAACGGGGTTAAGGCTAATGACAAGGCTAAACCCCGACAACGCAGACTGCTTACTGTAGACTGGTTCTCTACCGGTTTCGCTGCGGGGAGTTGGCTTCACAGGCAACTCAAGAAACTTCTACTCCATGGAAATGGCGCGCATCTTAGTGCATCAGCATCGTTGCTGGTGTGTTTCCGTAGAAGCCGACACGACATTGGATTAAAGCCGACGTACTTATCGCCGCGCTTGATAGGGACATGCGAAGACAAGACCACTCACTCATTGTTAGTACCGCAATACATTCAAGTCGACTTTCCAGTAATGAACCCATAATCTACTGCATACCTCCACTGCACTCCCTCTACTGAAACGCTCTGTACCTCCGTCTAAGGGCCTGACTACTGGCAACGGATCCCCTGCCTTCTTTGTCCATCACCATCCCACCGTGACTCCCCCAGCTCCCGCCACTCAGCGCAAATGAAATATGTGCAATACTCTCATCATACCAACAAACCCGTCCGCCTCTCCCTATTCCTCTATCGGGAGAATTCCAAGATACAACCTCGAACGATCTCATCAACCCATCGCTACATGACCCTCTATCCCATCAGCAGTCAAACCGTGCCTCCCGAGATCAACAGGCAACGTGTCATAACCGAGGTCGAGACATGGTGGATGGAGAGAGGTGTGGAGGGTGAGAGACAGGTCTAAGTGACGCGCGTCGCTGGAGTACTTAGGGTCGATGGCAGACAGCCATGTCTGCTCGTCGCGTCAACACACTCTCCTCCTGCCCTTGTCTGTACCCAAACCTCTACGCTCTCAGTCAATTCTACTCCGTTGCTCTCGCTCTCTTCTGCCCAGTCTTGCCTAGCTTCCGGTCTATCTGCCAGTCCAATCTGCCCTCAATCGCCTCAAGATTTGCACGATCGCTGGTCCCTCGCATCCGGCCTGTCCGGTCCCTGGTCCCACCCAATCTTACAACCTCCCGTTCTCCCTCAGTTCTCAACCAATTCCCTCAACCCCAGGGTCGATTGAACCGCCTCGACAAGCTCTACAAATTGCTATTAGGAATCCCTCCAAGTTTTGTGGGAAACACCTAGCGATCCCTCCAAGCCTTTGCCAGATCCCTCCAAGTCTGTGCGCAGATCCCCTCAACTTTGGACAACACGTGCAGCCACACATCCAGCCATCCGGCTCATACGACCTCAGCTCTCAGCCCTTGTCTCTGCTTCCTGCGCCCCGCCGTGACACAACGCTCAGTGCCGCCAGCCAAACGGGGACCAGAGGTACCTCCGCCCACCTCCTTGATCTCTTGGCTGCTCTGAACTACCCCTGCACCATACGGTGAAACGGCCCCTCCTTCAAGAAGATGCTATCGTTGAGCTGGAGCACAGAGCGTGAACAGCAGGGATGGACGTGTTCAGCAAGAGCGAGCTGCCCACAAGCCGGATGTTAGAGGGTAGCGGCAGTAGAAGGGGATAAGGAGGTGGAGGTGGAGGAGATGGATCGCCCTTCCCAATGGAACCGAGCGTGGCGTTTCCGTCTGGTGCCATTGCTGGCGGGAGGGGTGATGCATCGAGACAGACGTCTACCCATGATGTCCTGCGGTGTGCAAGGGTGTCCTTGATCCATGTTATCGTGTTGTTCTCCACTGTATCGCCCTGCGCAAGACTGTTCGCCCTCGTCACCTCTCAGCAGCCAACGCCAGCCTAGATCGACTGCTCGCCCGACGCATGAGCGCAAGCTGCGTGATGCTTACCTACAAGGGGGCTGGCGCCACTACCTGAGGAGGAGAGGAGGAAAGGGAAGCCCCAAGCTAGGTGAACTCAATCAAGTCCACCGCCGGCTGGAGCCATTGCACACAAGGGTTGGTGAATGCAGATGACGATGGGGGCAGATTGAGCGGGAAGTGCGGTGTAAGAGGTGGTGGACCTCAATGTGCAGAGTTACTGCCACATGGGAGGGGCGCACTGAGCTGGTATGCAAGTCATGCAAACAGGGCGGATGGTGAGAGGCAGAGGAGATGATTGACCAGGAGAAGAAGACGGAGAAGGAGAAGGAAAACCAATGCTGCTCGAGCGTAACTCAATACTCCTGTCTCTCCCCATGCCGTACCTCCATTCTCTGAGCCTGGCATTGCTCCTCTGCATCTCTCTCTCCATGCACCTAGCTCTCCCTTCTTCGGCGCACCTCTGCCAACTCCGTCACCCTCACCCAAGCCCACAGCCTCCAGTACCATCTCCAAATCCAGCTCACTGTGCAGCTACACAGCAAGTCAAACCTCCGCGCCTCTCCCTAAAGGCCTCGCTCACCTAGAAGGACGCCAACACCAACACGGGACGCTCTTCCTCCTGGAACCCATGTACCCACAATGCCTAAGCCCCACCTCGGGCTCAACTTCACATGTGAGGCCATGCGATGGCAAGGGACAAACACACCATCTCCGGAAGGCCGGAGGAGCTGCCAAGGGAGTATCAGAAGAAAGGGCACAGTGGGAAGTGGCAGGGCGTAAACTCTGTTTTGGCAAGTTCACCATCGGCGATAACAAGCCCTCGGGGTCAGGTGAAAATACGTAAACTCCGCTTGTAGGTATTATTGGAAGACAGGTTTCGAAAATGGCGGGCAGAGGGCTCAGGCACCCTGGGCATTCTCTGTGCAATCATTTGGGCAAGGACCCATGAATTGTGTTGCTCTCGTCTGTCAGTAAGTCAACGCGGCGATAAGCATGCACCTGACCAAGATCGGAGTGTATCCTCCACCGGGTCTCGCCCGACCGAACCGGAGTTTGGCGCTTCCTGTTGCTCAAAACTGTCCCGGTCGGCGAGGGTGACACGATCGTAGTTTGCATTGTTTGCCCACTTCTTGTGTCTCTTTTGCCGCTTCCAATGCTTGGAATGCATTCTGGTCGCGGGGATAACGGTCGGGCGTAGGCAAGCCATGGGTGCCAAATGAACACTGAGATTCTCCTTGGCACTGGACATTGACTGTCACCCCTTACAAGCTGCATACCATGGAAAGGGTGACAAGGTAACAACATAGTCGCCCCGAATCCGAGTGACATGTCCCTTGCCGAATCCGGCTAAGTATCCTGAGCCGACCCTAAAGTACAGTTTCCACAACTATATGGCGGATGCAATTACTTGCCACGCTTTCGTTTAAAACGTTTTCGTAGCATACACTTCCGCTCCTCACATCTTGTATTCGCTCTACCACTAATACGCATTCGGTGCACACGTATCCACCATAAGCCTTCCTATTCCGACATCGCACACCTTGTTAAAGGGAAGGTTACTTCAGCTAGGAACGTGTTTCCTGCTGTCGAAACGGAGCGTGCGGAGTTTGGGCAGGTAAAGCCGACAACTCTTTAACGCCGTGTCCGGGAGGTGATTTTTATCGCCGAAAGGGCGCCCGTAACTCCGTTTTGCCATGTTGAAGCGCTCAGTGCGCGGGAGGAAAGGGGGACACTGACTTCGCTTCTTCACAGAATCAGACTGTCTGTCTTTGCCCTGGGTTGCGTTTAAAGCTTGGGCGCCGCACTGTAATGGTCATGCTACATACTGTAACTGCACCCTTGTGATGAACGTTAAACAACCAGCTGCCAGACTTCTTGCGAAATGTTGTCCCCTGATGTTAATTCAAGTGGTCTGAAGTGTACACCAGAAAGCAAAACGCTGTCTAATCTGAGGGACAGAGGAAGGCATCGTTTTGAGCTGTTGTGCCGTTCACCTGATCCAATCCACACCGGCGTTAAGAACTACCGGCAAGGTTTACACCGACACTGCTAGGTACTTGCAAACAGCTCGCCCTGCTTTAGTTTAGTAAGTTTCTGCTCACGGCTAATCCCAAGTCATTGCCCCTGTTCCACCGAAAGGGAGCGTAGTTTTGTGTAGTGGCCTTAGCTGAATGTTCCAGGGCGGTAAAAGCCGAAAGCGATGAGTTAACGCCGGGCGCCTTATCGCCGAGATCGATAGGGATCAACAGTCCAATAGTAAGCGTCAAAGTTGTTACGGCGATACACTCATCACTTATCCCAGCAATGGGCGAATAGGCTCGTACACAACCTCTGTCGTACTCATGAAGCACTGCTGAAGCCGTCGACTGCATTACCTGCACTGAGTTGCAGCACCCGCAATGGATCCCCTCCTTAGCCCTCCATCACGATGACACCATCACTCGCCGACCGACCGCCATATCCACAATCCCCTCATCATACCCAGCAATTCCCACCGCCTCTCCCCACTCACACGCAGGACAATCAAGATATCACGTGTAACGACCTCATCAACCCGTCCCGCAATCGCCTTGACCCCCATCAGCAGTCATGCGACACCTTCCAACGTCCACGCGACCCGCACGTCGCCAGTCCCATGTGCAAACGCGGTGCGGGAGGAGGTGAAGGCGGTGTAGGAGCAGGATATGGCTCTCCGTTCCCTACGACATGAAGGACGCCGAAACATGCACATGGACACGATCACTATTGCCGAGCGTCTGAGTCTTCCAGCGTTGGATGTAGCATTTGCGTACGGTTCAGGCTTCGTGATCAGGGATGAGGACGCGGACACGTCCAAGGAGGGCAGCAAGAGTTGGTAGACGGTATTGTGTATCGAGCGGGACTGGGGGCGGGGCGCATGGGAGGGTGCATTGACCGATATGAAAAAGCGGGATGCGGAGGACGATCGACCAGGCCAAGGAGATTCAAGATCGCTCGACGTTCTTGCGCCACTCGCGCCTCTTGCACTACACACTCCAAGCCTGACATCCATACTTTCGGTCTTCTCTGCTGTCTACGTCGCGCTATTCTGTCGCCCTTCCATCGCTCTTCCTCCTTACCCAACCCACCTCCTCCACCAGAGCGAATTCCCCCGCCGTACGCAACAGCCCATCCATCGATGAAGGACACCCTCCCCTCCGCCTTCCCTCCCCTCCACACATGACCATTACCAACAGTTGAACTTCCCTGATCGCTACTCCCTATCCCTACACCTCTCTTCCCCAACCCCATCCCGACTGGTCTATGCGCCGGGTGATCCTGGCAAGGGCCAACCACACCGCCGCCGCTGCAACGGATGAGCTGGCAGGGGACTAGCAGAGGGAGGCCGAGACATTGATGGGCAGGTCTGAGGTCTAAGGTTCCTTGTCGCCCTGTGTTCGTTTGTTTTCTGACAAGTTACCAGTTCTTGTAGGCTGTATGAGCTCCTGGAAGCTTAAGACCCCATTGTCGGAGTTAGCGTATCTTGATCACAGCGAGAAAGTAGTCATCCATGATCCTTGATCCGCTTGAACGATGGTACAGCAGGTTCGTCCCCTATGCCCTGAGGCTTTCTGACCGGTTCTGATAGAGTTCTTGTGCTGGCGGCCTCGACCTGTTGCTCGTCGTATACTCTTTCAGATCTAGCCGAACCCAACTCGGAGTTTAGCCGCGAGCGGCGTTAAGGCACCCTCGTGTCATCTTTCGGTCGACTGCTGTCAGCGTTTCTTCAGCTTGCCGTTTCTCTTGTGGCCTGCAAACTTCCTTTGCCTCTTCACCACATTCGGCCCTTGGAAAGGAATACTCTCGTGATCAGGGGCAGGGTCCGTACGTCATGCGGCCGACGCTGCTCTTCAACACTTCTATCGCCCACCCAAACACAGTAGGACAGTCTCATTGTGGCGCCCGCTCGCCCCGATTTTGATAACGTTCGGCGCCTTCTACGCTAGGCGAACATCTATGTATGCGGCAACTCGCCTTTGGCGTCGAGTTCGCCTAAAGTAGCAAGACGGGACTACTCTCCCCCAATAAGAAGCTGGTCCGGGCGAAACGCAGCAAGAAGCTGCAATCCTCCCAATGAGCAGCTCCATGGACGGCTTCGAAACTGCTTCTATGCCTAGCCGCTCTATCCTATACCTGAGACGGCTTGGCTCAGTTCCAGACGATGTTCCGTAGGGAAAACTGGCCGGCCATAGAGTTCTTTCGAATCCGGCCATCCGTCTATGCAATCGGGAAACTTACATTGACCCGGATCAAACCAGGTGCCAAATGACGGATTTGCCTTGCCTCAAGCTTTCGACTTTATCTGAATGCTTTCGCAGTCCTGGAATGCCTCAGTGCAGTAGTATTGGCTCAAGTCGCTCGCCATCCGATTTTCCCTTCTCTAACATGAAGGCAGGGGCAGATTGCCGAGATCTCGTCCGGGGCATGGGAATGGCTCGTACCGGTTCACGGGTAAGGGCAGCGCATCAGTGATCTTTGGCGTCCCACACGGGGAACATTGCAGGAGGGATCAAGGAACCGGGCACCGTTTCCGATCTGTTGGCACGCGAGGTAAGCCTGTTAGCACTTGTTTCCCCTGCAGCTCAGCGACCGTCGGATGCCGCTCCTTGTGCGCTGGCGCTTATGTAGGGATTACATGGCAGAGAAGGGGCGGAGGCTGATTACTGTGGAGACCATTGAGGGATGGCACACAGCCTCAAGATACTGCCATGCGGCCATGTCCCTTTTCTCCTTATCGCGGGATCAAGCTTCTGATGCAGTCCTTTGTGCGCTGGCAGCTCCGCATGGCTCGCATCAATGTCATGCGGAAAGAAGCGTCGGAGTTCGTTCTGCTTTTGTTTGACCCCTTGCTCTTTGTGCGCTGGCATCCTTGGCAAAAAGAAGCATCGGAGTCCCAATCGGTTTTTTGTTTGACCCTGAGGAAGGTGTGGTCTAAGGGAAGGAAGCGGACATTCAGTTCCGTTCTACATGCGAGAAGCTTCGTCTGATGGGCACTGACACACAAGTTCTACTGTACTCCCTCATGATATGGCTCGGCACAAGGCGCAGTGTCTTGCGCCCTATGTACTCCCAGCCTATCCTAGCGATCCCATTGTGCGGCGCTGAATAAGCATTGAGAATCACCGATGGACAGTAAAGGAAGTCGCCAAACCTCTTGGCTAGGCTGTGAGAAGGAAGAGGAAAGATGCGGAGACGACGGCAGAGTAGCCGACTGCGGGCCAGGCTTCGCTGCACGTTCACGGGTCCAATATGACCATGATGGCATACACGAATCCTGATGTGCGGAAGCCGCAGAGGGCTTCGCTGGCAAGATCACCGATGCGCTGGCAAGGCACCATCAGAAGATCTAGCATGGCCTTGATGTGCTGCCATGTGGACTCAATTTATTCATCGTTTCTTACCCTTATCCGCTGGCAATCTTCTGACGCCAGGCCTTTGTGTGCTGGCAGCGACACATGGCCATCCTCCATATCAGGTGAAAGAAGTGACGGAGTTGTTATCTGTTTTGTTTGATAGGTACGATGTCGGCGATAAGAGGTCCCCGCTAGGCCCGTAAACTCCGCTTTGACGTAAAGTAGCTATTGATGCTCGGCCCGATTAGGGACTCAGGTACTTTCGCAACCACTCCGTCGAACCCCTGGGGAAGTAAGAAAGTCTCAATTGAAGAGTGGTCGCATGTCGGTAAATCAAAACAGCGCTAACGATGCATCAGTTCTTTGCCGATGTCGGAGTTAGCGTGTTTACCGGCTCTTATCTGGGCAAACAAACCAAGTTCGGCGCTCTCCTCCCTCACGCTGATACCCGGTCTGACGACTGCAGGTCAATGGTTTCTTGGCTGTCTGCCGCACTTCGCAACGGCGTCCGCCCCTATCGATGCATGAATCCCATTGTAGGGGAGGCAATAATTGTCGGAGATAGGCGATTCGGGGTGGAAAACGAGTACTGTCGGAAAGACGATTAAGGTTGATTGGTAATATTTGCCGTGCCCGTCCAACCCATTCCCATACCGGTCTACATCAGCTAGGCCCAGGTTCCCAGACAATGAAAGTGCCGACTACCGAAGCTTGGTGGGTTTAAAGCCGACTGCAAATTAACACCGCATCGCCTACCGCCGCAAAGGTAGCATCGGCATTAGCGAGGCCCTTAACGCCGTTTCCAGTGTAGAAGTGCTGAGTGCGCAAAAGGGAAGAGGAAACGGTTGCAGCGTCTCCGGTAAGGTTAATTGATGTGAATTGCATCCCTTTGTCAGGTGTTGTACATTCGGCGCCGTCATGCTTCGCGGCACACGCGTTGATGGCTGGGATCAGTAAACATGTGCCGCCCGACACTTCTAGACCCAACGATACAGACCTGGGAGGGCTCAAGGGATCATTTGTCAGAAACGAAACGCTTTCTACCCCAACTCACAACTGGTGCGTCCTGGGTCAAGATGGTGTGGCACTTGTTGTGACGTTCACTTTATCCAATCCATAACGGCGTTAAGAGTAACCAGCCCGCCAAACGCCGACGTTGCAGTGTACTTACGATAGACTCGTTCTCTACCGGTTTGTGTGGGTGAAGTCGGTTTGACAGGGGGCTCGGGGAAGGACTTCAACGGCAGGAAAAGGGTCAGCATCTTTCCAGCAGCGTCGTTGCTGGTGCTGTTCGGGTACAAGCCGAAAGCTTTGAGTTAAAGCCGAGGAACTTAGTTATCGCCGTGCCCCCCAGGGACCAACATTCGAAAGCTCACGCACTGACAGTCAGTGTCAGTAATTTTCAAGTCGACTTGCCGATAATGAGCCAATACTCCTTTGTACATCTCCTCCACATGCCCAATCTCCCCTGAAGCGACCTCTACTTCCTTTTGAGAGGCAAATGGAGTATTCGCGTTCCACCTCCGACCATCACCATCGCACCATCACTCCGGTCCCACCTCCACTCGGCGCACACGCTGTTACCAACAAGTCCCTCTACCTCACCGTGTTTCCCCTGTCAGAGGAATCAAAATACAACGTGTAAACGACCGAATCACCCATCCCTACTCGTCCCGCTCTCTCGCCAGCACGCGATCACGATTTCCGCGCCGTCACTACCCAAATAGCGACCAACCCCACTTTGGCTGATTGCTCGGCTTCGTACAACAGTCGCTAGGTACCGCGGCAGCATCTGGTTCACTCGTCACGCTGTCGCCTTGCAGGTGGTCGAGATGGGCTATTCTGTAACTGGCGCGGCTAGCGCAGCCAGTCGGCTTGGAAGTGTTCAGCGAGAATGAGCTCCCGATACTCCAATATGAGAAGCGTTGCTGGAGCAGATGGAGACGGTGGAGGTGCGCAGATTGCTCACCATTCCCTGCGACACGAAGTTCGCCGGACCAGGGACGCGATCAACCCTGCCGACTCTCTGCCGGTCTTGCAGCGTTGGCTTACCTCGGCCTGCGCGCTGTTCAAGGCGGCCTTGTGAATGGGGACGATGACGCGGACACGCCGAGTGAGGAGAGCAGGCGATGGTAGACGGTATCGTGCGAGGTTGCTATAGAGCGGGAGAGGCGTTTGTAATGGGTAGAGGGTTACAGAGAGACGGTGAGTTGTCCGATGTGAAAAGGGAGGACACGGCGGACGATCGACCAGGCGAGGAGGAACCAGTACCACTCGCCCTATTCCGGCACTCCCGCCTGTGTCCGCACTCCGTAACCCTGGCATTCATACTCTCGGTTCCTCTGGTGCATGCGTTTCCCCTTCCAACGCCTCACTTCCATCGCCTCTGTGTCCTCGCCCGTACCGACCTCCTCCACCAGCAAAGCCAATCTGGGCCCTTACGTACGTCCATCCATCGACGCTCTCTGAGGCTCCCCCCTCCCTCCGCCGAAGACGACCACTATCAGCAAGCGACCTTCTCCCTCATCCCCACTCCCTGCCCCAAACCGGCTGTCCCCAAGCCCCCGGCTCGAGCTCACCGCAAAGGGCGAATTCTGCATTCGGGCGGCCGTCATTAGAGTCTGGAATTTGACCCGCTGGTTTGGGTGCGGAGTGCGGCAGAAGCGGGTTTGCCGAGGCTGAGGCATGGGGAGGGGTACAGGAATAAGGATGGGTGCAGGAAGGGGTGGTCAGACGGGCAGTGCGTTGGGTTGTGGTACGTCGATCCTCTTAGTAATTTGAGTGTACTTTCTTCCTACACGCTGCTACATGCGCCACTTTGGCCAGGCATATTTCTTCTTTCTCGCGCTGATGAATCGCTCTATTCATTGGTGTCTAACGTGTGCTCCAGCTGGGACCTCGTGTAAACGCCATACACATATACACCTGGCGCACATACCTCCGAAAGGAGCGCTCAATGACTTACAACGTCACCTTGTACTCCTTCCCCCGACTCATCCCTAGACGAGGCGTCTAGCTCGCCGGTATACCAGTCCAGCACGCCGCTGAGGACCGAGTCATACTTGATGTGGTGGGAGGAGAATGTTGGTTAGCTGATGATTGAGCGGCTCCTTGCTGGAGAGCCACGGGAGCGTTTACTGTGCATATCACTCTTGTTCTTGCGCCGCTTCCTCTCTGAATCTACCAATACAGAGTCAGTCAGAAGCATTCAAGCGATGCGGAAGCTAAAGTCAGGAGAGCAGAACTAGCCGCATTTAACATCGTGTGCAGGCCAAACGACAGGTTCTTTCCCCCAAGCGCACGAAGAAGCGATGGAGTGGAGACATGGATAGCGGGGACGACTCAGTGTACTGGTTTGCCGGTAAGGGGACAACCGGGGCGGTGGGGAGCTGGCGAGGGGCAAACAAAGCATCGCCGGGACAACAGATGAGCTGGCAGAGAACTGTCAGAAGAAGGGCGCAGCATCGAGCCGCTGACCTTCTGGGTCAGCTTCCTTGTGGCCTCTCCACGTGTGTTTTCTGACAGGTTCCTACAGGTTGTCTGAGCGCTGACAACCTTAAGACCGAATATCGGAGTTAGCGTATCTTGATTGTAGCGAGAAAGCAGTCACCCTTGAAGGGCTGGAACGATGGTGAAGCGGCTTCGTCGCCTATCTGCTGCGGTTTTCTGACAGTTTGTGATAGGTTGTTGTGCTTGCGGCCTCGACCTGTTGCTCCTCATGTACGCTTTCGGATTTAACCGAGCCCTACTCGGAGTTTAGCCGCGAGCGGCGTTAAGGCAACCCTGCGTCATCTTTTGGGCGATCGCCGACAGCCGTTCTTCAGCTTGCGGTTTTCCCTGTCGCTCGCAAATTTCCTTTGCCTCTGCACCGCATTCAGAGTCTGAGAAGAATGTTTTGGCGATCAAAGGCCACTCGATGCGGCCGATGCTATACTTCATCACTTCTATCTCGTACCGAAATCAAGTAGTACAGTCCCAGTGTGGCCCATGCCTGCCGGATGTCAATACCCACCCGTGCGGTCTACGCTAGACGAACATATTTGCATGCGGCAACTGGCCTGTTGGCATCGAGTTCGACCAAGGCCACAAGACGGGACTACTCTCCCTTCCTAAGCAGCTAGGGTCCAGGCAAAACACACCAGGAAATTGCAATGCTTCTAGGAACAGCTCGTCCGAAGGATTCGATACTGCTTCTGTGCCTGGCTTCTCTAGCAGATACATAGGACGGCTTGCCTCAGCAGCCGATGACGTTCTTCGACGAAACCTGGCCCCCCATACAGCTCTTCCGAATCCGGTAATCGCTCTTTAAAATCGGGGAACTTAGAATCGTTCGGATCGAATCAGCCGCCAAATGGGGGAATGGCCGTGCCGCTGCAAAATGCTTTCGCATCGCTGAAATACTTCGGCGCACTAGTATCGGGGCGATTCGCTCAGTATCCGATGTCCCCTTCCCAAACAACAAAGCAGAGGGAGATTGCCGAGGTTTTCGAGCTGAACCTGCTTGTCGTCTGTTTGACCTTTCTAATACGGTCCTTTGTGCGCGGGCACGCATGCTCATTCACATGGCCGAGAAGGGGCGGAGTTTGATTACTGTCGGACTATCGGGATCGCGCACAGCCTTGATATCCGGCCATGCGGCCTTGTCGCTTCTCTCCTTATCATGGTCTAAAGCCCCTGCTGCCGCCCTTTGTGCGCTGGCAGCTCCCCGATGGCGGCATCAATGTCATGCGGAAAGAAGCGTCGGAGTTCGTTTTGATTTTGTTTGAGCCCCTTGCTCTTTGTGCGCTGGTAGCCCCGGTTCTAGCGAAAGGAAGCAGCGGAGTCTCAATCGTTTTTTGGTTTGACCCCACGGAAGCCGGATACAGGTAGGGTCTAAAGGAAAGAAGCGGACATTTTGAGTTACGCCCGCTTGCGTCCGTAAAATGCATCTGATGGGCACCGTGCACAAGGCCTACGGTATTCCCCGACGAGGTAGGTCGGCAGGGTGCTCAATGCCTTCCACTCTGTGTTCGAGTATCATATGATATGTAGCGTGCCGCTTGGCGAGGACTAAACGCTGAATAGGTTGAATGGGCACCGAAGGAAGTTGCCGAAATCCTTCTCTCGGCGTGGGAACGAGAATGAAGAGGGAGGATTGCCGAATGTACCAATACGACCTTGCTGGACCCCATGACTCCTGATTGGCGGAAACCGTGAAGTGATGCGCTGGCAGGACGACGATGTGCTGGCAAGGCACCATCAGAAGATCTGGCACAGCTTTGATCCGCTGGCATGCGGGGTTGGTTTGTTTCATTACTTCTGGCCGTTATCCTTCAGCAAAGTTCTGACGCGTAGTCTTTGTGTGCTGGCAGCTACGCATGGCCGTCCTCCATTTCATGCGGAAAGAAGCGGCGGAGTCGTTATCTTTTTTGTTTGATGGGTCCACCGTCGGCGATAAGCGCCAGGAGGGTAAACTCCGCTTTGACATACAGTAACTAATAAAGCCCGCTCGGAACGGACTTAAGTACCATCGCAGCCATTCATGAAGCCTTTGGGAAGTGAGGAAGCATGGAACAAGTAGCAGTCAAAATCGCAATAACGATGCATGGGTTCTTTTACCAACGTCGGAGTTTAGTTGACACTGGTCTTACTCTTCGGCGAACAAACCAAAGCTCAGCGATCCACTTCCTGTGGGCAGCTCCCGGTCTCCCGAGTGCATTCAAAGTTTCTCCGCTGCCTCCACAACTTTCTAAACGGTCTCGGCCGCTATCAGTACAGGCCCCCCTCGCAGCCGACGCGATACTGTAAACTTCGGAGATAGGCAAGTCCTGGGTAGAAAACAAATACCAAAGTTCGGCAAGACCACTCCGGTTGATTGACAGTCTTCAGTGTACCCATCCCACCCATTTCAAGCAGCTATATACAAACTAGGCCCAGGATTCCCAAGTTGGGAAGCGCGGAGCGCCACGGGTAGACTAAAGCCGACTGCAATTAACGCCGCATCACATTAACGCCGGCAGTGCAGCTTCGGCGTTAAAAACGAGCGTAACTACGTTGAATCTCCGGAAGCGCGCATTGTACAACAGGTAAAGGGGACCTTTGCCTCGTTTTCGCTGCAGGGTTAACTGAAGCGACTTGAACCGCCTTTAGGAGGCATTGGAAAGCCGGCACCCCCCATCCTTGGCGGTACACGGGTTGAAGGCTGGTGGCCATCCTACCTATGCCTTGGGACACTTCTTGACTCAATGTTGCGCACGGGCGTGGGCTCAGGGGGCTTGTTTCTGTAAACAAGGAGCGAGCTCTATGCCGAAGTCCAGCTCGTAAGTTGTGACACAAGATAGAGTGGCACTTGTTAGGCCGTTCACTGTACCGAATCCATACCGGCGTTAAGAGTAACCAACCAGCTAAAGGCCGACCAAGCAGTCTACTTCCGATAGACTCATTTTCAACGGGTTTCCATGGAGGAGTTCGGGCTGACAGCCAACCCTGGGAATGCCTTCGGCCGCACGAGAAGGGTCAGCATCTTTCCAGCAGCATCATTGCTGGTGCTGTTTCGGTACAAGCCGAAATCTATGTGTTAAAGCCGAAATCCTTATCGCCGCGCTCACAGGGACCAACATTCAAAAGACCGTTCAGCCGTTAATATTGTATTGTCAGGAACTCACTGCAATTCATTCAAGCCGACTTTCCAATAATGGGCCAACAATCTCCTGCTACGTCCTCCGCAATTCCAACCTTTTTTTGAAGCGCTGTTCACTTGAAGCGCCCTCTACTTCCGCCTGAGAGGCTAACATGGATCCCCTTCCTTCTCTGTCCATCACCATCCCTCCATCACTCTCCCACCTCCCACCGCTCAGCGCACACGAAGTATCCGCAATCCTCTCATCATACCAACAACTCCCTCCACCACTCCCTATTCCGATATCAGGAGAATACCAAGACACGACCTCGAACGACCTCATCAACCCATCGCTACTCGACCCTCTTTCTCATCAACAGTCGCACGATGCTTCCCAAGGCGCGCACGCCCCGCACGGCCTCACAGCGCAAACAGCGACCAATCCCACATCCGCCCATCTGCTCGCGTTTGCACAAAGGTTGCTCTCTACCTCGGCAGCGTACGGTTCCCCGGTCCCGCTTCTTCCTTCGAGGAGGTCCAAATGGGCTATTCAGGAACTGGAGCGTCTTGCCCGGGCAGTAGGGATGGAAGTATTCAGCGAGAGCGAGCTACCCACAAGTCCGATGTGGGAAGGCACAGGAGCTGGGGGGGCTGGAGGAGGTGCAGGAGATGGATCACCCTTTCCAACGACACCGAGTACACCCTTTCCAACTGGGGCCAGTGGCGCGGGGAGAGGTGAAGCACCGGGGCAGGCGCACATGCACAACATCCTTTTGGGTGCGGGGGAGTTCTTGATCGATATTACTGTGTCTTTCTCCTCGGCGTCGCCATGTCCAAGACTCGTGGCTCTGGTCACGTCCAACCCCGCCAATCCAGCACTCGACAGATTGCTGGCTAGGCATCTGAGTGCTTTCTTCGCCATGCTCACCCCTCAACGCAACAACACTGCGGAGGACACGACAAGGGGAGAGGAGGAGGAAGAGGAGGATCCAAGAGATGTTGATACGATCAGAATTGCGGAGCATCTGCATGTCTTCCAGCGCTGGCTCGAGCACTTGCGGACTGTACAGGGGCTCGTGAAGGCCGATGAAGACGCGGGTAAGTCGAGCGAGGAGAGTAAGCGTTGGTGGACGGTTTTGAGTGAGGTGGCGACAGAATGGGAGGGGCGTATGGCAAGAGTATGGGGTTTGCAGGGGGAAGGTGATGCGTCTGATATGGAGAAGGAGGATATGGACGACGACCGACCAGGAGAAGGAGAATCAATACCGGTCGACCTCATCCCACCGCTAACACCTCTCCCACTACCATACCTCCACTCCCCGAGCTTGACGTTCCTCCTCTCCCTCTCTCCTCGCGCATATCTCTCTATCCTCCGGCGCTCTACCACCACACCCTCAACCTCGCCGAAGCCAACTTCCTCCGCCAATACATCCAAAGCCGCAGGAGCACTGCGCACCCACCCGCCACTCGACGACCTCCGGGACTTCCTCCTCTCACCTCCGTCCTCCCTCCCGTCAGAAACCTACCAACAGGCGACTCTCTCTCTCCTTTCCTCCCCGAACCCGCAGTCTTCCTTCCCTCACCCAGGCTCCACTTCTCCGCTAGAGGGAAAGTTCCCGACATCGGAGGGAAGTCACTGGAGTTTGCAACTTGACCCGCCGGTGTGGGTCAGAACATCGGCGGCGGCGGGTTTGCCAGGGCTTGGAGGGATGCAGGTGCAGGGAGGGCTGCAGGATGGGGTGGTGGGTCAAACGGGCGAGTGGGTTGGGGCTGTTGTACGTGTTTATCCTTGCTTCAATTTCCGTGTTTTTTCCAGGAGCAGACCTATATGCGTAATCTCTCACCGGGGCGACGCATATATTCAACCTGTCTTGCCGATCTTTCTTTGGAAGAGTGATGTGCAGACGTTCTAACGCATCGTATAGCTCGGACCACGTTTGACCGCCAGCCCGACATACACCTGGCGCACCCATCTACCCAACAAGCGCTCGAAATCCTACAACGTCACCTTCGCCCCCTCCCCAGGCTCATCCCTGGACGGCGGCATACAGCTCGCACGAATACCCGTCCGCAGCGCGGCCGAGATCCGAACAGTCCTGGAAGTAGTAAGGGGCGAATGTTGGTTAGCGCAATTGCTCCGCGGGCTGCAGGGTGGTGCGGAGGCTTGGGATGCGTCTCAGGCTGCGGAGACGGGAGAGGAGGAAGTGACAATCGAGCAGCTGCTGGCTGGTGAGTTACCCGGGCGGCCAAACGTCCCCATCACTCTGGTCCTCGCCCCTTACTCCCCTCCCCTCCCACTATCCAACACTGGAGGGACTGGGACGAGCACACCTTCGCCTCCTGCACCTGCGATACGTCTTACCATCCTCCCGCACCTTACCCTCTCGATCGCTCCCCCTTCCTCTACTGGAAATTCTGCACAACGCGGCCTACCGAAGATCGAGCGACTGTCGCTCTTGCCGCCGCCCAATTCTGGCCCAGAATCCGCGAGGGACTGGGAGGCCCGCGCTGCCCAAGTCCTCCGAAGAGGTGGGATTCCTTTCCTCCTCGAATGGGCCTACGAGGGCGAGCACGAACTCGTCAAGGAGTACCCTGGAAAGCAACTCGTCCCGGATGTTCACCACGAGGATCAGCAGCAGCAAGGGCCAGAGATACGCGTCACCGATGCCCATTCTGGGCTTGGAGAGCTCGATTTGCAAGGTATGCATGGCCTCGGAATGGGGATAGACCAGCATCTTGCCAATGCCGCAGAGCTGGATGCCGCTCTCGCAGCTGCTGGTCAGTCGCTTGGCGTCTCCGGCGCAGCCGGTGCGGGAGGGGACGACGGCAGCACAGCGTTCGATGACCTTTTCGGTGGGAGCACGGGCGATGTGGGCGATCTCGGAGATCTGGGGAGCGGATTTGGCGATCATTCGGTTGCTGGTGGCGGGATGGGAGATCTTGATATGGACCTCGACCTGGGGGATGGGATGACCGACTTGAGCCATATGGGCGGCATGGGTGGGATGGGCGGCATGGGTGAAATGCACGATCTGCCGGATATGGGAGATATGGGCATGGATATGAATATGGACGACCTTGGGCTCGGTGCTACGTCTGGTCCCACGGGTCAGGCGCAGGGTCAGGCGCCGTTGGGGAGCATGGAGGGCATTGGAGATATGAACCTTGATGATCTTGGGTTGGGCGGTGAGGCAGGAGAGCAGAGTGGGCGCGATGGAGCCTAAGGGGCTGGGACCACCCAAGGCGGAGGGCAGTGATCCATAGCTGCTGGAAGACGGTGTCGGATACCCGAGAATCTCCCTCAGTGCCGGCAAGTCTTGCGCGGGGAGCAGCTCAGGACCGAATCGGGAAGAAGGGGAGAGGAACGCCGAGTACTGCCATGATTACCTCGCACCCACCCAACGGGTCGGACCCACACCGAACAAACGTAACGCCTTTCTTTCCCCGCCCCTTCAACGGTTGACACCACCTAGCGACGGTCCTGAGAATGCTTCATATGCGGTGCATTTACGGCCCTGGGAACCTCTATGTAAAGGTGTACGCCCGATGCCAACTGCTTGCCTTCTCGCCGGATAAGCGCACGCAGCTATCATCGGCGATTACAGCGGCGTTAAGAACGTCGCTGACGCCTGTCCAGCAGTAGCAGCGGGTGCTGGTTATGTTGCCTTAGTATCGTATCTTAGTAACCACCGCTGTCTAGCGAGATGCAATGTACATGCCGTCGTGGTCCTTGTTACGTTCATGGTTGTCGAAACGGCGTTAGGAAGTACTCGATATCGCCGCAGAAGCTTCCTGACATCGGTCTTAAGTCGTTTCGGTCTTACGGTGTTTGTTTATTGATGAGACGCAGCACCGCGCCGCGTTCCGCTAACGTTTCTAGTTGAGTTGACACGAGATTGATCACATTCAACCGATGGTTCACATTGATACGGTGTCTTGTTCAACTATGCTATTTGCTCGCTTAGTTGGCCTTTCACTATCTAAGAATGACAGCGCGGCACGATGAGCGCGCTTTGAACTGTCGGTGTCATAGTTTTCCCCTAGGTGTTGACTGGTCGGAAGGTGGAATGGTGCGCCTCTTCAACTGCTCCTTGAGAACACGCCGCTGACTCTATTTCAGTTTGGCGTGTGAGTGACAATCACATGACGACGTACCAGGATCTTCCCACTTGGATTCCTCGGTATCTCCCCCACGAACGCAACGCCGCCATCAAGCCACTTGTACCGCACCTTATGCCTCTCTACCCAGCGTCTAATGTGTTGCTTGACTCTGTCCTCCCCTCCTCGTTTGCTTGACTTAGTCTCATCGCCATGTGCAACCCTGCCTCCTTCTGCCGAGAGAACTATGAATGCGACCGGCAGCTCGCCATGAACCTCATCGGGGATGCCGATCACCCCCGCATCGGAGACGTATGGGTGGAGAATGAGGTGACCCTCCAGCTCCGCAGGAGCGACTTGGTATCCGTTGACCTTGAGGAACTCCTAAAGCAGCTCGCTATCAACACAGATATACAAAAGAGGCTGCTGCCGACTCGAACAGCCAGCTGGCAACGCAGCGTGAAGAACGTACCTTCAGGCGATCCAGCACCCACAAATTTCCATTCTCATCAATGCGTCCCTCGTCGCCCGTCCTCACCCAGCCATCCTCACGGAATGTTTCCTTGCTCGCCACGACATCGTTTGCGTACCCAAGCGCCATTTGCGGACCGCGCACCCAGACCTCACCGGACTCGTTCGGTCCCGCCAGCTTCCCGCTCGGAAGGACGATCTGTGCTTCCGTATCTGGAAGAACAACCCCTGCAGATCCAGAAACAGTCGGATGGCGGAAGTGGAACTATGCGGCAACAAGCCGCCGTCAGCACACCTGTTGAATGGCACAGACGAAACCGCCACACACCACAACGACCGTCTCAGTCATACCGTACGCCTGCCCCATACGCATCCCAGGGATGAGAGCCTCGAACCGCTTTGTCACTCCTGCAGATATTGGAGCTGCGCCTATCAAGCAATATCGGACATGGCAAATATTGTATCGCTTCGTCACAAGACTCTACGAAAAGCGGTCAGATCATGAGATGTGCAGGGGAAGACCTCGCGAGACTCGCGTTAAGCATCATTACAGCCATTGGCGGCACAATACTGACAATCATTCCCAGCTCAGCCGTCAGTGCGGTTCCCCGCCAGCATCAATGGGACATACTAAAGATGCGTAATCCGATGTCTGACGATGCTGTCCAACATGCTTTCGAGGTTAAACTTGGGGATCAAGACGAGCCCTAAGCCACAGTAGAGAGCCAGATGCAACTACGTCTGTCGTATCAGCGTACGGGTCGATTCGTGTTATGGAGGACAGGAGAAAGACCTACACAAACTGCCAAGCCATAGATGTGGTAGAGCGGAAGTACTGGCATTGGGGTGATCAGTCTCGATTCGTCCAGCGGCAGGGAAGGCTATACCGCCCAGTGCCCGATCGCCTGGCCTTGCGAAATCCTTGCCCCCAAATCCATTTCTCGGGTCTTGCAAGAAGGTTCTGCACTGGAGCACGTTGGCGACGAGCCCGCGGTGGGCAATTGCAACAGCCTTGGGAAGTCCTGTTGTTCCGCTCGAGAAGCTCAGGAAGGCAACTTTGTCACCGACATCAGAACCGGTCGGCGCGATGTAGTTCTTGGCCATCGAACGACCTGTGGTGCAAAGCTGCTGCACCGTCGGATATGCATGCCCCTCGTGGACGTGGGCTTGCGATTGGGGACGTAGTGAGTCGTCCGCGGGTCGAGGCCGCGCAAGGGTCGTATCTGACGATTTGGCAGGAGATGGAGGCGAAAAGAGCACCAGCTCGTCTTTGCCCAATAGCGCTCTTTTCTCTATCGCGTCCAGGGCCTTCGGAAGAGACCCGGCACTAGCGAAGATCAGGCGGGCCTTGGTCTGTTCCAGCTGGTATAGCAGCTCGGAAGCAGTGTAGGAAGGGTTTGCGCAAGTGACGATGGCGCCAAGCCGGTGCATCGCCCATATAACCACCGGATAGTCTATACGCAGTAAGTTTTCTGAGCTCGAACCCTTTGAGGCAGGAACTGACCCAGACAGTTCTCGCTATACAAGCAAACGACATCGCCCGGTCCGATGTTCCACTTCGCTTTCACGGCTCTCGCTACCGCTTCTACTCGTCCTCGTATTTCGTTGAGGTCATAAGAGCGTCCAGTGACATCGTCGATCAACATCGGTTGGCCGGACAGCCTGCTCGGGTTGTCGAGCAGGAACTGAGGGAGAGTGACATCTCTTGGGTACTTTCGGAGGGTGGCCATTGGTGCTTTGCCGGAGAATACAGAGGGAAGAATCGGGGGCAAGACATCAAGAGCGGAATTCTTTCTTATGCTTCGTCTTCAAGCACACAAGCCAACAGGCGATTTCTCATCACTTGGGTCTCTGACAACTATCGGTTGACTACTGCCACAAAACAGATTGCATCGGAAAAGTAAACCGGACCAGCATCACAACCCGCCGAACACTCAGCACTACAAGCAACGAAACCTAGTAAGAACATAACCCGTCAGCGCCGAAGGGGTTATTTTGAGATCCAAAACTGGGAGCCTTTTCGGAGCCAAATGGGTTTCAACATTGGCCTTCGAATGGATTGCAGCAGCTCCGGTAAACGCGGGGCATAACTCCGCGGGGTATAGGGAAGGGTCCTGTGGGGTAAGGCCGAACGTCCGGGAATCGACATGGACACCTGAAGGGTCACCTTCCTGGTTGTCCGATGGATCTCCGTCACATATGAGGAGTAAAAAAGTCAGTGAGAGGGAGTAAGAGAGCTGAGATATTGTATACCCAAGGGTCGCGGGAGGAGAAGTGAGAAGAAGAGACGTCTCGGAAGTTGGGCGGATCAGGAATGACTCACGTGTCCTTACTTATGGCACCGATCCGGACTTACGGTGTCCTGACATCCGGTTCGTTCGAATGCACATCTCGAAGACCTGCCTATTTGAGGACAAAAGCTGATAGCAACTCCGACTCTCTGAGGCCGAACGCCGACTCAGGAGCGCTGGGCCGCACTTCCTCCCAGACCTCTCGAGTGGACGGACAGGGAAGTGCTGACGAGAGGAAGACCAAGCCCACCCTGTCCCACGTAGCATCTCGGTGCTGCACAGCAGCATGCCTAGTCATGACCGGAGGAGACAAAACAAATAGGAGAGGATTCCGAGTCTGGGAGTTGAACCCGGAAGACCTGAGCTGTTGGCTTGGAGTTGGAGGCCAAGTCACAATCTGTTGCACTTCCTCGGAGTACGCTGATATCCACCCGAGTCTGAGGCGCCTTCTTCCACCTTTCCGTGGCAAGCAGGGCTCCCGGTTAGTGGGCTTGAGTGTCTTGGTGGACGTGAGTCTTCTTGCGGTGTACCGCGTAGTATGACGACACTGGTCATGCTGACTCATCAGCACAGTGCCTCTCCCTTTCTCTGAGTCTGCTCTTCTCGAAGTCGCCTTCCTCCTGGCTCATGTTCTTCCTTTAGGCAGGAAAAGAGAACAGCGCATTCCGAGACTGGGAATTGAACCCAGATAGTCAGATTTAGCCATCTGGCGAGTGCTCCGTTGCACTACCTCGGATGAAGCTGAGAGGAGGCGTTTTGTTACGGGCATAGGCAGTGTTGCACGCGCTCTATAGTAAGGTCGAGCGGACGCCCTAGTCGGTCGGTTGCTTCGTACGCTATTGTATGCATATTGCTCGAGATAGAGGTGGGTTTGCTCGAGCCCATACTTTCCAGAACTCGTGGGTTGTGGCTGAGTGTGCCATGTCCGTTTATCGTGCCTTCCCGGTAACGATTCTCCAGATCAAGCTATAATGCATCATCGACTTCGGCAATTAGCGAGTTTAAGCACTGCACTGCAAATATTACACAAAAGTTGATGAGTAGAGTAGCGAAATCTCAGTCGGTAGAGATGTAAACGACCGCAAACAAATGGACGATCACCGCCAACTCTTCCCCATAGTACGCCAGCCAAGGAGCCCCGCGTGATTGTATTAACCCCGCGCTCGGTCCCGGCCGCCCCCTAAGACCCTGAGAAACAGAAGCCCAAATCACAGCACCGCCACTTCCCAATCGCCGAAAGGGTAAAAATCGCCCATTGAACTGTCCAAGTCACCCAATCTATCGCACCAAGCAACGAGACACAGGCTTCGAGTATCTGCTTGTCTCCTTGTTGCTCGTTCCTTTCCTGGCTGGTAGCGAGCAAATATGGCCTCCCGCCTCGCTCGCTCCTCCCTACACGGAGCAAGACGTTATCTCTCAACATCCGCTAGCCTCCGAGCAGAGAACAATGCCACCCGCGCACCGCGCTCGATAGAGGACTCAACGAGCGCGCTGGATTACAAGTCTCATCTCCATCGTCGGCGCCCACCCCCTCTACCGGCGAACGACCAGCCGAGGCAGAGGACGGCGGAGGAAGCGGTGACGAACATTTTGTATAACACTCCGCCGCCTAGTGTGGAGCCTTTCAAGCGGTGCGTCCTCTCTCCTCTCACCCCACTGGCAGGTCATGTACTGATAACGTTGGTTGGTGGATAGACATATCCTGGAGTGTCTCGTACAGAATGAGCCCGGTGTCCTCTCGCGCGTCAGCGGGATCTTGGCTGGAAGAGGGTTCAACATCGACTCCCTCGTTGTGTGCCAGACGGAGATCCGCGACCTGTCGAGGATGTGTATCGTCTTGAGCGGGCAGGACGTCGTTATCGAGCAAGCTAGGCGGCAGCTCGAGGACCTGGTACGTCTCGCTCCCACACTCTCTCCGCCCGCGCGCCCGTACTTGTGAACCCCAAGATGGAGCAGGTTGCTGACGCGCGCGCAGGTCCCCGTCTGGGCCGTACTCAACTACACCGACACCAAAAAGATCGAGCGCGAGCTTCTCCTCGCCAAAGTCTCGATCCTTGGCCCCGAATACGTCGAAGACCAACTCCTCGGCGGCCCGTCACACGAAGCGCGCCGTTCTCTCCTCCCCGCACCGGAAGTGAACGCCTCCGAACAACACCAGATCGCGCAGGAGGACGTCACTGCCACCCTTCTGGCAAAAGAGGCCAGTCTGGCACGGACGTTCGAGTCCTCCGGCAAGAGCCCGCATAAGCCTGCGACCGCCACGCCCACTGTGGATCCGTCCCATCCGCCCGCTCTGACCCCGAGCCAGCTCTTGGCGCTCAAGCACACCCACACAGCGGCCATCCAGCTCCTCGCCTCCCAGTTCGGAGGCAAGATCGTCGACGTGTCCGAGAACAGCGTTATAGTCGAGATGACCGGCAAGGCCAGCAGGGTCGACGCTTTCCTCGCGCTGCTCAAGCCGTTCGGCGTGCTGGAGAGCGCGAGGACAGGGGTGATGGTCATGCCCCGCACGCCGATCGCGGCGCTGGCGGAGGATGATGAGGGGGTTGAGGATGCGGCGGGGGTGGATGCGAGCATGTTGCCGCCTGGTTAAGGTGGTCCCGCATGTTTATGGTGTTCGAACTGTTTGGGCTTAACTACAGGTCTTGGTGTTGTTGCTGTTTGGGCAATCAATGTGTTCTTGGTTCTGCGAGGCTTTGTATTTGCATTGCTGATACGCCGTGAGTGAGATTGTGGCACTCGGCATTGGGCAGTCTCGCATTATGACTACGGAATATCCGTGCCTTGCTAAGAGTATCGCAGCAAGACCAAGCGGACCGAGAGCCGACGGCTAAGTGCAGCCTGCAATCTAGTCACAAGACCATTCAAGCACGCTCACTTTCCATCATCCGAATCACAGCGAAAGAAATGCGGAATAGCATAATATGTATTAGTGACAAAAAACGTACAGCAGAACCACCTCAACGAAAGTCAGTATCCTACAATCCCCGCACTCATGGCTCGTGCAATGGACGAGCCTCTCACCCCCTCTCAAACACACCTCTCGTCGCTCTTGCCCACTGGCGCTCTCGCCCGCATGCCAGCAGGTGCATCAAGGCTGCGCCCCAGCAGCTCCAGCCAAGCGACTCCGACTGCTCCTCCTCGAACTGCCTACACTCCCACTTCCGCCGCTCCCCTGGCTCCCACTCCCACCGTTCCCACGAGTCTCTCGGACAGAGCCGCGAATAGAACCGCTCCTACTCCTGCTTATACTGCTGCTGGGCGTTCCCGGCCCACTCCCACTTCCACTGGGCGTATGAACGCGCACGCGAGGTGTACCTCCCGCGCTCTCCGTCCCCGGCCCCGGCCCGACCCGCTGGCGAGAAGTGGCAAGGGCCACAGCAGCGCCGATCTCCCTCGCCCAGCGGTCGGCTGTTAGTCCCTGTGCCTCTTCCTGTCCTCCTCCGGTTACTGGTGGTCCCCCCGCTCCCGCAGCTCCGGCTCGTGAACGGGAAGCAGCGGGCGAGCGCGAGCTGTTCCTCGACGAAGACAAGGATGACGCTCTTCCGCTCCTTGTTGGTGTGCTCGGTCCGCTGGAAGGCGAGGCCGAATGCGGGGAGCTAGAAGAGCTGATGGAGGAAGAGGAAGGGAGCATGAACTCCCATTTCTTGCCTCCTTTATGGAGGACGAGCATGCGCGGGCCCTTTGTCTCGGCTGTGAGGGTGTCCTCGCCTTGACTTTGTTGTCTTTGGGATTGGGAAGCGAGAGGGAGTTCGAGCCGAGGTTTGTTGTCCGCACCGCTGGGATCTCCCTTGCCGCCTTTTGTGAGGAGCAGCCGGCGGTCCGTAAGCGTTAGAGTACGTTCTTTTGTCCATGAGCCTAGAAGTGAACGGGTATATACGGGGCCGGAGAGGATCGTCCGTTCTGCTTCCTCCGGCTGTGGCTCTTCTCCTTTCCCAGCGGAGAGACGTTCTTCGACCAGAGCCGGATGGGAAGGGACATGCTGCTGTGGCGAGACGGACGTCGCGGCCGTAGCGGTGCTCGTCCGTCTTGACGTCGTCGACATCTGCGACTGGGAGAAATGGGATGCCGATGCCGAGCTGGAGGACGATCGGGAGGACTTGCCGCTCTCCTGTATTGGCTCGTGTTCCCGGGGGAAGACAGTGGTCGACACGGTCGGACGGGCACGTGCGGCCGGAGGCACGAACTCCTCAGAGGCGGAATCTTCGTCGACGGCTTCTTCCATCTCGTCCCCGCTCGAGACACGCGCGACACGCTCGAGCATCTTCTCCCATTCGTCGTCGCTCTCTAGTTCTTCGTCTACGTACCCTCCTCCCTCGGTGCGCGCTGTCGAGCGGGGCGAGCGGCGGAACATCCCGGGCTCGAAGGGCGGCGGCTCGCATGTCCATAGACTTGCCCAGTCGAGACCGTGGAAGAACTGATGGCTGCGCAGTTCTTGTGCGCCAGCTTCGCCGCCTTTTGCGCCGAGGCGCTGGGAAGGGTCGTTCACGAGCAGCTTGCTCACCAGGTCCTGCGCGTCGGCGTCCCATCCGGGGGAGAACGTGTACTCGCCCTTGAGCACACGCTGCCACATCAGGTAATGCGCCATCCCGCCCGAAGGGCCAGAGTCGAACGGGAAGTGACCGGCGATGAGTTGGTAGAGGATTATGCCCAGGGACCAGAGATCGGTCGGAAAGGAGACGGGCTGGTGGGAAAGGATCTCGGGGGAGACGTATTGCGGTGAGCCGACGAAGGAGGAGCGGCGGGCGGCTTCTGCTCCTCCGGGCTGCGAGTCTACATCATAGTCACATGTTAGATAGGAGACGGAGTGTGTATGCTAGGCACGCACCTTCCGGCTCGACGATCTTGGCACTCCCGAAATCTGTGATCTTGATCCTCCAGGCGTCCGTGAACAGGAAGTTGTCCGGCTTCAGGTCGCGGTGTATGATCCCCTGCGAATGGATGAACTGGACCGCATCCGTAATCTGGGCAAAGTAGAACCGTGCGCATGGAAGGGAAAAGGAGCCCAGTCGGCGGAGAAGGGTAGTCATATCCCCTTTGGGGCAGAGGTCGAGCACAAAATCTGTGTCACGTCTCCGTTAGCACAACTCTCGCCTCCGATGAGAATGAACCGAGGGCGCACATAAAGTAGTGGCATCCTGCATCGCCCAGAAGAGCCTCACGACGCCCGGATGACCTGGTCGACTGAGCTTCATCAGCGCCTTCCGCTCGTTCTGCACATCAACCTTCCCTCCCTGCTGTTTCCACCTTAGCACATGGGCCTTATCGAGCGCCTTGATTGCGTATGTCTGACCGTTACTGGGCAGATAGGCAGCAGTGACGACGCTGTAGCTGCCGGTGCCGAGCTCGCGGCCGTATTTGAAGTCTCTTGGGCTTGGAGGATGCGGGGGTTGGCCGGGTTGAGTGCCTGCTTGTTGTTGCCTGTGGTCGTGGGAGGAGGATGAGGCGGCGGGAGGAGGACCACGAGATTGAGGTCGGATCGTGCGCGCCGTATCGGCCGAAGCGGCACTAGCGATGCTCATATGTCGCTGTCCCCACCGCTCGTCGGCATCGTGTTGGTCGGGCAGCATCTCTCGAGGTACACCAAATAAGGGCGAGCGTTCCCCTCTCGGTGTCGCTGGTGGAGTGGCGTGAGGTGAGCGAGGGCCTGACCAGGAAGTGCCGCCGAGTTGAAGGTGCATTCCCGGGTTTCGCCGGGTTTGTCCCTGTGTTGGACGCGGTGATGGCGGAGGATGTAGCCGGGCATGCTGAGGGGGTGATGGGTCATGTGGCGGGGAAGGGGAAGCTTGGTGGAGTGAGAGAGAGGAAGAGGAGGATGAGGATGAGATGACCGAAGTCGCTCGTGATAGTTGTGAGAGTGCGCTGAGCGGTGCGTTTGATGGTGACGGTTGGGGTGATGATGACGAATGGCCGTGATCGGATGAGGCGGGTGAAGGGGTCAGCACGTGAGGTGAGGCGGACATCGTTAATGCTCTCTGCTTGAGCACGTCAGTGGTCGCCGAGTACTAGTGCTGTTGTTGATGAGGAGGGTGCGGGGTAAGCAAGAGGGAAGGAGGGTATGTATATGCGCCGAGGAGGAGTCGAGGGCAGTCAGAAGAAGAGAGAGAGTTGCGCGTCCCTCCGTCGTTCGATCGTTCGGTCGTCGTCGCTGACCCGCGTGCTCGTTCCCCCCTCTCACTCTCTGTGAACGAAGGAAGGGATGGGAAGGTCGACGGTGAAAAGCAGTGAGTAGAGCGAGGCGAGTCCCTTTGCCCCTTCTGTCCCCTTCCCCCTTCTCACTCTCTTCCTTCCCTTCGACGACCAAAGGTGGAGGCGATGTCGACAGTCGATGGACGCCACGCGATAGGGTCGGGTAAGGCCTGGACCGCGAAGGGTGATAGGGGCCGACCACGTGAGCCTACGGTTCTGCTTTACACTACTTCCGGGTCCTGTGGCAAACCCTACGCGCGGCAACGTGCATAGCGCATAGGACCCTTGCGGCAGTGCAAGGGTCCTAAGTTTGCACTGCCGCTCAAAATGCTTCCTTCATTGCTTACATATTTCATTCAATTAAACAAAATCAGGTCTTTCTGAAAAAAAGAAACACTTGCAATGATATTAAATTATATGAAGGAGTTGGGCAAAATTTACCGAAATTAAATTGGCTAAGAAATGAGGAAGGCAGAGTTAGCGGTAATTCTGTCATGTCATTTTCTGCCGCTTTGCCCCGCAAGAGCATAAAATGCCCTAAGTTAGGGTTAGGGATGTTAGGGTTAGGGTTGGGTCGGTAGGGATAGGGTTAGGGTTGGGTCGGTAGGTTTAAACGGTATCATATAATAATTTATTACATTTTTGTTGTATTTTAGTCGTATTTATTACTTATTAAACAGAGTCAGGGTCCAATCGCGCCGCGGAAGCGGAAGCAAATGGGAGCAAATCCCCTATGCGCTATGCGCGCATAGCGCATAGCGCATAGCGCATAGAGAATAACACAAACCTCGGAAGTTCTCCTGCTTTACGGCAACCGTGGTTCACCTTCAACCAACCAACTCGAATCGAGAAAAATCAAGGCTTTTACCCACCCAACTCTCCGCTGCTGGGTCGTACTTAACTACGTTGTTCCTCGCGTCTGTACTTCCAAGCAACCAATTGACGGAAATTTCGTCTTTCGAACCTCTACCTGGGTGGACTGCGAGAACGTTGGATGAATCCTGAAGCTCTCTTCAACACCCAGCCGCACTTTTGAGGAACCACAACACGAGAAGTCATGAAGTACAACAATACGGCCTCGATCTGAAGAGTATATCCGCCTTCAACTCCTTTCCCGTCCCGCACCCGATCGACCTAGGCGTGCCCACGACTGGTGACATATCCTCATGCACCCCACTGCAGTCAGCGTACTCCGAGGTAGTGCAACGGAGCACAATTCAGACATACTTACCTGAACCTACCTGGGTTCAAATCCCAGTCTCGGAAAACATTAGTATTTCTTTTGTGTTGCTTCTTCTCATTGGTCAGCGTGGACTGGATGAACTGAGGCTGTGAGTGAATTGAGAGGCTGTGAGTCATCCTGACGAGGCCTTGGCAGTGCTCCTTGGGGATTGCTTCGTTTGCTCTCACGGGCTTGCAGGAGTATTGCGCTCTTCTGTGGCAAATAAGCTCATAGACTGGAGCGTGAGGATCTCGCAAGTTGAAAATGGCTTGTCATCTATTCGTTCACTGGATACTGGTCCGAATGTTAGCCGTTCAGGGCCGCTGATTCTGCAAGTACTCAACCTCCCGCAAGGCCGCTCTCTACCAGACCGCAGTTCAAAACCCGTCGAGCTGAGGGACACGAAGCGGTCTCAGCAAGCGTCAAAGGACCTGACATGTGAAGGATGACGGCCGTTGCTCGACAGTTACTCTAGCTCACTCCGAGGTAGTGCGACAGATTAGATCCCAGGCCTGTGGGCTGAGGTAATCGAATTCTACGGGGTTCAAGTCCCCGTCTCGGAATACGACTTTCCTTTTGCTTTTGTTTTCCCTGATACTCCTCCGAGAGTGAGTCTGACCAGGGTGGTAGAAAAGGGAATGAAAGGGGCTCGGGAAGATACAAGGGTATAAATGAGTCATCCTGACCGCAGGCCACGTTGCTCTCTTGCGAGAACCCACAACCGATTTCCGCCTGTCCAATGGTTCTTGAGCTCTTCTCCTGCCATTGTACAAAAAATGGAAAGCCACGCCGCAGTCATGAGTCTTCAGCACATAGTGTGCGCGTCCTTCCAGCCAACTCCGAGGTAGCGTAACAGACTTAAGCAGCCGTCTTTTGAAGGGAAGATTCTCGCGCAAGCGAAAGTCTACGGGGTTCAATTCCTCGTCTCGGAATAAGCAAAAACTCCTTTTTCTTTTCCTTTCCCCTGCAGTCTCTTCCTTGCAGGGAAGAGACGTGAGCCCTCGCGCAAGTCGAAGACTAAGCGAGGGGAAGGAGAGCGGGGTGGGAGTCATCCTGACTGCAAGCCACGTCCCAATACCGTGCAATCTAGCTTGTCCCATTGGTCCCGGCCACCCACCCGCAAAAACATCAAGCAGAGTGAGGTCCAGATTGGGTTTCGCCAGTCTGCAGTCATACGGTCCTTGACTGACAGAAGGGCGCTCCTGTCAGCCAACTCCGAGGTAGCGCAACAGACTTAAGCATCAGGTCTTCCGAAAGGAAGGTGCACGCGAAAGCGAAGTCTACGGGGTTCAATTCCTCGTCTCGGAATGCACTTTCTTTTCCCTTTCTCCCAGGGTGATGTGACTCCTCCTTCCGCGGCCGTATCCAGATGGAGAAGGGGAAGTGGAACGAAGGATGTCACACTCCTCTTCGGTGAAGGATAGGTGCGCCTCGGGAATCGGAGAGCAAAGGAGAGCTATTTCTTTAATCTTGAGTGCTTCAGCCTGCGATGATCTGCTGTTCGTTGAGGGCTCGCATCTTTCATGTTCTTTGTGGAAAGAAGGTCCTGGTTGTGGCGAACGAAAGCGATACACAGAGGGACGAGTCACGTGACCTCCCGAGGATTCGGTCGTTCAGCATGAGAATCCTCAGCAAGACGCATCGTCTGCGCGAGAGACGGTACAGGCAACACCGTCTCGGGTTTCCATATGCATTGCGTGCCATTTTGATGGTATCCAGCGAGATCCAGCAAGCGATGTAGCGCGCTCGCACTATGTACAGGTGTGCATTGGCTCAACCCAGCGCGAAACGACCCTCTTGGCTCGTTTGGCTGGGAGCGGACATCACTCCCGAGTCGTCGTGCTGCGCTACTGCCAGAAGCGACAACCGTTCGCCGGTCTCAGTCGGGCGGTATAGGGCAGAACTAGAGCTATACCATTGATGGGCGGGTTCCTGCTAGGCGGTCCAGTATCTGTGTGGGAACTATCAGCCTAAGCTCCAGATGGTAAGAAGAAGAGCGCACGTGGCTAATGAACGGCATCGATAGGACATTGCCGATAAACGGCAGTTGTCGTAAGAACGTAAGGATAACAGGGAAGAAGTCTCTGTAAAGAGGATCAATCACCATATCACGCAAAGACAGGTTCGTACCGCGTACCCAAAGAGATTCAGGAAACCTAGTGTCTCTACTAGCATGCCTATGAAGGGCCACTTGAAGAAGACGAGCAGGATGCCGCCGAGGAAACATCGTGTGCCTCGCAGCTTTTGGCGACGCGCGAAGAAGTAGAATGACCTCCGAGGCCCGATGATGAGGGTTAGACCGCAGAGGAAGAGGATCTGTAAATCGCGTCAGCTCGGGAGTTAGAATCAGTCGTGTGTGGGCTGCGCACGTTTCCTAGCGCTAGTAATGCCCCATCAAAGAAGAGGATGACACCCAACAGGATGAAGAACGCTCCGAAGGAGGTTAGGCCGACGCCGATTTCTGCACGAATGTTTGCTCAGATTGCTAGGTATGACTCGGCAGTTTCATGCGTACTTTGTGCATCTGTTAACCACATCTTTCAAGTGCGCAGAGGAGGAGGAAGGGGGATAATGAGCGTGTAAGGAGGGCGCGTCGTTGATGTCTGTAGCGACTTTTGGCGCCTGCGCTTTGGGGAAGCCACGTCCGTCTGTCGCGTGCGGCGGTTCATTGGACTGATCGGGCGCTACAAAAAGCTCCGGACCGATCACCTCGATTTTTTGGTGAAGAGACCCTGGTCAGTCCCCTACCCAATTTGCCTCACACTAGGATCGTCTTTGACCAGGCAACCATCTGGACAGATAGTATGGCGGCCTCCAGCTCGTCCAGCTCGGACTATCTTCTGCAAGAAGAACTCGAAAAGATTCGGCCGCATGTCACTAGTGCACTGGCCAACCAAAAGGCACCTGCTCTCCTGCTCAGCGCAATCGAAGATACCCTCAAGGAGCAAAACGCAAACTTGACGCCTACAGCCTATTTTGCTGCACTGCTGTCTACCCTCGAGCAACAGATCAAGAAGGAGCGAGCGGAGGGATCTCTCTCTGTCGGTGAGGGTGATGTCGTCCCTGCTGTCCTGTATCTACTTGCTCTTGTTGTGCCCCATGTTTCCTCCGCTGTTCTCCGCACGCAGACACAGACGGCATTAGGCATTCTCGCCCCGCTATTGCGACCTCTTACAAATAGCGCCCCGCCACTGCGATCCCTACTGGGTGTCTATCAAGCCTGGCTGCCGCACCTGGAATCATCCCAACTCCATACACCCCTCGTCCGCCAATCTTTTGCGACCATCATCGAATACACCCTCGACCCTCGTCCGAAGGTCCGCAAGAAGGCACAAGACGTCGTTCAAGCCGTTTTGGGCTCCCCTCCTCCACCGTCAGTCACACACCCATACGCTGTGGACGTGGCGGACTATATTCTGCGTCAGCTGGATGAGGTGGTCGGGCGCTCCGGAGCAGTGAGGGCAAAAGAGAAGGGCAAAGCTGGAAAGACGAATGCGGGCGTGGAGGCTGGGATCTGGAGTTGTGCTTTTGTGAAAAGTATCGCGGCGCACTGGCCATCTGAGGTGCGTACTGGACGTCCTTGCAGCTGAGATCCCTACTGAACGTTCGCAGCGCATTGCGGACCTGGTGAACTGCCTCCTTCGTCTTCCTGCGCTCGGGTCAAGTTACATGACAACCAACGCCTACGATCTGCTTTCCACCCTCCTCGAGCGTAGCACCTCCGAATCCTCTTTCGAAGAGGGCAAGATACCCTCCATCCTCTCCGTCGTCCTCGCCTCACAGCCGGACAAGAATGACCAGCTTCTTGCAGCCTCATGGCTCCGTGTTGTCGAGCAGGGTATGGTTGCATACGCTCGGGACGATGCGGAAGCATGTGCGAAGGAGGTCGGAAATGTATGGCGCACGTTGTGGAAATGGTTGGAGGTGTCCGACAGCCACATCCTTTCCGCCGCTGCTGATGCACTTTGCGCTATTGCGCGGTACTGCATTTCTGTGCCCTCTATCGAAGAGGCGTTGCAAGCCAAAGGAGATGCGGCCAGAAAAAAGACTACTCTGGGTGGGATCATCGCTCTCGCCGAATTATCCCTGAACAATATCAGCTACGCGCAAGCAGTCCCGTATACTCTGCGTGTCATTGCTGCTTTGCTGTCTCGCTTGCGGATTCGTCCCGGTAGCGCGGTACACGGCCGTCCACCTACAGCTGCAGAAAAGCTCATGGTTCCGATCGTCAAGCACGTCGGGTCTATGCGCACCAGAAAGGGCTTCGAGCATCGTGAGAGGGCAGACGACGTACTCGGTATGGCGATTGAAGTGATGGGCCCAGAAGCAGTTCTCAAAACGCTCCCCCTCAACCTGGAGCCAGAAAAACTCGCGGTCGACGAGGGCCGCGCGTACCTTCTCCCTCTGCTACGCGCGAGGGTTACGAATGCATCGCTGGACCATTTCGTCAAGTACTTCGTGCCGCTCTCGGAGAGACTGTTCAATATCCAATGGAATGCGGAGCAGAACGGGAAGGCTGTGGAGGCAAAGGTGTATGGCGCGCTTGTGGAGCAGATTTGGGCGTGCTTCCCTGCGTACTGTGATCTGCCGGTGGATGTCCAGGAGGTCAGTTGTTGTCCTGTTCCCTCACCTCGCCTCTGTATTTACGTGTTGGCCATAGGCTTTCACACCCGCCTTTGCACAAGTTCTGACGCAGGTCCTGTATCAACAACCGAGCATGCGCTCATCTGTTCTTCGCGGGCTGCAACGCTTGGTCGAGCGGAACACCTCTCTGGCTGCGTCAGCCGGACCACCAGAGGAGTTAAAGAACAGCTTCGGCATGGATCAACGCGATGCGCAAGCCAATGTCACATTCTTGCGGGGAATGACGGGTACCCTCCTCTCCGTGTTCTTCAATGTTTTCGGCAGTGCGGAACGCGACGCTCGTGGCTTGATTGGGGATGTCATCTCCACATACTTCAAGATTGCGGATATCAAGATCATTGCCAGCACGTACGAGAGGGTGGTAGGCTTGCTCAAGGACGACATGAAGAAGTCTGCCCCTGTCGTGCCATCGACCGGGGCTTCAGTTAGCTACACCATGCTCGACCTTCTCATCCTTTTCGTGCCGCATTTGCCGGCTAAGCAGGCGAACAGTCTGCTATGGATGATTGCATCTCCGGAGTACTTGGCCAACAAGGATGCGTCGATCCAGAAGAAAGCTTATCGGCTGATTGCTCGTCTTGTGCAGTCGCAAAAGGTTCTCAAGGATGGTGATGGCATCGACAGGCTGCTTACCGTCTTGTCCGAAACGTCCTCCACAGTCGCTGCTGGCGCTAAGCGGGATCGGCTGTCGCTGTACGCCGCTTTAGTACCGAACTTGCCGCCAACTCTGTTGCATTATATTGCGCAGATGCTAACCGAGGCTGTGCTCGGGACGAAGGAGGTGAACGAAGGCGCGCGTAACGAGGCTTTCGAACTGCTTGTGCAAATGGGACAGAAGATGTCGCAAGGCGGCACGATCTCGCGCTCGTTGCTAGGAGACATGGAGGACAACGAAGATGTGCCAGCGTCGATCCAGGAGTTCATCACTATGGTATCCGCAGGTCTCGCAGGCACGAGCCCGCACATGATCAGAGCGTCAATTACTGCTCTCTCCCGCCTGCTTTTCGAGTTCAAGGACACCATTCCCGAAGACATGCAAAGCGAGCTGATCTCGACGATCATCATCTTCGTTGAGTCCAAGAACCGGGAGATTGTCAAGTCAGCCTTGGGATTTGTCAAAGTCGTCGTTACCGCTCTACCATCGGAGATGGTTCGCCCGCACTTGCCGAGTATGATCCCTGCACTTCTTAACTGGTCGCACGATCACAAGAACCACTTCAAGCCGAAGGTGCGGCATATCTTCGAGCGCCTGATTCGCAAGTTCGGGTTTGAAGCGGTCTTCAACGAGGCGGATGAGGAGCACGCGAAGGTCTTGACGAATATCAAGAAGCGGAAAGACCGCGCGAAACGGAAGAAGGCGACGGCTGAGATGGACGGGGAAGGTGATGAGAGCGAAGAGGTGATCATTGCTGCTTTTCATTTTCGGCTAGCATGCTAATTCGTCTATAGGAGAATGCTCCCCGCGCGACTGCCGGTAACGCTTTCGAGGATGTGCTCTACGGAAGCGAGAGTGAGATCGACGAGGAGAGCGATGATGAGCGGCCTGTTCGAAATGCAGCAGGCGGAAAGAAGGGCGCGAAAGGACAAGCGAGGTTGCGAATGGACGATAGCGCCCCAATGGACTTGCTGCATGACGCGGCTGCTCAGCTCACCAAGACTTCGGCAAAGCGGCGCAGGCCTGGCCAGGATGCCTCTGTTTTCAAGACGGACGAGAGGGGCCGTTTGGTCATTGCCGAGGAGGATGAGAATATGGACGACGCTGCTGCGGGAGAAGACGTGGAGGGCAACGCATACCGCGAGTCGATGACGTCGGCCGATGGCTTCACTCGCGGTAGGCGCGGCGAAGTCAAGTTCAACAAGGACACCAAGAAGCGGCGTGCTGCCGAGGACGAAGATGGGGACATTGAGATGGCGGATGTTGAGGAGCCTCCGAAGAAAAAGAAAGCCACCGAGGAAAAGAAACGCCCTGCCAAGCTAGGCCAGGAGTTCTATTCGAAGAAGGCGAAGGGTGATGTGCGCCGGTCTGGCCAACCGGAGCCCTACGCATATGTCTCGCTCGCGCAGGCTGGTGCCAAGAAAGGAGGCGTCAAGCACTTCAACGTCAGAAAGCAGCGACGGTAGAGAAACCCTGGAAAGAGGGCGCTTGGGTTATTTTCCGGATCTTCCGCTTAGCCTTTGGCTTATGTTCATATACCCGAGAGAAGCTTGCTAATTGGAGTTATACTGTCGCTGGTTCTTTCGGCGTTGTTGCCGTCTTACCACGAAAAGGTAGTGTTATGAGGATTTGCCCGATATCGCGCATCGCCCTGCGGAAGATGAGCTGAAGAGATATGGCATGTGCATGCAGAAGGACGGATTGCGTGCTCTGTCCCATGCTGAAGGTCGCTCCGATTGGTGCAGCACCGGTCGCTTGCCAATTTGATTGTCTAGCTTCGGCGAAACTGCGAGGGTAGGTTACTGTTGCCGATGTCAAAAATTGTCATTTTAGATGTTGCAGTTCACGTTGTTATCAACGTTCGCCAGAGCCAATGTGTCGTGCCGAGCACGTTTCCTTTACGGAATACAAGACAGCATCGGATATGGTTTGGTCTGGCCCGCTGTTCAGGGCTGTCACTGTCAGAAATGGTGTGTGTATGCCGAGAGAAGGCGGGAGGGTGTCAGCCAATCATAGTGGTCGTTGGGGGTAGGGGATAGGCGAGGGGGGTGTAATGAAAACTGCGTGGGGCTGTGCTGTCCACGTCCAATGAGGGGGCGCGGGAGCATATGACCCCAAGTCGCTGACCCCGCAGCACACCGCACTCAGTTACAGTGTGCATACACACAGGCACCTTCCTTGTCCCATCATCCAAACCCCTACACGCCCAACCTCGCCTACAGTAACCGCTATCCTCCCGCCCTGATCCTCCCCCCGCCCATCACCCGCATATACACACACAGCGTCATCACTGCTCCCCCTTCTCTCCGCCTTCCATCTCTCCTTCGGGTTATCTGCTACCAAACGTCGACAACCAAGTTGAAGAATACCCGCTGTGACCGACTGATACTGTAATACGGGCACCGCCCTTCCCCCTACGGTCATCTTCCACCTTCCGAATCTTCCAATCTCTTCTCGTGCACGTCGAATCGGTCGTTCGGATTGCCATTCGAGACGATCGGCGCCTCGTTGCGCTCCTCACTGCACTCTGCCGACCTCATTGAGCTGCACCTCGTATCTGACGTACTGCGTGGAATCAGTTAACCCCTGTCTTCATCGCGATGGAGGAATCGGCGTCGACTCGGCCGCGCTCGCCATCCCCCCCGAAGTCCTCTTCGTCTCAGTCGTCACCCTCGACGTCGGACTACCCATCTGACCCAACAATGCATACTCGCGTCTCGCAACCGTTCACATCCTGGCCTCACACTGTCGACGTCAAGTCTGGACAGCCTGCGCAGAGTTTGCTGTTGGAGGATGTGCTTCAGGAGGACGCGTTCAGGTGGGACTTGATATCATCTCCTTATCTCGTCGTTTCTGACGCGCTTTTCAGCTCATCAACGGCGGATCACCAGGCGGCAGGGCTAGCGTTTCCGGACTATGGCGTGTCACCTCTCCAGTTGTACCCTCTGGCTGCTCAACCCCAAGATGGAGTGGCAGCGCAGCTCACGAACTTCCACACCCTCGGCTTACAATCGCCTACTGCATTCTCGCCTATTCAGTCAATGGTGAAGCAAGAACCGCAATCAGATAGCCAGATGCCTGGTCTCATCTATCCCGTGTCGCAGGGCGGATCTCCGACCGACTACTCGACGTCTTACTTCTACTCGACCTCGCAGGCGCATACTCCTGCTTCCAGCGAATCTCCTCAGCCTTCTCATGCTGTCGTCGAACCGCAGCTGAAGGCAGAGCCTGAGGTTGTATATCCACCTCCTACAGTGACTGGGTGAGCAAAAACTTGGGGCATTTATTCTGCGTTTTCTTATCACCCTTTTAGGCTGAAGATTGCGCTTCCTACCATTCCTCAAGTTGGCGCCAAGTCACGCGTTGAGACCCAGATCAAGGTCGTGCTGCAACTCACTATGCCGGATGGAGACCCCTTAGCGGGACGAAGGGTTGGAACGTGGAAGTATATCAAGCTGGAGAAGGGTGCGGCGCTGCGGAAGAGGCCTAGAGGAGCCGCCAAGAACAGTGAGTCTTCTCACCCTCATCGCTTCATCAGGCATTGATGCGTGCTCAGTGCCCGAGCCAAAGCCGTCCGAAGTATTGCAGCTGGTGGCGACCGTTCACCCAGCATCGCAGCCCTCCCTTACCGCTTACCGCTGTCCTTCCTGTCATCAGCGCGAAGTGAAGCGCACGGCCCGAAAACTCGCCCTTCGAGTTCGTCCTCCTCTCTCGCCATCTCCCGATGGGAATGGCAACAAGACGCGCGACAACAGCGAAGAGGAGCTGGACGATAAGCGCATGGTTATCTTCAACTGCGCGGATCTGCAAGAGCTCCGAGATGGAGAAGTTAGCTTGCCGACACGTTTGGTGTGCTATTGTCGGCATCATCGCGAGAAAATCGGCTTCATGTGAGCACTTTTGGTCTCTCCTCCTGTACTCCTGCTAAGGGCAACTGCAGTGTGATCTTCAAGCTCTTCGCCGAAGGAGGGCGTTTGGTAGCCGAGGGAACATCTCCTGCTATTATGATCACCGATGATCACAAGACGCGGAATCCTGAAGGTGGTGACTCTTCCGCGGCGATGTCTCGTATGGACATGTCAGGGCAATTCTTCGCACCTGAGGAAGTAATGCCTAAGCGACGGAGAGGTATCGACGAGGGCGCGGACAGCCAACCTGAGCGTAGACCGAGGAAGAAGAATCGCTCTGCTGCATCGACCCCGCCCACAGCGGATTCGCTACGCACGTCGCCGAATCACGCCCCGCATGCTCTGCCTCTCAGTCCTCTGAGCGCCATCAGCCCTACTGCCAATCCCCTCTTACCCGCTCTTGCACCGAGTATTCCTCCCACTGTGTTCCCCTTCCCGCAACCGATGGCTAACACCCTGCCAATGCATCAAGCTGCGGCCGCTATGGTCAATCGTCCACGAATCCTGCGGCTCATTCCGCCCACGGGCCCTGTTGCAGGGGGCATCGAAGTGACCTTGCTTGGTCAATCCTTCAGCCTGACCACCGCGCCTGTCTTCGGCAATGTGGCAGCTACCAGCTGGACGCCGTATGGTGAGAATGCCATGGTATGCATTCTGCCGCCGAGTCCTTGCCCAGGACCCGTTCGCGTTACTTTGCAAGGAGTTGAACCTATACTTGGAGAAGAACCCACCATCTTCTGCTATGAGGATCACTCGGATAAGGCACTGTACGTGGTTTCGGCAGTGTTGTGCATCATATGACTGACCTGTGTTATAGGATGGAGCTCGCTCTACAAGTTGTCGGGCTGAAGATGAACGGTCGTATTGACAATGCGCGGGATGTAGCCATGCAGATTATGGTCAGCGGACGTTCTGTCGGCGGAGAAAGCTCTACCATCCCGCAAGGTAACATGCCGTACGGGCAGTCGATGTACGCTGCTGCAAGGTTCCTGGGTTCGCAGGCGTCTCAAGCGGCTGGACACGACTTCCAGTCCACGCTTATGTCTTTGATGCGGCTTCTGGAAGCACCGGTCCCGTCTGGTACCGCAAACGCTGCATACCTTTCTCGCACCGGTCCAAGTGGTTTGACGCTACTCCATTTGGCTGTCATCCTGAATTTCCACCGTCTATGTGGTCAGCTTCTCTCGCTCGGCATCGATCCAAATATCCGGGATGTCAACGGCTACACAGCCCTGCACTTTGCTGCGCTGCACGGTCGCGTGCGGTGTGCTAGGCTACTCATCGATGCTGGCGCGGACGTTGGTATCGTCCAGGGTCTTGGTCAAACAGCTGCAGACGTGGCAAGAGCATACGACGAAGTGGACATCATGGAGCTGTGCGAAGAATATGCCTTAGATCATCCTGACAACTACGACGGAGTAGACGCGGACGAGAGTGCCGAAGACGGGTTCAGCGATGTCAGCCTTCGCATGTCGGAGGCCGGCGAATCTGAAGGCGAAGATGAGGATGACGAAATACCTCGGGTGCTGAGGGCTCACCCTGACATTCTCTCCAATATCACCAGTCCGTCCGCTCTGTCATCCAGCACCATCACTGGAGAGTTCGACCACCTCCCGCCGTTACCGGACGAAGCAGACCTGGATTTGGCCGAGCCGGTTAAAGAGTCTGTGGACGCAGCACCTCCGCCACCGTACAGTCATTGGCCGTCATCTCTTGTGGACTATTCGGCTGCGCTTCTGCAAAAGGCCTTGCTGCAGATCCAAACTCCGCAGTATACCACACCGTGGGAGAAGATGCCGTCTGTTGTGCCTAACGTACCTTGGGAGAAGATGACTTCTCAGCTACATCTGCCAACCATGCCACTCATATTCCAGGTCAGCGTTCCGTCATGGCCGCCATCGCTTCTGTGGCCAGGAGCTCCGACCGCCCAAGAGGGAGAGAAGGCGGCTGCACCAGGGCAACCTATAGCAACCTGGTGGCAACGGCCCGACGCAAGCAAGACAATGCGGGCGAGCCGAGTGCCAACACCGTCGACGACCATACCTGCGGCCGCCTCCGAGGTGATCCCTGCGTCGTCGAAGAATGGCAGAAGGGTGCATTATGCTGAGGACGCGGATGTCACGGACGGAGAGCTAAATTCATTTGCTTATCAAGCAAGCATGGACGGTCGTCGACCTCGCAGTAAGTTCCATCACGCTTTCTGTTCCATCTTCAAGCTAATATCGCTCCCAGGGAACGACCGGATGCTTGTTCTTTTCTGGATACCCATCTTGATCAGTAAGCCGGTTTATGTCCATGCTTACATAGTGGCTGACTCATTTTTCTAGTTGTGCTGGCATGGGCAGTGATACAATCGCTGCCATATGCGTATTCGGCTGTACAAGCAAGCTCAAGACTCATCAGCTCTCGGCTGATCGCCCACTGATCGCTTGCATTTCCCTAGCTTCTCACAAAATTTCCTCTCTTGTGGTCTTGGATATGATGCGGTCTTATACAGAGAATGGACTTGGTTGCGCTTTCCCTTGAGGGCTAAAGCTATTCCGAATGTGACGAAACCAATAGAGATACCATATGTAGCATCATTGTAAACACGAGAGTCTCAAGCGAGCTTTCGTTCTTGCGTTGAAGAACAATAACGAGATGTTGAGACGTGCCCCATCGCAATCACGGGAAGAACTCCGGTAGTGAAACAGATGGATTGTAGAGATGACAAGAGCTGCCCTGGGATTGTTCTGCTCAGGTCATGTTAGTCAGTAGTTAGTAGAGCATCAACAATTGTTAGATCGGGCTTGTGTGAATCGGATCGGAAGGCTGAGACTGAGACGGACGCGGGTGCACGTGCTATCTCAGGTTGAAAGGGTTCCGCCGGTCCACTGAAAGTTGAGTGAGGGTGCGCGAGAGCTTCTCCCCCAGCGTCACCGTCGCGGTTGAGCCGTAGTGCTACTACTTACTACACTTTCACTCTCCTTTACCTTACAACCACTATGGCCCCTCGCAAGTCTGTCGCAGCTACTGCGGATCAGGCAAATGGCGTGACACCTAGGAAGTCATCTCGCTCGAAGGCTGTGACTCAAAAGGTGCAACATTTTAACTTGATCCCTCTCATCTCAGCGTTCTGACTGCTCTCTCTTTGTAGGCAGAGAAAGAGGCTGCGCCGACCACGAACGGGCACAAGGATGAAGGTGCCATGGAACTCGAGGCTTCCCAACCCGCAGTGGTCCAGGAGAAGGCAGCCCCACTTAAGCGTGCTGCAAAACGCTCGGTTGAGGAAGTCGAAACCGAAGCGCCTGCCAAACGTGCTCGAGGGCGCCCATCACAAGCGAACGGTCTCAGCCACAAAGCAGTGACTACTGTGCTCAACCCCCTTCCTGGGATACCCGAAAAGATGCGGCCCTCACAGCATCTGTTTATATTTGGAAACGGTGAAATGGCTCAGCTCGGACTCGGGGTCGAGATGCTGGACGAAATCTCTCGACCAAAATTGCATACATGGTTTGAGGAAGCCATAGAGGACGGAAAGCTCGGAGGTGAGGGCGCAGGTATTGAGAAGGCATGCACAGGCGGCATGCATACGTTGGTCATCGACGAATTGGGAAGGGTGAGTACCTCTGTTGACTGGCCTCAAGCTTTCCTGAAGCCTCTCATGAGATCTGGAGCTGGGGAGTCAACGACAACGCCTCACTCGGCCGCCTTACAGCTAATGTTCCCAATCCTGATGCGCCAGGCGAGACCTACCAGACAGAAGTCCTCGAAACACAGCCGATGCTTGTCCCATCCCTTGTAGAAGAAGGTTTTAGGGCTGTTACCGTTGCTGCCGGCGACAGCATCAGTGTTGCTCTGGACGCCGACGGTCAACTCAGGTGTTGGGGATCATTCAGGGTAAGTTCTTGTGTCATGAACGCTCCGTTACGGTACTGACTGGGCGGTGCAGTCCAGCGATGGTCTGCTCGGCTTCGACGGCAAAATCGGCTCTCCTCAACGGCAGTTTACCCCTGCACCAATCGAAGACTTCAAGAAAGAGAAATTTGTTGCGCTAGCCTGCGGAACAGACCACGTCCTTGCTCTGACTACAGAGGGACGGATTTGGGTATGGGGCAACGGCCAACAAGCGCAGCTCGGCCGCAAAATCATCGAACGGCGCAAGACAAACGCACTGCGACCGGAAAAACTGGCGTTGAAGAAGATCGTCACAGTTGGGAGTGGATCATACCACAGTTTCGCAGTGGATGTCAAAGGTCGCGTCTACGCTTGGGGTCTGAACTCCATGAAGCAGACCGGCGTCGCATTCGAGGATGGCGGTTCAGAAGACATCATTACGACCCCTACCGAAGTTAAGGCATTGAGCCCTGAGAATCTTGGTGGTGAGCGTGTTATGTGAGTATATTAATCCCCTTTGTGCAGAAGGGGGCTGATTTTCCCCTTAGTCAAATCAGCGGTGGAGAGCATCACACCCTGTTCCTCGTCTCGGACGGCAGAGTGTATGCCTGTGGTCGCTCCGATGGCTACGAGCTTGGTATAGGCCCTGTCGAGCCGATGCAAGACGGCGATGGAGACGTGGCCATGGCAGGGGACGAAGCACAGTCGCATATGCGGTCGTATGTTGCGGTGCCTACGCTGGTCTCATTCCCACCCATCCCCACGCCGGAGGAGATGAACCCGGAGGTTCCTGAAGGGCCCCCTGCAATACCACCCATCAACCCCATATCTTCTATCCATGCCGGCACGCACCACAATCTCGCTGTCTCGCGTGCAGGGTACATCTACTCCTGGGGCACTGGGAATCAGTCGCAGCTCGGCCTGGGACAGCAGGAGGAAGCGGAACGCCCGACTCGATTGCGTTACAAAGACGGCGACAAGTGGTTCATCAGGTCTGCAGGAGCCGGCGGCCAGCACTGCATCTTCTTGGCTACCCCGAAATAGCCCGTCGATTTACCCATCTCATCATTTGCAGTGCTTGCGCCTGTCCCTAGATTCCCCGCCATCAAAAATGTCTCAACGAGACGTGCCATTTTGCCCATCGCATGTTATTCTATTCCCGCAAGGCCGCGTTCCCATGCAGGCCATCGGACTTTGTCTTTACAGTATGTAGGAGATCACGCATAATTCATTATCGGAACTGTCCGAGATATTGAAGTGCCCATTCGCACGATCTCGTCACGAGCGCATTTTCCCCCGCGAAGTTGGACGGGCGTTTGGGAAACGGGCGTATGCGAAGAAGCGCGTCTGCCACGTAGGGCGTCTCGCGTCCCTCATAAAACTCGGACCTGGGCAGGACAGACCTCTGGATAGAGCAGCGATGGCTCAAGTCAAGCCTTCGAGGGAGGAATTGGCAGCCCGTTCCAACACCACGGTCAGTGGGAAAGCGAAGCCTGCACGCGGTGAGTCCATTGTAGCTTGCAGGGATCCATTGCTCATTGTGCGGAGCAGGCCCGCCGCCTGCAATTCGGTACTATCTAATTGCCTACAACGTGCTGTCATGCCTCGCGTGGGCATGGATTCTTGGCCGATGCGTTTATCACGAGGTCAGCGGCTTCTGGGCGCCTCTGAGCGTCGGTCTCAAGGCACAGATGGCGTCGTTGCTGCGGGTGATGAGCCCGACCGCGCCCTCCTTGTTCACGTCGGCTGTGTTCAACTACGCTCTACCTTCATGGCTTCATCCCTTGACCAATCAAGCATCGACAATGTACGCGGAAATGGGATGGGAGGTTAAGATCGTGCAGACGTTCGCAGTTCTCGAGGTGGTCCACACGCTGCTCGGCTTCGTCAAGTCGTCCGTGGCGACCACAGCCATGCAGGTGGCTAGTCGACTTGTGCTCGTATGGGGTATTGCCGACCACTACGATCAAGTGAGTTATCCCCATCTGGTAGATGATCGCATCGCCTGACCGGAGACTTCAGGCTAAAGAAAATCCGCTCTACGCCTCCATGGTTTTCGCGTGGGGTGTCACAGAGGTGATTCGATATGCGTGGTATGCCTGCAACCTCTGCGGCATCGATGTGCCGTGGTTAACCTACATACGGTGCGACGATCCTCGAATGCATGGAATGTGATCTGAACTTCAGGCAGATACACCTTCTTCTATGTTCTATACCCCTTGGGCGCCGGGTCTGAAGCCTTTGTAATGTTTTCGACGCTTCCCCCCATCCTCACCACTGGCAAGTCACCCCGCTTGACGTTCGATTTGTGGAAGACACAGCCATTGGCGTTTGTACGATTGGCACTCTTCGTGATTTGGTGGCCTAGTCAGTGCAGTTGCTGTCCGCCATATTATTGCTTCTCACGCGAAGAGTTCTGCAGGTCTCTACGTACTCTATAACCACATGCGGAAACAGCGGAGGAAGGTTCTTGGATCATTCAAGGGCAAAGGTCGTGCTCTGAAAAAGGAGTAGACTTATAGTCACACCGGACCCCGTACTGCGCAAAGCAAAGTCATCCTTATACCCAAGGTATCATAATGCGATTGGATAGTGCTCTATGATACATGTTCTGGCTCCCCTGGCTCCGTAACCTGAGGGGCAATCTCCGCGTCGGTGATCGGTTCACAGCCTACGCTGCGTAGAATGGCCGTAACACCCTCCGACCTCACCGCCTCTAATTCTTTTTCGCTCTTCACTAGGAGCATCCCAGCGAACCCTAGCGCATTTATGCTAAGTTCATCTCCCGTCTCCCTCAACTTATGCGTCTCTCGCATCCGGGGTATAATGTGCAGATGGCGGAGCGTGATAAGTACGTTGTATGACGCTTGCCCATACAATGGTTCTGGCTGTCGTCGCAAGGTATCGAAGACGAGATCGAGAAGGCGAATGAATCCGGTCGAGAGGACATGCAGAAGATCTTGTGGTGGGGAAGAAATTGCGGAAGAAGGAAGGCGATAAACATAATGGGCGTAAGGTAGCTCAGAGAGCGAGAAGGGTTTGGCTACGGCGTTGTTAGTTACAGATGGCGGAGAATGAATATGTGGAAGGGCGCACTCTCATCATTGACATGGGCAGCCTGAGCCATCTTCTCTATCGGCGGCCCTCCCGTCTGCCCATCCGCATCTGGCGAGAGGAACTGCAGATGCTTGTGGTGTTGGCTCGCTCCGCTTTGTTCTCCGCAATTATAGAAAGCGAAGATCTCGTTCCTTGACCGATAACCTGCCTGTAGTAGACTGTATGCCGCTACCAGGTCGCTTGGAGTGGGTGCGGAGCGCTGGGACGCATACTCTTCGGACCGTGTTAGCAACGTGGCAGGGAGCACTGGGGTAGGCATACCTTTCGTAACCAACAGAAAATGATTCGGGACGACGCTGTACTTATTGAGCTGGTCTGGCGGTCAAGACGGGGAAATAGGCCACGGGACAACGATAACGCACCAAAGCTACATACTGCGGCTCACCCTGCTCGGCCTTGAGCTCTCCAACAACCAGTTTCTCTACATACGGCGGTGCGAAAGGATCCTTCTTCTTGGCAGGCTCCTTAACAAAGTCTGGGGTCGGTAATTTGGGTTTGTGGAGGAGCGCAGGACAATGTCGAATTTGGAACTGATCATTCCAGCATGAGTGACATTCTCGCTATGGTGCCATGTGTATGGTCGAAGCAGCGTACCTGAATGCCCTTCTCTTCGTATGCAAATTGATCGGATGGGAAGTAAAGCAGGTCGCCCGACTCGGACGCTTCCTTTGTGCATTGCGGCACGCGCTTCACAATCTCGTCTGGCGTATATGCAGACATTCTATGTATAGAATAGAATCGGGATGAATGGTGGGTATTCAAGATGGGTCGGAGTCGTATGACGTTGGACAGATATGTAAGACGTTTCCAACCGGACCAGGCTACAGAAGTGGCGAGCGCTGGCATACATGCACGCAGAGAGCGTCTGTCGCTGAGGGAAATACGTTTGGTACGCGCCGTCATGTGATTATTGTCAGGGCAGCTGTTCGACGCTACAGAAATCATTTCTATGCTGAAACGACTTCGAATGGATATCTGAGCAGACTGCGAACCATGTCCAAAAGTATGAATCATAGAAAATGAAATTGAAAGCGGAAAGAGTGGGTCAGGCGGAACTGCTGACTCTTAAGTAACAGAACTGAATTGCCAGTAGCTAGGTATGCCATCTCTGAAGGATTGAGATGCTGACCAGCGTTAGCCCAAGTCTGTCATGTCAATGTCAATGTCATCTCGATGAGTCAGAGCGATTCCACGTTGCTCGCGAACCCGGCCGTTGATATGTAACCGGCCAGGGCAGTCGGTTGGTTGGCCATGGCGCGATCGGCGTGATCGGCCATCTGCGCCCTCTATCTTTGGAAGACGACGGTAACATGCCAGGAACGAGGCGTTTCAAGACAACCGGACGTTCTCCGAACAGCGCGGAAAGGAGATTGCAGAGGGAAGCAGGCCTCAAAGCTGGGAGGGCTCGGCCACGCTGCCAACAACGACGGCCACACGGTTTCAGTGAGAGTGGGAAAGGTCCGTGTTGTCCGGGCCCCGTGGTTGCCCTCTGCGCAAGCCTAAACGATGGTAGCGAAATAACACATGGCGAATAACGTCTGGTTCGACCCAAGTTTGAAAGATGCGCCACAACGTGGGTGTCCGGACGGTAAATCGGACCGAGTTGTGGCCTTGAAGGGGAAGAGATGAGACGAGGATGGAGGTGGTCGTGAAAATTGGGATGCAAGAAAGTATCAGCCCACCTCCGCTGCCGTTGATGGTGTGTTTCGGAAGGGGTGATTGGAAGAAGAAGAAGAGAGGGCTAGCCAGGTGGGTTGGGTGGGACAGTGGGTGGTGGTACGACTTTTCCCGGTTGATGAGGAGACGTGAGCCGCCGTCGTTGCGCGATCGGCCCATAACACCGCCACTGAGGAAGATCGACAGCAGCCGGGCGGGCGAACGGATCGGCGTATCGAAAAGGGGGGGAAGCGATGGTCCCTGACGATGTCGTATGAACGGGGTGTGGGAAGACAGCGAACGGTAATGAGCCCCAACTTGCGATTGAACACCCGTCAACGCCCTCTTTCGGTGGGCCCATAGTGACCGGGCGGTATCCAAAAAGGGTGGATGAGATGGGCATCTGATTGAGTAGCACGACGAGAGACAGGAACACCACTCACCTCACCTCACCTCACCTCACTTCACTCCCACACTCACCCCCACTACCACATAACCGCACACACCCACACAAGTACTGTGCTCCCCCGCCCCTTTCCCTCTCTCACCCCGCCGCCCGGTGTCAAAAACTGAAACTGAAACATCCGCATATGACAATAATGACTCGCATCCCATCTCACTCATAGGCGCTCATCCATCCCACACACAACACCTCACGTCCCCATACCAGGCAGTAATCGAAACACCCCGGCCGCTGACGACTCACTCCTCCCACCACCACCTCCTCCTCCTCCTTCCCATCACTCAGGCAGCTTGGTCGCCCTTCACCTTCTTCTCACGCAGAACTCCCGAACGTCCGAATGGGAAAGCCCCAGCATGCTGGCACCACCTTCGATCCTCTACACGACATTCCAAATCTCGCTGGGCGTGTCGCGCTCATAACAGGGGCAAAGTACGCATGACCATCCGCCTCCATCATCTTCAAACCCTGCTGATACATGCGTCAGCTGCGGGATCGGCCTTGAGATTTCCAAACGGCTTGCGGCCCGCGGAGCGCATGTCTACCTGGGATGTCGGAACGGTGATCGAGCGAGGAGGGCAATTGAGGAGATCGAGGAGGCCCTGAGGCAAGAGCGTAGGGAGAAAACATGCGAAAAGAGCACGCAGCTGAAGCTGGAGTGGTTGCCGCTTGACCTGGCAACCGTCCGCGGCGCACGGCAGGCAGCTGATCAACTCCTCGGGAAGGAGAAGCGGCTGGACATTCTCGGTGAGCTTGACATAAGCAAGCCAGGAAGTGTATCCTAAATGACCGCGGTCGTCAGTGTGCAATGCAGTTGCGCTTTCCAAGCGGTACGAATTGAACGAGGACGGTGTGGAGACGACAATGGCCACCAAGTAATTGCTTCCTCTTGTGCTGGCCCAAAACTTTAGCTGACCATCGCAGCTATATTGGGCATTTTGCGCTCATTTCCTTGCTCCAGTCTTTAATGCTACACACAACAACATTGTCGGGAGCGGACGTACGAATAGTCATGGTGAGTCGCCGAACGACCGGTTTGCTACACATATTCACGCAAATGACTAGATGACCTCAGCATTGCATACCAAAGTACCCCATGATATCAAATTACACACACAGTCAGACCTCAACGCCACCAGAGCTCAGTTCCTGTCCTGCAAAGACAGTAGGCTGGCCTGTTATCGTCGTTATTGTATGTTATCGAATACCTGCCCTTGGAAGTCGCCCCCTGATTTTTTTCAGTTCTCTCGAAACTGGCCATCGTGCTTTTCACTAGATGCTTGCAAAGGCGACTGGATGCCTACGAGGTAGCCAATCCTATCATAGTCACATGTGTCCATCCGGGCATGGTCTCTTCCCGTGAGCCGCCTCGCATAGCCATTCCGATTGCAAAATAACGCACTCTTCTTCTCTCGCTAGCCAATATGAAGTCCCAAGTGCCGCCACCTTTCCGACCTCTCCTTCCCCTTTTCTCTATTACCCCCGAGCGAGGCGCGCACACGCCGCTATTTGCCGCCGTGGCGCCTGCGGTGCGGGCAAGACGACGAGAATTTGCGGGCCAGTATCTTGTGCCCTTTGGCAAGGTAGGAAAGGTCGCTAAGGCCGCAGATGGCGAAGACGGCGAGGCCCTTTTCCGGATTAGCGAGGAAATCGTCCAATCTTCAGGGCAAGACCGGCAATATTGAAGCGGCGACCACAGCGTTGACGATCAAGTCCTGCCTTCACGCGTTCCGTATCGAACAATGGTAACGGCATAACTGCTTCGCCGAAGACGACCAGCGCCTTCTCACTCTTACGACCGCCGCCCGGGTACGCATTCTCTCTGGCCCCGTGTCTTTTTTCAAGCGCGAAAGTCACTCAAAACGTAGTTCATGTATGAGATAATGTCTATATACCCGTACAATACGTATACTATGTTAGCCGGCTGCACACTATCAGTAACATGGCATTTGATCCCATCTTACTGATTGCTTGGAGGCCCTGATGCTGGCCGGCAACAAGCCATCAGCGGTTGCAGTGTCTATTATTGTCCTGATGTCAAGCCGAGAGAGACCTAGCTAGTGAAGCCATCGCTTCCGTCGAGGCAACAACTGAGCTGGCTCTCACAGATGTCAGAAGGCACGCTTCCTTGCAGGACTTTGCTCCTTTGACGAGACTGTTGCACAAACACCTACGTTCGAAAAGAGGGGATTGAGGCCCAAGACGCCGTTTGAAAGTGCAGGGCTTTGTTGTTAAGGCAGCGATATACGCAGACATGTGGAAAGGTCCGAACTCAAAGCGGCCGGCTAGAAAAACAAACAACAAACGGAAGACAACCCTAAGCTTCGACACCTTTACTCCTCACTCTGTTGGCCTTCTGTTGAGGCATTAGTTCTCCCAGAACGGAGGCCCGGGTATATGCGATGATGGTCACGAGTGAATATATCGCCGCATTCGTACCCTAGCAGGACGTGAGCGAGCTCATTTGCCTTTATCGAACGGCTCACACTTGCCTGGTAGAATAGAATACTGAGGAAGGCAAGGCCGAAGTAGAGCGATGCCTTGAACATAAAATTCCGGTAGGCAAACGTTTCCGTGACCGCTCTGTGAGGCGGAAGCTCGAGAGCGAGAATAACGACGGCCAATACCATGGTCAATACTTGCACGACTGGAGCTTGGACGATCACTGTCTCGAAGAACGCGGAGTTGGGCCCCGGACTGCAAGAAGGTAAGACTTTTCACGGACTCGGAGAGGAGGATAAGCGTACATAATTCCAGCAGGTCCGAGCGTACCGCCAATCATATCCCAAAAGAACTTGCGGAAGAACAATCCCCAGAATCCGGCCCACAACGCATCTGTCCATATGCCATGAATGGCTGCCGCGCAAATTCTGTGATTCCAGCTTACAGATAGCGGAGGTCATGCCGAGATAGTGAGCCCAATCGTGCCACACAAACTTCCCCATGGCTACGTTGTATGTTGTTCTCAGAAAGAAATACGAACAAGTTTAACCTGAGTACAAAGGGCAATGGTTAGTTTCACATTCGACAACATCCTAACCGGCGCACCTCTACGTCGGTCAAAAGCGCGCTACCGGAGCGCCACAGAGTCAACTCTGTATGTGCAAGAACGAACAGAGGGGCAGTTCTCTCCACCCAGTGAAGAATCTCGTCCAGCGAGGGGCGAAATAAGTAGAGGAGAATGGGGAGATAAGAAAGAAGAGAGGAGAGGGGGTCGGAGTGAAAGGGCACTCGGGCAATTTCCTCATTACACTCAGCGATGTGGGTGCTTTTGTAGGCAGCTGCTGTACGGCAAGGTCTCCATGGCTGCAAACGAAGGCTACGCCAACGAAGAACTATGTGATCATCGCGGTGCAAGGTAACAGTGCAACAAAGCAACGGACCCACACAACGGTGCAACCATCGTTTTGGTCGCCACTCGCAATACATCCGCGTTCGGCGCTTAACAGCTTCCAGAAACCCTTGCCACATACGGGGGCTTATCGTCGAAAGACACCGCATAAAAAAAGAATTTTCCTCGACACCTGTGCGATTCGAACACACGCGGTCTAAGACCATACCCTGTGCTGGGTAATAGCAGGGGCACCCGTTAACCACTCCGGCAAAGTGTCTCTGTACGGGCAAGTATCCTTAAACTAGTATTCTATAGCAATGTTTGTGTGGCCCTTTTACCGGCCGACCGAGTAAGTTCATGGCTAACATACTGTAACACGCCCTGCTTTGTGGAACGCCTTCCGTAGTTCCCTTCTTTTGCGCTTCAGTGTACTCAAGTTGGGGCAGTCAACCTATTCGCAAGCAATTGTAGGATTGGAAAGAGCAGCACAGACAAGGTCCAAGCATCCCTACCAGAGGGTGATAGAGCAAATGGCGGGCAAACGGAATCTAGACGAAGTACCTGCAACTCAACTAGAAGAAGCATCTCCAACAAGCCACCTGTATACTGCCGCCCATTCCACTTTGTCCTTTACCCAATCGCGAGCGACTCGCTCAACCGCGCCTTCGCAGTGCTCCGCAGTATTCTCGTCACTGAGGCAGCGAGCTCTAAAGAGCGACGCGTCCATCCCCAACAGTGCAGCCAGCTTGTGCTCAGGGAGGAGGTACGCAAGTACCAACGCACTAGGCAGAAGATCCAACTCAGGAACTACGACATCCACTGGGGGGGACGGCAGGGAAAACAGACTCTGCAGCTGCGAAAGGCTGAGGAGCGCCTCCGATAGCAGATCGGAAGCGAGATGATCGGTGAAGGGTGGACAAGCCGAAGTAAGTGCAGTGATGATCGAAAGGAACGCATGGCAATCGCGAGACAACGCACTCGGGCTCGAAGGTCGATGGGGTGCGGCCGGAGTCACGGGACGTGATACCAACTGTTTGATGCCGAATCTCGACGGTGCCTCGGCTCTTTCTGCCGATACGGGAAACGGCGGGGGTGAGGGCCTGCGTTCGGGCGAAGTACTCCTCGTCAGTACACGAGGGCGGTAAACGAGGGCCACCATGCCCTGCCAGGTGACATCGACAAGCATTTCCGCGATCCACATTTGCCGTTTATGGGTGGGTTCCGGTCCGAGCACTTTATGTAGTAACTTGATGATCCCAGCCAACGATTGGTTGAGGGTGAATATGCCCGGATGCTCCTTCACTCCGCTGGAAGGGTTCGCCAGATCGGCAACGACATTGCTGAGAATAGCTTTCAACGCTGTCACTACTGGCAGACCAGCACGAGTTTCGAGAGCGCTGAGTTGTGCCCTATAGTGTGCGAGTCCGTCGTTGACGAAGCGCGGGGCGTTTGGGATGAGCAAAGCATCGTTCAACTCGCCCGCGAAGCCAGCGAGAGCAAGCGCATGTACTTGAGCAGCAGGCAAATTGGCAGGTAGTGGGACCGTAGGTAGGTATTGCGAGGAGGCAAGGAGTGGCGTCATCAAGCCTTGTATGTTGGTAAGGAGGACCGAGAGAGGTCTTTGCACACTTCGGAGGATGGCGCGCTGCGTAAACGTGTCTGAATTCTTCGGGCTGTTAAGGAATTCACTACAAGCCAGTCAGTAGTGGTTGTATATATGATGAAATCGACACACCTGCTGATTAGTAGACCTAAGGCCGTTCCTTTTCCAGCTGGAACTGGACGGCGCCTGTCCCAGATGGGCCCCTCTGTCCCACCAATCAATGCTTTCGCAACAGCCTCGTTGAGCTTCATGCCCAGCAGCGTGCAGTAGGATTCGGCCACCAGTCCTGCAGTCGCAGTGAGGTCGCCACTTTCTTTCGTGGATGGCCGCATCAACGTGTTCAGGGGGCGGTTTGGGCGGATGGGTTCGGAAGTGACAGGTTTGACAGTGTTGTCTGCGGGAAGTGCAGGAGACGTGGGCCTGGAAGGCCAAAGAAGAGCGGCTGTCTTGCGGGCGTACATTGTGGTTCGAATAAGCGAGGAAGGAAACCGGGACAGAGGGCCCGCCGAATTGAAAGTCGATAACTGGGGGGAGAAGGTGGGTAGACTTGCGTGTTGTTGTAGCTGAGTTTGGGTTTCTGTATGGCCCGACCGTGCTAAGATGCAAAAGTGCTCTATCCCATATAAGGAGTAGGCACAGTCGCCTCTCGCGGCCGACTATTTGATTGGCAAAAGGGGCGCTCTAAGGGGGTTTGTCCGTCCCTACGAGGAGGAAGGCAAGCGGGGAGATGAAGTCACGGGACAGGATGTCGAATTTGCTGCACAGATAAAGATCAGATCCAAGTTGAAGACTGTTAGAGTAGAACAGAGCGTACCCTACGGCAAGGCAGACGAGAAGTGCGTAGTTTCTACAGCTAGGATCGTCGCTCATGAAGCGCAAAAGGAGGATGGTGTATGGAAGGGAGAAAGGGGCGCAATGCGCTGCGGCTTGGTGAGGGTTTTATTGTGTTTGGTCCCTGGGCGGATACGCTAAGGGTCTCCCCTGCCCCCCACTTCGCGCCCCAGGAAAATCTGACTCTCGATGACCCCACCGCCTCTCCGCGCGCGTCCGGAACATGCCAGCCAAGCGAACAGCAGTATATCACATGACATCACAAACACATAAACGTAGTCATACAGTAATACTGGACAGCGTTGCTTGAAGCTAGCTTACGATATCCAGCAAGTCAAGACGCTTGACAATGCACAGAATGCGTACGCTTTTGCTGCTGAGGAATGACTCTGCAAAAGACGGTTCGAAAACCGGCAATAGCGGGGCTTCTCGGCGCGACGCCCCGAGGAGGCGCTGCCGTTCAATCCCTCCACTTCATGCCGCGACGCTGAGATCATGAACAGCAACTGTATCCAATTGCGTTGGCATCAGAATTCGAAACCCTCTGCCCTAAATGAGTCGGCAGTTCGATCTGGTGCAAGCGCCCGCTCAGCCAAATCATGGCGATTCTAAACATGTGACGTTCCAGCAAGAGTTCATCGAGGGAGGCAAATGGACATTACCATGGCAAGGAAAGTTCTTCGCAGCGTCCTCCATATATCTTCATTTGACTTCAAACCCCGCGGTATCTTGTTTGTTGCTGCATGAGACGCAGTACCGTCATGCATGGCGATTGCGCTAAGGAAATGTTCAGCCGCTTCTTTGTGCACGCCCATATTCAAGCCTGCGATTCCAGATCAACAAATTTGATACCAGTTCGGTAACTACCTGCATCCACTCACAGGCAACGCCGATATTCACCACCGCGCGGGTATAGTTTGGCCAGATCTCAAGAGCGCGTTGATAGGCTGCGATGGCCTCCTCTGGTCGATTGCCGTTCGACAGGCATGAACCAAGCCTATTCCAGAGCACCGCATTCTGGCAGACGACTCAGTTCGAGGATCATAAGACAGGGCAGATTCAACCTCAGGGTTGATGGACAATGCAGCTTGGAAGCATTCCGCTGCCCTCTCGTACTCGGCTTCACTATAGAGGAGGACACCTAGCCCCATTTGGATTTCAGGGTCAAGGGAACCTTTCGAGTTTTGCTCCTGAGCAAGAGACAAGAAGGCGTCTTTTACCAGGTCCCTGGCAGACCAGATCGCTTGACCGCGAACGACCTCGGGCGTCGGTAACATGGTATTTAGTGGATACGCCGAATGTAGATATCGCAGAAGGGTCAGAAAGCAGGCCATATCGTAGGATTGGTTAATATATGCAATGGCGAGCTCCTGAAACCTCTATCGGTTATGCGGACCTTTGTGCTTGGAACGAGATTACGCACCAGAATGGCAGAATCCGCTCCAGCCTGCCCGGCGCTCTCCTTTACAGCGCGTGACAAGGCCTTTATGCCTTTGTCATCCCTTTCATCACGCACAAGCACTTGCCCTAGGGTATACCAGAGCTGAAAGTCATGAATCTCGGAGTCGCGCAATTGCAGCATAGCTTCCAATATCAATGCGGAGCGCGTCAAGGCTGAAGGGTCTGAAGAGGCAAGAGATTCTTGCAACAGCGAGGTTAAGCGGCTTCGCGAATCCGCCGACAGGTACGGGTTTTCCGCCTCTAGACGAGCGTCAACGCAAACTCGGTAGGATTGACGTCTGCCGCACCAAATTCGTAGTCTCCAAGATCCGGCAGTCCATCGGCGTCGTATTGGATTGACGACACGTGTTCATCGATATCTTGTGTGACCGTGAGTTCCCGATACTTGCGTTCCATCTCGCTAAAATCCCATTCCGGGTCCACCGCCTCAAAGTTCCCCGACTGCGCAGCGTGGAAGTCCGCTTCCCATGAAGCGAGATCGCTGCTCGCCTGTGTTTCCCCCGCACTCTCGTGAATATGGGTCCACACGCTAGGAAGCTGTCAACGGGAGTGTCTTCATAGATGGATGTGACTGGCCTTTCGAACTCCGCCCTGAAGTCGCGCTGGTCAGGCTCGCCACCTTCACCCCTCTCTGCAGGTTGTAGGGCCACACGAGCAAATGCCTCATCCAACGCGCTGTCAACGGGATTGAGTACCTTGCTCTTTCCCTTGGCATCATGAAGTCGCGGCTGAATATCCATCCTCGAAAACTCTTGATCCCAGAGCGGCCGAGGAAATTCAACCACCCGGCTGAGTGGCTGATGAAGCATTGTGGACGGTTCTCGTGCGATAGTCGCTTTGCCGAACTCAGGAGACCAGGCAGAGGATTGTAAGATGGAGTGGCGATAACCATCGGGCACCTCTCGGGCTGATGACCATAATCGCTTAGCAGCACGTACAGATGACAGGGGCGGAGGGGTGGAAATGGGACGAACCCTGAGCGCGCAGAAGCGCTGCTTCCATGACTCCAGTGTGATTCATGTCGATGTGCAGATGGGAAGACGTGCCAGTCCTCGGGAACTCCTGAGTCCATTCTGATCCAGCAAGGATGTTTTGTGGCATCTCTTGTCTATGCGAGGCATGACTAGGAACTGGAGCATTCTGCTCGGCGAAGAATACCGCCGCTGCCGCCTGAGTAGAAGAAAGCGCAGGAGACGGAACAAAAGGAGGAAGGTGGGCGACCCTCTGGCGAATCGGCTTAGAACTACTACGGGGCTCCCAGAAATGCGCTCACTGAGCCAGAAGGTCCTGCAACTCTGTCCTAGAAATCGTCAGTCAAGGAACTGACCATGGAAAGTGAACACGAACAAGCTGGAGACTCCTATCCGCTTCGTTATACTTTTGCAGTTGCGACAGTGCATTGCTTGGGCCACATTCTGCGTTAGAAAAAAAGGCGGACATTCGCGAGAGTAGGCAGAGAGCGTGTCTGATGCGGTACGATCAACAAGTGCTTGCTGAGACAAGCCACGAAACGAGCGTTAACCAGCCTGAACCCGCGGCACGACTCGACTCGTAAGTCGTCTGGTATAGCAATAGCGGAACATCGAATTCACGTGCCGAAGCCACGCACCGATCACTCTGGGGGTGGCTGTGTAGGTACATGGCCAGAAGCCTTATGGTAACGCTCACCCGCGACGGTCCCCTTTACGGCTTCGATCGCCCCGCATCGAGTATATATCCTTTCCTGCCTCTGGCAGGCGCATACATCTTGCTCTCACCCTCCATCCCGGCCCTTGTGGTCTGGCAGAACGCATCGATCTTCACCTTCCTCGGTCCCGTCGTCTTCCATGCTACTACGCCCGCTGGTGACACTCCGCCCTACCTTGGCGCGGCTGTATGCTACTCCAGCCAAACCTTCCACCCTCCTTTATCTGGAACATGCTGCTGGAAAGATAACTGGCGGTTCGCTCAGTGCGCTCACGGCCGCAAAGAGTCTGGGAGGCGAAGTCACCGGGGTGGTCATAGGATCAAAAGAGCAAGTGGACGCGGTTCTACCACAGGCGAGAAAGTGCGTACACTACTCCCGCAATGTCTTGTTGGTGAACTTATTTTGCGCAATAGGCTTGATGGATTGTCCAAAGTGCTGGCATCGAGGTCTTCATCCTACGGACATGCTGTTCCGGAGATAGTGATACCTTTCTTCGCCAAACTGGTACAAGAGCGCGCCTTCACTCACCTTCTCGCCTCCACCTCCTCAACTTCGAAATCCATCCTACCCCGTCTCGCCTGTCAACTCGATGTTCAGCCAATATCCGATGTAACATCCATCAACATGGAGGGTGACGGCGATGTGTACACCCGTCCCATCTATGCCGGCAATGCTATCGCTACAGTGAAGCCGACTTTCGAAGGAGTTCGTATCATAACCGTCCGGGGCACTGCATTCCCTCAAGCTGCTGTCGGGTCGTCAGAAGCGGCCGTTGAGGACATCGAAGCCACGTCTGTCTCCGACGTGCCGACGGAGCACTTGAGGACGATGACTACGGAGAGCACGCGCCCCGAACTGGGTTCTTCGGACATCGTCGTTTCGGGGGGGCGTGCTCTGAAGAGTGCGAAGACCTTCAATGAGACTTTGACACCGCTGGCGGATAAGCTTGGTGCTGCCATTGGCGCCAGTCGTGCGGCTGTGGACGCTGGGTATGCCGACAATAGTTTACAGGTACGGTGTACATCGGTTCGACCGTGAACAAATGTTGACCGGCTACGTGACAGGTTGGCCAGACCGGCAAAATTGTGGCTCCTTCGCTCTACATTGCTGTGGGGATCTCTGGCGCCATTCAACATCTGGCTGGGATGAAGGATTCGAAAGTGATCGCTGCCATCAACAAGGTGAGTGTTTCCACTCTTCCCCGCTCACGAGTCTCACGCTTCCATCAATTAGGATCCCGACGCACCCATCTTTCAAGTGGCCGATGTAGGGCTTGTTGCCGATCTCTTCGACGCCGTGCCTGAGCTCGTCAAGAAGCTGCCGGACCGGAAGTAGCGCAAGTGCCTGCCTGACTTCCCTCAACCGCGATCCTCTTCTCACAGCTTTCCAGTCACAATGGCTACAAACGCTCCTATGTACCCAAGGATCAAACAACACGATGACCGGCAGCCTCGTACCTCGCGTCATAAATGCAAAATAGAAGGGATCCTCTCCTGTGAATCCCGCTCGCTCGTTGGAAAGCATGTCGTCGCCGCGCTAAGTGTGTGGAGCTACTTGGCGTTTGTTTCCTCCCTCGCTCCACGATTCCAAAGATTCGGCGGATAACTGGTTGGTGGCTGCAGCCGAGGTCGAGGCAAATGTAAAGCCAGGCAAATGGACAGTCCTTCCCTTCATACGTAGCTCTTATTGTGCACCTTCAACTGTTGTAGCTCCTTTCAGCCCGCACACCCTCCGCATGAGCGCGTGAAATATATGCCCGTCGCTCTATATCTCCTCGAGACAGAGATGCCCTCCCCCATCTGTATAGCGCGCATACACTACATGCATGCACGCACTCCTGGTGAGATCCCCCAACCCCTTGCGTAGCAGGCTGTCCTAAATACATATGCATCTTCTGACACCAGTTTTTCCTGGAAGGTCTGCTTTATATACCACTTTTCCCTTTTATTCAGGATAAATACAAGGCATCTGTCCATGTTATATTTCGCTCGGCCCATGCTCTGGACCTCTTATGGAGGGACAGGGGCGTCGCATGCGGATGATGGCATCAGTGTAGGTTAAGCATGCGCCATATCTCTCCTTTTTGGCTATCCTCCGTAACAAATGAAGACAGCGCAGCTCTTGATCACATTCCTTTGGAGAAGTACTCTCATAGTGTCAAACAATTTTGTTCACTACTCAAAGACAATGCATTGGTTGATAGAGTAATACATGCAATTCTAACCTGGTCTCACCTGTCATTCAGCTGTTCATCACTCAAGACAGTTGGATGCGGTTACCATGGTTCTTCCTTTTTAAGAGAATCCTTAAACTTTGACACTAGCATAGAATCAGTCACTGACCAAATATCCCAGAAATGCATGAATATGAGTAGAATAGATGACAAAGACATCTGCTGTACCAATTAATTCTATAATGTGACCCACTACTGAATGCATCATTTGTTTTTTGCAGGACAGAGTGCGCACAGTGCCATGCCGTCGCCTAGTTGGTATGCGACCGAGCAGCGGTATAGCCATTGCCAAACAACTAGTGCGTGAGGTCTGCTGCAGAGAGAGCTCAGCCGCTATTTACGGTGCTCTACAAATCATCTGTATCAGCGCACTGTTGTATGGGTGTATCACTACCTTTGTGCGTATCGCACAGTGCTATGCAGGCTAGCACGCCTGCAGCGAAGGTGTGCGGCTGTGACCCAACAGGTGAAGGGCGCACTCTGGCCCTGAGGAGTGAAGGAGTTTAGCAAAGTGTCATGCTTCATAGAAACAAGCATGAAAACTGCCGAGGAAGGAGGTGCGCTGAGCATACCAAGCAGTCACCGACGGTGAAGAAATTTCGGAGGGAAAATAAATACTCGGCAAAAAAACACCTGAGGCATGATTCACATGAGCTGCAATAAATTCTTCGTATTCTGACGATGAGCGTCAATGGCGGGCAGGTAACACCAGGATCACGGGCATAGAAGGGACACTTGAGGACAGAGGGAGAAGCTGCACCTTTGGCGCGCAGAGACTGAGCCTGAGGGGCAGGGGGCAGGGGGGCTTGACTCGCAAGCTAGGGTCCCTAAGCCCTGGACGAGTGATAGAAGTATGTGGACGGAGGCAGATTGACGCGGAATGTCCAATCTTGGAAATGGACCCTAGTCCCCCCACCCCCAGGAGCTGTCGTAGGCCGCAACTGCAGTCAGCGACTTGACATCTCTCTGTTCTTAACCCTGCAAATGGCTCCAGCTGCAACCTTGTCAAGTGTTGCAGCCCAGGTACAGCATGCACCTGCGAATCCTAACCGACGGCCCACAGCTCGACATCGTCCCGTCTCGGGTCGGATACATGGTCGCTCTCAGTCGTCAACCAAGCTAGCAACCGCTGCTCTTGCGCTCACCCAGGCTCATACTGAGACTGCGAGCCTTGCAGACGAATCAAAAGGCAGGAGAAGGACGAAGAGTGTAGAGGATGTGAGGCTACTTCTTCTTCACGCGTCAGCATGACCCTTGAGCCGTCTTACTAGATGACACTCTTGCGGCCTCACGGCTCAACCACATCGCTCAGCAGGCCACGTCCAGGCTCTAGATTATCCAGTAAACGCCCCTTGCCCCGCGACGAGTCTGCCGAGGGTACTGCTAAAGTAGCAGGAGGGGGCGATGAAGAAGAATGGATGTCAGAAAGCGGAGCAAGTAGCAGCCCCACCCAGGCACCGGAACGAGGCGACCTGGAGGATGAGGAGGAATACGACGGCCCTCAAATCCGCATCGGCACACATACGCACATACACGATTCGGAGCCATCCGCACGGCCAAGATCTCCGCGGGTACAGCAGTCTGCGGCCGATAACCACTCAAAGACTTCTGCCGAGCAGCCTGGTCTTACGATCCAGACAGCTTTCCCGTCTCTCCCAAGCCCCGGCCCCAGTTCCGCCAAGGCTATCTATCGCGCTCCAAGATCTCCTCACACCCCTGCGAGGCTCCGGCCAATGTCGCTGATCCGTCCCCCTTCTTTTGCGTCAGCAGTCGTGACGGCTCCGCCTATACTGGACAAGCAAACGGTCCTTTCCGGACCGGACTCACCTGCATCTGAACTTTTGCCGGATTCACCAAAGCCAGCGTCTTCTGCCCACGAGCCCGCTCCTTCAATAGCCCCGTCAATGGCATCCGTGGTGCCATCACGGGTCCGGACCATCTCTGCCATGTCTGGGGCGTCCGCCGCGGCTTCACGAGCGATGGATGCTCTCAGTCGCGCCAACGCCAATCCTTTCCTGACTTCCCACTTTCCTCATCTACCCCCCCAGGAGCACGTGCACCACTTGCTACCATCCAAGTTTATCGCCTCACATATGACCGTAAAAAGGCACTGGACACCGGTCGATGATGCAATAGCGAGGATTCGACCATCGACGAAGGCGGCTTAGTCCCTGTTCATTCGCGATTGCATCACTCATTAGGTCCTTTCCATTGATTGTATTGGTACAGTACATGCCCTGTTGACGCCAGCGTCGCAGGGAAAGATTAAGCTGCTTTGGGATATAGACGACATCCAACCGTCCGGCTGCCTCACAATACCGCGTAACCGGAGTGAACCAAGTAGAAATCTGAAGGAGAGGACGTCGACACCTCAGTTTCAGTGCCAACCTATCAGTCCGCCTGTTGTCGTCGCATATCCATTTCCATACGTGCTGTATGCGTTCGCCGGTATCGTGAGTCCTAGAGCCGACCCTCCGACATAAGGACGTGAAGCCATCAAAGCCTGCGCTGCGGGTCGATAATGGTACGACGATGATGAGCGACGCCTGTGCATGGGGTGGTGCAACAGGGCTAGATCGTCGTCGTACATGCCGGAGTACGAGCCCCTTCGACGGCGGAAGCTCATTCCCAGAGGATCGTAGCGATTCCGCAGCAGGCGGCGAGCGGTGGCTGCTGCAATCTCGCAAGCTTCTAGGCGGCCATACCGATCGGCGGGTCTCCCGGTGTAACTCCATAACTTTGTCGCTAGGTCGACGGGTTGAGCTCGTTCTTGCTGGCCGGAACAGATTGCGTACCTTCCGCTATTGCCAGCCCCATAACCGCTTCTCTCTCACGATCCAAATCGTACCCGAAGTTGTTATAGAAATGGTGATGCTCAAAAAATCGGAGGGCTTCATAAGCTGCGGCCCCACCGATGTCGGACGGGAGCACGGAGCTCAGATGCACCTGAAGGGATTGAGCAGTCAGTGGGCTTGTTCGCAACCGCTTCTATCACTGACCAAGCCACTATAGATTTGTCGGTGCCAAAAGCGCGCTTCTTCGCGGCCCATACCTGCTATGCCCACCATGTTCTTCACCTTGCTCCACACGAAATCAAACACAGAGCTGCGAACATGGATCCAGCTCAACCCGCGTTCGTCGATAGTGCGGCGCACCTGTCTGTATTACCTCCCAGCGCCCAAGCCGCATGTGCATTGTAGAAGTCACGGGAAGTCCATCCTGCTTGTGGCACGTATGACACGCTCGGAGGGCTGGGGAAACTATGGAGAGGTCATTCCAGAATGCTCACGTGAACGTGAGTTCGATGAAGCTCACTGATACTGCGCGGTTCCCCAATATGAGGGCTGATAAGACTGATAGTAACTGTACGACATAGAGAACCTGCTCTCTGCGGGAGGGGGTGCGGTTTTTTGGTGTAGGATTGGTGTATGTTTTGCAACGTGAGACAGAGATACCCTGGCCTTTAATATTTCTGCGGCGAGGGTGGCCGGGCGATGAGACGCTCAAGATGTTTCACCAAAGCTCAGGAGCGTTCGCGGATCTGACGGCCTGATAGGCGGGCGGACGATGGTGTCTATGGAGATCCGGGCTATGAGTTTGTTGATTTGCAACTAATTGAAGGGGCATGACATGTTCCCGTGCTCCTCCTCTGTGCACGGAGTCGGGAAGGCAACCGAACTCTCTCTTTCACGTCAGGGCAAAGGCGAACCACAGCCTTCGGTCCTTCAAATGCCCATCATTTTACCCCGCACTCTCCTGGTGCCCGCACGTCATCGGTGGTCGTCTGACACGTGCATCGCCCCCTTGCCCACCGAACCCCGCCGAGTCGACCAATCCCGACGCCACTGGCCCAGGTTGCTGTACCCGCCCGTTTGGGTTCAAGGGTCCTTGCCGCCCTAGTCTCCATAGACACCGAGGTAGATAACGCGAAACCGCACCTACCAAACATCCCGCTATTCACCGTCGTTGTCTACCTGAGGTCAACCCCGGACACGTAGCCCATCTCAAGCTAAAGGCAGCCTACCATGTCTCTCATCGTGAACACCTATCTCGAAGAGTCATCAGCAAAAGTTCGGTCAAAACCAATTCCATGGGAGGCACGTCCCCGTCACCCCTGACATCTACTGCGACAGCGTTCGCCTTACATTCAATAGGGTTATCAGCGCGCCGGGCTCATAACCCCATCTGAACTGTCTGCCATCAAGAGAGTTGACAGACAGCCAAGAGCGAAAGTGGAATCCTTGCTCGTGACTGAAGGATCCCAATACGCAACGCTCTATCTCTCGCTTCTCAAGAAGCTCGTTCGAGTCGATGTCCTCCAATATATATTGGTCTTGATAGGCGACTCCCTGATAGGTTGGCTCGGCAGCAGCTTGGTCCTTGGAATGTGCTGAGCGAGGCCGTAGATCATGAAGAACGTGTACCATTATACATACGAGCCGCCGAAGATGATCCAGAACTGCCATTCGGCCCGCTATTACGGTATGCCGTCCTGTCGCGGGGCGTGCGAACGCAGGCTGACATATACCCAACAATCATAGAGCTCTGGATACTCCGGATGAATTTGTGCAGCTCAAGGCATGCCAAGTCTTGTCCATACTCTTCAGGTAAGGAGACTCCGCAAGACCTACAGCCTGTAGCGGTCTGATTCGCAGAAGCTCATCTCAGCCCGGTCTTCAACAAAGTGCAGACATAAACACCTTTCTCAACTTCATATCGTCTCTCATTCAAGATAATTCCCCTACTCGTCGGGATGTCGGCGTACAGTGCCTGGAAGCCACTCTCCCCACACCTACATTCCGCCTTGCCGCTTGGCAAGTCCCGACTATCATTGTGAGGTGAGCGCAACCAAAGTGAACTTCAACATGAAGCTAACTCTATACAGTCTCGTTCAACTGCTCAGAAGCAGCAAGTCACCACAAATGCAATATCAAATATGCTTTTGCTTGTGGCTACTGTCTTTCGAAACTTGCATCGCGGCGGAAATCAACCAGTGCGTACGCGTAATCCGGGTCCTGGTGCTTGATCTCAAGCCCTGGTGCAGGCGATATGACGTGATCCCAGTCCTAACCGAGGTCGCCCAAAATGCGGCAAAAGAGAAGGTGATCCGCGTTGTCGTCGCCACTTTCAAGGTGCGGTGCCAAATCCCGAATGGAAAACACTGCTCAGCCCTGCTGCACAGAATCTCGTCGTGAAAGCGTCTGCGGCTAACCTGCCAGCTATGCTGGTTGCGAAACTCCTTCCGTTTCTACAGAACCTGGCCGCGCGCAAATTTTCCGACGAGGACATCATAGAAGACGTGATCTTCCTGCGGGACGAACTCAAGGCACAGTTCGAGAGTCTGACGTACGGTGATTGACCTACTTTCTCTCTCCGGATACTGATGCGCTACAGCACCTATGATGAATACACATCAGAACTCGTCTCCGGTCATCTTGGCTGGACGCCTGTACATGATTCCGACCAGTTTTGGAAGGAAAATGCCGCTAAACTCAATGATCATGATTACGAACAACTCAAGCATGTACCCTCCCGATGAGGCCATGTCACTAGGCTGATATTGGACTTTGTAGGAGACTGGTGGATCTTTTGAATACATCCACGGATCCGGTCGTGCTCGCAGTGGCAGCGCATGACATAGGCAAATATGTCAAGTACTGCGATCGCGGTAAGAAGTAGGGCAAGACGGTGTCTTCTTTTAGATCCAGGCTGATTTTTGAATAGAATTGTTACGGAGCTGGGCGCAAAGACGCGGGTCATGGAGTTAATGTCTCACGAAGATCCAGAAGTGCGGTATCAAGCCCTTATGTCGGTTCAACTACTCGTGAGCCATTCATGGGCAACATAGATGGCGGGAGGGTCTCTCCGTAGTTGAGTACATACATTAGACCAGCAGGAGCAAGTAATACGCAATACATCGTGCGACATTGCCAACCGCTTGTGCCGCGAGACTTCGTCAACATTCTGATCTGATGACGAACTGTCTGCTAGGGCTCTCCAACAACAGACGGAGTAGCTGCACTGTACCCCGATGTGAACTGGGATGGAGTCATGTCCCCGGACGCCCATCCGATGTCCAACAGCTCGTATCACGCTGTTCCCGGCATACAAGCATGGCATCTTCGCAGCTGTTATTTTATGAGTTCCGCGGGAAACACACGGCCTTCATCGTGTCCACCTCGATGAGGATGAATGATGGACATAGGCAACGAAAACGCAGGGAGACTTACGAAGTCGGCGAACCCATCCTCCCTAACGACACGGGCGATCACGGCCCTCAATTCAGGCGTGGTCAAATCGTAGATGCTCGTGTCTCGAACGTGCGTCCTGCCCTATAAAGCAGATAACACTCGGGTCAACATTATCAGCCCACAGCTCGTCAAGGCGCTGTACCTGAGGGGCTGCTTCATTGCTGGTTGTAGCCGGTCTTTGCGTTCCTCCGAAGAACGCAGACTCTGCCGCTGTCGTGTTCAGGAGTGCCACAGGGGGTGCCGTCTTCTTGAGCCATGGCTTCGATTGATCGATCAGAGACGTGGGCACCATAGGATCGGCGTGTGGTAGTCGTGGCTGGCTATGGACATCCAGACCGTTGATCTGAGACGGTGCGCTGCTAGCGCCATGATCCTTACTGGTCCCAGAGCGCATATATGCGCTATGTTCAACGTTAAAGAGTTCACTGGCTCCTTGATCAGACGCCGGACAAGCGTCCATATTGACAGCACAGAGTTGCGCCACCAGGCTCCGAGCATCCCGCGTTGTGTTAAGGAACAGCAAAAGCCGACAGTAACTCTGCACCAATCAGCTAGAGACCAGAACGGGCGCGCGAACTGGGGGAAAGTCGCCTGTACCTGAGCACCGGCCTCGTCCCCGAGATCCCGATGGCATACAAGGACTACTTCGTCTTTATGATGAAATCGAAGAGGAGGAATGTTGTTGATTTTGGGCAGAGTAGCGTACAATGCCAGGTCAAGCGTAACGTTGTCGACAGAGCATCCCCCTGTGGCTGTTTTCGTCAACTTGAGTGTGGCCGAGATTAGCGCCCCGCTCGGAGATTTGTCTACGGAGAGATGAACAGAGAAGGAGCCACTTTGGAGCGGGATGTTAGCGTCGTTTTTAGCTTTCCACTTCCTGTAGTCAAACGCTCTGACAGGCCAGGTATCGGAATGTACAGAATGTTCGGTCATGGTCGTCGTTGGCTGGCACGGGAGTGAGACCCTTGCCCTCCTGAAGTACAGTCCTCGCTGTTGGGACCAGGGTTCGTCGCCACTTCGCCTGAGTCCTTGGTGCTCAATATCCAACACTACATCAAGTCAGTCGCAATGAAGCGTCGTGCGGACAAGCAGCTCACTCAAGACGACGACGCGGAAGATGACGTTGATCTAGATGAGGCGCGTCTGATATTGCTAACATGCACCCGTGAGCTCATGTCGCTTCTGTAGAATGCCGGCACCGGGTTTCGGCGTGCCCAACAAAGCGAGCTGCAGAGTCGTCCGTATGTAGAAACCTATATACTCAAGATCAACTGATAACGATCGTCTGCGCAGAATCAAAGGTCTTCCCAAGCGGATGCAGGGCTCTGTGCAGCCGACGATGCAGTTTTCGTCTGGTCCGGGTACGAGCTCGTCCGCATTTGGTTCGTTCAAAGCTGTGAGCCACGCAGATTGTCCGTCTTGAATTGGGCTGACAACTCCGTGTCGCAGAGCCCGCCTGCCTTCCCCCCGCCTGGTCAAACTTTCTTCGGAGGGACCTCCGGCTCCCCGCTCCAGATCAATGCCGGCGGTGTTAGTGCCGGCATGCATAGTTCACCGAATGTGCGCCACCAAGACCTTTTCCGACATTGCCTCGCTGATCGTTAACCATAGGCATCCAGAAACACCGATGGGTCCCAGTCCGATCCTGATCTTCGACCTGGGTCGCCCAAGTGGCCTAGTGAGACCGCCCGGCAAGCGTTTGAGAAGAGTGAAATGGCGATAAAATCCAAACTCCTCCGACATGGTCTAAACGTCTCCTTCGTGAACGCCGTGCAGGATTTACTCAAAGATGATCCTGCGCAAAATCTTGCGGACACTATTCAGCCACTTTTATCGACCTACAAAGCTCACTGGCAATCTGTGGATGGGAAATACGGTGGCTCCCAGTCTCAGAGCGGGATTATCGCTGGCACTATATCGACCATGCCGAGGACTACGGCGTCTTCGTTCCAGCCTGCTCCACCTGCTGCACCACCAGTACCGCCCTCGGGACCTATGATGTTTGGGGGAAAAATTGCCACGTTCGACGGTTCATTGCACACCTCTACCCCTTCGGGAACTTCGGGTATCGCTACGTCTACGGTACCTAGCTTTGGAGCATTTGGATCCCCAAAGCCTGTGCATGACGCCGTGGTGCCATCAATCATCACAACCAGCACAGAGCCACCACGCGCCTCCGATACTTCCGACCTCGCCCACCAGAAATCGGTTGCGACGACACCGTCTGTGGACGCAGGTACCAATACCTTCGGTGGTACCCAGAAGACATCACTTCCGTCTATTTTCGGTGAATTCGGAAAGCCTAAGGTCCCTAGCCCTCTGGCAAGCCAGCCACCCGTAACGGGCGATAGTTCAGTTACTCCTACTGGTCCCGCATCATCCAGCGCTCCCCCGGTTGGCACCTTAAACCAGTTTGGGAGCACCCCGAATCCTTTCAGCGCTGCTGCTGACTCCACCACTACAACACTTAGCTTTTCTTCTCCTTCGTTGTTTTCGCAGGCAAACAAAGTACCGCCACCTACAACCACATCCTTTGGAAGCGCTCTGACCGGAGCTCAGTCATTCGGTTTCGGGAGACCGGCCACCACAAGCAGCACTGGCTTTACGTTTGCCAGCGCGCCATTGTTCGCCTCGAAATCGGAAATACCAGGTCCAGCTCAGGAGCAAACTGCTGAAAATTCGGGAAAGGAGATAGTTCTTCCCGGTGCGTCGCCGGCCTCGACAGTGATTGGAACGCGGAAAGGTACCCCAGAGCTCGAGGGCGAAGGTGAAGAAAATGAAGTCACTTTGCATGAAACACGCTGTAAACTGTATCAAGCTACGGAGAAGCCAGGTGGCGATGGCATCGAATGGACTGATAAGGGCGTCGGATCCCTTCGCTTGAAGAAGGATAAAGACAGCGAGAAAAGAAGGCTGCTGTTCCGTCAGGAGGGTACACTGCGTGTGCAAATGGTACGCTGTACTACAAGCTGTCAAATTGTTTTCTGAATGCTCCCCAGAATTTCTATCTCTTTGCGGCATTGGAAGCCAGCGTGGACAAGAAGATCGTTTCGCTTACGGGTCTTGATGAAGGGAAGCCATGCGCCTTTCGAATGCGCTGTAAGTCAGAGGAAGATGCGGCGGCATTCCAAACTCGCTTGCAGCAGGAGGTCGAAAATATGAAGGCTTCCGCGGCGGGCGCGGAATCTGCGGGGAACGCAGAAAGCGATCAGCATGTAGCGGATGAGAAAGGTGAGAAGGGAAGAAAAGAGGAAAAGACATCGAGCAAACTGAACCTGCTTTGGTAGAAACTGCGCATTTGCAAGGGGCAGGGTCCCGAAGCCATCAGAATGAAAGCCTGAAGGAAGGGAGTAGAGAGGAGGAACAGGCGGGTAACGGTGAAGGGGTTGCCCTCGGCAAAGATCATGAGCTAGGGGGCGCGCAAGCTGAGACAGGAGGGCAAGGTGGGGAAGGTGGGGAAGATGGGGAAGATGGGGAAGAGGAAGGTGACGAAGTTGCGGAAGGTGACGAAGGTGACCAAGGTGAGGGAGATCATGAAGCAGAATATGGCGAAGACGAGTATGAGTACGAAGTTGAGGGTGGAGATGAAGAGGCGCATTATGAGGGTCACGAAGAGGATGGAGATGCCGAAGGCGAGGATGAAGATGAAGAAGACCAGCTAGCCGAGGGTGTTGGAGATGAGGAGCCAGCCCAACCGGAAGTGGTTGAATTGCTTTCGGATGATGACGAGGAGTAGTGTCGAGACAGGTACATAGCCATGCTATCTAGCTATACGACCTGCTATACGTCCCGCTAATTTCAACTAGCTTGATTGGGGTGAGCTGTCGAGTCCAGCGCTGTAGAAAAGTACTACTGTATCTGCATGCACGGAAAGGCGCCCATGGAGCTATGTACGCCTCGACGTGGCTGTCCCTGTTGGACCCTGTGAAACTTGCAGTACAACCCACTGTCAGTCTTCGGTTAGACGTCAGGTTGGGCGGCTGCTGTCCATTCCTTCCACGATGGCGGCCCCTCCCGCTAGGCCCCATATTCTACTTAGGCCCTCTGCGACCATCCTCTCTGACTGGCAGTCGGATTGGGCTGCCGATGACGACGCATGGGACTCAACCTCCGACTCGGAATCCGTTAAGAAACCCTCCCCTGCTGCACTCAACGGGCACGCATTGCCTACCGCAACGACACCCGCCTTTGCAGAGCGCTCCTCCGGCTCAGCCGCTAATCACCGCATAATAAGGGTTTCGGGATCGAGCACGGTATCAACATCTTCGGCACGACCGGCGGTGACGCCGATACCCGCTAGACCAGGCGGTCGGCGCCGCACATCGTCCAGAGGATCGACCCAGTCGCAGGATCATGCCTTCTCCTTTACGCACGTGGTGGCACCATCTCCTTCCTCATACCCATCTCCGCCTGTGAACCTGAACGGCTCGACTTTGCACCGATCATCCGACCTGGATGAGGATAACTTGGCGAAAGAGCGAGAACAGGCTGGTTGGGTGCGCATACGGACCGTCGAGAAGCTCGATGAGGATTCGCCGAAGTCCTCTCCTGGGACGGAAGGTCTCCGGAGCTCTCCGGAAACTTGGCGTGAGAGCCATCACGTCGATGATGTAGAGGCTGAGATGGTAGTGGGTAATTTGGAATTAGAATCAGGTCGGGTCGACGGCTCGGTGCGTGCCGGAACCGAGCCGGGCATTCGAGGCCGAGAGGTAGTCAGAGCAGATCTTGAACAGAGAGTACAAGGCACGTGGTACAGCCTCTTTGGAGCGAACTTCGGCTGACAGAAAGTTCAGATCCACTGTCTGTTTTGCGGACCGTTCCTGTACCGCCCACGCCTTTGACCCCTTACACGCCGCCTACATTCGGCCCACGGCCATCCGACAATGCAGCGAATTGGGGTGCTCGTGAAACACTGGGACCTAACGACGGAGCAGAAACCAGCTCCAGTTATGAGCCGAAGCGACGGATGAGCTCTCGGACCTCGCGTCGCCGCGAGAGACTCATCCGCTGTCTGGCGAAGGATGACATCGATATGGGTAGCAGATTCCTCTGACTATGTCGTTTAATGCTGAGATTCCGCTCATATAGCCGAGCTTACCCAAATATCTTGGCAAGGCATACCAGCCGATTTGCGTCCGATCGTTTGGCAGCTGCTGCTAGTAAGTTTTTAGGTTTTTGGATTTGCCACGGCCTTTTTTAACCTCAACTCAAGGGTTATCTACCACTACCTGCAGCACAACGTGTGACCAAGCTGCATGCGAAGCGCCAAGAGTATAGCTCACTATCGGCCTTGACATTCTCGAAGCCATTGGAGCAGGCTATATGGCATCAGATTGAGATTGATGTTCCCCGAACGCGCCCCGGTGTGCCTTTGTGGGCTGACCCCACTACGCAAAGGGTCAGTCGTCTGCACCCTCGTGAAAGCCCTTTTGACCTTGTAACAGTGCCTGGAACGCATTCTGTATCTTTGGGCGATACGACACCCCGCTTCTGGTTATGTGCAGGGGATTAATGACCTCGTTACACCCTTTTTCCAAGTGTTCTTGTCGTTCTACATCCGTTGGTGACGAGGTACCTTGCCAGGGCGATTCTGATTGTACTGTAGACGGAGATCCTGCTACGTTCTCGCCATCACAGCTGCCACAAGCGGCCCTGCAAGCAGTGGAAGCCGACTCCTTCTGGTGCCTGTCCAACCTGCTTGATGGCATCCAGATGAATTACATCCACGGTCAGCCTGGAATCGTGAACTCTCTGAACAAAATGAGTGAGTTAGTTGGGCGAATAGACCGTAAGTATTGCCTGTGCATATTCCTTGCCTGGTGGCTGAGCCAGGACAGGTAAGCTCGCACAGCACTTGGAGAACGAGGGCGTAGAATATATGCAGTTCGCCTTTCGGTGGATGAATTGCTTGCTCATGCGCGAGCTCAGTGTTGAGAACACGATTCGTATGTGGGACACGTATATGGTGAGTGGGCTTGATCCTAAATGTCGAGAGTTGCTAAGGATGCGGGTCTAGTGTGAAGGCAGTCAAGCCTTTTCTCAGTTCCACCTGTTTGTATGTACTGCGTTCCTGTTGACGTGGAGCAAACAGTTGCTGGATATGGATTTCCAGGTAAGCCGGAGTTGCTCCAAACCTCCTCTTCACGGCCAGCTTACGCGTCGCAGAGCATGATCATGTTTCTGCAGTCTCTTCCTACGCAAGATTGGAATGACCGTGACATCGAAGAGCTGATGGGCAAGGCGTGGCAGTTGAGCAACACTTGGAAGGATGCTCCAGGGCATTTGGGTACGCCTCGATAGACCGAAAGAGGTTATGACGAGTCAAGAACTGCGCTAGATGCGCTTTAACCCTAATTGAATTGAGCGAAGGCGAATGCAGATGTTTTCAATGTACAGTAATGTATTCGCAATGCACTTGTACATGTAATACTGACATTGACGGTACACTAACTGGCTCGATGTTTGTACTGGACCCTGAGGGGCTCAGGCGGTGTGTTGATTCTGTGTTCAACGGACGGGCGCTAAAACGCGTGAGAGGGCGTTGATGACGTCGAAGGCGCCGTCGATCTCTTTAGGCTCTATCGAACAATCCCCTCCACCCCCTCCGATGCCTCACACGTCGGAAACGCCAAGCCCAAAGCGCGCAATGCAACACAGACCGGCCTGACCAACATCCGACTCCCTCCATCCACACACCTGCATCTAGTCCTCCTCGTCGCCGTTCTTTGTGCTGTCTTACAACGACAATCATCGTATTACAACGACAACGCGCTCACTGACTCGCACCTCCTCCTCTCCTCAATGAGCTATCCACCAAATTACCACCAGCAGCAGCAGGGGCAACAGCAATATTATGGCGGCGGAGGCTATGGGCCTTCAATGCCGTATCCTTCCCAGTACGGTCCACCCCAAGGTCCCCCGCCTGCCAACTTCGGCTACAAACCCATAGACCAAACTGCTGGCGGCGAATACGGGCAGCGCTTCGAACCGAAAAAGAGAGTGAATGACGTTTTCTTTCTGGTTCTTTTCATCGCTCAGGTTCGTGAATTCCTGCACATGGACAGACGCCATTTCTCAGCCCGCGACTCGCACAGTTACTAGGATATGCTGCGGTTTCTGGCATCGCCATCCGAGCGTGGGTGCAACATGGCGGATTGGGGGGAGGGCTTGGGAACGGCGCTCAGGGTGGAACTGGCACATCTGTGACGCTGGATAGGTGCGCTTTGTAAGGACCTTGCTCCGCCCGTCTTAACTAAGAGGGCCACCCAGACATACAGCGTATCTCCTGCTTCTCGTTACGGCAGCAGCCGTTTTGCTGTCAACGCTGTACCTGCTCCTTACACGCGCCTTCACCTCGATCATAATGCATATCACGCTGGTCCTCTCCATCCTCCTCAATATCGGCATTTGTGTTTATTATTGGGTCATCCGCTATTACTGTGAGCTTCGCTCGAAGCAGGTGATGCGATTCACACTGATTCTGTCGTCGCAGCTGGAGCTATCATTTTCACTCTGATCGCATTACTGTCTATTTTCTCCTATTTCGGTAGGCAGCGTTGCAGCTTTTCACCACTTGCTTCGCCTAACGGCTCACAGGCTTCCGTTCGCGCATACCGCTGGCCTCGCTCCTATTCCAGGTAGTCATGGACATATCGAAACACCACAAGTCTGTGTTCGCTGTTGCTATAATCTCCCTTCTATTCCAAGCCGCCTTGAGCGTGTGGTATACATTCACAGTGACGGCCACGTATACGCGCTGGACTCCAAACTCCCCAGCATGCACATCCTCTTGTACATCTGGGACTGTCGCAGGTAATTCGGAGCATTGCCAACCTCGGCCGGTCTGACTGATAACCAGGTCTTATTTTCTTCGAGACGTTCAGCTTCCTGTGGACGTCGATGGTCGTCGGAAATGTGGCTGTGGCAACTCTTGCCGGTGGCGCTTATGGGTCGTGGTATTACTTTGGTCCCAGAGAATACGGCCAGATGGTGAGCACCTCGGACCCGGCGCCTGTTCCTACTTTGAACATAAGATATCCAGCCGAAACACCCAAATTTGGCATCATTCGGACGCGCATCCACGTTGTCGCTGGGCTCTATTGCTTTCGGCTCCCTCATCGTGACTCTACTGGAGTTACTCAAGGTGAGAACACCAAACGGCTGTCAGCACCCTTCTCATTTTGCATCACAGATGATACTCCAAATGGCGCGCAACAATGCCAATGCCGATGGACAGCGTAAGCTACGATGTCTCGTACCAGTTTCTGGAGCTAAGAGGCCCGCAGCTATCGAAGCTGCATTGGCATGCTGTGCCGAATGTTTCATCGGCTGCATAGAAGGCGCCGTGCAGTATTTCAATCGATATGCCTATATTGAAATCGGTATGTTCCCGCTGATGACACGGGAAAGCTTCATACTGACAGCTAATAGCCCTGTACGGTAAACCATACCTCACAGCGGCTAGAGACACGTGGCGATTGTTGATGGACAGGGGTACGTCTGACACTCTGAAAAGAAACCGCAGCTTGACGAGAAGCACAGGGATTGACGCTCTTGTGAATGACTCACTTGTGGGCATGAGTAAGCTGGCCTTGTTCGTATGCATCGTAGCTCCAATCCTGATCGGCGATACAGCCCTGACTTGGGGAGCTTATGCTATCGGGCTGCTATCAGCCTTGTTTGGGTATCTATATCTTCGCTGTGAGTTGTTCCCCTTCTGTAAGTAACAAGGATTCGTCTCAAAGTTATCAGACACAAACCCTGCGTACAATGCCGATGGCCAATATTCGCCGGTCATTATCTTGTTCAGCTTCCTCATAGGGGCCACCTGCGCAATGACCCTAGGCTCTGCTATTGAGGCAGGTGTATCTACAATGTACGCCTGTGCTCTCCTTTCCCGATGTCTTTACTGAACTCCGCTTCAGTTTCGTAGGTTTGGGCGAAGACCCTCAAGTCCTAGCCGTTCGAGCACCAGCTCTGTTTGAGGTTTGTGAGATCCTCTCTGCGACGGCAGGAAGCTTATATTATTCTGGTGCCAACAGCTCATTAGGCAGCGGTACCCGCAAGTTGTGCAGAGTGTGCCTCATGTATGAAACCTGGATGTCAGCACCGCGGGTAGTAGGCTCGGCGTAGCTCGGCGTAGCTCGGTCTTCCTCGTACCCTCATATCTACATTCGTAGATTTCATGTACAGTTACACCTCTTACTGATGGTCCTTCGACTACTCCGACGATGTCAATGCCACCTTGCCATCGCTACCGTGGCTGCACTGACCTTTACCTTGACGCTCGTGGCGCAGCGAAGCAGCCGGCTTGGAACATTAACGTGCACCGGCCTGATGAGCCATTCCATCTGGTCTACTAAATTACAGTGAAGCAATGATTCTGGATACAAGGAACGGATACAGTAAGAAAAGAGAAGGTCAGGACAACCTAAGTCGGCACTTGGCTGGAAACGCTCGGGACTTCGTCAGGAATAGGTTCATACGGCCGCCTTCCCGCCGCCCATTTATGACCTGCACGCGCAGCTACACCGGTGTACGCCAAGCCCGCCGTGAGAACGAGAGAGATAATTATTGATGTTAAGCATAACCAGAACGAAACGTCTATCGTAGGATAAGCCCAGCGGCCTCGCTACAGAGATCGGGATTGACGTACATAACTTCGTGTTGGGATCAGGGAACCGATTTTGCGCGGTGATGAACAGCCGCAAGACGATCGCCAGGGTGGTGATTTGCAACGCGGCTAAGATTGGCCATCACTGGGCTGAATTCGCAGGAGTCCCTGTGCATGCTCACCATGTACAAACGTCGCCGCCGTAACCCATTTCCAGGCCCCCCGTCTCCTCGCTCTTGTGCTCAGATGCGAGCTCACAATGACGAGCACCACCAGCCCAGCCAGTGCGAAAACAATGCTGACCACACTGACGTAGCCGGCCGTCGTCCACAAGACGCAAAAGGTCTCCCCAAGGACCTCGCATGCCGAGCGCACGGGAAAAGGGCGACAATTGTACTGGATGCGTTTGCCAGTATACGTGTCGAAGTTGAAGCTCTCGACCGCCTGGGTGGGTGCCGGGCTTGGAGTGGGTGCGTGACTAGGCGGGGCAGGGTGCGGCGCGGGACCAGGGAACGGGGTAGGATTCTCCGGGTTTGGCTTAGAGGGCAGGTTTCCGTATGCGGACTCGCATCTCTGGTACAAGCCGTAACGAACGTGTACGCCCGGTGGGAGGTTGGGGGGATTGTCGGCGTAGAGCCTGGATGTTATGAGTTCAGCTTATGGGTAGGAGGTGGGCCGAGTGACTGACCAGTCTGGGAGTGCTATAGAGAGAACGGTAAATACGAGGGATACAAGAAGGATCCCCAATGCAACGAGATACGGTGTCTTACGCATTGTACAAATAGTAAAGTAGGAGAGGAAGAAGGGGAATGCGGGGAGCAGACCATTACCGCTGCGGGGTCAGTGCTCAGAGGGAACGTTCGGAGAGTGGCGGTTTAGACACGGTCACACGTGACTATGACGATGTATTCCCAAAATGGAGCCCCTATCCACTGGGCAGCCACCGTCCGACGCATACCCGCACGTCTCTCCTCTTCTTCTTACGACAGCCATCTGCTATGTACCTGCAGCATCGATGACACCGGGGATGTTGGCGCTTTCGTGAGCGTCGATAATAACCTCAACAAACTCTGGGATAATCTGGGATCTGCTCGAAGTGAGACTGCCTAATATTCAATGCTCCTGTCGTCTCTCGCTTGGTCGGCGAGTCTCCGCAACTCCTCCAACCAAGGCAACCATCTTGGCTCGACGGCCATCGACTGCCACAGCCCATTATTGCAAACATATCCCACGCTGAACCCTGAGCCCGGGTCGGCAAAGCCGATCGCGCCACCCATACCCGTGTGTCCAAAACTGCTTTGACCCAACATGGGAGAGAACTCGTGCGAGATCTCATACCCCAGGCCGAAACGCATGTCGACGAACCTTCGGAATTGGTCAACGGGACTCGCCACGGGTATATCGTCTGATTGAGCTGCGATTGCCCGCCGTATCGTCTCCTCGCTCAGCAGCCGAGGATTGCCGTCCACATCACCCAAAAGTTTGGCGTAGAACTTGGCGATACTTCGAGCATTTCCAAGGGCGCCTCCGGCGCCATGGCCTCGACCGATCGCTGTCGCTCCCTTGCCTGGGCCAGCCTATCGGGCGCAATGCTCGCTTCGCTCGCATTTGCGCAAGGAGAGACGTAGTGGGCTCGCTGCGCGAGCACATCTTGTCCTCGAGCGTTGCTCGCCAGATTGTCTGAGAACGGGCCTCGGCCGGTCGCTATCGCTCCCGAATTTTCTTGGCGACGCAGAACAAGATGGGCGTAGAATTTGGCGATACTTCGAGCATTTCCAGTTGCGTTGGTCGCTGGTAACCCGCATGCGTGTGCCTCGCGCGTGTTCATGAAGGCGAAGAATTTTTTTGGCATGAAGCAGACCGGCAGAATACGTGGCGACCAAGGGATTCGCGGAGTCCAGCGCTGGCTGCGGTCCGGCTTCTCCGAAGCTCGTTGACGTTCCCTTCAGAGGTGTTTGTTCCATCCATGGCACTACGCGCGGCTCCTTGTCCTCTGGAAGCCCTATCCAAATTTCCAGCCCAAGAGGCTTCGCGACCCCCTCGCGAAAAACGGTGCCAACTGACTCGCCAGTGATACGGCGGATTATCTCGCCAACAAGAAAACCGAATGTCCAGGCTTGGTACAGGCGCTTCGTTCCTGGTTCCCAGTATGGTCGCATCTCCTCCAGCGCTCGGATAATTCTTTGCCAGTCCATCATTTCACGTGTCCCCATCCCCGCGTCAGGAGCGAAGGTCGGCAATCCGGACGAATGGTTTAGAATCATCCTGACCGTTATCGTCTCCTTGCCCTTCTGAGCGAACTCTGGCCAGTATTTGGCGACTGGGACGTCCAGGTCGAGCTGCCCACGTTGCGCAAGAAGATGCAGGATGGTCGTCACGAGACCCTTGGTCACCGAATTAGTCACGAAAAGGTCGTCCTCCTTGAATGCCTTGTTTCGAACGGGATCGCACCCAGTCCAGACGTCGATAACTTTCTTGCCGTACCGGTAGGCGGCCAGCTGCGTGCCGCCAGCATCCGGCTTCTGAGCTGCAGCAAATGCATCACGCAGGGATTCATAGCCAGGTTCGACAGTACCGTGAACTGTCATGGTCGCAGAGAGGGGGCGGAGGTTGGAGAGGGTAGGGAATGTTGCTAAACCAATACGATGCTATCTAGTCTATGGTCGGAGCCAGCGGAGGTGCACATGCCACACTGTAGTAATGGTGAATATCGGCTAGGCCAAGAGATCGGAGATCCTGGAAGGCGCAGAACTAGATGCGCCCATTCACTGCATGCAGACACATCCACAAGACTCGGCAAGATGGGATTACCCAGACGCGAGGCTGTTCATGACGATCTTTGTCGTGTTGACTCATGGTTCACTGATGGGGCTTACTTGCTGCAAAGACGGAGATGTACATGGGATCAAGGCGAGCTGCTCGTTTGAGTATGGAGTGGGGAGTACAGTCCGGATTAACTTCGTAAAGAAACTGAAACGGGAAAGGAGGCTCCGTAAAGCGTGTCACCGCTTCCTGCAGGGTGGTATCTTACGTGGACTTTGTGATGTCCCTCAATGCCTCCAACCACGGCAACCAGCGTGGGTCGGGCCGGACAGGATCCCACGACGGATTATTGCAGACATAGCCGACTGCAATGCCCGAGTCGATGTCGGCAAATCCTAAACGTCCGCCAGAACCAACGTGGCCGAAACTGCTGTCGCCTATCATCGGGAGCACCGAACTATTCCTCTGATAGCCGAGAGCAAAACGATAGGACTTGGGCGGGAAGATTGCGTCGTATGGGCTTGCGAAAGGAATGTCGTCGGTTTGCGGTTCGATAGCACGTTCCAGGGTAGCGGGTTTAAGCACAGGTTCGTGACCATCGACACTGCCAATGAGGCTCGCGTACAATTTGGCCAGGCTTCTTGCATCGCCAATGGCGTTAGCCGCCGGAAGCTCACAGGCATGACCTTCACGAGTATTCAAAAGCTCGTACACCCCGGACGGTGCGAAAGCAGCACCATAAGCGACCACCAGCGGATTGGAGGTGTTGAAGGTAGGCGGAGGGCTCGTGTTGCGTGCGGAACGTGCGGGAGGTTTTCCGATGATCCATGGAATGACTCGAGCCTCTTGTTCTTCAGGCAGACCAATCCACAGGTCGAGTCCCAGCGGGCCGGCAATCTCCTCGCGAAGGAGAGTCCCAACGCTCTTTCCCGACACCCGCTTGACTATCTCTCCAACTAGGTATCCGTATGCCCATGGAGCATACAGAAAGCCCGTGCCAGGCTCCCAAAGAGGTGCCATCCCTTCCAGAGCGCGAAGAATCTTCTTTCCCTCGGGGTAATCAGGTGCGCGAATGCCCGCCTCGACTGGGAAAGCGGAAAGTCCGGCAGAATGACTGAGGATCTGTCTAACGGTAATCTTCTCCTTCCCGTTTTGTGCGAATTCGGGCCAATACTTGCTGACCGGGGCATCATAATCCATTAGACCGCGCTGAGCGAGGAGATGAACGATAGTCGCAGTAATCCCCTTCGTTACTGAGGCAAGCACGGCGATGCCTTCGCCGTCGAATGGTCGCTGTCGAATGGGATCGGTACCCGCCCAGAGGTCGACGACCTTGATACCATGCTGATAGACGGCAAGCTGAGCTCCCCCGATATCCGAGCTCTGACCGGTCGAGAACGCCTCGCGCACCCTCTCGAAACCGGGCGCTACGGTACCGGAAACAGCCATAATGGAGGAACTACTGGACTTGCGGCAAGGCCGTTTGCTGAGTTGATTCGGTTTTGCGGATTGGCCTAGACTGGAGGCGCGGGCCAGGCGGGAGACGAGGCGAAACATTGGTCGCGTTATGTGCAGGGGAGTCGTTCGCTTTATGACTCGCAGTACTCTACACCTACCCAGGGATAAGAGACGCCTGCATGAGACAATGCTGCCAAACTAAGCAATGTGTTCTTGAAAAGAAGTAAGGCCTGACAGCATGCGATAACGATCGATAGGGTAACCGCTTCGGCTGCCATGAGCCGTTGGCAGGGAGAGAGCGGGCCGTGCATAAATAGAAGCCCAGGCGCGAAGACTCGACGAGTCATCGACACGTGCACGCTCAGCCAAGCCGGTTTTGTGAATGACTCACCTCCTCGGCGCAAGAGCCGGGCGAGTTTCTTTCACATCGTTCGGCACGGTGTCTTCAGACCTGCCTCTCCGCGTCATGAAGTCCATTGAGTTGCACAATACAATTGGTACATGTTTCCGCATTTTTTGCATCTCAGCATGGAATGATGGTGCCAGTATTCTCTGCGGGCGATAGCGCCCGCATGATCGCAACATTCCTCCATACAGCCTCACCTCCTCGAAGTCGCCTCAGTGGACGAGCCAACACCTTTCCGCGTGGGCACTCGGCACTGGGACGTACAGTATTCAGCTGCGATGGGTTTCTTGCGCATCTGCTTCTGACGACAACCACTCTAAGCCCCACCCAGCACCCACCAGAACAGCAGCACCAGCAAACAGTACTCCAGTGTACACAATCAGGGACTGGAACATCGAACCGCCCACTCCGAAGCCCGTTTTCCCTCCAGCTCCTCGTTGCGGGTGTAGAAGCGCAGTCGATATGGGTGCAGATAGGACATTCCCTATCCCTCGCGAGAGTAGGAGGAACCCTAGAATAGTGGTGGCCGATACGGGATCGTCGCCTGAAAGAGGGATGTCAACGTGATATCTTTCCCGAGACATAAAGCGCACGTGTAATGGGCTTCATGAATCCGGTCCAAAGACTGGTCCAACCTCCTGCCGTCACCCCATATGCCGCGCAATAGACGAACAGAGTGGATAGACCTGTAGCAAAATAACCCCATATGACGAACGTGACGATGGATACTGCCGCAAGTGTCGTTACAGCCAAAAGCCATGGCGAGAATCGATCCGCCAGCATGCCGACAGATATCCGGCTGACGACGGCTACGCTGTTGACGAGGATCAGAGCAATAGACCCTTGTTCGTCGGTCAGATCCAAAGCTTCAGCGAAAGCTAACCACATGCTTCAGCCAGAATCCTCATCTGCACTTCGTGGGGAGATACTGACTGGGCAGCCAGAGAAGCGGGACGAAGTAGGCCATAGCCTGGATGGTGTTTGTCGCCATCAAAATCCACAACCCTCTGCTCCTCAACCAGCCTGACCGTCCCCTGGCCGGCATCCTGACCACGGTCGAGTTCTTTAGTCTCGGTCTGATCAGAACGAGCGCTGGGACCAGGCATGCCAGTTCGGCGAAGGCGATGTACCGGACGGCCAGGCTCGGTCCAAAGCGGTGGAAGAGAGGCGGGAGAACCAAAGGCATCAAGATGCCGCCCGTAGCATTACCCGCAAAGATAATGCCGTTTGCGGTTGCGCGACGCGCCTGGAACCATTCCGACAGGTAGGACATCGAGGGTGCATAGAGGATGGCTGCGCGGGGTCAGAACCCATGTTGGCCGCGGGAAGAGAAAAGGAAGAACCTCCTCCAATTCCATACAGAACGCCTTGTAGTAGGAGTAGGTGGGATACCGAGCGTACATAGCTGGAGGCGAATAGGCTCACGAAGCAGAGGATTGCTCCGGCCCAAAGGCACGGTCTTCTGCTTCCCGGATATCGTGCGATTAGAGGATATATGATCGGGCCTCTCACAACATCAGCCGGATGATATGTCGTTGGAAGACTGGCATTCGCTCACCAGAACAGTACATCAGACCGGATCCCAGTGTGCCCACGAGCGGCAAGAGCCTGCGAGCTTCGGGCGTGCTGTATTCAGGATAGGAGAACCAGACAGGAAGGAAAAGCCCGTAGGTCGTGGGGAACGCCCATGAGATCGCAGCGACGACGGAGGCACCGATGAGCTATCGTGGTTGTTATTTCACTGACGCAGCACTGAGGTACGGAGTTCACGCACATATGACCAAGCACCCCGGCCTGAATCGACAGGAGCAAGATCTGATGCGAGCCTTTCCTCCGGCATAGTTGACTCAGCCGGTTGAGCGGTAATTGTTACTTGTCGTGAGATCTCGTTCAGTTCGATGTCGTCCGTCTCGAGGACTGTGGATCCACCATGCGTGGGCCCACGTTCGGAGGGTGAACGGGTGGCTTCCGGTTGACCGGGCTCGTCTCTCTGAGTAGCCAGGCTATGAGACGCGGTCGAGCAGGCATCACCCGACGTTCGCTGCAGTTGATGCGTTTCTGCAGCAGATAGCTGCTCAGCCGTCGCCATGGTCCGCTTTTCTGCTGACTGGTAGGACCATGAGTATGGAGGTGGGCGTGCGAGCGTGCGGCGGAGCAACGGTGACGAAGATACTAAATCAGGCAATGTCGGTGGAGGGGTGTGGTCAACCAAATTACATCACGTGATTTATGCTAAATACCGCCACTGTTGCTACTTGTCCCAGGTGCATGTACTTATGCTCAATATATTCCACAAAAAATTGTGAAGTTGCATCGCGCGATTATGTGGAGACCAGATCGGGTTCATCGACGCCGACTATCCTCCTCATCCCGCTCAGACAACAACCACTCCAAACCCCATCCCGCGCCGACCAGGATCGCCGCGCCCGCAAACAAAGCCCCTGTATAGATGATCACACTCTGGAACATCGTCCCTCCCACTTCGAATCCCGTTCTTCCGCCTGTTCCTCGCTGAGGGTGAAGCAGAGCGGTGGACACAGGTGCGGAAAGAACGTTTCCAACCCCTCTAGAAAGGAGGAGGAAGCCGAATACTGTCGTTGATGAGATGGGGTCGTCACCTGCGCACATTCCTGCGTGAGAGCTGAACCCAAAGGGAGATAGGGGGTGCGTACGTGTGATGGGCTTCATAAACCCTGTCCAGAGGCTCGTCCACCCGCCAGCCATGATCCCATAAGCGACACAATATACGTATAGCGTGGACAGGCTCGTGCCGAAATAGCCCCAGACCACGAAAGTGAATAACGATACCGCGGTGAGCGTGGTGAGCGCGAGAGCCCATGGAGAAACTTTGTCCGCCAAGAAGCCGAGCGAGACGCGGCTGAGCACGGACACGCTATTGATCAGGATGAGAGCGATGGAGCCCTCTTGCTCGGTGAGGTTGAGCGCGTAGGCGAAGGCTATTCCGTCTTTCAGCGGAGTTCGGTGCAGCAGCTGTTATGCAGGACGTACTGGGTATCCAGATGATAGGCACAAAGTATGCCAAAGCCTGAACCGTATTAGCGGCCATGAGGATCCACAGCCTTCTGCTCCTTATCCATCCTCCTCTCCCTCTCGCAGCTGTCCTAACCGCGCGAGGATCCCGCAACCTAGGTCGGACGAGGAACAGCGCTGGCAACAACGAGCCTAGGACGGCGATGGAAAGATATCGGACCGCGCGGGCTGGACCATAGGGCACGATCAGGTAGGGTAGGACGAGCGGGAGGAGAACTCCGCCTGCTGCAGTGCCGGCGAATATGACGCCGTTTGCGAGCCCTCGGCGATGGTGGAACCATTCTGGAAGGTAGGACATACAGGGGGCATACAGTATCGCTGTACAGCCGTGGCGTAAGAAAGGATTGAGAAAATCGTAGGCGAGCAGGACGTACCACCACCGATTCCGTACAACACGCCCTGCAGAGCGAGCAAAGCCGAAATTGTCTCCACATAACTCGACGCAAACAGGCTAACAAAACATAGTCCTGTCCCGAACCAGAGACATGGTCTCCTCGACCTCGGATACCTCGCAATCAGCGGATAGATCACAGGTCCTTCACCACTCCATCAGCCCTCTCTCTGATACCCGGCGGACGGATGGAGAGCGCACCGGAACAGTACATCAGTCCTGATCCCAGGGTACCGATGAGAGGGAGGAGATTTTGCGCGGTTGGGTTTGAAAGGGCGGGGGAGGACATATATGCTGGTAGGAAGAGACCGTAGGAGGTTGGAAACGCCCATGAGACGGTCTCGATTATGAACGCGCCGGCGAGCTGATTTTAGGATGATCAGCGGGCTTTCTGCATGTCATTCGAGGCAAGTGATGGTGGTGTCAGGTATAGCCATAGCTTGAGACGGCACGAATTTTGGAAAGTCAGAAAAAAATCGCAGGGGCTCGTGGAGCTCGGGAATGTAAGAAGGGTAGTACAGGTACAGGACGAGCATAATTTCAGAATTTTAGACGCACGTATGACCACGCTCCGACACCTCCATCCATCGGTGCCAGAGCAGGCAAGAGCCGCTCTTCCGTCGTCTCATTGCTCGTCGGAGATCCTTCCTCTGGCGCTAGTGCCGCTTGGGCTGTCGCCCGGGTCGAGACGACATCAAGCTCGATATCCCCAGGTTGTTCAGGCGCGAGATTGGTGAGCGTTGCTGCTGATGCTGAGGCGCAGGAAGACGCTGCACGAGGAGCGGACACATCTGGAATATTGACCTTTGAGGTTGTACCTAATTTGGATGGCAAGGGCGCGCTCTTTTGGGACAGCCTGTCGAGGGAGATCGAGGAGGCGTTGGAAGGCGTCAGATGTCCATTCGAGAAGCTGCTTCGCCTCTCGACCTCCTCCTGCTCAACCGCTTTCCCCTCCAGTCCACCCATCTCAAGCCGAAAGACCACCAAAAGCAGTCAAAGCACAAGAAGTCTCGGGTCGGCGAAGATATCAGAACAATTCCGGAATACCTTGCGAGGAAATGGTAGGAATGATGGGTGACTCCCGACCTCCGTGCCGTGAATGTATTGATTTGTGTATTGTATTTCCCGGAGCGAGCGCGGGAATAATATTGCGCCCTGGACCCTGAACGGACGGGTTGTGATGATCGTGTGGCGTTCTTTTCGGGCTGTGTGATCCGATGCGGCAGGGAGAATTATTCGCTGGTTGGCGCCGAGAGGTGTGGAGGCGTGTGATGATGTGATTTCGTGCATTGATTATCAGAAGAATCTGGAAACTTGCAACGGTTCGAGGGTTCTTGGGCTTGTTGTTGTGCTGGGCCCGTGAGAGGGGAGGATGTTTCGCTCGGAAGTTACCGCCGATGGTTAACGGCAGAAAAGTGTGATGCGAGTCGGTATCCCGGTGCTGCGTAACGCCGTGCTGTCCCGGTGGAGCCGTCGGTTTACGGGCATTAGTTCGGTGTTTACCCACGTGCGCGGTGGCGGAACCGGAGCACGGAGGCACGGGGGAAGGAAGAGGGGATCCGGTTTGCCGAGGGGAGTGATTTGGGGTGAATGTGGGTGAAGTGAGGACCCTGATGGGCGTCGAGGAACCCTGGACCGCGAAAATGGGCGCGGAGGGAATCAGAGGCGCAGAGCGGTCAAAGCGCCGACAACGGCAAAAGCGAACAACGTAAAGAGGGAGGGGGAGTTGGGACAGCAACAGGGGGAGCACGTTCTTCACCTTCATCCCCTCTACCGTCCTCGCACGCACGCACGCACACGCCGCCCGTTGCGCTCAGCGACCAACGCAACCGTTGGCTCAGGAGGCCCTCATCGCATATACGCGCTCGACGAACGTTCCACACCGCGTGAGCCGTCGACTGCGAAGGGGGGAGGAGAGAACACAGCCGGCTCGTCGTCATTCGAACCGCACCATCCACACTCACCGGAGTTTCCGTCGGTACTCTCATCCTCTCCAAAGTGCATACATAGTCCTTCCCCCGCCCCCCCTTCCCTCCCTCCGGCCATAGGCGGCCTCTTTCGCCCTCATTCGCTCGAGAACAAGAATAACACAAACCACGAATAGACCATCAACGCTCCACATCATCACTCGAAGTCGACAATGGACACAGACAGTGGCACCACTTCACCTTCGTCAGAGGCGACGCTCTCTCCCGCCTTCTCAGCTTCTTCTGGCCCATCGATGTCAGGTGACGAGTCAGCCTATTCACTCACAGCACATCCACCGTCAATGTCAGCAAACTCAACCACACCAGATGGTCGATCCATTATTGCCCTCCTGTTGTCCCTCCGAGTTGCACTCCTCTCCCATCTCTCAGATGTGGAGTCGAGGATCGCAGCATACGACGGCCCATCTCTCCCTAAGCTATTTAGCTACACCATCACCTCAGCCTCGACCGACAACAATCCCCAGCCTCGACGCACGTCTATATCCCACAGCAGGAAACACAGCGAGTGCGAACCCCTCCGAGACGTCGCCGCCCTCCTCGAGTCAATCCGCGCAGACGTAGCCCGTCACCTCCCAAACATCGACATCGACTGGGACTTCGACCTCCCCTCAATATCAGACATCGACATTCCTTCCCTGCCCGCACTCGCCAACTCCATCGAGGCAAGCGGCCAATCCATCATCGCTGCTCTTCGGGCACACTCGCCTGCTATGCCCTCGCTGCCTGACGACTTCATCCCTGATCTGAAGAAGAGACTGCACGCGCTTTCCGAGCTCGCTGACCCGCCAGCGAGGCTCCAACAACTGCTCAACTACTTCGAGAAGATGCCCTTAATAATGGACGAGTTCGAACCCAGCTCGGACGAGGACCGTCGCAGCTCCAAGCGGGAGCGTCAATACGAACGCGAAGCCGGTAGGGAAAGCAAGAAGGCCTCCGCTGAGAGTGGGATCAGCTCGAGCGAGAGCTCGGGGATGGAAGGTGATGGGGATGAGGACGCGCCTCTTATTGTCGGCGGGAGCAGGACCACGCGTGCTGAAGTGCGACGAGGGCTTGCAAAGTCCTTAAATGGAGATCGGTTGGTGCGGTACGAGGACTTGCCATTTAAGTGGAGGAACAATGAGTTCATCCACACTGGCTATCGGTGCGTTTCCAATTCCGATAAAAATCGCTTAAATGCTGACGTATGTGCAGATTTATTCCCTTCTCGCGATGGCACCTCCTGCTCAAGTCCATGTTCCAATGGCACAACGAGACGATCAATATCCTCTCGCACCTGCTCCCCACCCTTATATTCCCACTAATTTCGCTCGTCCCCCTGCCCGTCCTCCCTCTCCCCACTTACTTCTGGCCCTCCTGGCTCTCCCTCCCCGAAGTGACGATCGACGCTCTCCCTCACTGGTACTTCTGGAGCGCCGCCGCCTGCTGCCTCGCCTGCAGCGTAATCTGGCATACCGTCACTGGCTGCTCCGACCTGCACGTATGCGAATGGGGCGCGCGAGTAGACTACGTCGGCATCGGCTGGCTTATCTCCGCCAGCATAACATCCACAATCTACTACGGATTCTACTGCGACCCCCACACCGCCGCGCTGTACGCAGCATTCTCCGTCCTCACCGGTGCACTCGGTACAGTCCTGCCCTTCCAACACTGGTTTAACCAGCGCAGGAATAAGAAATGGCGTATCGCATTCTTCGTCGCCTGCGCCCTGTCCGCCCTGATATTCCTCGCCCATCTGTCCGTAATACGCGGTGTCTGGCGAACGGCGGAGTTTTACGCACCGATCGTACCGAGTGTAGCGGCGTACACGTTTGGCCTGTGCTTCTATGCGTGGCATTTCCCAGAATGTGCGTTCCCGGGCAAGTTCGACTATATTGGCGCCAGTCACCAGATATGGCATTTGTCCATCGTGGTGCGTCCTCTCCTCATTTTCCTGTAAGAGTCGGTTGCTGATGGAATTCCCGTAGGCGGCAATATGGCTCCACTATCGGGCTATTGCGAGCTTCCACCTAGGGGCAATGGAATACGCCTGCGCAGCGAATTACTAGTCGTCCATCCATGCAGGCTCGACTCTCTTTCCTCGCTCCTATCCTCTTTCTCGCCTTTCCCCTCTCTCCTCTTCCCGGCTCTTCGACCAGACCGACATATTCGGGCACTCCCCAAAGTGCTCTCAAATGATACCCCTCTGTAGAAACCATAAACACCGTCGCCTCCACTCAGCTCGAGGCCCGAGGCGACATAGACATACTCCAGAACGTAGAAGGCGGAACGCAGGACTTCGAAAGTCCATGTGGGACGCTGGTGGGTGTAGATGTGGAAGGAACTGCTAGACATGTAGGGTTGTTATTGATGTACTTCTTTCTCGATTTTTCTTTCTTTGGTGATGGGAATGTTCATTCTCTACATTACATCAATTGGCGTTGGTCGGAGTCAGGTGTTCGAAACCAGGACTTGACCGGGTGACCATGATCCGTGCAGCATAGGCATGCCAAGAAGTCTGGTGCCATCATCCAGCTCGTACGAGGTGCTCGATTCCTATAATACTCTGCTGTTGACACGGCGATGCAAGATGCGACGATCCCTCCAGATCCCCGCGCGGGCATCGTCATCATCATTGTCTATTTTCTACTTGGCCAGCGCTACCCCTCAAGCGCCCATGGTCATACGACACGCAGCGGGCTTCCTGCACCGCACCAATCAGTCCATGATCGATCCGTCATCTCAGGAGCAGAGCGCCCGCCGCGATGATAGGGGAATTGAGTCGGGCTTTGAGTTGTGATAGATGATCGGCCGTCTGGACTGAGTTGGCTGGTACCGGCGCCTAGATCGACATGTATGTGCCCGACGCCTCTGTTTGCGCTTGCTATACTGACCGGATGACAGCTCCATGATCTCGGTGCTTCTCTTCACCAAATTGATGAGGGCGTGCTCAGGCCCCAGGGAAGCTCGTAACATTCATCAGTACATCATATCCTACTCTGACCCTCGAAAACAACTCCCACAAATTCTGAAAGAATGCCCCGATAGTCCGCCGTCAACGGGCCAACGCATTACCGCTTGTTTGAGCGGAAACCGTCGGCCCGTTCGCGTAGGAAAAATCGGGCTCTTTCCTGGGCTAAGGAGGGTGCGTGTTGGGCTTCGAGGCTCAAATCTCTCTGAACGGGGCGTCAATCCACCCGATAAGTACCTCTCTCATTCGCTAGCTCTGGACATGCGAATCCTCTGATAGCGGCTTGTATCGGCGGACCATCAGCCTCATGTATTTTTGGAGAGCAAAATATTGCACAAGCTCAAGCGTTGCCGTTGTCGCTGCCGATCGCGAATAGCGTTGTACGTCTCGACCTATTATCACCAAGAACATACCGCCAAAATCTAGGAGTACCCTTAAGTCCACCGGAGGACCTACGAGGCTGTTGGAGGCATTTCCGAGGGAAATTCATGCAGCGTTCCGGCCAGGAAAGATCGGGCTTCTGTGGGCAGGGATCGGCAGAGACTGTCTTGAGCCCCTTGCGCTTGTTATATGCGCCTCTTACTCTACGACGCCTTTCCGATAGATTTACGCGCTTGGCTCTGCTTGTGGACAAACTCACTGCCCGTCTGCGTGATGTGTAAGCATGCTATGACGAAGGAGTATTACCAGACCAAGCGTAACCGCAAGGGGTTCACTGCAGGATCCAGTACGGCAGACTCAAGGCCTTCAGATTGTCAATGCAGCATCCAGACGCAGTCCTTCACCGAAAAGAGCCATTCTGGTCACGCCAGTGACTCGAACCTACTTGGGGTGAGTTTCAATTGTCAGAGTTTGCACCATGTTGGGGTCAATGTTGTCACCTTTCCGAATCGTCAAATGTAATCAATACTTTTCAAGAGTAGGTCAAGAGAAGCACTAGAAGTTGCATCCTGCTGAACCTGAGTGCCCAAGTCATTCACACCTCTCCCAGCAACCACCTCTCCCCCATTTCACCCCGCCCTGTCCGCCCCACCTAGTTCACCTTGTCGAGCTTGCCTTTTGGCCTCATCGCCCACCTGATCACCCTCCATCAGCACCAGCTTCCGTGGAAAGGATGTGGACTGCGGTACATGTATGCTTGGAAGGTAGTCCCAGGCAACAGAAAATATTACTCCGGGATGAGCTCAGCTTAAAGTGCAAGACAACATCGCTGCTCTACTTTGTTAACTCGGTGTAGATGACATGACACATTAAGTACTGCAAATCATGAGGGTTGAAATACATGGTATACTCTCATCTGACTAGGATTTTGGTCTGCTCTGCTTTGTCCGCACCAGCTTGCCCATAATCCGGAGCTTTTCGGCCATTGACTGCTCCAAATCTTCACTTTCCCATTGTGTTGAGCCCTCCACCAGATTGGACCTTGTTTGTACAAAGTCTCCCTGGTTGAGATCTCCACCTGAGGGTCCCACAACAGGTCCTTCTGCAGAGCAGCTTATGCTGCTTCATGCTCATGACATTTGTTCAAGAAAGTCCATAGTTCTGCCTGGATGAAATACAATGGCAGTTTATAGATGTTGTGAGCATGAATGAAGTGGAGAAATCAAAGCTTCTGTATTTCTGGAAAGGTCCATATGAGCGCTGACAATGCCAATAGGCAGATCAAGCACATAGCCATTCCATGCTGGTGAAGGTAGTCCATAACCTTGGTATACCTGTCTGCAGGGGAGGGGGATGAATCCTTTGTCATGAGGTCAACAACCGCTTTGATAATGCGGACATCCAGGCACAAGAACCATAAGTCCAGGTCTCTCAATAAATCGGCTTTTCTACTGGCCTGCGCCCACCGCCCAAGCCTATACAGTGATCAGCATTTGCAGCGCAATGCTAGTAGGGGTCTGGGAGATGCATACATAATGAATGTGTTAAACTTAGCACGGTGGCCAACAACCAGATTGTTGTGTGCTGAGAAGTCATGTATACCATTATAGGGGTGACTGTTTGTGAAGCAAGGCAAGTGTCAGGGGACGTACCTTTTTTGACCCTAAAGGCTGGACTCCCGATCACGACCGCATGCCCATGGCCACCCAGCAAGAGCTTCTATTGCCTATCTCCACCGATCACCGGTGATAGGACTAATGCCGGTGCCGCCCAGAACCCTAGTCAATGGCCAGACGTGCCACCAGTCAGGGACATGCCGCTCATCCCCTTATTGCCGCCATTGGCGGATTGCCACCTTAACCCCACCACCTTCCAAGGGCTTCCTATCGATTCTAAGCGCCCAGGGACCAGCTACAGGGCCCACAGCCATGGGCCCGGGCATACACATAGGTTTGAGTATGCACTGCCATGACACCATGCACTGCCATGCACTGCCATGGAGTCATCCTGACACGCGATGACTGTACTGCTGTGCTATACTCATCCCGTACTCATTCCCTAGTCATTCTGACGTCTTCTGACACATTCTGATGTGTTCTGACGCTTTCTGAGGTCTTCCAGAACCTCCCGTAGCAAGGGATAGCCTTTAGGGCTCCCGGGTATAAATATAGAGCCTTTAGGGCCTCTATCCCCTTAGATCCGGTCTCTGGGGAAATTCCACCATTGTAACTACCTAGGCACTCGATCCAATACACTATCTGTCATCCCTAAACGACCCCTTGCACTCTCTCTGGACGCTACCCCGTCTCTCTGTTCACCCACAGTAGCCTTGTTATTGTGGTGTGCCCTCACAGCAAGTAGTCTAGAGCTTCAAGGAGCAGATTGTAGTTTTCATCTCCAATCAGGTTCTTGAACAAGGTCGCATGGAAGTCACTCATTGACTCCTTCAGTTTGTGTTTTTTGGTATCCAAAGGCTTACCTGGCGCTGTGGATGTGCCACAAAAGAGAAGGTTAGGCTCTGCAGTGTTGTGGTTGCAATTGTGTGCATGTCCTTGCCCAGGCCACCTCTGATGTGCACGTCCTCACCTGTGATGGAGAGCTCCATGGTGGGCATGGTCTTGGTGCCAATCATGCTATTCAGTCAGTGAATGAGCATGCTGTTGTTGATCTTGGGCAAGCGGGGGAGGAACAGGCTGAGGCTGGAGCTGCCCGAGTTTGGTGGGTCAGTGCATGCAACTGTGAGGGCAACATTCTCATCCTTCACGACTGGAGAACCACTTGAAGCGGTCCAGGATGCACAGCTCCTTTGGTTGGGGTCTGCCTTGCCCTGGCAAGCAGCAGGTGATGGTCTTGGTGTGCAGCACATCTGACCTGCCGGGCTTTTCTCCTCTGCAACCAAGTCAGTGCGCAAAGAGGACAAGCTACGGCAGGAGAACACAATCCTGCAGGGACAAGTCACAGTTGGAATTGCTGCTGCTTGGAAATTTGCCCAGGCGGGGGTTGCCGCTCCCAAGTATGAGGTTGCAGAATTGAAGGTGATGGCTGTATTACAGAGGGAACGAGCTGATGGCACCAATTTGCAGGAAATCCCTGAACACACGGTGAAGGAACCCATGCTGCAGAAACGAATCTGCGATCCCCAAGCGCAGCTGCAAGAGCTCGAAGAACAGAACACTGACCTGGACAAGCAAGTGCAAGCTGGCAAGAGTTGGCTTAACACGGTTCATGACCGGCTCCCGAGGACTCTTGGGAGCCCAGCTCGGAAACTCAGAAGCGGCTTCCAAGCTCGGATTTCTATAAGTAGCTAGTTCATTACAGGTGTTAGTCCTTGTCCTGCCAACTCTCTCTCCCTCTCTTTTCTCTTCCTTACCCCTGCCTCCTGTAACCTTGTAACCCGTGAATCCTACCCAGTATCCCTGCCCTGTCCTTGCCCTGGCTCAACGCGACCATCCTTGCCGGAATCCCTGACCCTCGGGAACTCACCCTGCTCCCGACCCTTGTTCCGAGCTCCGGATCCTCCGCCAATCCCTGCTTGCCCTGCAAATCCTGACAAGACGCACACTCAGGAGCTGCTTCCTGGCAAGCACCGATCGCGAACTGCCAACGCGAGCTACTGCAGCGACCCGGATCGCCGAGAAGTACATCAAGGAATTCAAAATGTGACGGAGGTCCATCCTGGGACCCGCCTGAGGCTTAGAACAATTTTTCAAGAGGAGGCAGTGGGCCTTCCGAGCTGAAAATTTGGGTAGCGGGAGGACTAGGAGGTGTGGATCGTCCCTTAGACGGAGCAAACCCCGCCGTATTGTGCGTCGACCGACTCGTCTACTCCTGCTTCGCCGCCCCCATGGCCAGGCTCGGGCTACTAGCACTCTACTTGATCCCACACTGAGGGTGGATGATACGTCTTCGAATGCATATTTGAGGGCAATGTGCACGTTCTCTCAGCAGCCTGCGACGAAATGGGGTAATCCGGAATGCTCGTGGAATCGCTGTAATAGACGCCATCGTTCATCTAGATGATACGACGTCAAGTTCGCCTACTTTATAAGGAAATGGCTAAACGAGCGGTCGCGAGCCAAGGTAACCCCATTCCCATTCCCGTTTCGGGCTCCTGTTATACCTTACTCGGGCTCAAGAGCGCAGCATACACTTCGCTCTGCATAGCAGATCGCAAGACGTTCGCAGAAGGGCGGTCTCGGCTTGCGAAAGACAGCAGAGGACTCGACTTCGACGATGAGTCCGCAGTCGGCGTTCAGCATGGGTACATGCATGGATGTATTGCAACAGCGGGTCGTGGTCAGCGAACAAGGTGGACCCGAGCAGGCTACGGTACCCTGCTTACAGGAGTTGCGGACGCTTACAGTCCAGAACTGTTCCAAAGACTGTAAGCCGAGTAGCGACTCCGGCAAGGTCCTCGGCTCACATTATTCTTTGGCTCCCAGCTGTCCGAGTCGTTATCCGATAGAACGACCATGCGAACTTCTCGAGAGCGAACAAGCAAGCACGAAGGACCAGTTGGCGGGCGCAACGGTCATCACATGTCGGGCTGACATGCCGTACCGGCACATGGGGACAATGTGATGCGCTGTTCGATGCCACCATTTGGCAGGACACAAGAGCTGGAGCTCAAATTCGTACGTGGAGCGATCCTCATGAATCAGAGACCGAGCTCAGAGGTGACATGGCGCCGCATTGTCTTCGTGTTTTCTGCAAATGTCGATTACGATGCTGCGGATTCCTGCAGCTCCGGAAACTCAAGCGGCGCGGCTTCACGATCCTGTTGGGCGTTTGTGCTGTCGACTGTGATTAGAAGAGAAAGTCGCATTGGGTCACTTCTCTCTGTGAGCTGCATGCAGTGTGCATTTGAGAGACGAGTGTTCATATCGCCGGGATGATGCGAGTTCGGCGGTTGTGACACAAAATGGTTGCTTCGTATGCGACGAGGCGAGCTAAGACGGTCAAAGCTTCGTTCAACCAGAAAAGCAATTTTATGTACTTCTTTTCCGAGGCAGCATAAGATATTCCGCAGTCGTACTGAGGCTGTCCTCGAGCAGTCCTTTCCAAGTCCCAAGACGTGGTCTGTTGGTGCCACCAAGCCCTGCTTGCTCGTATTTGGTCTTTCAATCATGAACAGGGTATAGTTCACGGCCCGATATCACATTTGGTATTGGATATGAAGACCGCAAGGATGTGGACAGACCTAGGGAGAGGCGAAAGGCAAGCGAGACTGAAACAACGGGTCGCGGCGCCACAACCCTTCTAAAAGCTCCGCCCGCTCTTGGCAATTCAGGCACGTGCCGCCTGACACATCTCCCCGCTCGGCCGAGTTGCCGGTAAAGGAGGGGAAGGGGGTGATCACCATCCCGTCCAGAAAGGGAAAGGCTCATCAGGGTTCTTGGGCGCCCCGCTCGAACGCATGACAACAACTCGCCCCAATTCTCCCTGCTTCCAATTCACCGTATTTTCATCTTCTCACCTTCCAATATCGTCAACCCGGCACACTCGGCACATTGCAGAGCTTGGAGGCTTCGCACCTTCGCGGATTCGCATAACAACATCTTGGGGACAAACACCTCTCAGCGACTTCCCCACAGGCTGGCGCCCAGAGCGGTGTCTGACGCAATCACACCTGATTACCGGCATACAACTTCTGCAGCAGCCTGGCAACTGCTTCAGCTATAAAACCGCACATTTCGTCCCCATCCCCAATCTCTAGCCCCAGCAGTCCGACATGCCACCTGCCCACGACAGCATGCATAAGCATACGTCTGCCAGCTCCAGCTCGAACTCCGAGCGAGCGTGTGACGCATGCAGGATTCGTAAGCTGAAGGTCCGTTCTTCCAGTCCTGTACGCGGTATGGATTCTTGCTGAATACGAATGCGGCATAGTGTCCCTCTCTACTGGCACACAAGACGACTGGCCAGGCGTGCGCTCGATGCGTCAAGACTGGCTTGCTTTGCACCTATGATGCACCACCGAGAAAAAGAGGGCCTGCGAGTGGAAAGTGCGCGCATACATTCTACTATTATATGTTATACTAACGCCTATCTGCGTATAGACGTCTATCCGCTCTACGGCAGAACCAGAAGACCACTGGCGCGCCCGCTCGGTTTTCACCCGAGCCACGACAGGCGTCCTCGCTGCGAGACATCACTCCTTCAGATGCCTCGTCACCGCCCGTCCCATTAGCATCGAGCGCTCTACCGCTGCCCCTTTCTCCGACATTCGGTCAACCCGCTGGACCTTCCCGCCCCTATCCTCCACTGGACCCAATCCAGACAATAAACGCCTACGTGGATTTCGGCTACGCAGCCTTCCCAGTCCTCTCTCGCTCCCTTCTTCTGTCCCGGGTTGCGGCCGGAGCCCAGCGTACGGACCCAGACTTTCACGCCCTCCTGCGTGGGCTCGAAACATACAACGAAGCCTGCCGCCTCCGATCTGACCCGCTGCGCGGGGAAGACCACCTGCTCGAGCTCGTTCAGTGCACGCAGGCTGTCAGGGCAGAGTACGACTTTGCGGAAAACCCGACACTCGACACCGTCGTCGTCAGCCTGTTCCTGTTCGTCGCATGGAACGTCATGGGGAGACACAAGCGTGCTTTCCTCTACCTGACAGAAGCGATCGGCCTGCTGGACTCTGTGGACCCACCTCCTCCGAGAAGCAGTACGCGCTCCGAGCAAGAGGAGGCAGAATTAGAGGCGGAGAGGATTAGGAGGACAAGGATCGAGTATGTCATGTTTGTGACTGAAAACGCGAGCGTGAGCATATACGGCACGCCGAGCAAGCGCCGGCTTGCTCGCAGACCGGCGCATATAGTCCGGTCTGCTGACGCATTACGGCTACCCAGCACGCGAGCGCGGCATACAGGAGGCGCCATGGAGGGGAAGAACGGCATGGGGGAGAGAGACATGGAACTCAATATGGAGAGGCTGGACAGAGAGGCGATGGACCTGCTCGTCCTGATGACACATCTGCACGCCGCCTCCGACATCAACGAGATCATCAATGTCGGTGCCTCCTCCGCCTTTGCCTCGAATACCGGCCCCAACAACAACACCGCAGGCACATCAGGGAATCTCATCCCCTCTGTCTTCTTCCGCTCCCATGCCAGCGGGCCTGTCTATCCCACCCAATCCGCCGATGTGGCCATAACCCGTCAATGGATGCTCGCGTCGAAGCTTCCCCTTCTCCTCCCGACCTGCCAGACCAACCCTCTGGCAATGACGGGGCTCGCAACAATATTACACGACATGGGCTTTTCCGTCCTCCATTCGATATCCCAGCTGCCCGCGGGCCAGCTCAGGATCGTAGGGCTGGGCAAGGTAACGGCTATCGCGAGAACTATCTATGACTTGGCTGGGGGCATGGGATGTGGGGAGGTGTTTGACCAGATGTTGAGGGGCTTGGTGGGCGCTGTAGGGGAGAACGACTGGGAGGGGATGTGGCTGCCAACGCTACGGGAATGCGTGGAAAGGTTCGGCGGAGGTATCCCCGCCTCACTACCTGCGCCAAGCTCGACTGAGGATGCCGTTCCTCGTCCTACAGACCGCACAACGCATGTGCATGGCGATGGGGCGACACAAGAGCCGGCCACATACTTCGACCTCGCGCAGGATGGGCATGGATCTGATTTCTCCCGCGTGACGGAGGATCAAGCACTGGAGCAAATCGAAATTGATTCTCCCGCTACGCAAGCTCAGCAGCAGCACTCTGCGGCCCAGCATCCTGAAGTGCACGAGAGACTACAGCAACCACGTCAAGCCTTTCAGCAGCCTCATGCTCATTCCGCGCCGACCATCAATTTGCCGAGTCAGCTGCCTGCACCTCCGCAGCTGTCGAATTTCTCCCCTTCTTCGCAAACGTCCTGGCAGCCGGCCCTGCCGAATTTGTGGGACGCATTCCAGCCCGCGAGTCTAGGCGGTCTCAGTCAAGGAGGGATGTCATTCCCATTAGGCCCGATTCCTGGCGGTAGTCAAGGCATGCATTCACAAACGGGATTCACCGGGATGGGAGCCGCAATGGGCGTGGGCAGTGGCACGGGCGTGGGCTACGGCCTGGGTATGGGCGCAGGTGAAGATGTCCATTTCCAGGGAGCCCTGGCCTCGCTCTTGGGACTGTGATTGGAACGGCGGCCGCTTCTTGGAGGATCTTGGGATATGCACTTATTTTTGAACAAGAAACACGATATGTTTGCGATCGCTTAATTGTGCGAGCAACGGAGGGGGCGAATTGTATAACAGCCATCTTTTCTATTCGGTTGTAGGACCATTTTATTTCGGAGCCTTTGGATTTGTTGGATGTTCTGTACTCCGGTGGCGGAAATAACAGGAAAAGAATAGCCCGGTGGCAATAATATCGTTTGCCTCTATACTGTCTTTTGTTGTGTTCAGTTAGGGGAGCGCATCTTAACGTTGATCTGTCAACATGGCCGGGATGCCTTCCGAACGGTGAGATGACGGTTTCCGATCGACCGATGGAAGCGGCGGAGGTCGGGGCGGCGAGTTGCCAGCGCGATTCTTTGAGAAGCACCAAGCGACAAATATGTCGACGAGTTCCAGAATAACCCTATCGCTTCGCACGGTACTTGTAGGGGTCAAGCGAATGGCGACCGAGTCCAGTCGCCCGAGCCGTACCATGTTGAGCCTGCTGTTCGGTGCCCGTACTTATCAAAGGAAGAATGGGCAGCCTTTCCTCTCGAGTTGGATCTTATCTTATTCAGCAGGGTGGGCGCATCTTACTGTTTTCGGTCAGCAATGCCATATGCTAGGAAAAGTATGACGTCTTTCTAGCAATCTGTTGGGGTTCAGTTGCTCCAGCAACCCAGTGTACTGGTACTAGATCCTGCAGGGCCGGATCTGTCCAGGCCCGTCGACATTCGCGAAGACGACGAGGTGGGTCCTCCTGTATTCATGAAGCGAGAGCCGGATAAAACCGGTCGATCCTTGCAGGATAATTAAATGCAAGCGAGAGAGGCGAAGTGCACGCTTGGACGCGAGCGGGTTGCCAGTCATAGCGTATTGGGTAAGCGCCAACTTTGTGAGACGCAGTCATGCTCTACAGCAGATAATCCCGTGACACCTGAACCCCTTGTGACCCTGCAGCCCTGTAGACTGTACCCTGCAGTTGCTCCACTCTGGCGAACGTCCGACTATGTACGGTTTTGCTTTTGACGGCTATTGGTGACATGGTCCACGACAACAAACATGGCGGAGATACCGGTTTCGTGGGGACAGAGCAGGGGTACTCAGTACAAAGGCCACTTCTACTATGCCAGTCATCATCGCCGCATCTCATCGTCTAGAATCCGTCGTGGATGGATTGGTCGGGCAGAGAGATGACGACTATAAATATTCGGCCTGCTTTTGACAACGGTCGTCATCCAAATACCGGCTCATTTTACCAACTGAACGACACCTGCCTCTCACGCCATCGTACTCAGCTGCACTGATACCGATCGATATGTCCAGCTCTGTTCACGGCCACGTCGCACGGGGCTTCGAATCCATCCGCGAGGCGTTTGCCAATGGCCAATCGACGGACATAGGTGGTGCACAACTCGCAGTCTATCGACACGGCGAGAAAGTAGTCGACCTATGGACAGGCGACGACCCTGTCCGCGGCCGGCCGTTCCCCGAGGACGGCCTCATTTCATTCATGTCGACCACCAAAGGGATTACTGCGATCGTCGCTCATCTACTGGTTCAGCGGGGCCTGCTCGATATCGACGCACCAGTCAGCAAGTACTGGCCCGAGTTTGCTCAGAATGGCAAGGAGAAGATCACCACCCGCATGTTCCTGAATCACACGTCCGGCCTTGCGGCAGTACCTGCTGAGAAGCAACTCAAGGTCGCCGACTTGGCTGATTGGAACAAGATCATCGGCTGGATGGAGGAGATGCCGCCCTTCTGGGAGCCGGGGACGGCATATTTCTACCATTCGTTCTCGTTTGGTTACCTCATCGGTGAGGTTGTCCGGCGTATTACGGGCAAGACGATCGGCACCTACTTTCGTGATGAAATCGCCACACCACTCGGGTTAGATCTGTACCTCGGACTGCCCGAGGAGCTCGAAGACCGTGTCGTACCATGGACAGAGAAGACACCGCTTCGCCAGCCCACGCCCGCAGCAGTCACTCCAGCACCTCCGCCTTTCGACCTCAGCAAGCTACCCATGGATGCTCCGCTAGCCGCTGCCATAGCGGTCGTGCGGGCGCAAGACGCCCACGTAGCACCATTCATGAACTCCCGCCTTGGCCACGTATGCGAGATCCCAGCCGGCAACGGGATAGGGGACGCCCGCAGCCTGGCAAAGCTGTATGCTGCTCTTTTAGGCCCCGTCGACGGACACGACCGCCTCCTGAACGAACAGACGCTCGCCTCTGCTCTTGTTCCTCAGACGGACAACCTCAAGTCACCACCTCCGTTCGACCTGATCCCTATGAAGTACCCTCTCCGATTTTCGCTCGGCTTCGACCTCTACCGCCCGGGGAACGCCATGCTGGGGCCGAGCAGCTTTGGGCATCCAGGTGCGGGCGGAAGGCTGGCGTTTGCTGATCCAGAAAGCGGGTTCAGCGTGGGTTACGTGTGTAATAATCCCTGCTGGGAGCCGGAGCTTGGGCCGGATCCGAGGTGGGTGCCTTGGCTGGATGCGTTGAGGGCGATTGCGGCTAGCGGGAAGTCGTAAACTATTACAAGGGGTTGTTCACGTGTTACTGTAGTATGATGGCCATGGAAGTCAGGTATAGGAGCCTTGGTTTGGCCGGCTCATACGTTTGTGCGTACATGCGAACATGAAGCGGGTTATTTACATCACAGGCTGAAACAAAGACATAGAACTTGGGAGTCACGCCCTTGTATATTGTTACAGCATACGAGGCGTAACCGGACTGCCGTGTAAACGCGCGTTGTCGCTATGAGCAGTTCGCACTAGTTTTGCGCAGTGTAGAGGTCGTGATAGTACGACCACAGCAGCGCTGATAATCACAACAGCGTTGGGGGCAGCTCTTCTTACGGGGCAAGATATATCCTTAAACTCTTTGATTATGATTTAGAGCGCTAAGGATCAGTCTAGTGTACACGCCGGCACTCCTACCCTCTTATGATGGCAATGTCCAGCTGGCAAAGATGACGACTACCAGCATTTGTTCCCACAAATGATGCTGAGGATGGGTGATGTCGACACTCGCTGACGTTGTGTGCTGGGTGGCGAGCAATGGTGGACGTCGACGTAGCCTGGATAAATATGAGAGTGAGAGAGAACACCTAAGAAAACAGAAAGGTTAGTCAGTGTCGAGCTTGCCGGTCGGGGTGCAGATAAGTCGGTGCGATTGCTGCAAGTTCGATCGATCGAGGGCGCAGGTGAGGGCCGGAAGTCGAAGCAGTCGAACTATTCGAGCGAGGCGGAGGCGTTAGGCTGACAATTTTGGTGACGACAGGGTCGGACGATGTGGTGCTGGTACAGGGTCGATAGTCGATAGCTGGTAGTCGATAATCGTTTGCTGGATGCTGAGACAGGGAGAAGTACAGGATCAGAGTGCATATGGTGGAATACTGGTGGCAAGGTGACAGGTTACTGGTTTTACAGGTTGGCGAAGGTGAATGAGGCGAAGTTGTACAAGTCGGGTTTGTCGGGTCGGATAGGTGAGTTGTCGAGGTCGGAAGTCGATCAAGCAACCATGGCGGTGGCACCGCAGCCGTCGCATACTCTCCAGAGGGAGCGATCGCCATTTGGCTTGGCACAAGACATGCGAAGTCGGGGGATGCGTTCACAGCTGCAAGTCCTGCTATGCGTTAGGGGCAAAGCGTGAATAAAGGGGAACAGGGGGCTTACAAGGTTGATGCGGAAACCGAGTTGGCCTGTTGAGGGTAGATGTCGCGCATTGAAGTAAGTGCGCCGGCCTCGAAGAAAGGGGTCTGATGCGTAGGAGTGTCCAGCGGCGTACTGCTCTCCAGCGGGTTGAGCGGCGTGTATATCTGCAGGTTCGGGTAGGAGGCTGTACCACAGGTGAGCAAAAAGCGCATATATGCATATACGGTGGCTGGCACTCACCCAATATAGCAGAAGGCGTCGTTACAGGCGAGCTGTCCGCCGAGCTAGGCGTCAGCGTGTCGGCGTCCATGTCCATGTCGACGTCCATCTGCTCCGGGGCATGGGTGTAGTGAGTGAGAGCGCCGAACAGGCCTGGAGTGCCCAGTTCGAGTTTGACAGACTGTGGCGGGTCAGACCCCCTGCATATATGCGCATATACGTGGGAAATATACGGACCTTGGAAGGACGGGTGTACTCCTCATCCTCGCTCTTGCGCTTCAATGCAGCTGGCATTTTTGCGAGTGGCTTTTAGGTAGAAGTGAGGTGCAGAAGCTGGCGAAGAAGCGTTGTTGAGGGAGGTGATTGTTGGTCCCGATGTTGATGGCGGGAGAAGGGAGAGAGTTAGGGCCCTAACTCGTTGTTGTCGCGCGAGGGGATGGGGGACTTTATGTACGCGGGAGTAATGCTGAGCTAAACATCGGTGCGGCGAAAGGGACAAGCCCGCGGCCGCGGCGAACCAGCCCACGGTTGATGGCTGGGCCGGAAGCGGCGGAGGCAATTTGGGCCGAAGAGAGAAGAAGAGCGGGAGCTGTTGGGCCGAACCGGGGCAAGGAACGCCACACGGGCACAAAGCCACAGAAGCAAAGCTTGGTCGGACGCGAAGTTAATCCGACGAAGCCGCAGTTCTCTCGGTTCCGAGCAGCAGTCAGGTGCGTCATCCGATCGTGCGCCCAACATCGAGGGCTCGCCTGCTCCTATCTCCTCCACGTTGGCTGCTTGTCTTCATCCCTGCTCAACTTGAAGACAACAGCCAGTCGCGATGAACAACTTCCGGGACTACGTGGACGACCCCCGTCTCGTCCTTCAACATCTTCCACCCCCCTTACAAATGATCGCGGACTACCTCCCATCCCTCACAAGATGGCTCATCAACTACCTCGTCCATCCCATCATCTACCATTTCCAGAACCTGGGGCGTCAGCTCACCCGCCTGACCCAAACCCCGCCCTCGGAAATCCAAGCGCAAGATCTGGCCTTCCCCTTGCTTTCCCTCGTGCTGGTCTACCTGGCTGTAACCTCGGCGCTGAGGACAGCGAGATACGCGTTCAACTTTGGAGTCTGGTTTCTCAAGTGGGGCACCCTCATCGGCGTCGTCGCGGTCGCATGGGCATGGTATACCGGCGACCCCGCCTCCTCAGGCCAAGTCGGCTACGGAACTGGAAGCCAAGCGCGAGGCGCAAGAGGTAGAAGTACGACCCCTTCGCTCGTCGACCAGGCTTGGAGATTCGTTAATGGCGAGCCGCAGCTGCATAATTACCCTCGGACCGGGAGGGAGGAGGGGGAGTTTGATTGGACGGGATGGGTGCCGGATTGGTTGACGGCTAGGCTGAGCGGACATTATTTGGTTGAGGTGGTCGATGGGCTTGGGGCGGAGAATGTGAGGAGGGCGGCGGAGGAGTGGTGGGATCAGCAGGTCAATAATGCGCCAAAGGGAAAGAATAAGGGGAAGAACTCGAAGCCTGCGAATGAGGCGAAGAAGGCCAAAACGTCGAGGGTACGATGATCTGCGTTATGTTTTTCTTTCTCTTAATACGCTGTGGGCCCATCGTGCTGTATCCAAAAGAAATCATGGCAAGTCCTGTAATTCTAGCCAATATCTTTTATGCGTCAGATATCGATCATCTGTAAGCTCACGACGGAAGCTCGGGAACACATCCGGAATTGTACGCGAACTGTCGCACAGCTCACTCTCGATAGCAGGTTGAAGAAATTGCATCGCATCCAAAGACGACCACTTTTGAGATAAACATACACGTCTACAAACACACGACCCACGCCCTCACCATCATTGCACTCCCCATTGTCCTTCATCCCGCTTGTGGTATTCACGTCTCATGCAGAAACCGGCAGAGCACTCTTCGTCTGCCCAGCAACAGACTTGCGATAACTACACCACAACCACAATCAGCCCTGTCCCTCAGTCCCAAAGAATGAGAAGCACGTACTCCCAAACTCGGTAGAGCTGGTACAGCCCCGTCCCTCCGACAAAGAAGTTCACCTAATCCCCTTCTATCAGCCTACCCGCCTTCTAAGCAGAAGAGAAGGGTGGGAGGACGTACAGCAGCGAGCGAATAGTTCACGGGGGTGATGACGAACGAGTACCTAACCCAGATAAAGCCCGTCGCGGCCAGAGCTAGAGACATGCCGTCAATATGTCTGCCGGGAAGGGAGCGCAGGGCAGGGCAGAGTGGAGTGGATGGGGCAAGGGGACGCACCGAGGTTCTGAGGGATAGACAGCTTGTCCGCTGGCCTTTGCAGATCTTTTAAGCCGGCTGCGACGAGACACCATTTCATCATTGGAGCCCAGAAGAACACTTTCCCCATCCTATCAGTAAGCTTGCTCTTCAAGCTCAAGCTGAAGGTAGTACGAACCAGTCTTCGGGCCTGCGGGACACGTTAGTCGGGTATGGGGACGGGTGTGTGAGGGAAAGCGTACCAGCAGGATGGTTAAGAAACGCTTGCAAGCGCGAGGTTGCAGCGCCGGTAGCGGGTCCAGACATGTTGCTCTCAAATATTTCTTCTTAACAGATTTCTTAGATAGTTGTATGCGCGAGGCGAGCGAGGCTAGCAGTAGGAGCAAGCAGCGTGCAAGGTGATGAGCAGGACAGCGAGAACAGCAGAGGCAGCGAGCTGGACGATGAAGATGAGGATGAGGATGATGACCTTATGCGTGCGTGGATTTCGACCCCTTACCCTTTGATGAGGGGTTCGCTGGGGCGCGCCGGTGCCGGGCGTATTTTACCCACCCAGGCTTGGATGGAGACCATCCAGGAAGTGTGACGTTTTGTACGGGGTCCCTCGCATGCGCGGACGTCCGCACAGATTAGGGTTACCGGCCGTATAGCCGGTTTCCGTACGGGTCCATAGTTTAGGCACTTAATCTACCTTCCTCGAAATAAGCTAAATTCACGTTTGGATCTGTCTCGGGAACTTTCCCCCAAACGCCCGCTTGTTCCCAACAATACTATAATGTACCTTGAAGGATATTAACAATGAACTGACTTGTTATCACCTCGCTTGCCGCCGACGTCTACGTCTGCGATGTCCATCCTGCACTTCCTGGGGAACTACCTTCGCGCCGTTATTCTCCATACTGACAGACCGAACGCTTTCAATACCAACAAGTACGTTCTCACCGTAGGCTTTCCAAAGGTCATTGGCAATACTGACGCTAACTATATTTTCATCATTTTACATTAGGGTCGGTTTTTAAAAATGAAGGCGCTCTCGTCACGCGAATCGACACAGCAATTCCGATTCAAGTCCCGCCTTGTCACCACATTCGCGTCTCGTTCGTCTCTTCCACTCAAACCACCACGACAAAATGGAGCATCTTTACTCCCTCGTCCCCGGCGCCCACCACCACAAGAAGACGAGCTCGACCACCTCTGCAGAAGGCACCGACACCACGACGGCCACGACGGCTCCGAGTAGCTCAGGGAACGAGTCAAGGGCGATGACTTGGTTCAAGAAGAAAGCGAACGAGGCGATCGCGGGTAAAAACAAGGAGGAGAACGAGCAGAGTAATACGGGAAAGGGGAAGGAAATCGAGCTGGCGCCTATGGGCCAGCTCGTCGACAATGGGGCAGCGTCTGAGCCTGCCGGCCGTCAGCAGGAGGCGCCCGTTCCTCGCGAGGAGGCCACCGTCCGTCGCACGCCTGCGTCCGACAATCCCTACGAGCCCAGAGCGACCGCCAACCGCTGGTTGAAGGGTTGGACTGGCGATGCGGTCCCCATCCTAACGCTTGGAGCAAACGAACTCGGTGCCATGGCCGGCGGACCGATCGTCAAGGCGGAACCCGAGGTCGATGTACCGGATGAGCCCGTCGAGAAGGGGAGAGGGAATGGTAGGAGGAATGAGGCGGAGACGCCCGGCGAGGCAGGCTCGTCGGTTCGTCCTGCTGAAGAGGTATCATACGTGCGTCCCTTGACCAACGATTTCAATGTTGGTATTGATATCGTTCGGTCTGTCTCATTTTGTACGTTTGCTGACTGCCAATTAGGAGGAGGGACTCGACTCCCACGGCATGCCTATCATGAGCGTTAACGACATGCAAGAGGTCGAGTATTACGATGCTGTCGAAACTCAGCGTCGTATTGGAGCCAGGCACGGCGCTGAAGACGTCGACGCTGTGTACTCTGCTTGGGCCGATATGGCTAGGGCCGGATGGGACGTCGCTGGGCGCTGGTGGTTGTGGACGTCCCGTGGTCCTCCTTACATTAGGCAAGCGATTGCTCGAGCTCGTCGTGATGGCTGGGAAGTCGACCACACCTTCGAGAACCTGGGTGGAGTGTTGATTCTGGCTATCGTCGTGCTGTTCTACCTCCTCGTCGGCATATTGGGTGCACTCTACAGCATCCGTCGCATCATTAGCATCGCCATCAGTGAGTGCTTCTTCTCTCTATCGTGCTCAGCTCGCTAACATGGACGGTAGTCCTGTACTGCGTTCTCAAGTTCGTCGTTGGGGTTGACCCAATCAAGCTCGCCATCGGCATTCTTAAGGCCGCTCCTGGCTGGTTTGCCAAGCGCGACACTGAGTAGTTCCTTCATTAGCCAGTTATTCTTTACATGCACTCGCTCTAGTTTCCGTATCGTACGGAGTCTGCCGCATGACTTCTCTAAAATACATTGTCATTCTTAATGAAGTGACCTGCTCGAGTCCTACCTAGGAGAACGGAAGACCAAACGTCTTCAATACCAACACAGGCGTTGACTGCCTGCCTGGGTAAGCTGTCTCTATCGGGACAAGTACCTTCTCCGAGTTGACAGGGAGAGCGAACGTGTTCCACACCAACACGGCGTTGGCTGTCTGCCTGGGTCGATCGTCTCCGTCGGGCCAAGCGCTCTCTCGGAGTAGAATGGTAGGCAGACCGAACCTCTTCAATACCTACACGGCGTTCGCCGCCTGCCTGTGTCGGTTGAGTAGCTGTGGGCCAGTTCGACTACGGAGCACGCATGCAGACCGAAAGCCTTCAATACCAAGACAGGCTTTCGCAGCCTGCATAGGTAGATTGTCTGTGTTCAGTCAAGGGGCCTCACTGACCAAACAGGCAGACCGAACGTCTTCAATACCAACACAGGCTTTTGCAGCCTGCATAGGTAGGTGGTCTGTCTTCGGTCAAGTTCCCCCACTGACCAAACATGTAGACCGAACGTCTTCAATACCAACGCAGGCGATCGCTTCCTGCCTGGCTGGCGTATCATGAGTACAAGACGTTCTGCATGAGCATGCATATATTCTCATTTCTTTCTTTCAAGTACCACAGCCTACGTGTATAGTAAGGGCAATGTTGTCAATGTGTTATAGTAGACTAGACTATAATGGTACGATTATTGCGAAAATACGCGCTTTTGGATAGGCTCTTGCTTCCTTTGGCGTCAATCATTCCAGCGTAGTTAGGTGCATTGCGCTCCTCCGGGCAGAGCGCAGGTTCGAAATCCATTTTCCCGTCGAACCAGTACTTGCGCAGGATGTTGTCCAGCCGGTGGAGCGGTATCTCGCAGGTTCGTGGTCCGGGCGCGTCATAATACTTGTACGAGACTTCATATGGTCAGTATGCATTCACCAACTTGGGCGGGAGGAGCACTCACTGTTACCGTACACACCGTTGCACCACATGCATACAGTGCCCTTCTGGCGACAGCGAATGCAGCATTGACGTTCCCAACGCCTACAAACCCGATCTACCCCGACCCGTGGTCCTTTGTGGATTTGGCAGGTATGACAGGCTCTGTCGCCGATGGCCAACTGGACTCCTGTCAGCCAAAGCTACGTGCAGGGTTTTTTACTCACTATTATCCGGGCAGGTAGCTTGTCATCCTCCACCATAACTTCGCCGTGCTCCCGAACATCTTCTATAGTCGGAAAATCGTCCAATTTGAATACCGGCATCTTCCACCATTCGCAGCGCAAGACATGAGTAGGAAAAGGGTCGATCCTGCTCTTGGTTCGACGCATCCGGCCCTTGGGTTTGGTATCTTCCGTCTGCCAGCCGTCCGGCTGCTCGCTCAGCTGCTTATCCAGCTGTTCTCGGCGCGCTTTCGTATGCTGGAGATATCGGCGGTCGAATTCATCGTGCGTCATCGGCTTACGCGCGGGTCCAACTAGATAAGCACGCTTCAACGCTCCAGTAGGCTTCTGTTGCCAGCGGCCCCTTGCATGGATCTGGAGCTGTTCAAGAAGCCAGCGAGGAAGATGCGAGGACCGCACCGGCAACTCGAACTTGGCCTCAATCAAAAGCCAGTTGAAAACCGCTTGCATGATCGAGGTCAGCACCTCCGCTTGCTCCATTGTAAAAGCAGAGTTCTCGTGTAAGTGCGTCTGTAGCGTCATTCGCTGGGCCTGATCAGTGCATGTCTCTCTGATCAGGTCATGGCTGTACCCACCAAGGTAGTCCCAACGCGCCCAAACCAATTGGACACTCGTTCCATATTGTCGGTAGTAAGAGGCGGCTTCGGCTTGTTCGCATCGAGAGTCCGGAGAGCGCCTTCGATATACAAGGACGAGTACACGTCCCAATTATAAAGACGCATGGGGTTTTCTGTCTCGGCTGCTATCCCCTCTTCATAAGTCGCCCAGTCGAAGTCTCCGGCCATCGCTCTGTTCCGAATAGGATCCTCGAACCCCTCCTTCAAGTGGAATGTCAGCAGTAAGAAAGCTTCCTCTAGGATGGGTCCCCGTAGCTCTTCCTTCCATGAGATGCCGTCCGCGTAGGGCAGCCGATCTTCAGCCCAGAGCTTCAGCATCCATTCCTGTCCTACGCATCAGTGAGAGGTTGATTGTAAGAGAAGAAGTTACATACGAGGAAGTGCCCTCGCTTGTCTAGGGCGGCTTGCACCGCGTTGCACGACATTTGAGAGTAGTCGCCGAACCAAGGAAGGGGGGCGATACGATTGCGACCTAACTCGTCAATCATCTCTTGCGGTTTTCCCCAGGACAATATCAGCTCTTCAACAGGTTCCTTCCAGTGCTTATCAGCGAACATTGCTTCCCGCCGGAGGAGCTCTTCCCGACGGCTGTCTATGTATTCGATTTCGAAGGCGGCCGGCCTGACCGGTGGCTCGTTATCTGTCGAGGGCAATTGTTCCGCCATGTCGAATAGTTTACCGAGCAGGTGGTGTAGGTAGCGATATACCAGCCTAGTATCGCAGGCTATCCAGTCTGTCGTTCGTTCCTAAAGAAGTGTCAGCGAACTCCTGGCACGGTTGACGAGCCTTACTGCAATGGTTCGCACTCCTTCTTTCCACGAGGTTATGAGCTCCGCTTCATCACCTTCATCAGGCGCATCCAGAATGTAGAAATGTAACGCGTTAATATCGCCGTACAGAGCAAGCTCCTGCTCTGACTGGGAGCTCGTAGCAGGCAGGTACTCGCAAGACACCCAGTAAGGCCAGGGCACTAGATCAGCGGGCGGCTGCCAGATCTTCTGCAGACTCTCAGCGGTTTCCTCAGAGTGGTATGAATTGTTGGCCGAGGCAGGTTCGTCCTGCGGGCTCGAGTCGTCCCTGTCATGCTGATCCTCGGCGATGTCCTCGTCTACATCCATAGAGACTTCATCGTGCTTGATATCCTCATCATCCCAGGCATCTCCATTCGTCGCATACTCCTGTGGGTCTTCATCTGCTTCTTCAGCAGGAGGTGCTGCTTCAGCACACTTACTGCGCTCAGCAGCGGGCTCTCCTTCAGCTGCTATCGTGTCGTCTACAAGCATCGCCGCTTCCGCAATAAGCGCGTCTTCAGCACTAAGCGCATCTTCGGCGAGAAGAGCCGCTTCAGCAAGACGTTGCTCTTCAGCCAGCCGATGCTCTTCAGATAGACGTTTTTCTTCAGCTGCGCGAGCTTCCTCGAGGAGACGAGCGCGAGCCTGATACGCACGATGAGCCTCTGCAGCCTTGCGTCGACGCTCTTCTCGAGCTCTTTCTTCCTCAGCTTTGCGGGCTTGTTCCGCGAGCTGTGCCTCTTCTTGCACTCTACGCGTGTGTGCCAGTTGCCGCTGCTGCTCAAGTGCGCGCTTCTCAGCTAACTCAGCAGCTTGCCGTAGCCGTACCTGTTCCGCATGTCGCTCAGCTTGGCGAGCGTCTTCTGCCCGGCGATCCTCTTCAGCCTGGCGAGCTGCCTCTGCCCGAGCTTCCTCTGCCCGGCGAGCTTCCTCTGCCCGGCGAGCCTCTTCAGCCTGGCGAGTTTCCTCTGCCCAGCGAGCCTCCTCTTCTGAGAACTGATTGCGGGTATTCTCGACAATATCAAAGGCACGGCCAAGTTCGTCCAGGAGTCGATCATCTTCGGCTTTACGAGTCTCCTGCTCAAGACGGGAGGCTTCTCGTCGCGCCTTCTCTGCCTGTCGCTGCTGTTGTTTCCAGTATGCGCGCTTACTGCCAGGGGGTCTACTAGAGTTGTGCGCCGGGTAATGTGCTTGAGGATAGCCGTGATCGGACCTATGGTCGTCAGGCCAAGAGTCGGCTGAGTCTATCAGGTAGCCAGGTGCTTCATAATGGGTTGGGATCATTCGGGGTTCTTGTTCAAAGGAACGGAGGGATTCGTAGGGGGCGGCTTGCTCGACAGTTTGGTATGCTCGGTCTTGCTCGTACAAGTGTGGTTGACCATAGAAGTCAGGGTCATTCTCCCACAGGTTATGCTCACGCTCATATTCATAACGCTCGCTTTGATTTTCAAGAGACGTCGAAGGAGCTTGAATAGGTGCAATGGAGAAGCTTGGCGACGGGCCTGGCAAGGGCGCATACAGGTACCTTCCATCATCAAATGCTTGCTCACTCACTTTCGGCTCCTCATGGTATGGCCGCCACGAGCGTTCACGAGCTACCTGGCGGCGTTCACCGTGCCTGGACATCCTCGATTCGGACAGGATACGAGGTTTGGGCGGGGCTGAATTCTCTGTAAGCTGGCGACTCGCTTTGTGAGTGTGGATAGGCGCACGGACTCTCTCCACTTCTTCTCAGTGCTACCCTCAGACAGCTCCTCCACTCGTCCCGGCTCCAAATACACAAGCGCTATTATGTTGTGACCTGTTCCGTGAACAGGTCCGGTAGTGGGAAGAGTCCGACGGGGAAGGGTGGAGATGAGGAGTGAGCAATCCTGGAGTGGAGAGATCGGGTGAGTCTCTTCCTGCTTCTCGATTCAGATAGTCTCGATGTTGAATACTCTCGATGGTAGGTAGGGCGAACGACTTTATATTGAACCGTGCACGTACATTCACGGCGAGAGATGGTTAATGTGCAACCAGGCATGGCGCTGCGCTTGGTTTCTACAACGCCACCCGCACCTCGCTGATCATGATCACATGGCAAGTGACACAATCTGACTTTGCCAGCACAGCTTACGGACACAAAGTGGCTCCACACTCAAGTCTCCTCTCCTTCTCCTTGAACCACCAACCAACATCTCTTCTCCTACAAGATCTCCACCCAAACTTACCTATCATCGACTGGGAAAGCAGTAAGCTTCGTGAACTGGACCAAACATTCGAAGTTGGCTGATACGAAATCGCAGGTTCTGTCGAATTCCGTGTTCCCGATGATGACAATGGACGTGGACGGCGTTGACGCAAGTCTACCCTCCAACGCGCTCATCGCGAACAACACCACCTCACCTGTCTCCGAGGAGGCAGGCAGACCGAACGATATCAATACCAACACGGGCGACCGCCTTCGGGTCGTCCAGGACGCCGTCACTGCGTCCACGCGCCTTACTCCCGTTCCTGAGGAGGCAGGCAGACCGAACGTCTTCAATACCAACACGGGCGACCGCCTTCGGGTCGTCCAGGACGCCGTCACTGCGTCCACGCGCCTTACTCCTGTTCCTGAGGAGGCAGGCAGACCGAACGATATCAATACCAACATGGGCCATCGCCCTGGGCTCGCCGTGGACGCCGTCACTGCGTCCACTCGCCTTACTCCCGTTCTTGAGGAGGCAGGCAGACCGAACGTCTTCAATACCAACACGGGCGACCGCCTTCGGGTCGTCCAGGACGCCGTCACTGCGTCCACGCGCCTTACTCCTGTTCCTGAGGAGGCAGGCAGACCGAACGATATCAATACCAACACGGGTGAACCTCTTCATGTCACCAACCTTTTTCCTCGTGGCGATGAAGTCGGAGAAGGTTTACAGGCATCCCCACCCACCAGGACGCCTTCAATCGCGCCCTTCGCCTCGATCCCTGCGTATGAGGACATTGTTAATTATTTGCGCATTGATGAAGACAACACGCATCTTCTCGCATCTTCTGATGCCGAGAGGGCAGCCAGCCCGCACATTCTCAATACGAACACCCCAGGCTATTTGGTCACAGGACGTGGGCCGCCGCTTCACTTCGCAAGAAATCCTGCTTTAGCAGCCACCCAACGCAGTCTGGACGCATATGCGGCCTATATCATCGCTATTGGGACCACTGCTCCCGAGTTGTGGAACGCCATTAACATTCGTCTCCAGGAGGTAGATATTCTGCGTCGGAACATAGATAAGCAGGACCTGGAGGAGGCAGCGACTGCGGACGCAGTAGACCAAGAGATGGAGGACGTACAGGATCGGCCCCAGGAGCCGCGGGAGGACGAGGCGAGTACGCGGCCGCCGCCGGTTGGGCAAGATGCATCTGTCCTGGTACCTGCGCTTCCGCAGGAAGACAACACTGACGAAGACAACACCGACGCTCTCCCACCCCCCGCTTATGTACGCGTCGACAGTATGCGGAGCCGTACTATTCATAATCTCCTGCACCCGGTCGCACGCGTGTCTGCGGAAGGCAACCTGCCGCCGCCAGCCGTAGTGGTCCCTGCACCCAGGGCGACGGTAGCACCATCCACCCGCCAAGGCCAATCAAACTCTCGACCGACGCAGCGCCCGTGGACGTACGATCAGAATACCTATAAGGATCCCAAGGCATACCGTGCTTACAAGAAGGCCCGCCAAGAAGACCGAAGGAGGTATCGTGAGCAGTACGGCCCTCCTCCGACTGTGACCAATCGCCTTTGGGGCTGGTTGGCCGGAAATTCTCGTTCGGGTATTATTGTGTGATGAGGTTTCCGCGCTGCATCCACATCCCGAGCTCCATGTTCCTCCTTGTTGTATGTTGCTAGCCCTAGCGAGGCACTGTCACTTCTTGTAGTTCAGTAGGTGCGCAAGCCGTCCATTCCTTAATACACTCGTTACCCTGTAGCCAATGTTTACCTGTCCCTGCGGTTCACTTCGGCATTGACGTGACAGTTACGCTTTCGCCAGGATCTGCGCGGGATATGTAGTCATTGTGTGAGTAGCCGGGAGAAGTCCGAAGTCGGCGCCAGTCAAAATGGGCGCCAGTCAAAATGAGCGCCTTCCGAAATGGGTACCAGTGGAAATGAACGCCTTCCGATATGAGCGCCTTCCAAAATAAGTGCCATCCGAAATGAGCGCCACTGGAAATGAGCGCCGTTTGATATGGTACCCGGTGTAAATGTAAGGCGCATGAAATGAGCGCTGCCAGAAATGGATGCCTGTACATATGATGTCCTCAGAACCGGTCACCATTTGCGACCATCACCATGTATGTATGTATAATCGCATTTGCGATCGCTATATACGACCTCATAATCTCATTCATGAGCAGAAGAGTGCAGAAGGCGGTACTAGTCACGTGCGATAAAGTGGCGTAAGCTTAGTCGTTTGTTGACGCGTCCCTCAAAGCATACTAGCACTGCTGTCATTCCTCCTCAACTGTAAACAATGCGATCTGCGATATCGACATTTGGTCGCAGACCCCATCGGCAAAGAAGAACGCTGCACTGAACGAGGGTGATAGAGTCGGACATCGGAGTGCACATCAGGTGAGTCTGTTCCTCGCACCTGCCCAACGTTAAAGGATCTCATGTCGTACACTCAATCAGCACGATTGCCATCCAACCTCGTGAATGAACACCGCCAAATAGATAGAAATTGCCGCCGGAAGGATATCTCACGCGAGCCGACAGCGGATGATCGGGAGCCGACAGTGAATGAGCAAGCGTTTGATGATGAAAGCCGTCTGTATGCACGCTAGGGGTGACCAAGATTCGTGGCGAGAGGGGAGCTCACCAGGGTGAAGGGGCTCGCCGGGCAGAAGAGGCTCGCTGGGCAGAGGAAGCTCGCCAAGCTGAAGAGATTTCCCCGGCTGAAGATCTTCGCGGAGTTGAAGAGGCTCGTCGTGCAGAGCAAGCGCCTGAGGCTGAGTGGGCTTCTCATGTAGAAGAGCCCTCCAATGCTGAACAGGTACGCTGTACTGAACTTGCACATCCTGCTGAAGAGGCGCTTATTGCGCAACCAGGTCTTTCACCTATGCGGCAAATTACGAGGCATGTCGATTCTATCTACGAGACTAGTAACAATCTCGGGCTTGGGCTTCCGTAAGCGGCATCCTCACCTCTATTGGGCTGGAGCTGAGGCAGTAGGCAGCCTGAATGATATCAATACCGCCATAGCAGTCATTAGTCAAAGGACGGTTTGAGATAGCCACTTCAATGGGACGGATTGAGTGGCCCTCTTGCCCTTCCCTTAAGCTTGACCTCCTTCACCGTCGCTTTCGCACTCCCTTTTTCGACGGGCTTCCCCGGTACATCCACCTCGTGTTCCGCCTTCACGATGACCAGCTATGGTGAAGAGCCCGTCCAACCTGACTACCACCTTCGCACCTGACGTTCGACCACCAATCGTCTTGCCAGACTTGAATCGTCAGACAGACCGAACGATGTCAATACCAACACGGGGGTTCATCTCAGCAAGCCTGTACACCTTCAGTCACTACTGTCCGCGCCAACAATATGCTGCTTTTGCCTTGCTGTCCGTCTGCCTTGGCTGGAACAGCACGGAGATTACAAATCATTGCGAACAACAAAGCCAACATCTACATTAAGGAGGGACTCAATGTGTTCGTCTCTTACTTGAGCGGTTTCCTGCCGAGACTTTGACTGACAGAGTTATGAAGAGACGATACGAGTGGACTGCGCTGCTGGCTCAGAAGTGTATTCGTCTGTATACCAAGGTGCCGTCCCGGAACCCATTCGATCAACCGAGGCCAGCTCTGAACGAGAATCACGACAATATGGAACGCGTGTTGAATGGCTTGGGCGCGTTGGGATCAAGTTGGTGGGTACAGCCATGACCTGATCAGAGAGACATGCACTGATCAGGCCCAGCGAATGACGCTACAGACGCACTTACACGAGAACTCCTGCTTTGGTAATGAAGCAAGCGGAGACCTGACTTCGATCATGAAAGCGAACTTCAATTGGCTTCTGGCTGCTCACGATATACGTTTGAGAATGACGCAGCTTTGGTGTCCATTATTGCGAAGTCACTGGCAGGATGTCATGATGCTAAAGTTGAGTTGGAAACGGGTCTGCCGAAGGCCAAATATATGCTAGTAGTCCTGAGGGTTGGACATTGCAACCATCGGCGAGCGGGACGAGTGTGCTACTCCAGGGGCCTGAGTGTAACAGTGAGTGTCACTGCGCGGACGAGTAGTTGCAAGACTTACCGGGTAGATCTTCGAAGGGTCGAATCCACCAGCATACCAGCGAAGGATATGCCAGCGACCGCCTACCTTAAAGTGTTGTGGGATCCGCACCACCTTCTGCCCAGGTCGAAGTACAGCAACCCGAACGGACACTGCGCTAGTCAAGGACAACATGTCAGGTAAGCAAAACTAGTCGGATCAGCGCAGCGCCTTAGTCTGACACCATTGAAAGTAACAGGGTTACCAGTAGGACCCTAGCCTCTCTTGACGCGGACAGACCGAATGATATCAATACCAACACAGCTGATAGTCCTGCTTGTCCGCGATTCGACGGTCATGTGGCCAACACAACGGACAGACCGAACGCTACCAATACCAACACGGCAGATCATCTGCTTGTCACCTGTGCTATAGCCGCTGCCGTCAACACTGCCTGCCTGGGTAAGTCGTCTTTGTTCGGGACAAGTATCCTCTCTGAGCAGACAGACAGACCGAACGATATCAATACCAACACGGCTGATCATTTGCTTGTCACCTGTGCTATAGCCGCTGCCGTCGAAACTGCCTGCCTGGGTGACGACTCTTTGTTCGGACAAGTACCCTCTCTGGGCAGACAGACAGACCGAACGATATCAATACCAACACGGCTGATCATTAACACTGCCTGCCTGTGTAAGTCGTCTTTGTTCGGACAAGTTCCCTCTCTGAGCAGACAGACAGACCGAACGATATCAATACCAACACAACGCGAATTACTGTCCCCCTATACAACCTCGGTAACTAGGTGAATTAGGGGGGAAGGTTGAAGATGTGCGTACCAGTCTGCTTTTGCCCAATTGGCTTTTCTGCAGCTGTTCTTTGCCTTCTAATACTGCTGGTCTACATCGCCCCATCCATCCCGACGGTTCTATCGTCTTTCATCCTTCCATATGCTCTCGTCCACACAAAGCCTCTCGCCTTATTCGCCGCACTGAGCCTCTCGTTTTACCTCAACTCTCTTACCATCTGATCCTCTCGTTCTACTTTCAGTTCACTTCTCACCTGCCTCTCTCGTTCTACACTCATCTCTCCTTCTACCTGCCTCTCTCGTTCTACACTCGTCTCTCCTTCTACCTACCTCTGTCCTACACTCATCTCTGTTTCTACCTACCTCTCTCATTCTACATGCTTCTCTCCTTCTACCTGCCTCTCTCGTTCTACACTCTTCTCTTCTCTCCTTCTACCTGCCTCTCTCAATCTACACTCTCCTCTCCTTCTACACTCTTTTCTCCTTCTACCTACCTCTCTCTTTCTACATGCATCTCTCCTTCTGCAGGAATCCGTCGCTTCACATGAAACACTGTGTCTCTTGTTCCACACACCACTCTCCTCTGACATGCCGCTCTCCTTCTACGTCCATCTCTCATTTGACATGGTTGCTGAACATCGCACCTTGTCTCTTCCCTCTCTCATTCTACCTTCATCTGTCACTCTGCATGAACCTCCCCTTCAACAGACATGTCTCCTGTCTCATTCACGACGTTGTAGACCCAACTGTTGTTTGAGACGCGCCTCTTTTTCGGCGTGCACTTCTCTTAGACCAGCGTCATTCCATTCTCATTCTCGTTCGACGAGCTTCTCTGGCTCTACATGCTGCTCTCATTACACACAACTCTCTTCTGCATACATTATATCGGCATTTGCTCTACAGCTTCTTCGTGTCACTGTCCACTTTCAATCCTCGTTCTACGACCCGTGATACTTCTTCACGCGAGCCCTTTGTCAATCACCTGTCGCTTCACATGCACTCATATGTGCCACCTGATTCAATCCCTTCTCTGGATTAAACCCACTCTTGTGCTCACTCAATCCTCTCACTACTCGAGCGTAAATGACGGGCGCTGATAATCCATCCCCTAGGTCAATAATTCATCGTTGGCTCGCTCACAGAGCTGCGACATCCATGCGTTATGCACACGCACGTTACATTGGGCTCGAAGGCGTCAGATGTGCAAGGATCTACCGCTGCGGTTGCTTTCGGGCAGATAGGGTTGCTGCCTCCTCATGCCGTTATGCATCCATCCATGTATGAGTTTCCTTGTTCGTGCTGAGAGCCCTTTTCTGATGCGAGACGGCAGACTCACTCCTATTATACTTACAAGGATAATCTCGTTGTAAGGGCCGATCGCTACGGGTATAGATTATTTAACTTAACCGGTGAATGATATCATAGCATGGAGGCCATGATGAAGTCTGCCCAGAGAATAAGCGCCCATCCAAAGTAGAAGCGGTTGATTGGCATCCACTTCGAATGGCGCCCGTTTCGAATGGCGTCCGTTTCGAATGGCGCACATTTCAGCTGATGACTTTCAAGCGCGTCTTCGTAGCAATGTGCGTGCACCAATCTTTGCGAGATATAGGAATAAAAAAAAAGTGCAGCAAAGTCCAGGTTCATGACCTAAACATCAAAGGCCCGTGCGCCATCAGCAAAAACCAGAGGACCCTGGTGTAGGGTTTGGACACGTCTCTTTCACTAAACCAAAACACTCGCTCATTCACATTATCATTCTTGTCTGTTCTTGCTTTCACCGCCCAAATTGAGAGTGAATCGTATCCTGAAACCATGCAGTATCCTGAAGATGTTCGCATAATTATGGAATATTGGCAGATGGAGGATCTGCCGCCTCATTATTGCGAGGCATGTCATGCTTTCTGCCCCGCGTTCGTTTCATACGATCGAAGATCGGAGAGGCCACTGAATAAGTATATGATATATCGCCGGGTAAGTAACACCAGATTTGAGCGCGTCCGCTAGTCTGACGCCATTGAAAGTGCCTCGTAAAGCAACATTTCAAGCTCAGTTTCGTTTGGCAATCCGCCCCTATACCCCTGGAGGACAGATCCCGCGTCATCATGTGACTGGCAGGTTATCCGCCAATCAATTACCCCTCAAGCCCGCCTGGATCGCCTGGATCTCCCACGCCTGTACGGGCTTCCCACGCGTCGATACCATCGAGGTTGCCACGCAAGGCGACTGCCAAACCTCGTTGCACCAACAACTGTGCAAAGCCTCAAAACTCGGCCTGCCCGCTACTTTACTGCAAAACGTGTTGCTTGATAGCGCAAGCCAACTGGAAAGGAGGTCCCCCAATTGACTGTAACAAGCACAAGCTGCCCGCCCCCAGCACGACTGCGCAACCGGCTGCCAAGGTCGAAGTTCAGCAACCCGAACCCATCGATGTAGATAACTTCGAGATACCCCCGTCCACCCAACCTCGGCGCACCTTCGATGCCAGCGTCGGTACACCATATGTCACGCAGTCCTCCAGAGCGTTTCAAGGTCCCGCCGTACCACATCATGCCCAGCCGCTAGGCCGTCCCGTCCGCGAACATTATTCTCGAGCGAGGAAAGAGGCCACCGCAGAAGCCGAGCGTAGACTACAAGAGGAGATAGAAGCACGAGAGAGAGAAGAAGAGAAACAGCGGCAGTTCGTTGTGGTGGTATTGACCGAGGTAAGTGGCTGGACATGCCTGTAGGCTTGCATGATTGACAGATGTATGCTATCAGACCGAAGCAATTGATTTTCCGGGCTTATTAGCCAAAGCATCCACGAATGGGTTGACGACTCGGATCAGCGAGTGGCCGGCCTATCTGCAAGAATGGCTTGAAGGCAGAATAGGTCATCATTTTACGTCGCTCGAGCTGTTCAATGCAGTGACGAATCGCTGGGAGGTTTACGGCAGAGACGCGCTTCGGATTGTCATCGGATCTGAGCGGCTGCTTTGTCGACTACCAGGCGTGCATGGTGACCTACAGCATGTTCAGCAGGAAGTTGTGCAAGTCTGCTGTCCCGTAATCAGCAAGGACATCCCTCGTCGAGTTGCAACACACCATACGTCGCCCAAAAAGACGCCCAGTCGAGCTCCCCCTAGCCCTGAGAAAGATATGAAGAAAGGTGTGAAGGCGCTCGTTGACAACGGACGCGGGTCAGCCATGTCAAGTGATGGGAATATGTGGAAGGAGAGAGGCATGTCGAGGGAGAGAGGCATGTCGAGGGAGAGAGGCATGTCGAAGGAGAGAGGCACGGCGAAGGAGAAGCACATGGGTAGCGAGGAAAGAAAGGTTGAAGGGCAAGGCGGATTTGGCTATGGCAAGGAGGTTATCGAGATTAGCGATGATGAAGACCCTCCGAAGAGAAAACGCACTCACTCAAGTGGCACCGAGGGCAGTCTACCGTCAGTGGATGAGCTCATATCACGGTTTGAATCGCCCTCTATCTCGAGCGTCAGCATCCGAAGTCTCACTCCGGAGCGTCCGGGCAATGGCTGTCCCTCTGAGCGACCGGCAACTCGTGCTTCTCAAGATTGGCCGGGTGATGCAACCTTTGGCACGATACTTAATCAGATGCAGACGGTCCTCCATAAGAATAAGAAGGAAAGAAAGACGTTGCCGCTCGCACTGGAGAAGACAATCGGCCATCGCGTGCCTCTACGAACCTGGTACGACCAACGAGATGCCCTGAAATCTGCCTCCTCCTCGCTTGTTTTTGAATACCAGAGCAAACCTTCCAAGAGCTGGAAATGTTTCCGACAGGATCTCTTGGAGGAATTGAAGAAGCGGCCGGCGAAGGACATCGAAGGTCTGGGGCTTGTCAAAGCACGAGTGAAGGTGAAGAAAGAGAGCGGGAAGACTGGCGACAGTCGTCACGCCAAGAAACTGCGACGCTAGGTACACCGGAGCATCACCAAAGACAGCATCACAAGCTATCGCTGTAACTAGGGAACTCGCTTCAACTTGTGGATATCGAGCTAAACTACCCCCCTTCGTTTATTGGTTTTGAGTCTGAGTGACCCCCCCAAATCACCCTTTCATGCAGTCCGATATCTACTCATTAGTGTAACTACGACTTACTACATCTTCTTATCCCTAATATCATTACTTTCGTGTGAATCGTCGCGTACCCAGCTCACCAGTCAACTTTGCGACCACTCAGGTGTGTTGGTATTCATATCGTTCGGTCTGAGTTTCAACTCGGGACGGAACCCAATTGAGGGTTGTATGGGTTGCATCAACACATGACAGCCTTGCTGTGTTGGTATTGACATCGTTCGGTTTGCATGCCATCTCAGGATTGCTCACGACTGCAGTTCTAAAGGTTGCTCCAACAAAGTTCAGAGGTCGTTTGGGTTGTATCAACCCATGACACCACAGACTGGCTGTGTTGGTATTTGAAACCGTTCCACGGCACTGCTAAATAAATTTCAAGATGTTCCGGTCTACAACATGTTGGGGGTGCTCTATGTAGAAGATACGTGTCACAGAATAAAAGGACTATACAAGATCCTCAGAAGGTATTAAGTGGGGGGATTGGCCACGCTTCCTCAGCTCTTCCACTAGCACACGGTTGTGTACCTTGATGACCTCATCAAGGAAGAAATCATAACGCACCGGCTGCATCTCGCGGACGATAGGGTGGAAGTTATTCAGCCAGGCATTGACTTGCTCGCATTTCGACGAGTTGAAGGTCCAACTGTTGTTCGCCTTGTTGACCAGCTCAGGATAGGCGGAAGCGTTGCAGTTCATCCCACAGTACCAATCCCGCTCGGAGTGCTTGCTTTTGAAGTGAAATACATCCACCACGAGTGCTGTCCCTTCGAAGAAGGATTTCAGTTGCGGTCGCTCGCTGATATACTTGTGAAGCCCGCAATTGTTGTCGTAGAAGAGAACGTCGGGTAAGGAGGCAGGGGTCGGAAAGACAGTCTGCAAGAAATCCTAGATACGAATGTAAAATGAGAGAGGCAGGGAAAGGCAGAGGAACGCACAACAACAGAACTGAGGGACTCGGCACCATAGAATGTTCCACGAGCAAGAATGACACCGCAAGGGCGAACGACAAGTTGCTCGTTGTGAGTTCGTCGACGTGTGAAGCGAGCCTTGATTTTCCCCTCGACAGACGGCTGCCCGGCCGGTTCAGCGATGACATGATCCATCTCTGCTTCTACATTGGTTTCAAGATCCATTCCAGGGACAGCATCGTCGTGATCCTCGGCGCTGAGCAGAGGCGAGCCTCGCAGATAGGCATGTGTGCGATTGAGCCGATGTCTCAAAAGTCGGAATGACTGATTTTCGCTCCGATATTTTCTTTCCAGTGCAGCATGGGAGGGGGCTGCGCAGGTTTGAAATCCGTCCCGCACAGGTGAAGAACAGCCTTCGACTGCGCATACAACGTCGAGGTAGGAGTGCACCAGGCAATATCGAGCGCGGTTTGTTATGAGCGGATTGCTACAGTTATGCACTGCACAACACGGGCGGCCGATCGCGACTCCGTCGGTAATAGCACAAGAAAGCATGTCTGTAGGGTAAGTTAACACGGGGAGACTAAAGTAAAAGAGTCTGGCTTACATTCTCGTCCATCTCTCTCGAAAAACTTTCGGCAGGTATCACATGCATGGGCCCACTGCTCTTGACCTTGCTGGGCCATGAACACGTTGCGTTCGAGCATAGCACTAGTAAGTCGTTGGGTCTGCGTGAGACCCGGAAGATGAGGTAACCGCAGTTGAGTGCCTTGCTCATTGTGATGGAGTATAAGGGAATAGAGGTCGAAGAGATTGGCGATGTATTCCGCGCGCAGCAATGGGATTTGATAGGGGCCTTTGTTCACAGAGCCTGTCGAAGCAAGTGTTGTGTTGTAGATGAGTGCGTTTGCATGCATGGATGAGCTGAGTGTAGAACGAGAGTTGAGTGTAGAATGAGAGATGAGTGTAGAACGAGAGGTAAGAGTAGAACGAGAGGTGAGTATACGCGCATACTGGCAAGAAGGACCATACATACTGAGAGAAGACCGTCATCGCTCGAAACAGATCGCACAACTTGTTCTCGAAGAGGAAGTGCTTCTCGCCTTGCACAACAGTTGGAATTCCCTGATAGTAGACGCGGTAGACCGCCCCGGTTGCATCGGCTTGGCAGCTATAGTTGAGGTGATACGTGCTGTGGCACGTGTAGCACCTTAGATAGGTCACGAGAACAGGGATTGCACCCCGCCCAAGGGTATACAGAGCCGCTCGAAATCGACGAGGATCGCGCAATCGTGTACGCCGTCCGTGATTGACGAAGTCCGGACACCGAAAATTCATGCAAGTGCGGGTGGGGGGGTAGAACTCTTCAGCAGCTGCAGAAAAGTCAGCCTGGCGTGCAAACTTCGTACAAGCATCTCACCAAGGTCCAGTGACTGAGAAAAGTCGGCAAAGATGCGATAATCATCCACGAGAGGCGGTGTCATGCTCGTGACATCCTTGCCATGTACCCAGATCGTTTCGCGAAAGGCTGCCCAGAGTGCTACCACCTGCGCCTGGGTGACATTGATCCCCGTTGCCAGTAGGGATATGACAGAGCTAGGAAGTTCATCGGGAGGATCATCCAGACCCTCAACACTTGTGTCTTGTTGCCAAGAGATACGGTTCTGTAGTCGACGCGCAGTGATAACGAATTCGAGCGCTTGTTCAACAGTTATGTCGCCTATCCATGGTCTAAGTCGCCTGATAGTTTTGTACAGTCTCGATAGGCGCATGCCTAGTAACGGGACTGGAAGAAGGAGAATGCAGTGTAGAAGGAGAGCTGAATGTAGAAGGAGAGCGGGATGAGTGTCGACAGTTGATGCGGAACGCGAGAGTTTGTGAGCGAGAACTCGATGAACTGGCAGGAGTCAGTAGAACAAGGAAAGTTCTCTCATGCGCGCTTCCCATGCGCGCTTCCGACCCAATTCGGCACAGTCATGCGGAATAATCAAAAATTGCACGTTAAGGGCTTAGCCATATGGGTTCTTATTTAGGACCCTGATAGGCGACACCGGCTATTGCAGTGTGCGGGCGGCCGCACAAAAAGAGGGTCCGCACTAAAGGGCACGGAACCTGTACGTCGTCCTTGGATGACGCCCAGAGGATTTACAGCCTTAGGCGGGGGTTGATGGCTGAGTCAACCCCCCTGACTCAGCAGCTTTGGGTTGTTGGGTTTGTTGGATTTGTTTGTGTTCTTCAATAACTTATCATCACTAGTCAATACTGTTGCAGTCCTCAATATTACTGTAGTCCATAAATGCATACCGAGCCCTCCAGAAGGATCGTGAAGCGACTACCAGACGTTCACCCAGATTATTGCTCGCTGTACGACCCCACATCTCTAGCGGATGAGCGCTGTCAACGATGTTTATCCCATCGATACATACAACCGTCAGCAAGCCTTACAACGCCGGCCCAGCAACGGCGAAATCCAACTTCACAAAGGTAACATATCTACAAGTCATCATCGGCGTATCATGAGGGACGGGCATGATAGCGAAACCCGCTGAGAAGTCCAGCGTCCCCGTTCGAGTGCGGTTCAAACAATGCACCGTTAGGCAGGGTGGAGGAATGCCAACTTAACAGCGGCCTACGCCGCCGCCGCCGAATGAACAACAAGACCTCTGGACGAGCCCTTGCCCAACCCATGCGCGCGTCCACAACGCCCAAGGCGTCCGACCGGCCAGTCGCCCTTCTCTCAGCATGCAGCGTAATATTACACTCCCACCCCTTCCCACAAAAATGCAAGATGAGAGCCCCTCATTTCCTCATTTCCTCGCCGCCGCTGCGGTGGCCGCTTTACTCCTCGGTGGCTGCGCGATCGGTAGGTCTGTTTGTGGTTGGCGAGTCTCTTCTGTCGCGAACCCCGGTACTCGGATACCTAGGTGTCGTTCTACCGTTATGCGTCAGCTTATTGTCCATACCCAGGCTGCTCCACCCCCGCGCGCTCCAGACAGGCCCTGGGTTACGGAGAGGAAGAGAGCGAGAGAAATTGTGAATAGGAAACCCAACCCACCCAAATAAAGCTGCACATCCCTCACCCCCAACACCTCACTCCCCCTATGCCTCGCCAACCGTGCGCCAAACTCCGTCGTCCCCCTAACAAAATCATACACCGCATCAACCAACAACTCCTCCGCGTCTTTGTCCAGCACTGCGTCCGGGTCGAGCTGGGCAGCGAGGGACTGGAGCTGATGCCGGAGGTAGGTCGATTCGTCTGGTTCTTGGGGTGGCGGGGGCGGAGCGGGGGCGGGGGCGGGGGCGGGGGCAGGGGGGTAGTAGTAGGGGGTTTGGGGGGCGGGGGTTTCTGTTGTACGTTGCATGTCAGTTTACACAGCAGCGGGGAACGAAGAGGGAGCGCACGGGCAACGGTGGAATGTGAGGCGGTGGTTTGAGAGCGCTGAGCCGTTGGGCGTCCGTTTGTCCACTGGGTACGCGTATACATCAAACTCTTGCACATATTGTATATTGCCGGTGCTCACCCCGTTCGACGCGGTCGATGTCTGCGCCGCCGGAGCAGGCTGCGGCTGACTCCCACTCTTCATCAACGCCTCCAGCTGCCCCAACCCAAATCAGCCTCAGCCCCTCTACACACTAAGATCCCGGAGCTCGCGCGCAACGCACCTGCTGAAACTGATGCGCCGTCAACCTCCCCTCCTGCGCCAAAGCAATAAGCCCCGGCATATGACTCTTCAGCGCCTCTGCGATCTGCCGCGCCGCTTCGGGCTTGGAAGCTGCGAAGGCTAGGGCGTTGTCGAGCGCTTTGAGGAGGTCGGAGGCTGTTCCTTGGTTTTGAGAGGATTGGGCTTGGGCTTGGGAGGCTTGAGAGGAGGAGGAGGCGGTGGGCTGGGAGGCGGCTGGTGTTGTGCCTCCTGGGGTGCCGTACGGGGTTGACATGGTCACTTGCTTGCTTGTTGTTGACAGTTCAGAGCGCCAGGGAAAGGAGCAGGAAACCAGGAATGCGTAGAGTTGAACGATCGTTCAGAGACAGCAAACCAGCGAGTCAGACACGCCTGGCCTTCGATCCCACAACGCGCTTGAGGCTCAGAAGCACTGAGAGGACGGAAGCATCGTCCCCAGCCCAGTAGTGAATCACGTGTCTCTCCCGATCGCTGGGCTGCTCATGAAGGCGGGTTATGGCTGCGTAACCCTCTTCCAGACTTCCCCGCACTTCTCTCCTCTCCGCCGACGGGCGCTCGTTCGTGTTTGAACAGGAAAGGATGCGGCTCCTTCCCCTTCTTGCGCTGGGAGTATGGGGCGCTCTGGCCTCCCCAATAGGACCAGAACAACTCAGACTCGGATCATCGCCACCCCGACCGCAAGTCGAGATCGTCCCCCACCTCCCCCCTTCCCCATCATACAACCTCACCCTCCGACCCCTCGTGATCTGGCACGGCCTGGGCGACTCCTACGCCTCGCCCGGCATGCTCGAGTTCATCTCTATGGTGCAAGAAGTACACGAGGGGCTGTTTGTGTACAGTATTAGGATACACGAGGACTTGGAGAAGGACCAGAAGGCGGGATGGTTTGGGGATGTTGTTGCCCAGGTTGAGCAGGTGTGTGAGGCGCTGTTGGCGGTGGAGGAGCTGAAGGGTGGGTTTGATGCGATGGGGTTCTCGCAGGGTGCGCTATCTTCCTTCTCCCATTCTTTCCCCCTATCCTGTCTCCGCCCGACATCTACATACTCCTCCTCCTTTCGCCTCTTTCCTCGGTTGGACGTGTGCTAATCCAGTGTGCATACAGGCGGCCAATTCCTCCGCGCCTATGTGCAGAACTGCAACTCCCCCCCAGTCAACAACCTCATAACCTTCGGCTCGCAACACATGGGCGTACAAGATATCCCCCTGTGCAAGCCGGGCGATATCTGGTGTTTAATAGCAAGGAATGCTGTGAAGAGAGGGGTGTACAGTAGTTATGCGCAGCATAATTTGGTTCAGGTGCGCTCCTACTCCTGCTCTCCCCTCTCTTTCTTGCTTCCCTTTCTGCTCTCTTCTCTTTCGTCTCTCGTCTCTCTTCTCCTACCCCTTTGCTCGCCTATCCCTCCAGTGAATTGAAGGCAGAAGCTGATATTCCCACCCCCGCAGGCCCAATACTTCCGCGACCCCAACCAATACTCCCTCTACCTAACCTCCAACCGTTTCCTCCCCATCCTCAACTCCGAGCCCCCCCCCCACCCCCCGCCCCCAAACCCGCTCACAGTCCTCAACACGCTAATCCTAATCCGTTTCACCCAAGAACAAACTGTCAACCCCCCCGTCTCTTCGCACTTCGGTTCCGCCCCGGCGGGGAACGCGAGTGCCGAGATTCCGATGAGGGAACAGGAGCTGTATAAGGAGGATTGGTTGGGTTTGAGAGGGTTGGATGAGAGGGGTGGGGTGGCGTTGTTGGAGTGCGAGGGGAGACATATGCAGTTGGAGAGGGAGTGTTGGGAGCCTATTGTTAGGCGGTGGACTGGCGGAGTTAGGAAGGTGTGAGGTTTGAGCAGGTCTGGTCTGGGCAGTCGGAGGAGTGGCCAGGAGTATGTATGCATTCATTGTACCTTTACCGCAATTTCCTGAAGGACGGGTTAATTACTAATTGATGGATTGGAGCTCGTCCGAGGACCTGTCTGTAGACTGTGGCTCGCGAACTGGCTGGTCTATCGTTCATCTTTGGACCCTCCCGTACGCAAGCCATGCCGATCAACCACTAACCACCATATTTATTCCGCGCCACGCCAAGAAAGCGGACAAGCCAGGGCGGAGCAGATGCTTAAGCAGCGTTCACACGGCGCGCGGCGGCGTAGCCTACTTGTTGTTATATGCAATCGTGAGTTGCGGGCTCTTGCCTTCTTGGTCCTCAGTCGCGATGGGGACAGCGAGCTCCTGGGAATAGGGAATACCGACGTCCAGAAGCACTAAATGTCTCTCACGATCCCAGGACGGTCGCCCAGGTGCAGGGTGAGTAGGAGAAAGAGACATGTCTCGGTCCTTTCCCTCTTACCGGGCGGGCAGCAAGGTTCGTTCTTCGGTCCCTCAATTCTCGTCAAGACGAAAAGAGGTTCTTAACGCTCGAGGACATGGGAGCGTACGTGTTGCGGCGGATAGTATCCGTCGATTGGGTCAATGATAGCCTCTTGTATGAATCTGCAAGCTATTTCGCATACACGCGTACGTACGAGTCCGCAATGACCTCTGAACCGCTGTCAATCTCATTTTCTTTCCCGTAGGTTCTGTCCACCTGTTAACAACCTTCCCACATCCAGGACATCCACCAAAGCCGGGCCATCCGAATGACTACTAACAACACCCAACAGCCTAACGGACGAACCCGCCAGCATGGCCCTTTTGAAAATTCCCGCTGTCCGGCCGCGGTCGTATGTGTATGCCTACGGAGGGACATGATAATTATGAAATAACATTACCAAACGTCCCCTCCCCCGATCCCAGACGTCAAGATCCGAGCAGGAAGGGGAAGCTTATCCATTATTGAACATTACATACATCAAACCCCACCTACCAACATTCCGTCACCTCCGAGCCACATACCCTCCTCCAACCTTGAAGGCAACAGAGGGTGAGATGCGCCAGAAAAGGTGTCAGGCACGCGTGCCGATATATGCCGGCACATTGACTTCCTTCCCTCTTCCCCTTCCTCTTCCCGCGCCTTCCTCTTGCGGGCCAGGCCGACCACGTGAGGGATTGACGAGACACAAGGGGTGAGCGGAAACGGAAGCGAATTTCGGCCGGCGGGGTTGGATTCCAGTCTGGAGGGGCGTTTCGTGATGCTGGTGCGGGCGTGGGAAGGGAGAGCGATTTTTTATCGTAATGTCCACTCATACCGTCGTAGTTAGTAGTATAGTGGAGAGAAGTGGTGCGGTCGATCGGGGATCGATCATCGGTATTTTAGTGGGTTTAGCGGGAGGAGGCATACCAAAGACCGGGCTCAGGGAAGAGGAGAAACATTATCAGACATCTAATTCCATCAGAGACGAGCCCTGCAGCCAGCCAGCCCCGCAACCCCGCCCAGTCCGGTCCTTCCTGTGCGTTCGCCTGCCACCGTTTCCTTTTGCTCGCCGTGTGCTTCACGCTTCACCTGTGACGGTGTGTGTTGTGCCGGCTGTTGCTGCAAGTTTGTATTCAGTCGCGGCGAGCCTTCTTTTCTTTGGGCTGGACTTCTGTGGGACTCTGATCGCCCTGCCCTTCCTTCCTTCGACGTCGTCTGCGCTGCGCCCGCCTCCTCCTCCTTCTGTTGCTGCTTACTTGCTCAACACTGCGCCGGCAGTACGCAGCTCTTGCTACAACATCTATACACGTCGCGCCTCGCCCTCTTTCGCTCTTTCGCACAACCCCGCAACCTTCGACATCGCCTGCGCTCAAGTCTGCCATCGTGGCTCGATAGCACTCCCCCGCTCAAGTGGCCTCGCCTCGCCCCCGCCATCCCCCATCCCCGTATCGCTCGACTGCCCCGCCCAACCAACTCCCACGATGCTCTCCACCCTCGCCACCAAATCCCGCTTACGATTCACAGGCCGAGACGCGATCGTCGCCCTCCTCGGCGCCTGCTCCCTCCTCCTCTTCTCCCACCTGTACGGCCTAAGGCCCAACGTATTCCTCCTCTCGCCCATGCATGTCCCCCCAGGCGGAGGAGGGAACTACGGCCTCGGGCTCGCGAACGGCGAGCTCTCCATCCCCGAGGGGTTCACCCTCACGCCCCCTTCCACCCACCCGCAGGCCTCGCCAGGAAGACTGTACGTCGCCCCCCCTGCGACGCGCGGCGTGACGGCCAGTACGCTACTGGCGCACGTGGCGGGATGGACGATGCTCACCAACCTCTACCTCTCGAACGGGACATGGTTCATCGTCTCCGATCGAGGAGGGTTCGATGAGGGCTATTGGCCACAACGACGGCTGATTACCGCGACGGGTCTGCCGGGGTTTCACGATAATGGCCCGGAGAGGGAGCCGACGGATAGGGAGATGCAGGTGATTGGGGTCGAGGAGGCGAGGAAGAGGTGGGGAGAGAGGGTCTGGGACGTAGAGGGGTTCTCGGTGCGTCTCTTTTCCTTCCCCATTCTTTCCCATCCTCCTTCCTTCTTTCTCTCGCATATCCCCTCTCCTACTCCCCCTCCCGCCGCTCCCTGCTCCCCCCTTTCACCCGCCCCCGCCCCCGCTACCCCCGCTCCTCGCTGACCTATCCACGCCCCCAGCTAATATGCAACGACCCCGACCAATTCCTCAAACACTACTACCACGTCGCCGCCGAGCTCCTCTTCGGCACCGAACGCATGCTCACGAACTTTGACCCCAACCCGCAGCCGGACGGGTCGGTCGTTGCGCCCGTGCCGGATCGGATCGTCTTCCCGTTTTGTGATGAGCAGGGGTTTTCGTGAGTCTCTCTCTTACTTTTTCTCTCTCTGGTCCTTCACTGCTGGACTGGTTGGCTGGTTGGCTCGGGACTGGGCGGGTAGGCTGGACGCTGGGGGCGCCGGGCGGGACGCGGAACGGCTGGATCTTGATGGCCGACCGCTGCTTGCCGTACATAGCCTGCGGGGTATTCCAGACCTTAAGAACTTAAAGCTAACAAGCCTCCCAACCCAGGGACGGACCGCGGTTCAATCAGTTCTTCCTCGTACGTCCCCCTCCCCCTCCTCCTCCTCAAGGGCAACCTACCTGACGGATGATACGTGTAGCCGGCAATGTGGCCCTCGATCACGCCCATGTTCAAGCCTACTTTTGACGAGTTTGCGGATTTGGTTAGGACGCCTTATAAGGTGCGGTTCTCTCCGCCATTCTCGTCTACTCCCACCCGACTTCCCACCGCCCGATCGCGCCGTGCCCATCATGGCAGTGAGCTAACGTTTCCTTTCCTTCCTAGGCCTTCCGATTCCCCGCGGTCCTCTTCATCGACCGGAGCGCCGCCTTCCGTGGCGACCCGACCGGCTCGACCGCCCGCACTCCCGCGGGGCCCTGGCAGCTCGGAGGCGGTCAATACGGCACTGGCGGCGAAGGCCGGAACAAATACTGGTACGAGTCTGCCCGTCGGCGCGTCGCCACGTTCGCGGGCGTCCCTCAGCGGGTACTCGACATGGGCCTGCGGGCAATGGACCCGCCCTTAGCAGAGGGCGAGAAGGACGCACCGGTTATCACGTATATCTCGCGCCAGAGGAGTAGGAGGAGACTGGTGGAGGAGGATCATAAGCGGCTTGTGAAGGCGCTGGAGGAGATGTGTGCGCGGAAAGGGTGGGTGCTGGATGTTGTGCATGCTGAGGAGCTGAGTAGGGAGGAACAGCTGAGGAGGGCGGCGAGGACTGTGGTGCGTTCCGCGTTCCTTGTTTCTGTACTTCCTTCCTTCTGCCTTCACCCTCCTTCCTTTCCCTTCTCCTTGCCTCCGGCGCGCTGCATTCCTCCGCTTGTCATAAGAGCGAGGAGACAGCAAGCAAAGGGGCCAGGCAGGAAAGAAGCCAGCTGGTGCCCGTACATCGGACCATCGCTAACTCCCCTCTTTCCGCAGGTCATGCTCGGCGTGCACGGCAACGGCCTCACGCACCAGCTCCTCATGCCCCCCCACCCCCTCAGCACCGTCATCGAGCTCTTCTACCCCGGCGGGTTCGCCCGGGACTACGAATGGACCGCCGGCGTGCTCGGCAAAGCCTACTTCGGGATCCAGAACGACACCGTCGTCGGCCCGCCGGACGTGCCGGAGTTTAATTACCCGGAGGGCTTTCATGGGAATGCGATACCCGTGCAGGCCGAGGTCGTCGTGGGCGTTATTGAGGATCGGCTCGAGGGGAGGAGGGGGAGGAGTCACTGGAGTGGGCATCCGGGCGTGGGGTATTGACCTCAATGTTCTGACGTACATGCGGGATTGAGCGGAATGGAATGGAATGGACGGGATGGATAGGAAGGACGAGGAAGGAAGACACGATCGACCGGCCTCAGGACAACAGGCGGACACTAGCAAACTCCCACCTACGCACTCGAGGAACCGACCGGTGTGTCCCCAAAGGAACGGACGGGTGGGCGAACTTCGATCTTCGTTATCCGCCCAAGGGCCGTCGAGGAGTGAGGAGGGAGGTCTGGAGGACGGCGGACGGGAAAGGAGGAGGTCAACAAACATCTTGCGCTCGTTTCGTTGTTGTGACATCCTTATATGTCTTTTTCGGTTGTTGTTGTTGTAGTTAGTAGGGGTATAATCTTTGCACTTGTCTGCGCTGAAAGCCCGGTTGGTATTGCTTGGATGTGGTTGGCTTGGATGGTGCGTTGTACGCGCGCGGAGGAGGCTTCGTCTGAGTTCAAGTCATACCAGAGCAGACATAGTGTTATCTGAAAGAAGAAGAGAATCGCACGTTGATTATTTATATGTGTACAACGAAGATCGCAATCAATACAGGATATCCACCCAAATAGTGGGTAACAGAGAGAAAGCAACAGTGCAGAGAACTCAGAATACATTTCGATTCAAATGCAAGATAAAATCATTATAACCCAGGTGTCGCTCATGTTCCCGAACTGAAGCAAGAAAAAATAGACAAGTGCCAAAACAAGAATAGTTTCACCACTTCCTCACAAGAGAAGGAAGATACTGCGAAAAGTAGAGCAGTGGTCAATAATATGGCCCCACCAAGAAAAATTCCACAGCCTCGATGGCCCATGCAGCCCATTCCACAGGCCAGAACCCAACTTCTGGTCGGCGAAGCTCCATATATCTCCATGTTCGCGAGAGGGGTGAGGGGTCGTACATCGCTGTTAATGATGCGAGGAGGGGAGGATGGGGGCGGAGAGCCGTAAGGCGGGAGGATTGGTGGCGGCCGTATTCGAAGGTCGTTCTGCCTTGGTTGTTAGCCAATGAAATAGGGGATAGCAGGAGGACGTACGTGAGCAGAAGGAGCAGCCCTAACAGGAGCATGATCCCACGGAAAATAGACCATAACCTCCCCCTCGGTCTGCTCTGCGTTCGCTTGCCCACTTCAGCAGCAGCCACTTTCACCGTCTTCCCCTCAACGCCCTGCACCGGCAGGACAGCCACCCTCGCATTTTGCGCCGTATTGATAGCCGTCATACTCTGATTAACGAGTTCCGCCTGTCTCGACCTCTCCTGTTCCTCATACGCGTGGACGAGGGACTGTAGGTGCTCGGCATTGTGCACTATTTGGATTAGGCGGGCTTTCTCGATGACCAGGAGGTCGGAGGGATCTCGCGCGAGGTTGGGTTGTTGGAGTTGTTGAGCTTGTTGAGCGGCAGGAAAGGTAACGGCAGAGTTGGTCAGGTCTTGTAGGATGGAAGTGGGTTGTGGTTCTGCGTCGATGGGTTCTTCTGGCGCATGGGCAGACTCGTGTAGTGCCTGAGAGAGGCTGCGTGATAGTTCAGAGGATGGCTGTCGCGAGATGTCTTGCGAGACAGGCGACGGTAGTCGGGGCGCAGCGAGTAACCGAATAGTAGAATCGCTCCTCTCCATTGATTCCCGATGCTCCTCCTTCGGAAGGAGTTCCGACCCGGGAGGCGAGGGCATTCCATCCACTTCCGAATGGGTCGGGGACGGCATGCCGATCCCATTTGCCTGCCCTGCTCTAGGAGAAGCTTGTACCAGCGACCGCCGTATTTGCTCCGGTGAGGTGGACGTCTTTCGGAACTTCGATGGAGAAGACTTGAGCGGCGCGTCAATCCCTCTAGAGACGTTCTTGATCCTGCTCTGCTGCTCTCTTCTCGAAGGGCTTGTGTGAACCGAGCTGTCCTCAGGGACGGAGATGATACTGTTCAACGGTGTGACCTTCTCCCAGTCGCGGTCATTCTCGTCGGGATCACGTTTCGTGCTCGGCCGAATTAACGGACCTTCGAGAGAGGCAGAAAGATCGTCGCTTGGCTCTTCTCGGTGAGCGCGGAGGTGCGCTTTCGCCTGGCTGACGAACGTCTGCGGCCCATTCGAGGAGTCCGATACGTGACCGTTGTCGGATTCGGATACCTGCTCATGACTCGTATTGGAGGCAGAGGGCAGGTGCGGCAGATCCGGCGGAGTAGGCGGAACTTCGAACGCGCCTTTCCGAATGCTAGCTGGGCGGGGTGGAGTCTGCGTTTTGTCCACCTCCTCTGAGCGCCAACTCTTCGCCTCCTTCTCCTCTGACCCTGATCGCCAACTAAGAACGGGGCTTGGGGTCTTTCGCAGCGCACCGGATTCTCGTAGTCGCTTTAGCCGTTGCTCGTCGGATCGCAGACTGTGCTTCGCCCGCTGTTTGATTGGACTGCTTGTGCTGGGACCGGCTTCACCTGGCACGCCATCGAGCAGGGAGCTGAGGGATAATGTGAGCGAGACCTCACTCCCCGAGCTGGGCTTATAGGAATGTCCGTTTATTTGCGGTACAGGCGTTGCAGAATCTCGGTTCTCGAAGCGATGCCTTGGGAATAGCGGTGGCGAAGGACCAGTGAACTTCGGTGATGGAGATCTTCGAGGTCGCTCCTGTTCTGCCTCTCGATCTTGCATGCCTCTCCAATTGAGACGATCGAGATCGAGCAGGCTTTTCCGAGGCGGCTTTTCCTCTTCGGAGAAATCGGAAGGATGGAGCGATAGGCCCGGTGAACTACGTCCTGAGGATTGACCATCTTCTGCTGGATTTACGTCACGTGCACTGAGCGGTTTCGAGATGTTCAGATGCGTGGTTGGGTGGTCGATTTCCATGTCCTCCGACGTTCGATGGACCTCGCTCACGGTCGATTCGCCGGTCGATTCTCGAAGCCGTGTCGGCGTACTCGATCGGGATGAGTTGGACCGATGCAGACGTGCTGTGATAAATTGAGCATCCATTAATTCGTACACAGACAGGAGCAGCCTACAGTTGGCCTCCGAACCGTTTCCGTCCGAAAGTCTACCGCCCCGGGGCATCTCCTGTCCAGCTATCCTCGCAAGAGCTGCACCCTTATCGCGTAGATCCTTGAAGGAGAACCGCGGCATTGACCGTCCAGCGTCCTCTTTGGCACACGTCAAACCCCAATCGTGCACCTGAAGTCTAACCACATACCCGTGTCGCTGCTCGCTGTCACGCTCCGTTCTGAGGTAGCAGTCCTCTGGCTGCCGTTCAACCTCGCCCGGACCTCGTCCAACTTCATGATCAGCCCCGTGCTATGATCCCTCTCCTGTGTCCTTCGCGTCTCCATCGCCTCACGCTCCGCACGTGCTTGAGCAGCTCGCGAGCTCTCGGAGATCTCCTCTTCGTATTCGAGCTCGGAGGCTTCGGTCGAGGCGTAAGCAGCTGGATGGGATCGGCCAGCTTGCATCGACATAGGAGTCGGCAGAGAGCCGGCAGGACCCTCGGATTGCAGATGCTTCAGCTGGGTTGGTGGTATTCGTGGAACGTGCTTAAATCGTGCCGCCGCAGGTGTTGTTAGACCAGACGAGGTTGACGCGAAGTTGTTATCGCCCAATATGGGATTCCGTTGAGAAGATAGAAGGGCAGACATGGGGGGCGATATGGACTGAGAGGTTGGGTATATTAGTGTCTAGGTCGCTGTCGACCTTGGGTGGCGCCAAGAAAGGAGTTCAGGAGACGCCGTTCAACTCCTGAGCATCCAGAGACGCGTTGTGCAAGTCAAGCTGAGAGTAGTATCGCTGATATCCGCAATGTTTTCTGTTGATATGTTGGAGCTGCAGGGGTATGACAACCAGATCAAGCGGCTACAACGAGGATATGTGCTTCGGATATAATGAGCAGAAGCTGTAGATCGCAGATGGAGAGACTGATGAGGAGCGAAAGGGGAAGCGGCCCTATTGTTGTGGTGGCGAGGAGCACGCGTCGTAGTTTGGGGGTCGCAGGACCCCGAGTGTCTTTATTGTTGAGGCAGGCGGCCTTGAAAGGGCTCTTACGCTAACTCGCTCCTCTCTCAAGGTTTGGCTGAACTTTTATGAGCAATTTGGATGCCAATTAACTCTACTCGAAAGTACTCGCTATACAATACAGCTGTGATGGTTCGGTTGAATTCAAAAAAAGAGGAGATGTGTCGTTTCGAGAGACCTGCCTCGGACGCACCACGGTAGCCACCACTCAGCTCGCTCTCCAAAGACTGGAGGCGCGTCTTACAAGGAACAGAAGGAAAGGACACTGGAGATGTAGAGCGTATGAGGTGTTGAGGTGTTGAGGTGTTGCTTGCGGATGCATATACAGAGATACAGAGTTTGTGATTTGAGGGTCGTGAGCGGTCGTGACTTTGTTGGAACATGGCTAGTATATGCGCGTGTTTGTGCGTAAGAACGCTTGTTGTTATGGAGAAAGTGTTGCTTATACGTGAACAGCAGATCGACCGTGCGATTTGAAGTGCTTTGGACTTTGCTCGCTGCCGGAGGTGAAGTCGAAGAACTGGCTCATCGCGTGCTCGCTTTCCTCCTCCGTCGACGCGATGCTGCTCGTGCCGAAGGGCCTCAATGGCTGCTCCTCTGGTACCGTCGTGGCGTTCTTAGTGGAACAGAGACGGGGGCTGGTAGCGCCACGACTTTCGAAACTTTCGTACTCGGTCGAACGGACAGGGTCGGCTGAGAAAGCAGTCACAACTATCCGCTCTTCGGCCGGCTCGCTGCTGGTCGACTTGGACGCGCTGCTTTGACGGCTCCGCCACTGTCCTTCCGGGGTTCCTGCGAGGGAAGAGCGCGAGGGGATATAGTCCATCGAAGTTGCTGCCATCCACTCGGCCACCTCTGGTGGAGCATCGGCGAACAAGTTGGAATGGATCATCGCAGGTCTGCCGAGGAAACCATAACTATGCGACAGCGAGCCTTGCAAGGCGCGTTCCTGCGCGGCAAACACGTCCTCCAGCTGATTATGGATGGCTGATACCGCGAGTTCGGTGTCGATGACCGCGGCCTGCGAGACGTCGATGTACGAAGGCGTTCGGGAACGACCGCCTTGCCCAGTCGCAGACACCCTGCGCTTACGCGCATGGGCTGTGCTTGATGCCACCTCCTCGAGACTCCGGTGGTGAGCTTGGCGGGGAGATACAATGCTTCTGGCAACGTCCTGCTGTAAAAGGTGAGCATGGGAACTAATGCACGCGGCATATGGATGCTTACCTCCTCTGGCGCAGGGGACCTCCTGGCGGAGAACTCCAATGACCTGTCAACCTTCTCGGTCTGAGGGCTAACGCCCCACAGCATACGTTGTTTGGCGAGGCTGCTCATGGGCGACGGCGTGACTGGCGTCAACTGCCAGACAGGGTTGTTGGCAGGGGTGTTAACTCGAACTCGTTTTGTCGCCGCAGTTCGCGGAGGAGTGTACGGGACAGGTGCGAAATTGTGCTGGTATTGAGGAGGCGCCGTTGGCTCCTCGTGGTCCGCAAATACAGGGCTGACATGCTCCACGTTATGTGCACGATTCGGAAGAGCTGCAATCGGTCGCCAGCTGACGTCCTGGAAGGGTGACAGCATATTCGGGTTCGCGCTCGAAGGCGTATGGGCTGTCGCAGAGAACGGCGGCAGGCCGTGGAATGGAGCGAATGGCTGACGATCGGCATATGTCGGCTCGACTGCACCCGCACCCGGGAATTGCAAGCCCAAGCCAGCAGTAACATCGGTAATGATCTGCGGGAGCCGAGGTGTCTGACGCGCAGGCGTGCCGAGCAGCCTTGGAAGTTCGATGGCCTGCCGTAGACCAGGGGTTCCTTGGCGAGAGGGGGTGCGCGAATGCAAGCCGTTCCATCCCAAGGCGCTGCCAATTGGACTGGCTGAAGGTGGTCTGGGAGGTGTCGACACCGTTCCAAAGGGCGAAGCCGATGCGAAACCTGCACCACTCGGAGCCCGCAAGCGGAATTCGGGCAAAGCGCCTTCCTCCTCCCGCCTCTTCTGCTCGCGCTTCATCGCCGCCCACTTCTTCTTCGAGATCTTCGCCTTCTTGCGCTCCTGCTCATCTTTCTCTTTCCTCGCCGCAGACTCCGCCTTCTGCTTTTCGAGCTCCTCCGCCCGCTGTTTCGCCTTCTCGGCCCTGATACGCTCTGCTTCCTCAGGACGAGTCGGCTGGTACTTGTAATCGGGATGATCCTGCTCGTGCTCATGCTTGAGCTGCAGGTACGTGTCGAAGTACGGTCGTCGCTCAGCCGGCGTCATCCGGAAGTTCCAGACCCACGCCGCCATCCTGGAGATATCCTTCTCGGGAACCGGATGGCGCGGCCGGCCAGTCCGAGGATCAAGGACGTTCTTGTACGTCTTGGTGAAGTGCGTCCGGAAGACGAAGAACATGTTTGAGACACGCTTGATATGCCGAATGCCGTTATCGTCATCATCGTCATTAGGGCGAGGGAACATGTCGAGCAGACCCTCATAGCCCAGCGGCGTCAGACTCGTGTTGTAGGGCTCGAACTCGAATTCGTAGCGGCTGGGGTCGAAGGTGGGATCCTTCTTTGGTGGGCGAGACGGAGGCATGGTAGTCTTGCTCCAGTCGCGGGGACGTCGTCCTTTGTAGGTAGGCCGGGTATCTCGCGCCATAGGGACGGGGGAGCCGTCGTCGCTGTCAGACGACTGTCGTTTTCGAATCGTCAGATCGGCGCCTATTACACGAGAAATGAGGACATACATCACTGTCGGTATTGTGTCTGTAAGGCATGGTTGGCTGGTATTACGATCGGTTGGAGAATTGAGAGTCGAGCTTGGAATATGTGGCGAGCGAAAAATCGATGCCGATGCGATGCTAGATGCGTTGGACGGTGGAATGGAAAGAGTAGGAACGCGGAGCCTGTGCGCGAACGTCTCTGCCAACAACAACTCCTATCGCCGGAGGTGTTACAGCCAATACAGGGTACTACAGAGAGGGCGGTATTGTGTTGATGTTGACGGAGAGAGGATATAGGTTGCGAGACGAGCACGGGCGGTGGGAATCAGCGCTCTTTTATCTCTCGGCCACAAACCACCCCGAACGCACCACGCTGTCAAGAAGCATCACGCGGATTCGGCATCATCAGCTCAACTGTCCACCTCGTCTCTTTTGTCTCTGTCGCCCTCTATGCCCGCACCGCCCATATCATTCTCCGCTCGCCAGGGCTCTTCCCCTTCCTGCATCTTCCAGACCATTGAATCATCAGGCGTTGTCGCGAATATGGCTGCAGTGCGCGGCGACAAACGCGGGCGAACGAAGTCCGGTCGTCAATGGTTTTCATCCAACAATTTCCCCGTCACGTCGGCAAAACCTTGACTTTCGCATATGTTACTGTCTCATCCGGGTCTCGAACATGTTGTGAAATAAAAGGAATATGCTCGTACACATAGCAGAACAATGGTTGGCACGTCGTTGTCCGAAAGGCACGCTTTTGTTCCCGCCTGCCTTTTTGGGCAAGAACAAAAGAGCTTCTGAAGCAGCCCTTTTCCCACGCACGTGGACCTTCAGCTTGTTCGGCGCGAACAATCTGTCTCCGCGTCTTCGTCCTGAACCCCCACTTCGACAGCATCAACAGATTGTTGGCTCATCATCGCGATACGCCTGCGAAGAGCACGGCCACTGGATTCTGCCTAACTCCTATTGTTCTTCGGCCATGTCGGCACGGGACTCGTTGGTCGAACCGCAAACGACGCAAGACTGGCTTAGCTCGCTAAATGTATGCTCGTGGAATCCAAGCTGGTGAGCAATAACCACACAGTTGCCAGTGCCGACTCGGTCATCTCGGCCTGGACTGAATGCGCCTCTTTCCACCGACCACGCTAGTACGAATCTAGCAGCATTTACCCAAGGGGGCATACTTAGAAGCTGGCGGACCAAACACATGCACATGTCGCTGTCAACACCCGGCAGCACCCTATTGGCTGTCCCGTCGGCCCGCAAGAGAACTGTATGGAGCTTTACCCCTATCAGGCTCCGCGACGCAGATGGTTAGGAAGACGCGAGAAGAAAGAAGCAACTCTTTCTCGTGAATACCACAAACTTTCAGGTGACCTGTGCCACCTGTCCCAGCGTTCGTCATCATGGGGCATCGGAAGGCAATAAAGGCTGTCCGCCTCCCGACGCGTCCAGCAGTCGCCCTTTTGTCTGTCGCCTCTTCCCGTCGCCGCAGGTTTGGTATGCATAAACGCGCCAGCACCGGTGATTCTTCATTCTTTGGTGTGGTTTCCTGTCTGTGATCTTCCTCGCCGGTCTATCGTACCATCGATAACATCGGCCTGATCACGATAATGTCATCTCAACGTTTCATGGCTCACGCAGTAAGCGCTCATACTACCTCGCTCGTCTGGCCGCGCTAATGTATCTCAACCGCAGTCTGACGCTTACCACACGAATCATGGCTACCCGGATGCCAGCAGACCATCGCCGTCGGACGCGGGCGAGGACGACCACTTCGACCCCAGAGACTACAAGTGGGAATTCCGTCCTCCCGGTATACAGGACGTCCAGACCCTGGTGGACATCATTCGCTACCCTGGTGGACGGTTCGGAGACGACGCTGACTCTGATCCCGAAAACCACATAAAACGTATCTCAAACAAGTTCTTCGTCTATCGGAGTCATTTCCTGCGGGCTTATCGGAATGTCGTCGATCCCACTTCTGGCCAGGCCCTTCATCCCGTGCCCCAGCGGCATATCTCCAAACTCGCCGGGCATGTCTGGAAGGAGGTCTTGACCGAAGAGCAGCGCGAGCCGTATCATCTTGCCTACCTGCAGCTCAAGGCCGAGTTCGAAGCGAAACATCCGGATTACCGCTATCGGCCGAAGACGAAAGAGGAGAAGGAGCGTCTTCGCGAGAAGCAGAAGGAGAAGCGCGCGCAGATAGCAGAAGTACGCCGAGCGCAGCGGAAGGAGCGAGAACTGGAAGATAACCGCCGTCGGGTTGCCGCGGGATACAGTCATCGAGCATGGCGCAAGCTGAAGAAGGAAGTTAGGAACGGCATGCCGGATCCGCTTGCTCATTTGGGCGGATGCCTTAACCCTGGGAGAGTCAAAGAGGAGAGCGACGACGACGACGATGATGATGATGCCCTGGAAGTTCCGGAGGTCCATGCGCCGGCCCTGCCCAGCCATCTCACCGAGCAAGTTGTCCAGGCTGCGCAGCTGCTGGAGAAGAACGAGGACATGCGCGCTTCCCAGGCATGGATTATAAGCGCCAATCCGGCGGAAATTCCGGAGAATCAGAAGGCAAAGGTGGAACCGAATGGCCCAATACGCCTTCCACCGATCACCGAGCTGCCATACCCTGGTCCTGCGGCAAATGACTCCAATCTGCGGGTTCGCGAACTCGGTTTCCGCTTGTCGCAAGTCGGGCTGCAAGAAACGGATCCCTCGAATTCCGGGGGACAGGGACCTGTACAACCCACCCGCCTGTCATTCTCGGACTCTTTTCCTTTGCTACCTCCCCTGCCCCTTCACGGGCCTACCGAGCAAGCTGGTCCGTCGTATGGTGCGCGGTCTCATCCTGGTCCTAGCTATCACGGCAATCGGAATGCTCCCCATTCAAGAATGTCGATGATGCACCATGCTCCTCTCGACCCTATAAAGCACACCCTGCGCGAACTGGAGCAGGCGCTCCTCGCAGATCCTTTGCAGATGTATCACTCAGCTCCCTCGCCCCGAACTGCAATTCAATTTGGTAGGACCGACCCAGGCCGAATGGCATACTCCACTCATTCTGAGACTTCGACTGCGAAGCGCCGACGGGTTGCTTTCCAAGCAGCTCCCTCGCCGAGATCCTTGCGGGAAGACGCTTCAGATCCTGTGCGAGGTCGCGCTGGCGATGATGATGACGATCCCGTCAGAGGAGCTCCGCGATATGACGAAGATGATCCGGTCAGGGGCACTCATCGAGATGAAGCGGACGATCCCGTTCGTGCGACACCCCGCAGTCAAGCGTCATATGTCCATCCAGGAAGCGCAAGGGACGAAAGGATGCAGTCCGCAGACGACGTTGTAAGAGGATCTGCCACGCCGAATATGAGCGAGAGAATGGCTCCTTCGACATCGACCAGCCCGTTTCAGCGATCTCCGCACCGAAGGCTTGGGCTTGGCAGACCATCTCACAGAAGCACGCGATCTGAAGATGGTCGACGCCTTCCAAGCTTTGCGTTGTTTTCCAAGGTTCGTCTCTCTCAGCTTTCAATGGGTGGTCATGGAGTACTGACTTCGCCGCACAGCTCAGCGGCTTGGCTAATGGTGATGAAGCTCAGGCGCCATCCGGTAAGGGAAAGCGCCGATTATCTCCGGATGCGCAAGGCGGACGCTCCCGACAGCCAAGTATGGCATTTGGGGTGTTCACCCCGCCCGCATCCTCCACTTCCCGTTCGCGTCAACCCAGCATGGTCGTCGGCCTCGTAGATGGTAATATTGCACTTATCTCTCGGGAGGACCTGGAGCGCATGGATCGCGAGTCCATCACTTCTCCAGGAGGGTCGACCGGGAGCAGCACAGCCAGTATAACCTCAGAACCAAGAGAGTCCATGTCTGGCCGACTCCCGTCCACGTCAAGGGGAAAGATCATGGATATGACGCAGCAAATAGGAGGCGACCCAGCAGGAAAGAACGCGCAAGCGTACAAGTTGCTCACCGACTCCCTCACTGCTATACTTCAGAGCCATGGCAACGAGGATATGGAAGCTCAGCTTGGCCCACGCATGTCTTTCTCCGACTTCATCTCCTCTCTACCTGAACACATGGCGCCCGATCCGGACACGCTGCAGTCTCTTCAGGCTCAGCTGACCGAGGACGAGGGCAACTACCAGAGTCTATTACAGTACAGCGGTTGGGCTATCAATCTGGAAGATCTCCCGTATTAAATCTCGTATCATCTAGAACATTTCGGAACGTATTCTTGCGAGGTTCAGGAACCTACAGAGGCTGTACTCGAACTATGGAAACCTGTTGTAACTTTATTGGCGATTGCATGAGGAATAATGGACGGTTTTGGACATGCAGATTCGGACGTGACGATCCTCAAAAGCGAATATTCTCCTTTCGGCGACCGAAAGTCGCCTTGCAGGAGGATCCGTGTGCGTTATACATAACAAAGGTAGTTACAGAAATCGATTATCCCGGGCGGCAACCCTTCAACCCATATACTTCTCGATGTAACATTGGACCCGGGATGGCTCTGGCCCACGGCAGAGTCATCACGATAGTCGAGCTTCTTGTGGTGGTCGTGCTTGTGTCGCAACGGTTCATGGTGTACTGTCTGTAGCTAGTTAATAGTAGCTGTCCACTCCAATCCGATATCGCCGACGCCGAATACCGCCGATGGATCGTTACCGCATGGCGTTAACGCTACCGCACGGCGTTACATGCAGCCGAAAGCGCCACAGTGGACCCAAGCGAGACTGGTTCCTGTTCCTGTGCCTGTGCCTGAAAGATTTGCGCTGGGAACGACGGACTCGATATATCTTCTCTCTCGCTTTTCTTCTTTTCTCTCTCTCTCTCTCCCTACTCCCTATCCGTTCGCCTCAGCGTTAACAGCGTTATCTTCGACCGTTAACGACGACTATCGTCCAGTGCCTTTATACACACCACACTCCTTTTGACTGAATCAATAACGATATCCCATTAAACTAGAACTACAGACACTATCTACGATAGTGTCGAACAGTTCATTTGGAGGTCGTGCTGGGATATCTTATTGGTTCTTCAAAACTGTCAGTGTCGGTATAACAAAAATTCCCTTGCTTATCGTTATCGCCCGCCATTGTCAAAACACGTCGACGCTACTACCCGTCCCCGGAGAGGACCGCGGATTTCCTTCAACCTATCGATCCTGCCTCTGAATTACCGCTCGTTGATACCGCCTACGATACCGCTCCGATTGTCGCCTCCTCGGTAGAACCAGACCGAACTCGGGCGACTCGAGATACCCTGGATCCGGAAGAAGGGAACTCCTCTGACACAACTTCGGCCGACAGTTCAGCGACCCGCTTATCCACACTCCTAGAACAACGTTTACATCAATTACCGGACCCTTCGGTCATTAACCTCGCATCAGAGTTAGCCGACCAGTTAGAACTCCGCAGCAACATGGACCCACTCGATCAGGAAGCAGAAGGACCACCAGTTCAGGAGCGCCCTCCCCGAAGGCAAATGCCCCTCCGAAATAGCCGGGACGCTCCGCACTTTGCTTCGACGAACCCTACCGACGTGCGGCGGTACTTTGAAGATTTCGAACAGTGTGCCGATGCCTGTGGCCTTCGGGGACAAGACAGAATCCTAGCGTCAGTGCGATATCCACCAGGGACCGTCGAGGAGACATGGCGGAGCCTGGCGTCGTTCGCCAGTGGCGACTACGGCCGATTCAAGCGTGAAGTGCTGGCGTTATATCCCGGCGCCGATACCGACGAAAGGCGGTATTCCCGAACGAACCTGGAAGACCTGGTAAACCGTTCTGCTACGATTCCTATGAACCATCGAGGCCAGTTGGGCGAGTACAACCGAGAATTCACAAGGATCGCTTCCTGGTTACTACGGAAGGACCGGATTTCAGTCCTTGAACGCGATCGAGAATTTCTCCGCGGATTTCATCCGGTGTTCCGCGAAAGACTTAAGCATCGTCTGCAGATTAAATTCCCCGACAATTATCCTGACGACCCCTACCCAATGGAACACGTTCTTCAAGCTGCAAACTGGCTCCTGGGTGATACTTCCGCAGAAGCACCGGTCATTGCGTTATCCGACGGTACAACGACTCACCAAATCGAACCGACAGTGAAAATCAAAACAGAGGAATCGGACGCATTCGCATCCATGGTGTCGAATCTGAATACATTGACCAACGCTGTCCATACCCTCCTCCAGCAGGGCCAGTCGGCTCCCCGACCAGGAGTATACCAAGGCAACGCCCCACCTCAATCCCGACCGATACCGGCATATAACGCTCAAGGTAACGGCGGTATTCCACCCCGCTCGAATGGGTGTATCTGGTGCGACGGACCTCATATGGTAAATCAATGCCCCGATGCGGAGGAACACATACGACAAGGACTCGTAATTCGGAACGCAGAGGGCCGACTAGTTCTACCTACCGGACGATACGTTCCCGGGTACATTCAGGCCCGAACGCTCAAAGAAAGAGTCCTACAATGGCATCGCCAATACCCTGGCAATACGACGGCAGAACTTAACGCGCAAGCCGGAATACCAACGCGACCCAGTGCCCCAGTAAACCTCCTCACGACGCGAGCGGTACCGGTTCAGGCCTTTACCTTCGATACGCCAAACGTAGACATAACGCCTAGTACCGATAATCAGGAGAATATCCTCTCTGCCAGTGATCTACAACGGATACATGTCTTACAAGCCGAAATATCTAATATCCGGAAGAAGGGTAAACCTGTTGGTCGCCCGTTTCCCACCAAATACCTCGGCAAACCGGTACAACCGCGCGACTCAGAGGCAGACGGTACCGTCTCGGTACCGACTCCCGAACGATTGGCAGCCCGCCCGGAACGACCTGCAGAGGACTCCTCTCTGGAGGAGTCAAATTTCAAACCTGAGTCACGTTCCCAGCTCCGGGCCCCTATCGAGAACGACGAAGTAGTCAGCCGCGTCCTCGATCAAACCTTGGATGTACCGATTAATCTGACCCTGCGCGGACTCATGGCGGTATCCGGAGAAGTACGGAAGATGCTGCATTACCAGTCGGGAGTCAAACGGGTACCGAAGACGGGTGACCACGTTCTGACCTTTGGTCATCCCGAGTTAGGCAGTACTCCTGCGAATATTCAGCCAAATCAGGCGAACACGGTAACGCTCGATGGAGTACCGACACTGGCACAAGCCTTACATGTGTCTGGAGCCATCGACAGTCCGTCGGGCGTTATCGTGGGAAAACGACTTGTGGCGTTACGAGAAATCGATTTACTTGTTGGAGATGATGACATCCCCATGACCGGTTGTATTGATTCGGGGTCGGTGATCGTTGCTATCAACTTTCATGCCTGGAAGCGGCTACGGATCCCATTCTTACCCGACGATACCATACAGATGGAATCCGCCAACAGCCAATCCGAAATGACGTTAGGCTGTATCCGCAACCTACGTGTGACCATCGGACCGATCGTTTTCCTATTACAAGTCCACATCGTGAAAGAATCTCCTTTCCATATCCTTCTCGGACGCCCCTTCCTGACACTGTTACAATGTCAAACGTTCGACGGGACCTCAGGAGAAATGCAGTTAACGCTGAAATGTCCCAATACCGATACGCGCGTTACGATCGGTACTCGCCCCTGGAAACCTCGACAGGCCGATCCGTCTGAGAACGCAGACGATACGATGGCCTTCATGCAAGCCAATCCGGCACTGGCGCTCAATTCGCATTGTGAGGCTGCGTCTTCTTCGGATTTTCATTAGTCGAGGAGTCGGGTTCAACCCGAGGAGACATATTCCTTACATCAGCCCCGGAAACCTCGATACCCCCACCAGCGTTAACCATTTTGCCGACGGTAACCGCGTTACAGCGGACGTACATATACGACGAGCGGTTACACTGCTTGGCCCTCAGAAAATACAAAAGAGTCGAACACAGAGTTAAACCGGTCGCCACTACCCATCCGGAAGAACTCAAAATACATCGTCGATTCCCTTCAGATCCCCTACAAAGTCTACTTCCATTACCGCATCTACCGCCTTCATTTACGCCTGGAAGGCGATTAACGCAGGAGCGTTACGAAGCCCTCGGTATTAACAAATACGGTTTTCTCTGGCCGGAGGAGGTCAAACTGGCGGCATGGATCCTCCGTACGCATGAGATGGCCTTCTCATGGGAGGAAGTCGAAATCGGCCGCTTCAGAGACGACTATTTCGACCCGGTGGTCTTCCCCACGATTGAACATACCCCCTGGCAAGATCGCAATTTACCGATACCGCCGGCGTTAGTGGAAAGAGTGATTTCTACGATCCGTGAAAAGATTCAGGCCGGCACGTACGAACCGGCACAGTCAGCGTACCGCTCGACGTGGTTTGTTGTGCTAAAGAAGAATGGAGATCTGCGTCCGGTCATTAATCTCCAACCGCTGAACGGCGTCATGATCAAGAGTTCCTCGGTACCGCCACTTACCGAACATCTTATTGAATCTTATGGCGGACGTGCTTGTTACTCCCTCATCGACTTCTTCCGAGGATTTGAACAACACAAATTGGCCCCATCTTCACGAGATCTCACCACCTTTCAGTCCCCTCTCGGCCCCCTCCGTTACTGCGTCGCACCTATGGGAGCGCATAATATGCCGGGAATTATGCAGGATAACGTCACCTTCATACTCGAGCCAGAGATACCGCACATCACAACACCTTTTATTGACGATGGCGGTATCAAAGGACCACCAACACGGTACGAGCGTGCGGACGGTACTTATGAAACTACCGCACATAACGCAGGAATTCGCCGCTTCATCTGGGAGCATCTGGGGGATGTTCACCGCATTCTCACACGAATTGAACACTCTGGAGCGACACTGTCGGGTGCAAAAGTCGAGATCGCTGTACCCGAAATCATTCTCCTTGGTCACCGCTGTTCCTATGCCGGTCGCCAACCTGACCCTTCCAAAATCCAAAAGATCATGGACTGGAAACTCCCCTGTGAAAATATTTCGGAAGTCCGCTCCTTTCTTGGTACTGTCGGTATAATGCGTACGTTCATCCGCAATTACGCCCATATCGCGCGCCCTCTTGAGGAGCTCAAAAAGAAAAACGTGCCGTTCCACTTTAACGCAATTCACCTTACCGCGGTCCGCACTCTGCAAGCGGCGGCTCAACAAGCGTTAGAAAATAACGTTCTCCGCCCAATCGATTACGCCTCGCCTAACCGCGTTATCTTCGCTGTAGACTCTTCGTCAATTGCAGTAGGCTTTGTATTATACCAACTCGACGACAAGGGGCGCCAACGACCGTCCCGATTCGGTTCCATTACTTGGAACGATCGAGAGAGCCGGTATTCTCAAGCGAAGTTGGAATGTTACGGACTCTTCCGGGCGTTAAAAGCTTACCGCGTTTGGCTCATCGGCCTCTCTACATTCACTCTCGAAGTTGATGCGCAATACTTGAAAGGCATGATTCGTAACCCCGACATCCAGCCTAACACCACTATCAATCGCTGGCTGGCTTACATTGCCTTATTCAACTTCGATCTTGTTCACGTCCCCGCAGAAAAGCATACCGCTCCGGATGGCCTCTCCCGCCGCCCACCTACCACCACTGACCCGACTCAAGAAGACGTCCCTGACTATGACGAAGACACGCTTAACTTATCCACGACGCCGGTTCTCTCCCTTTATCTATCGTTGACCTTCCCCCGCCGCTGCCCTATTCCCAGGCCCGGAGTGCCTGTCTTTTTCTGGCCACAAGAGGGAGAACTACCGGACGAAAAGTCAGATAACGCACCGTTATCGCCACTTACGACGCCCCCTCAATCTCCAACGAGTGAAACTCCATCCTTACCAGACCAGCTCCTGCGCAATGTCAATGAAGACGCCTACATACCGTCCCCGTTAACCACGCCGCCGGATAGCCCGGTAGTGTGGCAGGAGCGAGAACTCCCCTGGTCCATAGAGGGTCACGCCTCGGAAGTACCGATGGCGGTACCTGAACACAGCTCACTACGAAGGGACGATACAGTAACGCCGAATTCGTCCTTCCTACCGCTGTCCTCTAACGCCCACAGGATGGACACGGATATTCAAAAGGTAATTGAATACCAACGTACACTGAAAAGACCAGCGGATACGTCGGACAAGGAATGGCGACGCATACTAAAACTATCGGCGCGATTCTTTATTGGAAACAATGGGGAATTATACAAGCGAGACGACAACGGTAACCACCTCTTATACCTACCGTACGAGAGGCGGTATCGCGCGTTACGAATGGCACATGACGAGCTAGGTCACAAAGGGCTAAGGACAATCCGAGCACATCTTATGCTACGATTTTGGTGGCCGAGGATGGCGGAGGACATAGGCTGGTATGTGAACACCTGTCTATCATGTCAACAACAGCAAACAACGCGGGTTCTCCTTCCCCCAACTGTCCAGACGCCGGCGAAACTGTTTGGAAAAGCATACTGTGACACTATGCTTATGCCCATTTCGAAAACGCCGAAAGCTGGATACCGATACATCGCCCAAGCCCGATGCTCATTAACACACTATCCCGAATGGTGTATGCTACGAAACGAAACTGGAAAACACCTGGCGGATTTCATCTTCAATACGCTGTTATGCAGATGGGGAACTGTATACGAAATCGTCACTGATAACGGTACCCCATGGGTTAACGCGCTCTCGACCCTAACGCAAAAATACGCGATTTCCCATATCCGCATATCAGGCTACAACTCCCGAGCAAATGGGTTGGTCGAACAATCCCACCGGGGGGTGCGAGAAAGTATCGTACGTGCAGCACAGGGTAACATCGGGGGTTGGCCGGCGATTCTCCCTACCATATTCTGGGCAGAGCGCGTAACGCTCAGTAGCGTTACCGGACTAACGCCATACTATATGGCACACGGAACGCACCCAACATTGCCGATAGACCTGGTCGAAGCTACCTTCCTTGTCGAAGTTCCGTCTGAACTATGCTCGCGAGAAGAGTTAATCACCAGACGCGCCAGACAATTAGAGCGAAGACCAGAGGACCTCGTTCACATTCACGAAAAGATACTTCTTGCTCGCGAACATTCAGCGGAACGGTTCCGCAAGAAGTATGCAAACCGCATTCGTGACACACCGTATGAGCCGGGTTCGTTGGTCTTACTGCGCAATTCCCGGAATGACGGAGAACTTCGGGACAAAACATTACCGCGTTATATCGGCCCCTTTGTCGTTATCCAACGGAACCGTGGAGGAGCATATATCATCGCAGAATTGGACGGTACGATCGGACGTCAAGCAGTCGCAGGCTTCAGATTGGTTCCCTTCCATACCAGGCTCGACTTCAAATCGCAAGTGGATGAGCTTATGAAGCGCCTACAAGACATCCCTTACTCCATCACGACTGAGGATACCGGGGCAGATACCGCTGCGTTACCCGACCTGACTTCGGGGAACCCTTAGGCGGTCGACAAAGCAACTAGGACACGATACCCATACCATCGTCTAGACCATACCAACCCGCTTATTGGACACCATATCGGCACTTGCCTATAGCAAGAAGAAACTAACATCGAAAATGCGCAACCATTTCCGCGAAAAACAACATCACCCAAAAATTCCCATCCTCTATCTCCTTGTCGATCACTCCTCACACACGCACAACAGGGGTTTTTCACACTATTTCTTTCCTCCGCACGATATCCTACACATACACCATGGGGTAATTCTAACTACACCCCCGCTCCGGGAAGATGATACCGCACGCTACCGATGGCGTTACAGTTCTTCCTCACCTTCCTCCTCCCGCACGTCGTCGGTACCCGGAGGAGGAACCTCATAGTCACTATCAGAGTCATCAACGGAGGACTCCTCCTCCAGAGCAGCGTCCACTTGCTGCTCTTCATCTCCCTCTCTCGCCTCCTTCACCGCGGTAACGAGGTCGGTAGGGTTTCCATACCGCTCCACCGACTTTTTCACCCGCTTGGGGCGAGAACTCTCCGCCTGAGGCTCTTCCGCCTCGTTCTCCTCATCACCTAGCTCGGGTGACACACGCTTTCTTTTCGTGCCGCTCTTCACCGGGCGGACTTCCTCGATTTCATCGGCGGCGTTACCGGCGTTATCGGTGTCGGTCAAGTCCAACTCGACATCGGCGTCACTGACTGCCGGATTATCGGCGGAGTCGGCGTACAGCTCCTTCCACGTCTTCTTCTCGTCCTCAGGCGAAAGGATGCGGAAGGGAAAGTTCGATGGTTCCAGGAAGAACCTCCGTCCCGTCAATCTCGCACCCGGAACCTCGCCGTCCGTGGTGCTGAGTACGAGCACCTTTTCTTGGCCTTCCGCAGTCGCTGCGTTGAGCCGACGCAGGTTGGCGGACAGCAACATGTTCAGAACTTGCTGGTGGTGCACCAGCCAGTTGATGTTCGCGATGGCGGCGTCTACAATCGAATCAGCTACCGCCGACTACCGCGCATTAACGCTTACCTGCGGACGCCTCATACTCGAACGCCTCCACGTCTTCTTGAAGAGTTCCTTCACGAAACTTCTCTGTGTTACCTGTACCGGCCTCTGACATCTCACGCTTGGTGGCCGCTCCTCCCTTCTCACCGCGAACACGGCCGCGACGTTCTATCAACCGAGTAAGAACGTTAATAAGCGGTATCGGTGGCGTTATGTTGCACAACGTACCGTCAGGCCTGGCAATCGAACACGTCTTGCGACGTGTATGGCAGGCAGTGCACTGCCCTCCCTCATGCGAAATGAGGCACTCTTGCTTTCTCTGGGCGCAATATTCGCACTACGACATCATGGTTAACGCACAATCGGCGTAAAAAGTAACCAACTACTTACCGCCACCGTGGCCTTAGTAACGAACCAGGGAGTCCCCTGGATCGTCCAGAAGAGTTCATATCCCGCGGGGGGACGAAGAATCTGAAGGAGCGTAAGCTCGCCAATCATCAGAAAGAACAAATACCCCGACGTACCTTGCCGCCCCACGTTTCCTCTCCTTTTGACGTCTTCCCTCGCGTCGGCTTCGCTTGGCCCCTTCCGCGAGGAGCCCGTACTTCGTTCGGATCGGAGATCACCGGCAAAGGCTTTGCCGTCGTCTTGACTGGCTTCCGGGCGGGCGCAACGGTCTTCGTAATGGGCGAGGGAACAACAGGAGCGGCTGTGGGAGTTGCAGCCGGCACGGGAGTCTTCGCGGTGGTAACGCTTTTACCGCCCTTATTGGCGGACTAAGAATGATCGGTATCGGCGATAACGCTCAAGTAAAAAGGAAGGTGACGTACCCGCTTGCCAGGCGTGCCGGAGCCCAACGTGGGCTGGGCCGCAGTGTCTGCCACAGCAGCCTCCTCCCTTCGCTTCCTCAGCAGCTCATTCCGCCTCTTCTCGTCGCCCTCAACGCGAACATCCGCCGCGGCCTTCGTCGACACCCGGGTCGAGCGTTTCTTCGATGCCTCCTCCTCCTTCTCCTTCTCCGCGTCTTTCTCCTTCTCCTTCTCCTTCTCCTTCTCCTTCTCCTTCGTCTTCTCCTTCTCCTTCGAGGCGTCTGACGCACGCATCACCTCCTTTCCCTTCCCCTTGCCGAGCACCTTCGCCTGGACGGGCGCCTCTTCTTCGACAGTTGACGGCTCCTTCTCCGCCTTCTTACCGCCAGTCGTTACGGTCGGTACGGTCGGTACCGCCAGTTCGACCTCGCCACTCGGCGCGTCGCCTGCCGTGATGTGGTCGTCCTCTTCGAGGTCAGGAACCTCGAAGTCATCCAACGTCTGCTCCTCGACCCAGTCGAACTCTTCACCTGGGGTCGCTACGCCTTTGACCCCCAACTCGAACTTGTCAATCTATAACGCGGCGTTAACGGATACTCCGTCCCGGTATATTGGGGGCACTTACCTTCTTGTCGTTCTCCTTGGCATATTGCAGCCAGATGCGCTGGGTCATCTCCCCCAGCAACATCGCACGCCACTGGTCGATGGCAGCCAGCGTGTATGGGTGCTTCCGCAGAAGCGCTGTCACATCCCGCTAGAACCGCATAAGTAACGATCAGCCACATATTGCGAAGGACGCACCCGGAGCGACTCGGCGTTTTCCTTTACGCCCATCCACGCCACGATACCCGTCCACTTCTTCTCCTTCAGATAGGCCAGGACAATCTTCATGGCCTCCATGGCCTGTCCTACCGCCTTCCCCGTCGCCCGCAACCTTGCCCGCTCCACACACGCCTTCACCCACGCATCGACTTTCGCCTTTTCGGCAAGTACCGCTGCTTGCCGACGTTGTTCGCGTTCTACCGACGGCGGTACCATGACGACGCCGGCAGGAAGGTTTAAAAGTCAACTAGAGAAAGGAGAGCTGTTCGAATTGGAGTAGGGGAGATGGACGGTCAGAGACAAGATGTGAGACCCTCCGAGACGCGTCTAAACTGGGTTTAAAAACCTTTTTCGCCGTCACTGCCACTACCGACCCGTTACCAAATGCCTCCGGACGCCGCCTTTTTCTTCTTTTCTTCCAGTGAACCAGGAGGTTCCTTTCCAAAAAAGTCCCCCGCGGAGAACAAGTCTCAATTGAAGAATAACGCACCAAAAACGCTCGAAAAAGGAAACCAGTCGTTCAATCAAAAATTTCGGCCAGCATCCGACGCAAGAATCAAATTCCAACTACCGCTACATCGGAGGCTACTGCCTAACTACGGCAGTACATTCAACGGATGACTGAGGACAGTCATTGTCTAAAAAGTCCCCCGCGGATGTACTGTCTGTAGCTAGTTAATAGTAGCTGTCCACTCCAATCCGATATCGCCGACGCCGAATACCGCCGATGGATCGTTACCGCATGGCGTTAACGCTACCGCACGGCGTTACATGCAGCCGAAAGCGCCACAGTGGACCCAAGCAAGACTGGTTCCTGTTCCTGTGCCTGTGCCTGAAAGATTTGCGCTGGGAACGACGGACTCGATATATCTTCTCTCTCGCTTTTCTTCTTTTCTCTCTCTCTCTCTCCCTACTCCCTATCCGTTCGCCTCAGCGTTAACAGCGTTATCTTCGACCGTTAACGACGACTATCGTCCAGTGCCTTTATACACACCACACTCCTTTTGACTGAATCAATAACGATATCCCATTAAACTAGAACTACAGACACTATCTACGATAGTGTCGAACAGTTCAATGGCCTGAAATTCCGGTCGGTCAATGGTCGCCATCGACATCCTCCTCGTCCTGACCATGGGCGATCCTCTCCACGTGATCCACCTGTCGAACACATCAGTAAATGCAACCCCACACGGCACAAGCGTAGCGTACCCATTTACAGATCACTTTGTGGCGAGGATAGTCCACTTTCTGGCACTCGGCAGAGCAGTACCGAATGACCTTACACCGGCTGCACTGCAGCTCCCTGTCCTCCTTCCCACAAACAGCGCACGAACGCGCGGCGCTCCTGGTGCTCGGTGCCCAGCTGGACGGAGGGTCTCTCGGCTGTCCTCCCATCGCGCTCACCAACCTCTGTGGCTTGATACCGCCGATATCGCCCGTCTCCGCCACGTCTTCTTCGACCAGAGCGCGACACAATGGGTTTGCCCAGGAGCACACCATATGACACCAAGCCATCATCATGGGATTCTCCGAATGCAGCCATGACATCTGACTATGATGCGTTTCATGAGCTGGTTCACCTGTCGAGCAAGACAATCAGCATGGTGCGCGTCAAGACCTATGGCTGGAGTGCGCACCACATCCAAAGCACATCCACGGCCCCGAGTGCTTCATCTCCTTCTGGAGCTTCACGACGCTCCAACCGATAAACCGCTTTTGCAGCTCTGGGTCCTTGTGCAAAGCTTCAACGTCGCACGGTATCTTAAAGTTGATGTGCATCCGGCCGCCTGTCATCTGGTCGCCCAGGATGGTGAGGCGCACCAACGCTGACCCAGTGCTAGTGGCTTGGTTACCGAACATAATGGCTCCTGTCCAGAGTTGTTGGAAAAGCTCGCCTCTTTATCAAGGTGGAAAGACGTATATATAACGGTCAGCGATTGCGGGGGCTAAGAGGCTGAGAATGACTCATGTAGGGGTAATGATGAGGTCTTGTGTCCGTCCCTGCTCGAACAGTCACCAAGAATATTGGGTTCAGCCTCCTGTCAACAATTGACGAGTCCATACAGCCTTCTTCTCCATGATGAGTCGATACAAGCCTTCCCAAGATGGCTTTCCAATGGCTTTCGAGTAACACCTTTCCATTCCTTGCGAAATCCTCTGTAGGGTAGCGCAATCCCTATCCTTTGCGCTGTCCGGATAACGAGGAGGCTGCAGGTTGTAATCCTACCCTCGGCCGAGGCTCGACTTGTTGATGGGTCGGACGTAGGCCATAGTTCCGGACATATTGTTGACAGTACACATTCTCACAAAGTGGGTACATCAGCTACATGGCGCAGCGTGCCATAACATGATATCCCTTCAACCCTGAACAACTGGACCTCCCGACAACCCCAACATCTTCCCAGTCCACTAACAGTTGCTATGATCATGCTCATGCGCCGGCGCAGTGCCATCGAACGGTCTTGGTATCCCCGCGGGCCAGTCGTCCCCACCTGGCTTTTCCTCCTTCTCCTTCTTATCCGCAGCAAACGATTTCTCCACGTTATCCACCTGCGAACTCGCTTAGTACGATGTGTGCCAGGCCGTGCAGTTGCTACGCACCCATTTACAGATGACCTTATGCCGCGGGTAATCGGCCTTTTGGCAGTCGGCAGAGCAGTACCGAATCGTCTTACACCGGCTGCATTGGAGAGTCTTGTCTTCTTTCCCGCATACCGCACAACCGCCCGCAGCATTCTCGCTGCTCGGTTCGCCCTTGTCCTCCTCATTCTCTGCCCCTTGAGCTAACGCTCCTCCCGCCTCTGCTGACGGTGTTGAGACAGGCTGAGGCGGAGCGGTGGAGCCAACGCCCATCTCCTCTGAGAGTTCCGCAATCGATTGTTCCACCAGCTTGCGGCATGAGGGCTTTGATCGCCGGCAGACCATGTGTACGTAGTCCATCACGAACGCAGGCTGAGCATGTAGCCATGACATCGGGTTGTGAACGACCTCATGCGCAGGTTCTCCTGTATGCACCTATTAGAGCAATCCATATTGGGTGAGGGAGATGACAGGGCGCACCACAAGCGAAGCATGTCCACGGTGCCGAATACTTCAGCTCCTTCTCAAACTTGTGGATCGACTCAGCGATGAACTTCCCCTGCTCATCTCTGTTCTCTCTGAGCGCCTCCACGTCGCAGGGCACGTTGAAGTCGATCGTCATCCTATCCCCCTTGTTCTGGTCGCCCATGATCGTGACATGGACGAAAGCCGACTTGGGCTTGAAGTCGCCTCCGCCGAACATGATGCTTTTCTCACAGTTGATAGGTCGAACAAGCAGTAGCAAGCAGTGGTCTTAAGGTGGCAAGAGGTGTATATGGAGGCGAGGCATCGTGTGTCGGGCTGCTGCCGATGACCTCGTCCTCCACATGGCGGTTCAGGTCTTGTGTCCTCCACACTTCGTGCCGACCCCGCCGCAACTGAAAGGGTCCAATTTTGTGGGGTATCGAAATAGGCTTTCACTCCCATTCTTTTCCAGCTGATTCCCGACGGTTATCTCTGCTTGGTTGGATGGTATGTAGGGAGAGAGCGCTATGATGATAGCATGCATGGTGACTGAGGAGAGCGCGGGAAGTATCTTGCAATGACAGCGCCGATCCAACATCTCCCTATCATTACACATAAAATAGCCACCTGGGACCGCACAGCACTCAATATACAAACTGCGGCTATGCTGATACTGCCTGGTGATGCTCCGCTTCAAGCTCCATGGCTGCCTCATTATTCGTTACGCTGCATACATAGCCTACCCAAGCGTAAGTCAAGGTCTCTGAAACGCGCGCATACCGTACGTACTGGACCATTTGCGCTTGGGAAGACCGGTTCCATATAGCTCGTCGATGTCCGCCAACGTACGACCAGCTGTTTCGGGCCTGCGCAACCGTCAGCACTAAACATCGGGAGGAATGCAAGAAAATCACAGGTAGAAATAGATGATGACAACGATGACGAGACTTGTGCAAGTGAAGATGATATATGCCTTCGGACCCATGTTGCCGCTAACGAGAACGGGTCAGCATCCTGTACCCTATGAGGTGAAGATAGACGTACGCTCCGGCGCTGATTATCTCAGGGATGATAAACGTCGTGCAAATGGCAGTCACATAGCCCCAGAAAGTCATCCAAGTCATCGTTGGTTCGCGTAGGGTCGCCGTCGGGATTTCCGTCGCCATCAACATGCCTAGTGCGTTCGTAATTGCGTTCGAGAAAGATAGCAGGATGGTGAGAGCCGCGAAAGCATGCTGTTGCGTTGCGGTCAAAAGACCGGTGTAGCCCAGTCCAGCCAATGCAGCGGACAGGATGGTGATGATCACGTAGACGAACAAGGCGGTCGAGCGTCGGCCGGCACGATCATACAGCCAGGGGCCGAAGCAAGCACCAGCGAACTGGACAGCAGTGACGATGATGGTGACCACATATGCGTTCGGGATTCCAGCTTCGATCAGAAGGACAGTGCCGTATGTCCCGACCAAGGCAACACCGCTAGCCTGACTCGCGCTAGTCGGAAAGCCGGCCATGATTGTCCGTTCGATGTGCTTCTTCTTCAGCATATCCCACCAACGAACCTTCTTGGCCAGCTCGTCCTTTTGCTTGAGAGCGATAGCTTGAACAGCGAGTTCAGCATCTGTGACTTCGGCGTTGTTGTTCCGCAAGGAGAGCATGTTACGCCTGGCCTCGTCGTGTCGGTTTTTCGAGAGCAGCCAGACTGGAGACTCGGTTGCGAGCAGCGTCAAGAAGAACAGCACGACGGGGACGGAGGCTTGTACTGCCAGCGGAATTTGGAATTGTCTCTGCAAGCCTGTCAGCTTGTGGATGCTGGACGACCAATATCTGCTCACGTCGTCTGGGATCTGCGACGTTCCCCATACGATCACTGCTGCACAGATCTGTACCACTCCAACACCAGCAATTGCTGAGCCAACCGACTGGGACGACGGTTAGCATCAGAAAGGGATGTATTTGGCCAGGCCAACTTACTCGACCGCGGACGTGTGCGGGCCTGAAGGTGAAGTCAGCACAACGGGGAGGATGAATACGTTAGACGTGCTAACATGAGTTCAGACAGCCAAATGGGTGCAGCGTTGGTCAGCATGCTGATGCCGAAATCTACGCATGAGTCAACGTCGGATGCAGCCAAGACTTGCAGAGACACTGACAGTTCCACGCGCGACCTGCAAGGAAGTCAGCATGGCCGTGTTCAAATTTGGCAGGATAACATCAGTGCCAACCGAACACCATTGCGCCCATATTGGGTGCAAACAGCTGCAAGAAACTGCCGGGAATGCAGCATAGTGCATAGGCAAGCAGGAAGGTGCCTTTCCGCCCCAGATAGTTCTGTGTCGGTACTGCACCAAATGCGCCGAGCGCAGCTCCAACGAGGGGTATGCAGACCATGAGTCTATGAACGCGATAAGTGGGGGTTGAAAAAAATGGTCACGCTGTGATACGTACACAAGGCTGTTTGCCTGTTTCCAGCGATGCTCATCAGCAACTCCCAGCAGCGGAGGAAGCAGGACTCACCGTGAAGGCTGGCACGCCGCCCACCCCTGGTCCTTGATACTTCAGGACAAACAGAGGCAAAGAAACCAGCGGTCCCTACACAGGCCGTGAGGCGGGGCTATCACATCCGCAGAGTGGCTTACAACGAAGACATTGTCGTAGCCGTACAGACCAAGCGACAATCCGATGATGAGAGCTTCAGGAGGGGTGAGACGGCTCGTAAAGTCATTGAAACCAGCGTACCATTCGCAATCACACGGAAATTGAGCCAGTCTAAGGAGAAAGTAACAATCAGGACAGCAAGCACAAGGAATCGATGGGACGGCATACTCTTTGGATGATGGGTCTGCTCCGCCACATCAATCGTGTGCCCGTCCGCGACATTCTCCTGCTCCGAAGCCGTGTACTTTTCAATGCTTTCTGACATCTCCAGGGTCGCAGAGTCCTTCGAAATTGAGAAGAATGCGGGGAAGAGTGTGGGGAGATGCAGGCTGTGTCCGGGCAGTATTGACCTTATGTAGTTTTGAATGCCGGGGCTCCGCGCACCGGCTATGCAAGTCTCAGAGCGCAAAAGTTCACAGATCTTCGCAGTGCGGCGGTTTGCAGCGGCGTCGGCCCCGTCAAAGGTGGACGTCAGAGGTAGAGAAGCACAAGACTGGTCTATATTGAGATTGACCGAACATGGCGCCGAACCGTTGATGTCTTATAGCGAGTGCTTTCTCGTTAGTTGGCATCTTTAATCAGGTGTGCATGACTGAATCGCGTGTCTGTACCGATCCGCGCTCCTTCGAGTCGAAAGTCCGACCATACATAGCGCACAAGCCTTCAGATACTGTTTTTTCCAGCCATAACCTGTAGAAAGACGAGATTTCGACCGAGGTTCACGCCGCCAGAGCGTATCTGGCAAAAGACGAGTTCCGCCGAGAGAAGGGCCGAGCGGGTGCAAGGGTTCCAACCGGTGGCGTGCGATCTTCCTTTGCGACCCCTGACGGTGACCACCACCAGGAATAAGTACAACCCCGCTTCATTGGATGAATAACTTCATTCAGACGCATCGACAGGCACCGTTCCATACCGGCTGGATCAGCATCACGCGGTAATTCCGGCCGCTGACCTGCGCATGAAATCTAATCCGCCGGGTTCCAGCGGTGATTGTCCGCCGGTAATCTGGGCGAGTTCTTCGGCCCCGCCCATCGCTCTCTGTTCGGACCATATATTCGCAATCCTAGGCGACAACAAGTCTGATCCCCTGAGAGCTTGACTGTGTCACCCTCGAAGCTCACGATGCCTACTGCCACGAACGGTCACACGGACGGCTCCGCCGCCGGAACAACCTTAGTCAATGGGTCAGCAGACCTGTCCAGTCTGAAAGCCCGACTTCAGAAACCGGAGGTAGTGGAGCCTAAGGCTGCCACACACCCCGGTGGAAACATGGTCGAGTGGGAGGATCAGAACTACGTCCAGGAAGTTGACAAGCTGAAACCTTGGCTGGACGAGGCACCTTCTGGCCTCGATGTAGAAGGTACACGTCAATGGCTGAGCGAAGTGCATGTGATCCGGAAACCTCTAGCGAGGCGTTTCCGACAAGAAGTCAAGGTCAAATTCGAGGATGTCGATGTACAGTATGACGGGGGCGAATACTCCGTCCGGGTGCATACACCTGAGGTACCACCTGAAGAACGGCAAGCTTTGCAGCCGGGGTTGATCTTCTACCATGGGTAAGGCTTTGCACCTTCCGCTCCTTATATCGTTCAAAGTTTACATTTAGAGGTGGATGGATACACGGTGACGCGCAAGGAGATCACCGTAAGTCCCCGCTGCTGGCCCGTCGGTCCGAAGGATGCTAAACAAGGCGCAGAAATCGCCGACTTCTTCGCCTCCGAGCTCCGTGCAGTCGTTTTCAACGTGAACTACCGTCTTTCACCCGAGAACAAGTTCCCTATACCACTCGAAGACTGCTACCATGCGATCTCATGGGTTTGCGTAAACTCCGAGAAGTACCATATAGACACTACCAGGATCGGTTTGTGGGGCTGCTCGGCGGGTGCCAATCTCGCAGCTGGTGTCGTGCTCCGAGACTGCGCCGAGCATAATCCCTCTCGGATTGTGCACGCCAATCTATTTGTAGTGAGTTCTCGTCTGTCCTTGTACGTTTTGCTTGCTGAGGTGGAAATAGCCCGTCACATGCGATCCACATTTCTTCCCCGAACCCCTAAAGCAAAACCTCGCCGACGCGCCTGCCGAGGTACAAGAAGACTTCAGGAAATTCCGCATAATCTGGGACATGTATGGCGGCGAGCAGAGTTCGCACCCCTACTGCTCCGTCCTCCTCGCTCCGATACCAGCCCACCATCCGAGCGTGCATATCGCCGTCGCTGGGAGAGACCTATTACGGGACGAGGGCATTGCATATGCGCAGAAGCTCAGGGAGAATGGGGTGGATTGCCAGATGGAGCTGTATCCCGGCGTGCCGCATGGGCTGACGTTGGCACCGGAGGCCAAGGTCGCTAAGCAGTTTTGGAGAGATCAGGTTCGGGCGCTGAATGCGGCGCTCAACACGAAGTATTGATTCACAATATCCCTGGCTGGTTGGTTATAGACTGTCGTCTCCGCATTCGTGCATGTACTCTAGAAGTGAATTGAATTGGCTACCTCATGTGCATATATGCTGACTAACCAAAACTCGCTTCACTCCTTCTTTGCGAAATTCCGAAGTTCATCCATCCACGGCAACCACCTCGGATCGGGGTAGGACGAATCCCAAACCGGGTTGTTACAGATATATGCGACCGCAAAACCCGAATCAAGATCCGCGAAACCCAACCGGCCCCCAAACCCAACATGGCCAAAACTGTTCTCGCCCAGCATAGGTTGTCCCAGGGGAGAAGGTTTCTCGTATCCAAGCGCGAAGCGGAAATAGCCGTCTGCATGTCGCTCCCTGAATGGTGCGGCGACGGGTATGTCGTCTGTCTGCGTCTTAGTGATCCGCTTCAGCGTCTCCTTGCTCAGAAGAGGCGGCTTGCCGTCCACTTCCCCAATAAGATGAGCGTAGAACTTTGCTAGGCTGCGGGCATCGCCGATGCCGTTCGAAGCTGGGATCTCGGCGGCATGTGCTTCACGCGAATTCCTGAAGTCGGCATCGTTCGTACTACTGAAGGAGGTCGCGTAGGCGGACACGAGTGGGTCCGACATGTCGGGCGGTGGGCGCTTGACCTTCACTGGAATCTTGTCGGGCAGGACCTCGAGCGGCGTAGTGTTCATCACCGGGATGAACTTGTCCTCTTTCTCCTCTGGGAGGCCGATCCAGAGACTAAGATCCAGCGGCCGGGCGATCTCTTCTGCAAAGAGAGTGCCGATCGTTTTTCCCGTAATGCGGCGTACGACTTCACCGATGAGGTATCCGAAGGTAAAGGGTGCGTAGAGCACCTGTGTACCAGGCTCATAGAAAGGCGTCATATCTTCCAAGCAGTGGATGATCTTGTCCCAGTTGACGGAGTCGCGCATAGTGATATTCATTTGTGAAGGCAGCGCCGGGCAGCCAGACGTATGGGTGAGCACCATCCGCAGGGTGATCTTCTCCTTCCCATGCTGGCCGAACTCGCGCCAGTAGGTAGCGATGGGAGCATTGATGTCCAGCTGACCGCGCTCAGCAAGCAGATGCGCGACCGTAGCTGCGAGTGCCTTGGTCGCTGAAGCGAAGACATGATAGCCTGCGCCGTCGAACGGTCTGTTCCTGATGTGGTCGTTCCCGGTCCAGAGGTCGACAACTTTCACACCGTTGTGATAGATGGCGAGCTGCGCTCCGCCTGCGTCGATGCTTTGCGCTGAGGCAAACGCTGCGCGGAAGGACTCGTAACCAGGAACGGTGGTGCCGCAGACCGACATTCTCGCTAGGGTATAGTTCCACGACGTCCGTGATTGTCAGCAAGCATATCCATTTATACCCCCTTGCAAGGACTTCGGTGAGTCCAGCTGAGGGGAAGCAGATAATCGAAGTAGAAGCAAGTCGACGAATTGTAACAAGGCTAGTCACGTTGAGTCACGAGACGCGTTCCGCGCGTCCTCGTAGGGCGTTATCAGTGGAACTCACACCGCCTTGCCAGATGGCATTGTCTTGATGATGATCAAGCAAAGTTATGAGCTTATCTGGCGATCGTCGCGGTGTCATCTGTTGAAACTGTTGTTGGAAATCAAGGTGGTGTCAGGAAGAAACATGGCTTCCTGAGATTGCACGGAATTTGATCGATTCGCATGCCGATCAGAACGCGCCTTGTCGTAAGGGCCAGCGAGTGCCGGCGCGGCATTTTGCGTGCGGCTGCGGCGCGTTGGGCGGCTGGTCAAAGGCTGTTCTCAACGTGCCTTTACTTGTTCATGACTCGCTTCAATAATCGGCGATTGTAGTAGCGTGTTAGCTGCCTTGAGATAGCAAATACTGTATATCGTGTGGGGTGAAGCTTGTTGTTAGACAGCGGGGAACTGCGCATAGGGGCCGAGTATGCCGAATCAAATGGAATGACGAAAGGGTTGTCTTTGAATGTGTAACGGGCGTTCAGAGTGTGATTCCGTCGACTGGCCCTAGCCTCCCTCGTCCGCTCAACGGTCGTGTGTAACGTTAGAAGGCGACCATCTCCGCCTTCAGCTTTTCGGCCTTCCTTTTCGTTCGCACCCTTCCGTCTTCAACGACGGTTGGCCTTGACCGCGTACGGTTATACCTGAAGCAGTCGGTGCTACGCATCTTGACCTTCATCGGTCGGCCTCTCAGCGTCCGAGACTGTGCAGCACGGACGTCCAACATATCAAGAGCGCTTACGAAAACCAGGGCTGAAGAGCGATGGCGAACCTGGATCTTGGCCTCTTTCTGACCCGCCTCATATCCTCAGGGCTCCTCTTCGTTCTCTCACTCTCCCTTACCCTGCTCAAGCCGGCACCTGAGCCGACATCTCAACCACAACTACCAAGCGAGATCGTCGCCGTTCTCGCACCTGTACGCACCCCAAGACGCGCAGCTATCGTGTTCTGTGGAGTTGCGCTCGCTGTCTGCTGGATTGGAGATGCGGGAGTGATCGCGTTCCGTGGGCTGGTGGAGAAGTTATGGGAGCCAGGTGTGCCCGTCTGGAGGGGAGAGGATGTACGTGCATATAGCTGGGTATACGAGCGCGCATACTAACGTCGGTCGCAGATCGCAATCGTCCTGAACTTCCTCACTTGGACTGGAGCAGTTGGTATTGGTTCCTGGAAGGAGACGTACGGACGGGAGATATGGACGTCTGCGACGCTCAAGCTGCTCACGATCTTCGCGACTGCAAGCGAAATTACCACCTTCGTCTTGCTCTGCATCGCTCTGCACGTCTTCCATCGTGCGTATGCCGCGTATGTCCCTCGTGTTGTTGCTCACCTCATGCCCGTAGTTCCGCGTCACGATCCGGACTATCCCCTCCTCGGCCCCGCACTACACCTTGGCGTCTCCCTCCTGCGCATTCTCATTCTCATCCCGCTGCTTCCTATCCTTTTCCCTCCGACGCGCTACGTCGCTCCTGAGGCAGCATCGGAGCGTACAGGTCTGCTAGCTACCCAGCAGGGCGAAAGTGATGATGGGTCACCCCAGCCTGCAACCGCCGACGGTTATGGCACATTGCCTGCATCTGGGGTGGCTACGCCCAACGCAAGGGCGGGCAAAGCTGACGCTAAGGCTAATGGTAAATCCAAGGATGGGCAAACCCCACCAAAGGATAAAGAAGATGAACCGATTCCGAGCTGGTCGGAGATGTCTAGGCGGCTGTGGAAACTCGTGCCGTATCTCTGGCCAGCGAAATCCTGGTATCTCCAGATCCTTGCAGTGAGTTACCCTCTGAGGGATTGGTGAATTATGAGCTAAAATCCGAGTAGTCAATTTGCATCGTCATCTTGCTTATCGGACGGGTGGTCAATATCCTGCTGCCTATTACCCTCGCTCAGCTGATCGATGCCCTGACCTACGGAACGTGTAAGTGAATTGTTGACACCCAAGGATGGTTGGCTGATGAAAGGCGCATATATGCGTTGTTTCTGTAGCACCCTGGTGGCCGCTGGCTAGATATGTCATTGTGCGGCTTCTTTCGAGCTCCGTGATCGATAGTGTACGGAGTGCTCTGTGTAAGCCTTGCGTTCTCAGTTTCTGATGAGCATACTGACATGCTACTTAGGGCTGCCTGTCGTGCAATTCGCTGACCGCGAAATGTCCTTCTTGTCCTTTGACCACCTCATGAACCTTTCGCTGTCGTTCCATAACCGGCGCAAGCTCGGTGAGGTGACCCGAATCCTGAACCGTGGCTCATCGGTGAATACCTTATTCGAGGTACGGAAGGTGTCTAGCGACCGACTGCAATTTTTCTAACTGCATATAACCAGGTCTTACTGTACATGGTCATTCCGACCGTGCTCGATCTCGGCATTGGAGTGGTTTACATCCTCTTCTTCTTCGGGCCGGATATCGCATTTGTCCTTGCATGCGTTATGCTCGTGTACAGCGTCATATCAGTCTTCATGACCCGGTGGCGGGCGCGCATGCGCCGCAGGATGAACGAGCAGGACACCATCACCCGCGGTATTCATACCGATTGCTTGATGAACTACGAAACAGTCAAGTATTTTACGGGTGAAGAGCATGAGAGTACACGATACAGGGATTCGGTCAACAAGTACCAGAAGCTCGAGTACAGGGTTTCCTGTATGTTGAACTTCCTGAAAGTGCATATACATTACTGATGCATGCTACAGTAATTGCAAACCTGAGTTCGTTCGTTCAAGGCGTCATCATAATCCTTGGCATGACTCTTGGATCATTCCTCATCATCCGGCGCATCACTCTGGGTCAAGCAACGCAATCCCTCTTCGTCGTATACATCACCTACATCGGCCAGCTAACCCGCCCTCTCACCAGTCTCGGCTCGATATATCGGTATCTCAACCAGATGCTGGTCGACGCCGAAAAGCTTATCCAGCTCCTCAACGAGCCGGTTGAGGTGCAAGACAAGCCCGGCGCGAAAGATCTCGTCGTGAAGGATGGCGTAATCGAATTCGACAACGTCAGCTTCAGCTACGATGATCGCAAGGGCGTGGCGGCCATCAAGAACATCTCATTCACCATCCCGAAAGGAAAGCATGTTGCACTCGTTGGCGAGAGCGGCAGCGGAAAAAGCACCATCATGCGCCTGCTTTTCAGGTTTTATGACCTGAAGGAGGGCGAAGGGCGGATTCTCATTGATGGCCAAGACATTCGGGATGTAACGCAGAGGAGCCTTCGGAGGAACATCGGAGTCGTTCCGCAAGACTCCGTGAGTGTTGCTCGAGGGATGGTTGACAAGATACTGACAGCCTGAGTAGGTGCTCTTCAACGAGACTATCGCGTTCAACATCGGTTATGGCAAGTTCGATGCCACACAAGAAGAGATTGAAGCTGCTGCGCGGGCTGCTCAGATGCACGAGCGGATCATGTCTTTCCCCGACCAATACCAGACCAAAGTGGGCGAACGTGGCGTTAAGCTCAGTGGTGGTGAGAAACAGCGTGTCGCAATCGCCAGAACGCTTCTCAAGGACCCTCCTATCCTGCTTTTGGACGAGGCGACCAGTGCTCTGGACACGGCTACGGAACGAGATATCCAGAAGGCACTGAACAATCTCATGAAAGGAAGATCTTCGCTGACAATCGCGCATCGTCTTTCGGTGAGAATATTCCATATATTCATGTCTGTTCTGTCGAAGCTGATTATCCGTGGTTCTTGCGTGATAGACTATCGCGAATGCGGATATGTAAGTCTATCTCCACCCCTTTTGGTCAGAACATTCCTGTCTAATCCCTGATTGCAGTATCCTTGTTCTGAAGGATGGTCAGATCATCGAGCGGGGCAGTCACCGCGAACTGCTCAAGGCAAACGGCGCATTTGCCCAGATGTGGGCAGAGCATGTCATGGCTGAAGGCGAGGCTTATGTGCCTATCCCTTCCACCAGCGCGGGAACCCCTGCGACGGGATCCAAGGCACCGTCCGTCAAAGAAGCACCGGTAGAAGGCTACAAAGTCGGAGAGCCACCCGCCGAGACTGCAGCTCCTCCCCGCACTTATGCTGAGGCAGCGGCCGCCGCTTTAAGCGAAGAAGCCGCCACTGCGGCTGAAGACAAACCGGCTGATCAAGAACGATCCGGTGCTGCAAAGGTGGATGCTTCGGAACAGGCTACTTCCGCTCCAGCGGAAAGCGGAGAAGCGGCTCAACCACCCACAGCGACAGCTGGCGAAGAATCAGCGAAACCGATCTCCTATGCTGCCGCCGCTGCTGCGCCGCCAGCACCGGAGGCTCCCATTGCTTTCCCCAAAGCAAGCGTGGAGGAGCCGGGCGCCCCTCCAGCTGCTGGACCGTCGACGGCTGCTGATACGGCTGCTGCTGTTGCCTTCCCTTCCACCGCCGAAAGCGAGGGCTCTCGCACACCTATGTCAGGAGCACAATCTGTGACCTTCTCCCCCGCTTCCACGTCGAGGCCTTCTACGCCGGACCCAGGCAAGGATAAGGAGCCGCGGAGGAAGCGACTGAGCAGCCAGAATATCGGTAGGATGGTTCGCAGGATCTCCATGGGGGCGAGGAAGGTCTCTGGAGGAGGGAGTTCGGATGGGCCTAAAAGCCCCGTCGAAGATGGGAAGAAGAAAGGGAAGAAATAGGTGGAAGCTGGATGACGGAGGAGGGACGGCGGGACGAGCGGAGGAGGGATTGCGATTGTCGGGGAAGGTTGAGGGATAGTTTGTGTATGATCGGTGGTACCCGGCGGTATACGCATGTTTCCGGTGCGGGTGCGCATCAGCAGTACGTACTGTCTGAGTCTGGTGGTGGGAACGGTCCTTTCGTGGCCGATACGGCGGAAGGATTGTCCCCTCTTGTGCCGCTGATTTTCGCTAGCATATCTGCTCGGACTTGATGATGTCTTTTTCTTTCATGATCTCCATATTTACCTTACACGCGCGGGGACGAGGGTGATGAGATTACACGCATAATCATTACTTGAACCTGCACTTACATATTCCGGTCTCGTCCGCCATCCCCTAGCTCGTGAGAGGAGGGTACTTTACCTACTGACTCGGGTGCAAATTCCTCTGACACTAGAAACGTTATGGAAAGGTTTTCTTACAAAAAACATCCGATTGGCAGGGTCTTTAATGATTTCCCAAACTCGCGAGTTGCAGCAGGCCGCGGTGGGTGGGCGGGAGGCCTGCTGCAGCGAGCTTTCTTCCATTACCATTGCTGATTTTATTTGGGCTCTTCTTCAGGTAGTAAATAAACTTCATTACTTCTGGTTAAACTATAAAAATCCTGTTTGACCGACAGAAATCCAGAGCACAGCGAGCTAGGGCTTGCCGGCGCATAGCACGGCCACTCTTCTCCAGTGGACACGCTGGTGCCTGGCTAGACCGTGTGGCGCACTGACAATCGCCATGCTGGCAAGGGCGGCACTGATAATGAGCGATGCCCCCTTGCGCAGCATTGTCATTATCATCGGTACAAAGCCCCGGCCCGGGCTATCTCTCCTAATTGGGCAGGCGGTCAAGGCCCCCATGACAATGAAAACAGCGAAGAGACCCTTTCTTCCTTCCCCGGTTGCGGCATCCGCTGCGCTGGCACGCAATAGCAAGTCTTTCAGGGACCGATTGCATTGTCTTGTATTCAATAGGGGAACATTCAACTGGCAGGAGCATACCAGCCAGCCGCTGCGATCAATTGAATGTCCCTAGATAGGCTCCCCGCCCGGCCGCGGGTGACACGTCCTCGGTTGGGTGGGGAATGTGAAATTGAACATTGATGTTCCTCATCCGGGACATTCCTGGCTAGTCCAGTTTCATCAAAAGGCAACTTTCAGGTCATTTCGCTCGACAATCACAATCACCTGCCTGGCTCCCCTGGGCTGGTTGACTTGGTTAGCGGGTTGTGCCTCCGCCGTCAGCGGCGCAAGCTTGCAGAGATAGGAGAAACACGTGTAGGGCGGAAGCGCCTCTAAACTGATCAAAGATCGAAAGGAGGAAGCACGGGCTTGGACGGGGGGCGGCGTTCCAGGCCCCGTGAGACCTCGAGTCGATCAATTAATGATTGAAAAATGCAAGTTGTGCTGGCAGGGCGAGACAAAAAGACAGGGGATGGATGTGACTGGGTGTTACTGTATGGTTCTGCCCCCGCAAGAATCCGCAGCGGGCTCCAGCTCCAAAGCCCGTCCGTCTGTCCCCTTCCCTGTCAGACGCGCGGCCCCGCCGGTCCCCTTTCTCGGCGGCCAATCACGAGGCGCGGAGGCGGATGAGACGCGATGGGGCCCTTGGAGCGACCGGTCTGGACGGTCATCCTATCGTCCGTGGCTGGGACTGCTGTTACGGGGGACCTGGATGGTTGGCCATGGGGAAGGTGGTAACTTCTGTATGACCACAAATACAACGGTGATGATGGGAATGTCTAAATAATCGTCGGCGGGCGGTGGTGGGAATAGAGCAGCACTAGACGGAATAGGAAGTCACCAGCTCGCGCGGGGACAGACGGCCGTCTGCTTCCCTTACGCGAGGCGATATTGAATATGTCAAGAATTGTGGATCGGTGGATATTGCGCGTTCTTTGGGGGTCGGGGGCGGGGCTTTGTGGACAACGAAAAGAAGCGAAATGGGGGGAAGATTCTTGCTGATGAGGCTGGAGGGAACCCGGTCCAGGGCAAGGGAGCGAAGGCGGGAAGCGGGCTTGCGGGAGTGCGGCTGGGTGGGTTCGCGCGTACGTACACACGATAGGTGGGACAAGCCCCGGCTGCTGTTGCGGTCCCCGCCCCGCTTGGCCCCTTCCAAACCCCCCCAGAACGTGAAGGGGTCAGCCGGTTTAAAGGGCTCAGGCGAGAGCCCCTGCTCCCGTCCCAGCTTGGTCTCATACCATCACCTCCCCCCCCAACTCAATCGACAGACCGTTCCTGTTCTGCTCACCCCCCTCCCCCAATCAATCAAACGATTTACTCCCCCCCTACACTCACAACACAACAATGTCCGCCAAGATCTACGTTGGTTAGTCGCGCTCCTCGTCGTCCGTCTCCCTCCCTCCCATGGGCTACCCTGCTCGTTGTTGTTTCCCGTTCTCTGCCGTTGAGCTGCGTATATGCGCATATATGCTCCCAAGAGGATGATTATAAACTCTCATCATCATCCCCTCTCTGCTCGCACGCCACCTCCGGCGTGGCTCGAGCAGCTCTTTCCTTGCCACAATCGCGTCTCCTCCGTGATGACTGTTCTCCTTGATTCTCTTGCCGTGTATGTGACTCTGACCGTTTGACTGTCTCGGTGCCTCATTCTCCCTTCTGTGCTTGCTTGCTTGCCTGCCTGCACGTCACATGCGTCCTCGTCCCGTCTCGGCTTCGCATATGCGCATATAGGCAACCTGTCATGGAACACGAACGATGAAACGCTCCGCTCGGTCCGCATGCCTGGTATCCTATCGTGGCGCATACTGACCTTATCCATTCTCATCATAGGCGTTCTCTCAGTTCGGTCAGGTTCTTGACGTGCGTTTATTCCCACATCGGCTCCCCGGGCCGTTTGGGGCTTATGACTCATCGTTAACCCCTATCGTGTAGTGCATTGTCATGAAGGACCGCGAGTCTGGTCGCTCCCGCGGCTTCGGCTTCGTCACCTTCGGCACCCAGCAGGAGGCTGAGGCTGCCATCAGTGGCCTGAACGAGCAAGATCTCGATGGCCGCCGCATCCGCGTGAACCTCGCCAATGCCCGTCCCTCCGGCGGTGGAGGAGGAGGGTACCAGGGTGGCGGAGGGTACCAGGGCGGCGGGGGCTACGGCGGCGGAGGGTACGGCGGTGGCCGTGGTGGCGGAGGGTACGGTGGCCAGGGTGGCTACGGCGGTGGCGGGTATGGTGGCCAGGGCGGCGGATACGGTGGCGGTGGGGGATACCAGCAGGGCGGCTACGGCGGTGGTGGCGGGGGCTACCAGGGTATGACTCCTATGTGTATACATGGATGCTTGGGAGCTGACCGGTTCCAAAGATCAGTCCGGTGGCTACGGTGGCGGGGGGCAGAACAACTACTGAGCTAGTCGTCTCTTGCCCTCTTCGCGCTGTCCTCGTCTTCGTCATGAACCTCTCCTCTCCATTCGTCAAGTCTTCAAAAGAACAAAACTAACGACTTCTTTCTCGATTTCAACTCCAAAACGAACGTTCCAAGCATCGCTCGACCGTGCACATGACTCTGGGTCTGTCAAGTCTGTACTCAATGTGTTTCGTCCCGTCACTCTGGCCCGCCTGCCTGATCCTCTCGCCATCTCCTCTGCTGCTCCGTGTTTCACCGGCTCGGTTCCAGTCTCGGTCTCATTCGGATTCCCCAACGACCTCGCCACAATTCCCTGTACCTCTACCATCTACCGCAATCAAGCAGGCCGTCCACGTCCGTCCGTTCCGCTCATAACGCCGTTCGAAATGATGCTTCCACCACCGCCTTCTCTGTTTCTGTTTTTTCTCTTTCCTTCTCGTCATCCATCTTGCTCGTCTTCCCCCGCATTCTCCGTTCACGATCCTGTTTCCCTGGTCCTGCCGTGACTGTCGTGTTCTGTGTTGTACTGTGTGCTCCGAGCCGCCGTCGCCTGATGCTTCCTTCCCGCTTCACTTTCCTCGCCGGTGTCTGTTTGGGGACGCCGGGCCGATGATGACGACTATGCTCTGTTTCTCCTTTCTCTTCTTCGTAAAAATGAACGCTGTAGCTGAAAGAATCGGCTGTTCGTAGTTACGCCTGTTGCTCCCTGTCATACTGTACCAAGTACGTACCCTGGGTTAAGGAAAAGAGCGATTGTCGATTCTCAACTACTTGTGCCAATGAACCGCGTGTGATACTCCTATTAATCCATACCGAGAAATCTAAGATTCATCGTAGCGCTCCAGATTGGCCTCATAACATATCTATTCACTAATCCTATTCAAGCCTAAGTAGGTACAGAAGACAAGCCATGCAGACGTGACAACATGTTCCTTGTAACTACGGTTTATGTTCAAACAAAAACAAAGCCAAAAGGGGTCATGTACAAAGAAGAAAACAACACTCACAAAACAATTTACAAGAGGAAAGGCTTTCCACCAAAGAGCGGCCTGTTCGTACCTATATATTCCCCTCTTTGCGAAGTACAACAGAATTTTCCAGAGTATGTGCATTTATTCCTTCAGTCGGGAAGAAAGAAAGAAAAAGCGGGAATCGTAGCGAGAAATAATTTAGTCCGTTTCGTTTCCAGTCCCCAGGTGTACCGACCCGGCGGGGGGAGGTGCATGGTTGACGCGGAGGGACGGCAGCTCAGCTGAAGTCCCATTGCGTGCCAGTGCTGATGCTCAGCCGGCCCATGTCTTTCCTCGTGCGCAAGTTTTTGACTTCGCTCGCGACGAGATCACGAAGACGGTCGAGGTCAACTTGTCGCTCGGGCTTGGAACCCATGAGGATGTTTCGCCAGATCGCGGCTGCTGCTACGGAGTTGTCGCACAGCAGCTGGAGCGGACGGTGCAGGCGGACCATCTTCTGCACGAGGTGGTCGGGGTGCGGGTACATCGCGTGCGGCCAGGCGATGCGGATGGCAAACCACCAACCGAGGGGCTGCACGAAGCGTTAGTCAGCCATTGAAATATATATAGTTAGAAGAAGCACGCACCCTGCCATCCGGGAGAGAGCGTTCTGGATAAGTGTCGTACGTCGTAAGGCTTCCATCAGGAAGGGAGAATCTATGCACGACCCAATGGTTCTCGTCTCTCCTGTGCCTGGCCAACACGACCAAAAGTCTTGGCATGTTGGTCTGACCAGGGTTGTTCTTATCTTCAGCCAAGCCGAATGGCGTCCACAGATCCCGGAGCATGCCGCAGGCGTCGTTGTGACGCCCGTTGAACACGGCATTGTTGATCGCGTCAGCCATGTTAGGAGGCACGAAGAGCCTGTCGATGGGCTTGTCCGGTTGTTCAGTCTTGCGAGCCCGGATGTACCGCTTGTAGACTTGAGCAGTCCAGATGGATAAAGCGACCTCGTCGACCTGGTGACCGCGCTGACAAGAGATGAGAGCATCGTCAAGTTCCTTCGTGGGCCAGACGATGGCCCAATTCAGCAAACGCTGATGGACAAGCTGCCATGGCTGAGGACCACGGTTGTTCGGCCACGTCGACTGGTCATGCTCGTATTCGGCTTCTTCATGCGGAATGGGTGGGAGGGGCGGGCTCTCCTTCCGTGCATACGGCTCGGCGTTGTGGCCCATTGCGCTTGGAGGCAGATCAGGTAGCGTCTCCTTCTCTTCACGCTCGATCTCCCAGGTGCGGTGACTGGCGGCGTCACCGTTATCGACTGGCTTCTGGCGGAGCTTGTACAGCTCTTCCTCACGGTCCGCCGGGTCATGCTGCGTTTCTCCTCCAGCTTCGCTCGGGTCCAGGACTTTGTTGAGCGCAGCACGCATCGCGGCCATGTCACCATCGTCTTGAGCAGGAGGCGTGCTCTCCCTGGTAATGGGTTGATGGATGGTGATATCGACGTTGCCGACATGAACCTTGATATCCTGCTGCTGAGGAGGCTGAGGCGAGCGAGGAGCCTGTGGCGTTGCAGCGCGAGATGGGTCCCTCGGAAGAGGAGAGCGAGACGGAGGCGGCGGCGCTCGCTCCGTGTCCGCCTGTGAGGCCGTCTCCAGCGTCTCTGGCTGATCGTCATAGATGTCCAACGATTCCTCCTCGGGAAGCTCATGGATGCGCTCTTCGATAGGCAGTTCTTCTTCCTCCACGTCTGGAATGGATTCGTCGCTCTGTTTGACGGATTCCAGCTTGGTGTCCAGATCGTCCAAGCGGCTTTGTGCACGAGCAAGCATGTCGAAGAGCGGAGCAGCCCACAACGGGGGAATCTGCTGGCGGATGTTAGTGATAAGGATATTGATACGAGGGAACCGTATACCGTGGTATCTGGAACTTGGACCACAACAGGGACTGGTTGCGGCGGAATAGCAAAGATTGGCGTAGGTGTCGCATTCTCCCGATCGAAGGCCCGTCCGCTGCGGGTGGTTGCCGAGAGAGGGCTCCGGAGGAGCTAAATATACCGTCAGTATATGACCTGCTGAAACTGGTAGGGACAACTCACATCTTCAGGCGGACCTTCCATCCCAAGCTTGCGCATCCTCTTGATCACTGCTCTCCTGACTGCATGCCTGACTACACGAGGCATATTAGGATCCTTGGCCGTTTTGAGGAGGGTGCATAGGTCCTCATCGTGGAAACGGCTCTTGTTTACTTGCTCTGCCAGCTCATCTGGATCCAGAGTGTAGCTGGTTCGCGGCGTGTGAGAGAATGGTGGCTCACGAGCAGAGCGCGGCGGTGCAACGCTTGGCTCTCTGCGGTTACTCGGTGGCGGGGCCTGGGAGGCTGCCCGAGATGGGGCACGCGACGGAGCACGAGAAGGAGCACGAGATCGTGGCGGCTCTGCCGTCGGGTTGACATGAATGACCGTCTCGCCATGTGGACCGAGCTCAATATCAACATTCCCGCCTGAACCGCCAGGAACAGCGGTTATACCTGGAGCGACCTCGACCGGCGCCGGAGGTGGAGGTTCTGTGTATTCCGCTTGTCCGCGAGGCGGTGACATGGGCGGTTGCGTAGGTGCATAGCGGGATCCGGCGCCGCGAGGCGATTGACCAGCTTGGGTTGGTGCATATCGAGAGCCGCCACGCGGAGGAGACTGCGGCGCTGCGGAACGCGCATATTGTGATCGAGACGGAGACTGGGGTGCCTGCGACCGCGCATACTGAGATCTTGGGGGCGATTGAGCCGCCTGGGAGGGTGCGTAACGAGACGGTGCCTGAGATCGCTGGCCAGCTCCACCGTACGTACTGCGGGGCGGTTCGTAGTTGGACGGGGCTTTCTGCGACACGTAGTCCCTGGCATATGTATCCGGTGGTGCTTGGCCGTAACCAGGTTGCTCATATCCGCCTTCAGGAGCACCACCATATGCCGAGCCGGCATATCGGCTGCCTGCAGGACGACCACCTCCGTACTGACTGCCGGCTGGTAGAGCTGCATTGTACTGGCTTTCACCGTATCCTCCCGCCGGAGGACCACCGTAACCCGAGCGGTTATCATCCATGCGGAATGGCTGGTAGGGACCAGCTTGACTTTCGGGTGTGGTTCGGCCGGACATTGGAAGAGGCATCTGCGAGGGGTGGACCGAAGGAGGTTGCTTCAGAATAGAGCGCGTTGTACGTTCCGTGCGAGCAGTACGAGCGGTTCGAGTGGGAGAAGGCTCGCGTCGAGACCGTTGTTCTTCAATTTGCTATTTACATCACGTGAGTCCATTGTTCTGGGTTCGGGACCATCAAAGAAGAATTGCCACGCACATGCTCGAGCTCATGTTCGATCTCGCGCTCAAACTCCTTTTCTCTTCGCGCTTCTTCCTGTCTTTCGCGCCTAGACCACTCCTCGCCTTCTTCCGCAATGCTTCTCGGCGCAGTCCTGGAAGTTCTGATGCTACGAGCCCCCGTACGCTCCGTACGAACGGAACCGGCGTCATCGGTCTTCGAAGGATGGATTTGGTTCGGTGTATGGGCGCGGGAGTGGGCAGGGTCGGTCGGAGGCTGGATCGTGATGCTGACTTGTTGAACAGGAGGAGGCTGCTGTTCCGTCAACGGGTTGTATGCCATCGACTCCCTTTGCAAGCCAGGTCCGAACGACGGCTCGCTTGACATCGTCTGGTAGCTCTGATGCTTAGGCTGCACAGGAGGCGGACCTTGGGCTTCCGACGGTGCGCGAGAACGATGTGAAGCTGTACGAGGCATTGGGAGGTCGACAGAGTCGGAGGCTTCACTCTCGGGTAGGGCGTATCCAGCAGCGGTGTGAGCGGCGGTACTGCGCGCATAGTGCGGATTTTGAAGACCGGCCCCCATCGGCGGGCCCCGCTGGGAGCGCGGTGGAGACCGGGCTTGAGGCTATGGAGCGAGGTGGCGATAGCGGCGATAGGGAAGTAGGAAAAGGGGTAATAAGGGAAGGAGAAGAAGCAGACAGCGGATATCAGTCACGTGATACTCTTTCAGACCGGAATGCGCCACGCCCTGAACGCGGCACGTGTTGCATTCGCGAGAGCGTGTACGTACCTGGTCGTCCCATCCATTGCGCACTGACTCCCTCACGAGCTGGGGGCCCATACGGTCATCGCCGTAGTAACTTCCGTCACGCCCAGGTTTCGGCCCGATATGTCCATTCTCCTCCTGCACTCTGCTCCCTCCAGCTGCGCTCCGCCTGTCATCCCCGTGCCCGTTCCTCATTGCTGAGCGGACATAGTCACTCGACCCATGATTGTCATCGCCGAACACTTCGCGCTCAAGTCGCATCGCGGAGTCCTCCCGACGCATCTCAGGCGGTAGCATCGTGTACTGCGGGTCGGCACCGGTGTGAGAGTAGCCGTTGTCGTAGTTTCTCGAACGGTGCAATGGCACAGATCGCTCCGACTGGGCATAATCTTCGTTGCTATGGATGGAAGGCGGTGGGTCTGGGGTGGTACCCTTCATACTCTCTGTACAAGCAAGCAGTCAACAACAGACAGCTTTAGAGGCGGAGTTGCGCACGCACCAAAGTATAACGCCATCTTCTCGCTCACTTCGGGAGTTTTGCTCCGCAGAATGTGCGGCGTAAACTCGCTCACTTCGACCTCCTGCATTGCCATTTCGGTATATTTTGTTCTCGTTTGTTACAGTCACAAAAGCGATCAAGAAGTCAAGTCTAGTAAGGGTGGAAAGTCAGCATACATGCTGGGTATATGGAATGTGAGATGCCCCAACAAACGTACCGGTAAGAGATTAAAAACGAGATAGCACAATCGGCAAAGGCCGCTTCAAGCGTTGGAATGAGATCCTGTTTCCGAGCACTGTAAAGGGTGTAAAGTTGAGAAGGGTGGAATGCAAGAGAGCTTTAGACGTGACTGTGGTGAAGGATGTTCAAAGTAAGGGGGGTTGCAAGACGGAGGGGTGCGTTCTACACGAGGCCTTTAGCGGGAACTGACCCCAGCGAACGGGGGAAGAGCGTAGATGTTCGTTCACACGTGGCCCTAAGGCGGTGATTTGATTCCGATGAGGGCCAGAAGCCTGGAAGCGAATCCTGGAATTCAGCGGAACGTGAATTCAAAGGGGTGATTGCGGTCACGCGTGGGTCACAGCCCTCTTGGCTCAGCGATGGCGGCGGCGGCGATGGGGAGCCTTTTGTTCCACAGGAAGAGAGGGTGGTTTCATGGCAGGGCGATCTGAGCGAGGTATTTGAAGTACTGGCACGTCTGGGTTAGATTATCCTGATGTTGAGGGTCCTTCCTTTCCTCTGCACCGCCGCCAGCACGACCGTGGTCTCGTCCTGCAAGCCAATCGGTACGCTGCCTATTCGATCGCCCTTCTCAAGGGCTCCAGATACAGACTCGGTATGTCTCTCCTGCAACATGTACGCGATGGGGATGATGGGCTGGATCAACTTGTTTCAGGTCCCTTGGACTGCTCAGATCTGTGGGGTATCACGTGTTGATCGATTGTAAAGGCCGCCCGGCAAATGCCTGGAGCGATAGAAGATGTTCTTCCTTCCGTACCGGTATGCAGGGCCTGGCCGTCGAGGAGCCGGTGCGAGAGCTCCACAGACGTCCGAGAAAATAGAACCAGCAGAATGATAATCTCCAAGGGCATTTTGAGGTGCAGGTCGAAATGGCGATCTCGTTCTACAGTATGTGGTGGATTGCAGTTCAGCGTTGAATGTCTCCTGAAACAGCAGCAACCTGAATCGAAGAAGGTTACAGGGCATTCCATCCCAGGCTGACACGCTTTCGTTGCCAGCTTCTGCTTAGTCAGCAATCTGTCGTCCGCTTCGCGCGTACTTACGCGCCGCTGTCTGAGCCCGATCGGTCTAAGGATCCCTAGCCCGGCGTAGGCGCAGTCTGCTGTGCGAGACAACCGTGGTTGTTCAACATCTACCATATCTGGGAACTCTATATGCTGCCCCAGGAGTGTAGGATTCGCCATAGGAAGGATATCTCCAACAAGCATCGACCATGTTCCGCAACCTGCTGAGCCCGCTGCGCTCAGCGGGGTTCGAGAACCTCAACCCACTTTCCCCACGTTCCGGCACACCTGGACTAACGGCCTCTCGGTCGGGCTCTCCCGACCTGGACGAACCCGAGGACTTCGCCCACGATGTCCGAGTCGATATCATGCGCCGATCAGCGGAGGAGCTGAAGGAGAGTGCGGGATCGCTTGATCTGCAAGCGCTCACGGAGGTGCGCCGAATCCGCACGTCCGGTAGCGGGGTACTAATCTACACGTAAGCTGCTGGAGATCCTAAGACGAGTTATGGTGGAAGACATCTCGACTGTGGCGATCTTCCTGGAGCTGGACGGACTGCTGGGACTGCTCAGCGCGCTGCAGGTCGTATGCGCGCAAGTGCAGACGATACCGAGCCCGACTCGGAAGGGAGCCACACTGTCCAACCAGAACACGCCCTTCGAGGCCGTGAGATCAGCTCTGCAGGTATTGGATTGTGTTTTAAGAGTGCGAGAGGGTCGTATAGGGTTCCAGGTGCGCCCTACCCCATACTTGATGGAAACGGACGATAATTGATAGCATATATGCAGGCTAATATCGGATGGGATACCCTTACCTCCATGCTCATCCCGCTCGCGGAGGTTCCAACCATCTCCGCGCCCCTACTCGGTGCTCTCCTCTCCCTCTCTCTTTCGGATTTCACCCCTTCCCGGCTGGAGTTCTTCACCGCCTCTGCGGCGCCTTCGTCCAACCCCTTCGCGACCGCTGTCTTGCGCAACCCCGAAGCAGTCAGCACAATGCTGGCGCTCCTACCCAGCTTGTCCGCGTTCTCGGAAAGAGCAGCTCTTGCAGGCGCACTCTTGCAACTCGCTCAGAGTAGCCAGTTTAATCTCGCAGCCATGGCTCAGCCAGAGATCGATCTTCTCGGTCAGCTCACCCAGCTGATGTTCCCAACTCCGGGAACCGTGCAGTCTCCCTCATCTCTCTCAGCGACCAACTCACCAAGATCTTTGCTGTCGCCGAAGCCGGGATACACGTTAGATGAGAACCTTCGACCCCTCCTACAGAAGCTCATCAAACTGCTGCTACGGACGTCCTGCTCTGTCGCCAGTGCTCGCATGCTCTTTGAGCGGGCAGTCAAGCCGGGGAAAGAGCAAAGCATCGATACCGAGGTGCTGGAAGTCCTTGCGGACGGCTGCGATACGATGACAGATGGTTTTGGCTGGCCTGCGTTCTTGGCGCTTGGGGATGGTACGGCTCAGACCGTTGTCGATAGAGCAATTGGAAGCAATGGCTTCACCTTTCTCGTATGTCGTATATGCATCTACAACCACCACGGATCACGTGCTAATCGGTGGGCAGTCCTGGATCTACCTCCCAAAAATAAACACCATGGCTGAGACCAGCCGCACGTTCGTGACCCTTTCTCCAAACCCACCCGTCTCATCCCGGTTCTCAATTCGACTGTCCATTCGTGCGGACGGCTCGCTGACATACGAGACATCGTCTTCTAAAGGAGCCGTGCGATTCAGCAAGAGTCGGATCAGACGAGGTGAATGGGTCCAACTGGGTTTGGCGCATTGGAAGGCAGATCCTAAGGGGGAGTCGAAATGCTGTATGTATCCATCGGCCACATTTATTGAGGTCATTCCAATAACTCTCTTGCATATAGACGTCTTCCTTAACGGTCATCTAACTGAGTCTATCGCTACTCCATTCCCAAAATTACCGTCCTCTTTGCAGTTCCAACTCGGATCACCCGCGACCAACTCATCAGATTCATCATCAAGCACCGATGTCTATGTCGGCCCCACCCATCTGCTTTCCTATCCGCTCGCGGATGAGATGTTCATGCTCCCTCGCATCCTCGGACCGCACTACACCGGCAAATTCCAAGCCGGACTAGTACGGTTTTTGACGTATGCAGCTGCTACCGGGTTGAATGTCCATTTGGCCGCTGCGGCTGAGAGCAAGAGTGATGCTGGGAAGAGCGGATCAAAGGGCAAGGGTAAGGAAAAAGACACTAACACTGCCATCGTCAAGGCTTTGCGGGATGGTTTGCATCCTGAAGGTGCCACGGTTCATGTCATGGTTGCCGCAAGATCCTTCTCTGAAGACGATAGCGACGCAGCTACCGGTACGACCGTGTCGAAAACGAAGTGGTCGCTTGAAGCAGATGCTCGTGTGGTGAGCCTGTTACCGTTACGCTCCGCCGCCTATGCGATCGGTGGCGCCAGTCTGGGCCTCCGGCTCATCCAGCTTGCAAAGACGGAGCCCGAATTGCTCGCTGCTATGCGAACTCTGCTGGGCATCCTTGCTTACAGCTGGCGAAACAGCGAGGAGCTGGAATCCTACAGTGAGCATGTTGGAACCCCAAATATACCTTCATGCTCATGCTGCGGCCAGATGGATATGATGTCATCGCGAATCTGCTTAGGAGGAAGCCTGCTCTCGTTAGCGAGGCCGTTCTTAACGTGATCTTGACGTTTGTTGGAGTTGACAGGCAGGATAAAGAGTACGAACGAGTCCCATACCTGTGCGAACAAGCTAACGAATATCTCAGCCGCTGTCTCATCGTCAATACAGTGGCTTACCGAGCGCTACTGCTTGACTTTGATCTATGGGCCCGCACAGCCCTACCTGTACAACGCGCATTCTTATCTCATTTTGGCTTACTGGTCGCCTCTACCACTCATCGCCGGTTCAACATTAAGCATCGTTTTGCAAAATTCGGCATTATCCGCCTCCTCCTGCATAGTCTCCGTTTCACCGCATACCAAGACGAGATCATACCCGACGTAATAGAGGCAATACGAGCGTTCATTCTATATCATTTCTCCGCGGAGCATACCATCAAACCCCTTGTTACCTACCTGATCGCAAATCTACATCCTGGTACGTCATCTAGCAACTCCGAGTCCTTGCCTGCCTTGCATGATTCGCCGCTCACCTCGTCACAGAATCAGAATCAGTCATTTCACCCTTGTCAATGATATCCACGCAATTAGACAACTCCAAAAGCTTCAGCAAGGCAATGAAGATCTTCGACATGCTTCTTTCTGTTCTGCACTCGTACGACCACCTCGTCAAATTCAACGCCTCCCTCAATGCATCTCTTCCTGTCCATCGACTCGCCCTGCTCCTCCTTGGAGAGGATCCATCCCCTGACATCGCCGCCCGCGTATTGACTCTCTTAGCCCTCATCAACCGTATCTCCCCTACCTTCACCCGCAAGTTCGAGCTGATCCATGGCTGGCTCGTCTTGCGCCATGTACTGCCCTCGTGCTGGGACTCCCAAGTTCAGAAAGCGGCCTTCGATCTTCTTCTCGGTCGGATAGAGCTAAGCACCAAACAACCACAGGAGCCATCTCAAGACGCTTATTACTGCCTCTCCGTCATGCCTGCAATACTCGCAAGCTTCTTCATCAATGTGGAGCGTTCTGCCACCGGGGTCTCCTCGCCCACGGATACGGGTACGTCTGATGTATAGGATTCATTGGCCGGAAACTGACTTGCTTGTTCAAAAGAGGATGTCTCCGAGTCCTTGGCTGACGCTCTACTGGAACTCCTCGACAGCCACCCCCAGCTGTTCCGCTCCAAGAACGTGGTCTCCCTGTTCACACAGTTCGCTCATAACACACTCTCTGTTCTCCCTCCCAGCCAAGACCAGCAACCGCTCAGTCGCAGCCTGGTTGACAAATTGACACACCTAACAGTTATGTGTGCGTTTTCAAGGCCTATCTTAAGCAAGTACTGTCTAACTATGTACACAGTGTCTCTTGATGAGCGGATTGCTACGGCTCAAAGACATGAGGCACGTGACACGCGCCGTTGGTGACCTGGAAGACTTCAGTCTAACCAGATTCTTTAGTTAACACGATTACTGCAAGCACTGCACTCTCCAGGTTCCAACTCGACCACTCCTCAATCAACTCCAAAATCTGCCAAAAGCATCGATACGCATGGATTGGGTACCGTGCAGACCTCGTTTGCACGTACAGCAACCCTGCGAGCAAGCATTCGTAAGGTTGATAAAGATCGAACGAGGGCACGGCTTCAGGACGAGTGAGTTTCTTCCACCGCCCTTCTTCAATGCTCATTACATGTCCCGCAGTCGCGAGTGGCGAGAACAAGTCGACCAACAGACCGCTTGGCGGACGGCGACTGACTTCGACCGAGGACTCTGGATAACCGAGTGTGCGGTGCGCACCTGGAAGATTGACGAGACCGAAGGCCCGTTCCGCACAAGGTACGCACAGTTCACAGCTGGAGTATCTTACTGAACGACCACCCAGAAAAAAGCTGGAAGCCATGGAGGAACAGCAAACCCCTGCGCAAACGAAGAACGGACCGACAGATACTTCTGCGCTACGTACTTCAGTAAGCGATCGACGTGTTACGGCAATGGATCTCGACGACTCGGCTTCGACAACGCAGCCGGAGCTACCACCTTGGAACGATAACGACTCCAATTTATCCCCTGGTATGCAATGAGTAATTCTTATGGCCGGGTTTAGCTTATGAGCTCTCTAGACCCGAAATTAGAGGATGAGCTTGTCGAGGATAAACATCGCCGGGTTCGACGATACCTCTCCGCCGGAGATGTGGTGCACGCAATATACAATGTCTATAGGATCGTTGGCATCGATTCCTCGCGTGAGTGTCCATGATGTCATTTTACTTCACATTCACTGAGAGGCCTTACAGCCGGACTTCTGATCCTCGGGAAAACACATCTCTATCTATTGGAGGGATTGATAGAGAGTAAGGACGGTGAAATTATCGATGCGCGAGACGCACCGAAGGACTTGCTAGCCATTCCCTCTGGAACAATCGTGGAGCTGAAGAAGCACAGACCGGCCGATAAATGGTGATGAATAGTGGTATTCGCATCATACAATTTCGGCTGATCTTCATCCAGGATCTACGACGACATTGCCGCATTGAGCAAAAGAACATGTTTGTTCCGGTGAGCTTCGCTCCGTCTCCAAACCGCCTGCTGGGACTCAATCATGTACAGAGATGTGGCGTACGTTTCACGTCTAGTTTCTAGTACCCCGGCTCTGATCCACCAATGTACAGACTCGAGTTGTACCTGCGGGACAATCGAAGTCTTCTCCTTGTGTTTGAAAACAGTCCCGCAAGACAGGCCGCCTTCTCCCGCATCGGAGCATCTCGGTCTGGGAAGGCGCCCGCAGAGACCACATCGGCCTTTCCCCTGCGGACGCCTTTGGTGACGGCCGTTAGCGCGGTAGGCGCCCGGCTCTCAATGGTTGGCACTGGACGAGCAGAACTGGATACCGCCACTCGCAAATGGCAGGCGCGAGAGATCTCCAATGTACGGTGCCATCTCCGGCTGACGTCTCGGATGACTAAACCGCCCCTCTGCAGTTTGCGTATCTGGCTATCATAAATCAAGCAGCAGGCCGTACGCCGAATGGTGAGTTTCTCCCTCCTAATTGGAACCGATGGCTGATTTGCCCCTAGACATCACTCAGTAAGCCTTGATGCGACCACGCGACTTCTACTGACCATGTATGCGTGTGACAGGTATCCTGTCTACCCGTGGGTTTTGCAGGAGTATGATGCCGCAAAGCTGGACCTGACCGCTCCTGCCACATTTCGCGATCTCACGTGCCCCATGGGCGCTCTTACACCGGATAGGTATGTATTCTGCTATCAACCGTCGTTCACTTCTCAGCAAGCTATCCCAGGAGGAGTGCTGCTATCGAGCGCTATGACGCCCAAATGGGAGATCAACCATTCCATTACGGTACGCAGGGCTTGCCGGCCATTCCATCATCGCTTATACCTCATTCAGGCACACACTTCTCGTCATCCATGATCGTTTGCCACTTCCTACTTCGGCTCCAGCCCTTCACGAAGATGTTCCAAGAACTGCAAGGCGGCAATTTCGATCTCGCGGAACGCCTCTTCAGAGATGTAGGGAAGGCTTGGTCTTCCGCTGCGCACGAAAGCCGTGGAGATGTCCGAGAGTTGATACCGGAGTTCTTCACTTGTACGTCCTACATGCCAGACGATCTTCCAAAGATCTTAACGCGTTATTCAGGTCCCGAATTTCTGCAGAACGTGAACAATCTCGACCTTGGGACCCTGCAATCAGGTGAGAAGGTCGGAGATGTGACTCTGCCCGCTTGGGCCATGAAGGATCCCCTGCTGTTCATCGCCATCCATCGGCAGGTAAGCTCGAAAGATAGGTTTATTGTTCCTGACTAATTGAGCATTTGTCAGGCTCTTGAGGTCAGTAGTATTCGGGAGAGCCGCCAATCAACCGCTCATCTTGGTTCCAGAGTGATCATGTATCCAAATGCTTGCCGCGCTGGATCGACCTCATCTTTGGGTAAGACATGCCTTCGTAAACTATAGGTCTGTTTGTTAAGCTCTTATTTCAGAGTAAAGCAGAAGGATGTGGCCGCCCTCAATGTCTATCATCCATTGACGTACGAAGGAGCCATAAGTAAGTGATCTTAGCCAGATATGAAGCGCATCTAAAGGTCGCAGATCTGGAGACCATTACCGACGCTTGGGAAAGGGAGGCTACCGTTGGCGCTATCCACAATTGTAAGCCTGTATTGCTCGGCGCATGTGCGGAGCTCATCTGTTTCCAGTCGGACAAACACCGCGGCAAGTCTTCAAGCATACACATCCTGATCGATACCTCGATGGGAAGACAACGTTACCACTGGGAACGCCTTACGGTATTGCAGAAGATTATGAGGCACTGAAGCAGGGAAATGCAGTTGGAAAAAGTGCGGATTTGAACCTACAGCGCTGCACTCTAAGCTAATCATCAAGATTTAGAGACGGCTGACCCGGTGGATGGACTGTATATCGATACTGTCGCGGAGCGAATAATTGCCTGTCCACCACAGAAGCGCTTCGTACCACAAACGCCGCATGAACACGTAGAGTGGTCACTTTCGACGCACTCTGTCTCGTTCTACGTCGATCGAAAACTCGCACACATAGAAGAGGAAACCCCAATCACTGTGGCCGAATTTTACGACAACCGAGTTCTCGTGACCGGGAGCGACGACTCTACGGTATCGATCTGGCGAATTGTCCGTGGTGACCGGTCTGGGCTGCGACTTGTCGGAAGTATGCGAGGCCACCATGGTCGTGTCAACTGCATTGCAACCTCTCGTGCTTGGGCGATGGCCGTTACGGGAGCTGCTGACGGCTTGGTCATCGTATGGGACGTTAACCGAGTGCGCTATGTAAGGTCGATGGCGCATGAGACCTCGGTGGACCACGTCACCATAGGGCCTAATGTGAGCGTGTTATGTTTCTGCCAGTTCAAGTCAATGCTGACTCGATTTCAGGGCGAAATCGCCTCGTCATCCAGGACAGCCGTCTCCCTCCACACAATCAACGGCCAACACATCGCCTCCTTCAGACCACTGGAGCCCATCACCTGCCTCGCCTTCCACGAACGAGAGTACAGCCCCGTACCCGTCCTAGCCACCGGATGCGCAGATGAGATCAAGCTCTGGACGTGGAATGCCACTTCAGCCGATGAGCAGGGGAAGGCCGTTTGGAAGTTTGCGCCGTTGAGGACGATGAAGTGTCGCAAGGCCGCTGGGTCGGGTGCGACGGTTACGGCACTTCAGTTCATCGGGTACGTGATTTGTCTTCTGGAGGAGGTGAATACTGGCTGATGACTCGCAGCGAGTCGTTGTATCATGGAGATAGTGAAGGTTGCGTGTATACGTGGGTCTTCCCTGAATAGGGGGAAGTGCAGTGCGCTAAAGTCAGGAGAATGTTCTGTGGAGGGTCGAGCATTCTCGAGAGCAGAAATTGCATGGGCGTTGGTTGGAGGGATTTCGTGTACACACCTTGTTGTATGTAATTATGGTAACCATTAATGCGACGACTACAAACCGGCGTGCTCTGAGAGGGCGGAAGGATCAGGCTGACATAATGTAACAATACGACGTCAGAGGACCCTTGTACTCGGTCCGATCGTCCCTACCGTCGCATCCCCATCTATCACTCCACCACAACGCGACGCACTCTCTTCAATACTGCTAGCAAAGCACTCTGCTCTAACACAAACGACCACCATTCTCCGCCCAACCTCTCCCAGACTCCTCCGCCGCCTCCCAACATCCCTCAACCGGCGCCCAATGTCCTCCCTCTCCCTCCCCCAAGCCCTGCAGCCCCTGCAGCCCCTCTTCCAACGCTCCCCTCCGCCCCCACTCGCCCCCAGCAAACCCTTCAACCCCTCCCTCACCCCTGCCATCGACGCCCTTTCCTCCCAGTACCCTCCTTCGGTGATTGCGGGTCTGCATTTACTGAATGATGATATTGCCCGGGCGCATGAGGTCGCCCAGGCGCATGAGGGGGAGGGGAGCGCGGATGTTTGGCATGCTTGGTTACATAGGCGGGAGGGGGATTATTGGAATTCGTCTTGGTGCGTTTGTCTACCATAAACTAAGTTCTGATCCCCTGTCCCTTTGCCGTTCTCGAACTCCTCTTCGGCCCCTCCCGCCGTACCTCCTTCTCTCCGCCATCCTTCCGTCGCTACTTCTCCACCCCTCCTTCCCACCCCTTCTCCGCCCTCCTAGCCGCGTCTTTCGTCTCCTTCCCGGGTTTCCCTTGCAGAATGGCGTGCTGAGACGTCTGGCACAGGTGGCTCTCCCGCGTCTCCCACCCCCTCCTCCTCCAGCTAGCCAACACCACCTCCCTCCCCCGCGCGAGGCAAGAAGCAAAGTCCTTCGTCTCTGCATGCGAGAAAGTGGGGAAGGGGAGGAGCGAGGGCGATAAGTTGGAGGAAATGCAGTATGAGCAGATGAAGAGGTTGGTGCTTTGGGATGTGGAGGGGAAGGGGGAATGAGCGGGGAGTGTCGCGGCGCGCGTCGAGCTGGCGAAAGGGATAGGAGGTTGAGGAGGTTGGTGTATGCGGGCTGTTTTGTTGACTGCGTGTGGGTGTTTGCGGGGTGTTTTGTTGGCTGGGGGTTGTATGATCGGAATGTTGTGTTTTAGCGCTTAACGGTTGATATGTTCTTGTATATGATGTCTTGCCCGCGATGCCGTGTCTGGCAGCTCGATGTCGGCGCTTGTATCGCCTTGCCCGGAACGAGCGATCGAGAGACGCTGCCCTTCTGTCCGATCCCACGATCATCACGCACCCTCCAACCCCTTCTCAAGCGCCTCCAACCCCTCCCTAACCCTCTCCACGTCCTCCCCCAGCTCCTCCAACACCCTTTTATCCTTCAACACCAACGCATCTCGCACCGCCTGGACATACTCTTTCGTCTTCCTGACTGCATCCTCCAGTGCTGGGTCGGTTGGAGGTTGTGATGCACTTCCGCTTGTAGCGGAGGAGGAGCGGAGCGAGTCCGGGAATGGCCGGGGGAGGAGAGGGAGGTCGGCCGCTGGGTCTAGGATTGGCGCAGAGGCGGGGGGCATGGTCGTTGTCCTCACCGCAATTCCAGTGATCGACTTCACTGATCAGAGTGATGAGTCTTGCGGATGAGACCTCGTTCCCTGCTCTCGACTTTGTCTGGGAAAGTCGTCCAGATCGATCACGGGGCAAAAGGTGATAAGAAGAAGAAGGAACGCGATGATCTGACGCACGTGCACCCTCCTCTGCTTGGGTGCTTAGTCAGCAGAAGATGGCTTGGCAGGTGACAAGGAGACCGTGCTATGGAGACTCTGTTCACTGGGTCTACGAAAGGTATCCAAGCGGCAAGATGTGGTACAGTTCCTCGTAACGACATCGTTAGATTATTTGTAGTGGGAGAACAGACCGCCTCCAGGGACTCCACGACGGGCAACCTCGGACGAAATGAGCAACGACGATCAATCGCAACCCGTATAAGAACGTGGTTTGAGTTTTGACTGATATATCAGCCAACTCTTCACAACTCTCTCGCCCGCTAAAGTCCGCCCTGTACGAGACTGTGTCTCACCATCTTGCCCACCCCAAGGCGGCTGAAGCGATTCCAGCTATTTTGGTCCTTTCCTTCCAAACAAGGCGAACTGCCAAAGTGACGTGTTCGCTTCCGGCCCTTCTCCCCGATCGAGCGACCGCTTACCTAATCCGAGCTGTTTGTGGGGTGACGTCTCCCTGCCATCCAACTATCCAACGACCTCGACGCCCACGGCACAGACGACAAACAACTCAACTACCCATCGCTCGATGTCGGCCTCGCTCCCTCCGGCGCTACAGGCGCTGTTTAAGCGTAATCACCCGCCGCGGCCTGATGAGGACGAGGAGGACGATTCCGGGGAGAACGAGAACAGATATGGGGAGAAGGGGGTGAACGGCGTTGATGATGATGATGACGACGAGGAGGAGATAGACGAGGAGGACGAAGATGGGCAGATGGAGAGCCTTACGAAGCAGCTTGCGGACACTGCGGTCGGGGTGAGGGAGATGAGCAAGCAGCTTGGTGCGTCCTTCTCTGGCTTGCGTAGGGTGGATGGGAGGAGGCTGATTGTTTGGCGGTGTCAGGGAGGGTGAGAGTGCGGAGTAATATCCAGAACGTCTTGATTGTTACGAAGGCGAGGGATAACCGGCTCGTGAAGCTGACAAGGCAGCTCGCACTCTACCTGATGCTCAAGCCTCGTGAGAACGGGCGCGGGTTGACAGTGTACGTCCTCCTTCCCCCGCGCATACAGGCGTGATACTGATTGTTTCGTGGGTAGATACGTCGATGCTCAACTACGCAATTCTCGCCGCTTTGATGCAGAAGGCATTGAGCGGGACCACCCCGAGCTGTTCGCCCCTGTCCAGCGACGCCGATCATCCAGCGCCACCTCGCTCGTCTCCCTCTCGGACGGGAACGGCGGTTCCTCCCGCTCGTCCGCCGGCGGCGGGGGCGGCGGCAGTGGAACAGCTAGCGAACCGCTCCCTCCTCGCCGACGAGACCGAGACGAAGGCCAGCTCCGATACTGGACAAGCGAGATGTGCACGCGTTCTCCGCACCTGTTCGACTTTGTCGTCACTCTCGGCGGGGACGGCACTGTCCTGTTCACTTCCTGGCTCTTTCAGCGGATCGTTCCCCCCGTCTTGCCGTTCGCACTTGGCTCACTGGGGTTCCTGACAAACTTCGATTTTGCGGAACATGAGCAGGTTATGGACAGCGTGATCGATTCGGGCATACGGGTGAACCTGCGTATGCGGTTCACTTGCACGGTCTACCGGTCCACGAACCGGGATGCGCTCGGGGGCGTCTCCGGTCCCTTGGCAGGATCAAGCGTGGGGAAACAGCGAGCGATGAAAAAGGGAAGCACGGGCGAGATAATCATGAAGTACAACGAGGCAGAAGCGTGGCAAGCCCTCGAGGCGGGCTTTTCGCATAATCACCCGCCGCTGGGTACGGGATGCGGGAAGGATAAGGAGATTACGTGTTTGTCGACGAAGCCGGTGGAGACGTTCGAGATTCTGAATGATCTGGTTGTGGATCGCGGGCCGAGTCCGTATATGAGCATGTTGGAGCTGTTCGGTCCGTCCCTCTCCCTCTCCCTCTCGCTCTTCCTCTAGATCTTGTTTGCATCAATGCTGACTATCTGCGCAACAGCGGACGAACACCACCTGACGACCGTCCAAGCCGACGGCCTAGTCATAGCCACCCCGACAGGATCGACCGCCTACTCCCTCTCCGCCGGAGGCTCGCTCGTCCACCCCGAGATCCCCGCCTTGCTCATCTCGCCCATCTGCCCACATACGCTCTCTTTCCGCCCGATGCTTCTGCCAGATAGTATGGAGCTCCGGATCTGTGTCCCGTACAATTCGCGCAGTACAGCCTGGGCGAGCTTTGATGGTCGGGGTCGAGTGGAGCTGAAGCGTACGTCTACCTTTCTTACGCGCAAAGAACGTTGCTGATGTTGGGCGCGCAGAGGGAGACCACATCAAAGTGACCGCTTCGCGCTACCCGTTCCCAACCGTTTGCGCAGACAAACAGTCCACAGACTGGTTCCACGCTATCTCCCGCACGCTCAAATGGAACGAACGCGAGCGGCAGAAATCCTTCGTCGTCGTTGAGGAAGCCCCGGACCCACGGACGGGAAAACGTTCGGGCCCGGCAAAAGAGAACGGGGATACGACCAAGCTTCCTGGGTCGCCGGGTCCCGCGAGTCAGGCGCCTAGCACTGCTCCTGTGAAAGAGGAGGAAGAGGAGGACGATGATGATGGGCAGTTTGACATCGACGACTCTTCGGGCGATAAGCAGCCGGGGGTCGATACAGCTCCACCCTCAGCAGGGAGCAGTACCTCCCTCTCTCAACTGGGCACAGCGGGGCAAGACGTGGAAGTTTCGCTGCCGGAGCAACTGGCATTCATCGACGTTGGACCTCCGCGCCACAGGGCGGCATCAGGAGGACACAGTAGCGGGATCCAGACTCCTGGCCGGTACGCGGGCCCCGCAGGCCCAGCGAACCACCCACCGCGCAGTGTGCTGCTCCAACAACGCGTCCACGGCGGGCAGCAACATCACCTCCGAGTCGGCACCTCCCACGCAACGCACGAGAAAGACTTTGCCTCCCCCACCACCTCAGACGGCCAGCAGCAACACACCGATACGCTCCGCACGCCCCGCCCAGAAGGAAGAACGTTCATAACCGCTTCGGGCGGTGCGGCTGCCGGGCTTGTTCCTAGCCCCCCACCATCGGCATCGGCATCGGCGAGGAGGGCGCCCCAGAAGAGGGAGCAGAGTGTGGGGAGGAGGGCGTTTGCGGTTTATGGGCATGATGAGAGTGATTCTGGGACGAGCGGGAGCGAGGATTAGACCGAGCCTGGGCTAGCTGCGTGGCGAGGGTGGACCAACTGTGTCTGTATGGCGGTTGGTGGAAGGTGGTGTTGAGGAAGAGGGAGAGGGAAAGATACCTGCGTGTTCCGGCTGGCTTCATTATTCTTACCCGTTTATATTTGTTACGTGCGCAAGACTGCAGGAAGCTTGACGACTCCATAGAGAAATTGTATCATCATGACTGAACGAGTGAATAAACACAGTTATTTGACGCGCATCCTCGCTGTCGTCCATGAGCTTTGCCTTGCCCGATCTCGGAAACCAAGCAGGAGAAAAGCATTCGCATTCTACGTAAACAGGTCGTGAACAGCAAAGGTAAAGAGTACAACAACGCCCCCGGAGCGTTTTTACGAAAGACAAGCCAAACCAAGAAATCAACCTAATCGCAGCCAAGCGGAGAACAAGAGAAAAGAAAAGTCAACTTCCAGCATTACAAACCCGAAGCACCCACGACTCTCCGGATACCACCCGTTCAGAGACATGAGAAGCAGCGGTAGGAGTTCAGACGGCGGCGGCGTCATCCTCGTCCGCCTCGTCCTGCTCGTCAGGCTCAAGCACGAGCCCAAGCGCACCTTCACCTCCCACCACCACCACCTGCTCCGCATCCCTCCCCTTGCGCACCAACGTCGGCTTCCCCCTCACAAGAGGCCCAAGCAGCGCGAACCTCAACCCTATCACTCCTCCGAGCGACACCCCATCCCCACCCCCATCCCCATCCCCATCCCCCTCCTCGCTCAGATCTTGCGACCCATCAGAGGGTTTAGGAAGGTCGAACGACGTATCAGGCGACGGGGCGAGCACGTTCACCAGGACGTCATGTTCCTCTTCCGTGAGCTCAGGCAAGAGGCGACGTCTTTTGAGCGGTGGCGGGGAGGTGGGAGGGGGAGAGGTACGGTTCAGGTTCAGGTTGAGGAGTGGTTCGGGCGTGGGGCTGCCCGAGGTAGCTTGGGCTTCTTCCTCTGAGTTGGCGGGGGTGGGGGAAGTGAGTTGGAGGGGGGTGAGGGCGTGCTCTAGGGAGAGGGTGATGCTGGTTGGTGGGGGAGGAGAGGGGGTGCGGAGGTCGACAGCCGCGGCACGCGTACCAAGGCCGACACCCTCGGATGCAACATCGGCAGGCGAGGTCGGGCTTGAAGTATATGCATGTGGGGAGAAAGGCGAATCGAACATCAATCCCAGTCCCCTCTCCTCCGCCACACCGCTAAATATATGCGCATTCTCCTTCTCCTCGCTCTCCCGCTCCTTCCCATTTTCAATCACATCGAAGCGTTTCACCCTCTTCTCCGGCGATTCATCCGATCGAGCAGGCGTACCCCATAGCCCCCTCCTCCGCTCCGCAGGAGAAAGCCACGAGCCAAAAATCTCGCTCGGCAGCCCAGGGCTCGCACCCACTCCCACTCCTACACCTACAACACCTTCTCCGACCAGATCGTGAGGTGTAGAGATAGTAGAGAGGGGAAGAGTGCGGTCGAATAGGTTTGGAGTGAGGGGTGAGACGGTGGGGAGGTCTATAGGTCGAGTGCGGCCGGGGAGGGGTAGAGCGGGGGAGTCCTTGGCTGCGGCTGGTGTGGATGGGAGGTTGTGGGATGGGCTGACGTCCGAGGTTGGGTAAGGACGTTTGAGCGGTGAGGAGTTGTTCGTTTTTCTTGGAGCTGGGAGATGCAAGTTCGGCGACCTCGCACTGAGAGGGCTTGCTTTTTCAGTCGGGAGGAGAATAGCGTCGAGATTTTTCATACCTAGCACAAACCAATTAGCATACATCCACCTCGGACGGATGCGGAAGAGGGGGGACGTACTGCCACTCCTCCCTGCTTCGAGCAAGGGTGTGCGGGGATGAGGCTGCGGATGAGCTGAGAGAGCACGGCGACGTTTGCCTCTGCTGGCTAGGGGCGATGAGCGTGGTGAGGGGGAGGCAAGCTGTGTGGGCGAGGGGGCGGGCGAAGGGCGCCAGGGCGAGGGGCTGAGGGTGTACATCTTTCCTTGCTGTCGTTGTTGGGGTTGAGGTGGTAATGGACGAGAGATAAGGATGGTAGTGAGTTGGAGGTTGGGTTGAAGATGGAGATGGGGGTGGGGGGGGTGAAGAGATGAAGTTAAAGCGGTTAAATGAAGGCGTCGAACTGGTCCAACAAGTCGAACGATGTTGAGCGCGACGCGTCCAATCACGCGCTCTCCGTCGCGTGCCCGTCCAACTTCCGCAGAGTAGAGTTAACACGCCTGTGCCTCACTTCAGCTCTACAGGAGAATGCCAGCAAGGACGTAAGAGCCGTAAGACCAACGGCAGCGAGCAGGAGGAGGAAGATGAGAAGGTAGGAATGGGGAGAGAAGGTGCGAGAGCTGCAGGTGACGGGACGCGTCCAACTCTACTCTTGGTTCATGTCCCTCCAGGACCCCGGAGATATTACGTAATGGGTAAAATTGGGGTCCTGGGCCTGGACCGTTCGGGAAGGAAGGTCGATTGAACGCTGTTTGTGCTATACTTAGTCTCGTTAGTGGTTTTGGCTTCTTCAGTATGTGATTGGGAAAGGGATGATTGGGTTTGAGACTGGCGTTCTTGTTGTTTGATACTGAGAAGTTATTTGTGGTTTGGCGATTCGAAGTCCAACCGAGTTCTGGACGAAGGATGTGCGTTCGTCTGTCTGGGTGCAGACGTGCTTCTTCTTAGCCTGTGGGTCTGGCGTCTTGCTACGCTCTGGTACGAAGCGGAATTGAAGTACGATGTTGTGTAGGACTTGTTCCAGACAAACAATCTCACACTAGGTCCAATCGGCGAGAGTCAAAAGCCCTAGGGAATGTCTCAACATATCCAGGATGGGTTCCAGGTCAAAGTGCGAGAAACGGTGTCAAATCACCATGCCGAGCAAACAAAGGATCAGTCCCCTACTTCTTTACTTCCCATTTTTACGTGCACGCATCAGTTGTCGAACAAAAATCCTCCGCTTGTAACAAATAGTCGATAACTGCCAAGAACAAGAGCCACACCAGAACTCGTGCAGGAACGGTTTCCTCTTAACCAATCACGGCTCCCTCCCAGCCCAACCGGACCCAAACTCTATTCCTCAGGGCCCACCCCCACCACGCGTCCGCCCATTCCAAATCGAACCCGTTTTCTGCGCGTCTGATCCTTACATTATTGCATTGCATTGGCTATTCAGAAACAGCCCTGCTACATCCTCCTATAGCTACCAGGAATAGGGGTAAGAGGGGGTTGATATTATCAGTGCATCGCCCTCGCCCATACCTACCACGCTCCAGCCCAGCCAAGGAGAGATCGGGCATTAGGGCGGACTTGATCCACCTCCCCGCACCTTGCAACTCGCCAAGACACGAACTTGAAGCCGATCGGCAGCTTTGCACTTCGAACAGTCACACACAACTCCCCACATCTTCACCTCTCACCTACCTCATACCGTCGACCTGCGCAGTCGATCATCCTCATCTCACACCTCACACCTCACACCCACCCCCGCATTCAGCATCATCATCACTGCACCGCCGCACCCGCCTCGCCTTCGCCCTGCTGCTGCCGACACACCGCTTACCCGGCATACCAAAGCAACGCTGGCCGACCGACACGCTCAACGGCAGCAAACGCGTGCCAGTGCCAGTGCCAGTGCCGCGCACTCTCTTTCCCTGTCCGTCGCCGTCTCACCTCCCTCATCCTCAATCTCCCTATCAACCTCCTCAACCTCGCCAACCTCCGCTCAGAGCGCGGGCAGGCAGTCGACATCGTTGCACGCTCCGAGGCCGTCTGTACCTATACTTGGCGGAACCGGGAGTGGGAGTGGGAGTGGGTTCGGGAGCGGGAGTAGCCTATACCTGCCGTTCAGACGACCATCGCCGGCGTTGAGCGCACATTCCTCCCTCTCTGCTCGATCCCATCACTCGCACCAGTCACACAACTCCCAGCAATCCCAGCACTCAGCCTCCCAAAGGTCGCTCCGCTCCGCGTCTGCCTCTGCCTCTACAGTTCCCAACCACTCGCCGACCTCCGCCCGAGCCGCAAGGACAGGAGCAGGAGGAGGAGGGAAAGCAGACCCAGCGTCGTTCGAGCGGCTCCTCCACTCGGACCAGACGCTCGTCCGCGCTCTTTCGTCCGAAGACTCTCTGGGTCGATTGCCCGACTCGAGTGATTCCTCCTTGCCTGACTTACTGGACTCCGAGCTCGCTCGGTCAGGACAGGGAAGAGGAGCAGGAGAGATAAGTGGGAGCGGGAGCGGGCTGTTAGACGTGGAGGAAGAGGGCTGGACGCTGGATATCTCGTTTGAGAACGTTGGCCGGGGGAGCTCGGATCGGTCTCGCTCTCGGGACAGGACTGGGGAGAGTGGGAGAGTGGGGGCAAGGACACCTGAGAGGAGAGGGACTGCGCCTACAGCCGCTGCTGCCTCTACGTCTACATCGTCAGCTGGAGACGTGGGAGGAAACAACATGCGTTCTGCTTCGGCGGTTCCTGCGACGCCGACGATCGTCCCTCCTACACCTCAAACGCGCAAGACCGCCCAAATGCCGTCCTCTAACTACGCAGTACAAGAGGGGGACGACCTCTCCGACCTCAACTCCCCACACCGCCTAGAAAGAGAACGCGACCTGGACGAGACAGAGAAAGAAAAGGAGAAAGAGAAACAAACAGAGAAAGACACCCGAAGACGAAGCATATTCCGCACGCAAGGCACAGCCAGCAGCCCCGACCTCCAAACTCTCCTACGTAAAGCCCGTGAGCGTGCGAGCGGCGGCGGGGAGACGTCCTCCTCGAACGGCGCGGCAGGAGCAGGAGACTCAGCGGGAGAGCTTCCGACGTCCAGTACGGCGCCTGCTTCTACTTCTCCAGTAGCGTCGAGCGCTATCCTCGCTCCCGTCCCCTCGACGGCCGTACCTTCGCAATCAGGTCCTTCGGGAATAGCGAACCCGCCAACATCCGCTTCGGCTCCTCCGCTCGGTCAAACGGGCGGTGGAAGGCCGAGGAGCGCCACGACCCGTGCGGGAACCGGGGGGCTGACGGTCAGTACGAGCGAAGCGAATGTAGGCCGGTTAGGGGGGTTGAAGAGTGCTGGTTTGCCGTTCCGAGAACATGGACGAGGAGAGAGGGGGAGCGCGACGGACCGCGAAGGAAGAGTGGAGAGGAAGAGCTCGAGGGCGTTTGGGGGTGGTGGGGGAGATGGGTATCTGACTACTGCTGAGGGCCGGACGAGGGAGACGGAGAGGGAGGGAGAGGTGGACAGGGAGTGGTCCGCTAGGGAGGGGAGTACGAAGGTACGTCTGCCCTATCTGCTTGTTTTAAGCTGCATATATGCGCTTTATTTGGGCTGTTTGGCGGCGCTCTTCTGTCTCCTTCGTCATACTCTTCCTATCGTTCTTCATAGCCGTGTCTGGGTGGGTACTGACACCCTCACAGAGCTCAAAAACAGCCGCGGCGACAATGCGAGCCCGCACCGCGGGCTTCTGGGGAAAGCTCATGGGCACGGGTCGGCGCGGTACCACCAGCAACACCTCGTCCTCCTCCCACCCTACCTCCTCCTCAAACCCCAACACCTCCTCCCACCCTCAGTCAAACCCTTCCTCAGGAGCCCAGAATGGGCAGCAGCCACCGCCCGTTCCGGCTATACCGGAAAAGTATAGCTCGCCGGCGCGGATGAGTCAGGCGCAGAGGTTGAGGGAGGAGGTTTTGGCCGCTCAGAGGGAGCAGTCGCAGGCACAGCAGAATCTCTCATCGCAGCAAGGAGGGCAGAGTCTTTCTTCGCAAGAGGCGGTACTGGGGACAAGCCCTGGGAAGCAGAGCAGTACGGCGCCGTCGTCCTACCAGGCCCCGCCTGCTACTGCTAGCAACAACGGAAGCTCCAGCGGTGGTGCTGCCGGAGGAGGGGGGAACGGAGGGAACGGCACCCCCCGAAGACCAAGTACCTCCAGCGGCAGCATCACCCTCCCCCTCGGCCTGGGCAAACGTCGTCCTTCCGCCAGCTCGATCCAGCAAGCCCAAGGCCGGCCCAGCACCTCCAGCGCCTCCGCCTCCGCCTCTACCGCCCTGAGTACATCACCCTCCGGCACCGGTACAAGCACCCTCGCACCTGCTCAGGCGGGCAGGCCGAGCACGTCGTCGGAAAGGAGCGTGGAGCGGTTTGGGCTGCCGAGCTTTGCTGGGCTGGGGAGGAGGAGTGGGGAGCGGGCTGCTGGTGGTGCGGGAGGGGGCGGGCTGACGGCTTCTGCCAGCTCCTATCCCTTGTCGTCCAACAACCCGTTCTCCTCCTCTGGTCCTGCCTCATCAAGCTCCACTGCTCCCGTAGGCTCAGGAGTGGGGACAACCCCTCGCCCCCGACCACCTAAGGACAACACTTTAGCGAGAAGTGACGGAAGACGGAGGAGCATGTCCGTCTCGGACTTGGATTGGCAGACGTTCCTCCGGGAAACGAGTAGCGGGCTGAGCGTTAGTCCTCTCAAGCCCGCTACTTCCCTCAGTACTTCAGGGACTGCCTCTGCTTCCGCCGCTGCTGGCTCTGCTTCTGCTGGTGCGGGTGGGAGAGGAGGGGAGAGGGAAGGGTTGACGCATACGCATACGTTGCCGAGTTTGAGCATCAACACTTCCTCTGCCGCTGGCTCTGGATCTGGAGGGTACAGTGGACCGAGAAGACCGGTACCGCTCGCTTCTTCTTCCAACTCTTCGACAGAACGCGATCGGGAAAGAGAGACCGAGAGTGTGCCCAGTACTGCTCGGACGGGAAGCTTCATCACCGCTACCGAAGGTCCCGAAAGCCTCTCCGATGCGCCACCTCAAGCTGCCGGCGAGAGAGGGAGCTATGCAAGTTACGCAAGCTACGGCAGTAACAGCGGTCGGGGTAAACCCATGCTCTCAGGCGCAGAAGCGCTCGACGCCGCTCCTCACGCAGCAGGGGCGGAAGAAGAAGGCTCCCGCACACCAACGAGCGCGCAGATGTCTTCTTCTGCTGGGACGGGATCGACTGCTGGTCCACCTTCTGCTTCTGTTTCTGCAGGGAGGATGAGTGAAGACGCATTCCCGGAAGTTGGGAAGAGTAGGAGGATCCCCATGCCTGCACGGACGACTTCGGCACCCTCGACTACTGGCAGTGCTGGGGGGTTAACGCCTTCTACAACAAGTGGGAGTACGTTCAGTACCACAAGTACGACGAGCACGTCAAGCACATTCAGCACTACTAGTACGACGAGCGCGACGAGTACGGCTAGCATTAATAGCGCCGGGAGTGGGAGCACGTCGGGCACAATGCCTATTCGTCCTCTGCCTAATCCGCCACAGCAGAACGCGACCTCGAAGAGTATGCCTCTGCCTCCCGGTGGGATCCCAGGTGGAGGTCCTGCATTCCTTCTTTCTCCCAGCTCCCCTGTGCCGAGTGCGTATGCACCGCACCATCGGAGCGCATCTGCTTCTGCGCCCTCTCTGGCCCTATATCCGACACACGCGCATTCTTCTGAAGCACTGCGTGATGCTTCTGGTGGGAGTAGCGCAGCAGACGGAATGGTAAGCCGCGCTTGGGAGCTAGCTCGCAAATGCTGGGACGAAGAACAGGGCTGGATTGGGCGCGAGCGGATGGCCGAATGGCTCGGCGGCGTCGGGCAGATCAACAAAGCCGCCCTCAAGCACTACATGGACTTCTTCGACTTCTCCAACCTCCGCTTGGATCAGGCTTTCCGTCGTCTATGCGCGAAACTTTATCTTAAGGCCGAAACGCAACAGCTCGATCGGATCTTGGATCAGTTTGCGCGCAGATACTGGCAGTGCAACCCTACTTCCATCTACGGGAGCGCGAGCGTTGTCCATGCTATTGCCTACTCGCTGCTTCTGCTCAACACAGATCTGCACATCGCGGAACTTTCGAGCCATATGAGCCGGCGCGAGTTCGTGAAGAATACGATGGAGACGGTATGGGCACAGCTTCGGCCTGAGCAACGGGAAAGCACCCCGATCAGCCCTGCAAGCGCGAGCAGCGCTCCGCCTATCGCTGGTGCGCACGCTGCGCGATCCCAAAGCGGCAGTGCGAGCATGGACATCCCTCGCCCGTCGCTGCCTAGCCCGGTGGAGGACAGCGAAACTGATGTGAATGTCCAACGGCCCCGGAATCGCAGTGGCAGTCTGACAAGTTGGAAAGATAAGCTGCAGCGGAGCGATACTGCTCCCCTGTTGAGTATGGCTGGTACCGCGGGAAAGGAACACGGTCATGGGCAAGGTCATATAGCCGCTGCGAGTGTCAGTGTGCCCGCACTGAGGAAGAGCGAAAGCGAGATGAGCGTGGATGATGCCGCTGTCGGGGCTCTAGCTGCTTCTGCGAAGACCGCTACTGGTCAGGGATACGGCAAGGCCTGGGAAGCGGATATGGAAACCTTGCTTAAGGAGATGTACAATGGCGTCAAGGCGCAGCAGATCTTGCAGCCGATTGCCAACATGTCTGTCTCCTCGACAAACCTCACCAACACACCGCATGCCTTGCGCCGTCCATCCGTCCGTACGCCTGGAAACCTGAAGCGGGGCAGCATCCGCGGCTTACACCAGCTTCTGAGCGCCCAGGGTCCCCAAAGCCCGTACTCCAGCGCGGGTGGCAGTAGCAGCTCTATCGATGGCCGACTCAGTCCTGCTCCCAGCTTTGCCACGAGCGATACCAACTTCGGCAGTGGTTCCACGCTCTTCACACCGACTCTTGGCTTTGCCAGCAACCTCAGTCATACGATAATCAAGGAGTCACTCGGTGAAGACAGCGATGGACATCGTGTCCCTCGGGGACTCAGCACTGCCCCCGGAAGGCGCGATCTTGCGTACAACAGCACAGCGAGCCTTGTCAGCCAAAGCCAAGAATCAACAGAAGACGGCGAGCTTTCTGATGAGGAACTTGCCCTTCTCGGGCCCCCGTGGGCGAAAGAAGGAATGCTCTGCCGGAAGCAGTACTGGGAGAGCACAGGCAAGCGGGCTAAGAATAAAGACTGGAAGGACGTCTTCGTCGTTATCCAAAAAGGGGAGCTCAGTATGTTCATTTTTGGCGAAGGCAGCAATAACAGGGGCGGATCAGGAGTTGGAGGCGGTAACTGGCTGGTACGTCCGGCGGCGTGTTTGGTGTGTGCTGGTACTTACGCGAACACAGAGTAATGCTCAGCAAGTGGGCAATGTCACATTGTCTCATTCCCTCGCTCATGTGCTTCCTCCGCCGGGGTACAATCGCCAACGTCCGCATTGCTTCGTGTTGACTCTATCTGATGGTGCGGTGTACTTCTTCCAAGCGGGCACCGAGGATCTCGTCAACGAATGGGTGTCAACCTGCAATTACTGGGCGGCCCGGCTCTCCAAGGAACCTCTACAAGGCGGTGTATCCAATATGGAGTATGGCTGGAACCGCGTTCTGCCCGGATCCTCCGCTTACGCTGTTGAGCAACGTTCGGATGCGCTCAGCATCAAGTCTTCCAGCATCAGCTTGCGCATTGGCAACACGCCGCATGCTGACAGGACCCTCATTGCAGAGTGGAAGGCCCCGATGGCTCCTTCCGTTCCCAGCCCCTTGGATGAAGAGACGCAACTCGAAGCTCTCCAGAAGCATGTCAAAACATTACAGAACGATCTGGATGCTCACACGCAGCTCAAGGAGCCGATGCTCCAATTGGTAAGTCTGATCTATCCAAGCCATGGCATATGCTCTGATGCACGTGCCCAGTATACACCACGCTCGACTCAGTATGCCAAGGCGCTGGCCAACTGGGAGAAGAAATCTCAATATCTCCTGTCGGAGGTTGTCAAGTATACGTCCTACGTAGAATGCCTGCGCAACGCCATGTCTCTTCGTCTGAAGAAGCAAGGCGAGAAAGCCATGGAGCGCGCATTGAACAAGGGTAGCACCGCCGTCGTCGAGCTCATTTCACCCTCGAATGCCAGCGCATCGAACCTTAGCACCGCCCCGGCCGGCGGTTCTAGGAAACCCAGTACTGCTCCTGTCGACACAATCCAGGAAGTACCCGAACCTGTCACTCCAGGGAAGAGCGAGTTCCAGAGTTCGGATCAGAAAAAGTCATCGGCCGAGGCTGAGCCTTAGCTGACGACATCCTGATATCAGTATGAATGCTCACGTTTATCCTCCTCCTTATTCTTTCTATGTGTCATATTCTGGGCCTGCTCCTTCCAATGCGGTATATCCACCCAACACCTAGATAACCCCAATGCATCGCTGGCGAGTATTTGTAGATTACATTAGCGTCATTGCTCAATGCTCACTTTGTCCTTCTTGATAGTTATGCCAACGCTTCAGAGATTTGCATAGGAATATTTGCGCAGAATTAAGCTCTTCTTCCATGGTTCGGCCAGACACAGCCGCCTGCCCAACGCGGAGGCCACGCTGATTTCTCATGTCGCCTCACAACGGTTTTCTTGGCCATGGTTGCTCTTTACGGCTGCTCTTTACGGCTCGAATGCCTCTACTAGGCAATGGCGCATAGGTGAACAAGGTCGGGGCAACGTCGACTCTCGCCCTTGATATACCAAGTGACGGGTTGTGCCCCTTTTCGAGTTGCCGAGTGAACGCCCGAAACGCTCACGAATCATGATAGCGCCTGCACCGCCTTTCCGCAATCATCAACATATTGACTGGGACATTATTCGCGACTTTTTGCATGCGGACCTGGAAGTACTAGTTACGCTGATACATCCTTCCTTTCTGAGAGTACGCTGCGGATTTCACGAGGGGGTAATATCACGTATTCACTCTGTCGCAGCCGCCAGATTCACAGGGCCGCTCCGCCTTCCCTTCACACGGTCAACGTGAGGCCTCCCCAAAACTGGCCCTCTGGCATCATCATTTCTCGGCCCGCTCTTGGATTCTGATGCAGGTTGTCATCCGCGTCTTCTTTCTGCAGTACTGGCAACGGCTCTTTGCCTTGCGGCTGTAGGCTGGCCGCCAGCATTCTGCCGAGGGCGGAAGTGTTCTCGGAGCCGAAGATTCTCCAGTTGTATTCATACCCGTGCTTCGCTGCAAGAAGCACTGATAGAGGGTCAGATAGTTCCGATCACCTCATCAACCGATCAAATCCATCAAGAAGTTGTCTGATGCGTAATTCGACAACTTCCCGCGCGGCTGTGACCCCCGAGGCGCTGGGGAGTAGTGTGCGAGCGTGGGACAACATAACTGGCTCGTCATCGGCGCAACTCTCTCAGCTATCACTTGTACTCTCGCGCCCAGCAAAATGTCGTCGTCCGCCGGGGTCGTAAAACGTGAGCCGTCGCCGGAGCGGAGGTGTAAGAATCTAGGGCAACCTATCTTACAAGCTTTGATTGAGTTGACATTTGACAGTCTTCTCTCCGGAACCCGCCGGTCCACCGGCAAGGCGCGAACACCGACCGCCTCATGCGTATCCTCCTCCGATTGAGCCAGCACCATACATCCGGTCTCAAGCACCTGCCTGGCGGGTGCATCCCCCCTCGGCCGCTCCCCCTTCCACGACCAGCGGTCAGCGGTCATGGCTCAACACCGTGCAAAACGATCCCGAAGCAGAACCATACGCCGCGAGCACTCCGTCCTCCGGAGGGATGTCGAGCGTGTTTCCCTCATACGGTGCACCTAACACTCCAATGCGACCCAACCAGCGGCACGCGCCCGGTTACACCTGCCCCGACTGCGAGACGACGCACACGGCCGCTTGGCGTTGGTACGAAGGGCGCAAGTACTGCAATGCCTGCGGCCTGCACCGAAAGGCCAATGGAAAGAAACGCTCGGAAAGGCTGATCGAGCAAGACAAGCAGCGCCGGGAGGACAAAGCCCGTGCCGAGCGGGAGTTCCTCAGCCGGATCGACAACAGCGGAGGCGGCGGCGGAGGACTTGTCAAACGTGAAGACCCCTCGCACTGATCGGATCCGTAAGCGTGTTTCCACCTCCCGATATCAGATGAAGCACCCTCTGATGCCCACCAGTATACCCTAGTGTGTCAAAGCGCAGGACGCGTTTCGTTTCGTTTCGCTTCGTCTGAAACATCTCAAATCTATCTGGAGAAAATACTCCCGCCGCCTTAGTTTCAACAACTACCAAACTGGCAAACCTAATCAGTGTACGACGTGGTACAAACGGACCGGATCACGTACATAGCATACAGCATACCCAAATACTTGTTGTTGTCCTTGTCAGTTTTCATCAACATCAGTCAGCCGTTTCCCAAGCGTACGACGTTCGTTGAGCGGCCGCACTAGCCGCAAGCGTGGCCGCATCAGAACTTGGCCCGGGCGCTAAAACAACTACAGTCAGAGTTGCGGCGACGATCGTTTACACGTACGATACGAATAGGGCCTGCGACACCTCTGTTCCTCTAATACGGTTTGCTGATCAGTCTAAGACGCAACCGTTTTAGACTTTAGAAGATCATGCCACGACCAACTGAATAACTGAAGCCGGATGCGATTTCGAGCGATTAGGAGGGCTGGCTCGGAAATGTAGCTTTCTGATCAGTCTCAGCCGCAACCGTTTTAGCTCCTAGAAGATCATATCAAAATCAACTGAAGCCGAACAGCGATATGGACCGAAAGCCGACTCGCAGAGATAGGGGTCGGAGGCGGTAGAAGGCCACTCATCAGCGCTAAACAAACCGCAGTTGGATCTGCGGCGACCATCAATCATTTCCTGCTCCGATGATGAGGGATCATACCATCTTACTCTTCGTAGCTGCCCTTGTCATGCTCGCTCCACTTCCATGAAGCCATCAGGTGCGCGGCACTTTCCGACCACGGCTAGTTTGAGCCCGTGATGGCTGAGTCAGCGCGTCCCGCAACCTGCAACATGCTCTCCAGAGCCATAGAGTTTAAACTGATCGTCCGGGTGTGGGCAGTGCAGTGCTAGAAGGGAAGGCCAGGAGTGTGAGGTCAGAGGGGGCCAAAGGGTCGTTTTTCCGGCAGAGAGATAGAGATCACGCCATGATTGATCGACTGAGTATCACAGGCCTCGGCATTGACGCGATCAGAAAGAGGTTAAGGGGGAGGCGGCCTCTTTGGTAGTCTCTGACAAGTCCTTCTCTTGTAGTATCGGCACTTGCCATTGGTGAGTATTTCTACGAGATTACTCCACGCTCTTACCTCTGTCGCTCACGCTGGAAGCTTCGTTTTCCACTTGGGGTGCCGTTCGGCCACCACCGGGAGGGGCTGACTGCAGGTGAAGTATGGCTCGGACGGATTGGACATCCGTTGCCCTTCAGTCAGTACGAAGGAATAGAAGGTTCTCGCGGAAAATGCGCCGTCATCAGCCTTTCAAGGATCGCTTCTGACTCTGAGTGACGATTGGAGCCTGGCAGGGCGGGGGTGACGATACAAGACTTCTTATCGCATCACAAGCGATACCGGCCAAATAACAGCAAGTGAGCGGCAAGCAGAGACGAGAGGGCCGGACATTGCCCGAAACCATTGGCGTCAGAGCAGGAACTGCGGCACGTCACACGCTCAAGTCTAGACGACAAGAATTAAGCTAAGCCAGGGATGTCCTCCTGTCCAGCTTCGTACTCGTAGGATGCAGCACAGTTACCGGGGGGTCTCAAATACGAGGGAATGCACTTGGATCCTCAGCGGTTACAAAGGCACAGAATGGGTCCTCAGGGAGCAATACTTTCGCATGCAGGAAGCACGTCCTGCCGTGGCTGGAGTGGACTTGCCAAACCCAAGAGGATCCTTCTGAAGTCCCAGAAATGGATGAACAGTGCCAAAAATGAAGCAGGCAGTAGGCCGGTAAACCAGGCAGCCGACATTACCATAAGAAGAAATCTGTTTTCCCGAGGTTCTAGAATCGCTGTCGGCCGATGAGAGGACATGAATACTACCAGCACTTCTTTGCGCCGATGACTGGCGAGTGATCGCAATACGATTATGCGTCGAAGTTCTTGCCGACGTTGGAGCTCCCACGCCTGCCTTGTTCGTACGAGCTTTTGAGCTCGGCCGACCAGGAGCAAACGAATGGTCGGCTCGCACGAGCGCACGTGGCAGCGCGCTGCCCAGGTTGACAGGTTGACCGTCCTTCTGCCACTTCCTCTTTAGCATCATCGGTCCTTCCTGCCCACCCTGAAGACCAGACCAGACCAGCCCTGCCTTGACGCAAAGAGACACCACCCAACCCGGCAGCCAGAAGTTGTATGCAGTACGCCCGCGGAGGTAACGTATCGGCCAATATTTTCTCCCTTGGACGCTTCCAGACTCGGTAGAAGAAGTACTTGTGAACCGATAAGAGTCGAGAGAAAGGACCGGCAAGATCCGCTTGGCATCTGAGTTCTGCCTAACACCGACCAGTACTTGCAGGCGAGAGGACAACTCCCAGCTGACTGAGACAGATTATTTTGAGGCAAGATACGAGAGCAAGCGCAGAGGACAGCGAGAGCCCGGAGAAGCGGCCGATCCGGAACCGAAGCTTATCCCCCCTTTAGGCCGAGCCGAGCCGCCGACTCCGACGCGCTTCTCCGGGCCGTCAGGCACCGTTCAAGGCAAGACGTCAAAAACGGCCGTCCCCTACTCCTGTCGATCCGTAAGAGCAGGTATATCGAGCCAGCATCAGCAAACGAAAGCCCAGAGTGGAGCCACCCGGCCATCCGGAAAAGTTGTTAGGTGCTGGATTCGGCATGACGCCCTCATGACGGCCGCGCCACTTGATACGTCATCGACCCCTACTCTCCTCCTTCCCTTCCTCTGCCTCTTCGCGGCGAGAGGCCTCGGCGATGTCTCAGTTCCTTGCGCCTGGCGAGCTGGAGATCGGAAGTGGTGGGCTTAGCTGAATGGGCGAATGTATGCGCTCTCGCATCTGCGTGTATGCGTAAGCTGGTGGACTGGGCTGGTGGACTCGCCGGTTGATGGTGGATGGAGGGGAGGGAAGGGATGACGCTGCCGACCTTGTCACGCGACGCTGCTCGCAATTGATGAGGGATGTCAGCGATGATGAGTATGTCGGGTGTGCTGGACTTGGGGGGGTTGGATATAAAGGCTCTTTGGGGTCGTGCCTGGCGAGCTTTCCAACTTTCGCATTTCTGGGCTCGGCCCTCGCACAACTCCGTCCTTGCAAACCGAACTGTCGACATAGCAAGTACCACAACACCCTATCGAGCATCAGCATCCTTCGCAGGTAATATCGCTCGCCCCGCATGGCCCTCACCATCTCCGGCAACCCCATCTCGGGGTTCTCCATCCTCCTCGCCGTCCTCGCCTCCATGGGCGGCTTCATCTTCGGGTACGACACCGGCCAGATAAGCGACATACTCCTCATGCCCGACTTCCTCCTCCGATTCGGGGTCTGCACAGGCGACTCAGACCCATCCACGCAGTGTGCATTTTACCCGGCTATTGAGGGCTTGATTGTGGGGTTGTTGAGTATCGGCACTGCGATCGGGGCGCTTGGGGGGGCGGTGGTGGCGGATGGGTTGGGGAGGAGGAGGGCGATGAGTGTTGAGTGTGCGGTTTTTGGCGCGGGGGTGTTGATACAGGTGACGGCGATGAGGGCGTGGTATCAGGTTGCCAGTACGTCCCCCCTCCCTTCCTCTCCTCTCCTCCCCTCTCCTCCCAACTCAGGACTAACCAATGCCTGCAGTTGGCCGCTTCATCTCCGGCCTCGGAATAGGCGCCCTTTCAGCAGCCGTACCGATGTATCAAGCCGAAACCGCCCCTAAACAAATCCGAGGCACCCTCACGGGCACCTACCAGCTCTTCATAACATTCGGCATCCTCGTCGCCTACCTCATCTCGCTCGGCACGCGCCGTCTTTCTCCCAGCAGCTCTTCCTGGCGCGTGGTCATAGCCCTCGGACTGATCTGGGCCGTCGTGCTGGGCGTGGGGATATTGTTTATGCCCGAATCGCCCAGATGGCTCATCCAGCGCGGAAGGCTGGACGAGGCTAGGGCAAGCATCGCGAGGACGCATGGGGGGAAGGAGAAGGCCCCAGAGGCGGTCGAAGCGGACTTTGAAGAGATCCGGCAGGCCGTGGAAGACGAATCGAAGCTCACGCGGGCAACATGGGCGGACTGTTTCCGCCCGAAACGGAAGACGCTCTACCGCACGCTGTTGGGCATGTCGCTCCAGAGCCTGCAACAGCTCACGGGCGCCAACTACTTTTTCTACTATGGCGCGACTATCATGCAGAGTGTCGGCATTTCGGACTCGTTCATCACGCAGATCATCTTCGGCGCTATCAACTTCGGGTGCACCTTCCTCGGCTTATACGTAATGGAGCGCTTCGGCCGTCGAAAGCCGCTCATAATAGGCGGGATATGGCAAAGCATCTGGCTGTTCATATTCGCCGCCGCTGGCACAGCGGGCGCGATCCCCTCCCCGCCCGGCACACCCGCGGGCACCACCACCGTCACGCACCCCATGGGGCTGCTGATGATCGTCTCCGCCTGCCTGTTCATCCTAGGCTACGCGAGCACCTGGGCACCAGGGATCTGGATCCTGATCGGCGAAACCTTCCCCACGCGCACTCGGGCCAAGCAGGGGGCGTTGAGCACGATGAGCAACTGGATCTGGAATTTCCTGCTTGCGTTCTTCACTCCCTTCATTACGAGCGCGATCCAGTTCAGGTTCGGGTTCGTTTTTGCGAGCTGTAATCTTTTGGGCGCGGCGGTGGTGTGGGGGGGGCTGTATGAGAGTGGGGGGTTGAGCTTGGAGGCGGTTGATAGGATGTATCTTGATGAGGGGGTGAGGCCTTGGACGAGTGGGAGGGTGGCGAGGGGGTTGAGTGAGGGGGAGGAGAGGGAGAGGGAGGAGGATGAGAAGAGGTTGAGGGGGGATAAGGCGAGGATCGGACGGGTGATGGAGGTGGAGGAGAGGGGGATGAAGGGGGGGCAGCAGCCGCTGGGACGAGCTGGGAGTGAGGATTCGAGGGGGAGCACGATGGTTGGAGAGCATGTCGAGCACGTCTAGGACGACGCGTCAACGCAAGTCGGAAACTCCGACCCAGTCCCAAGTGTGGCGCTTCGGAAGCCGTCATGAAGAACGCAAGACGCATCTACCGAGGGCCGAAAGTGAGACGGAGAGAGCTGCAGGATGAAAACGTCGACGCTGGCGCTGACGGAGACGAAGTCGAAGTCGAAGTCGAAGACGGAGAGCATTGACCGTTGTATGCCCCCCTTAACCTAATAATCGCTGTAGCACTGTATCGTTAGTCTTTAGTCCTGTTGTTCTTGCTGTATCGATAGTCAACACGAGTCCTAATTATGCACGCATCCATCCGTCTCACCCTTCGAGTAGACGGCGCCCTATCACCCCCATGGCATGAAAGCTGGGATATCAACCTCTACTGAGGGCGGCGTGTCCCGGAAATGCGAAGTCGTGTGCATTAAGATTAGTTATCATGATTAAATGGCCTGTTTTGTTCTCCAACGTCATTTGACAAGACTGTCCAACGCAGTCCTAGTCCTCCCCTCCCTCATCCCCCCCCTCCCCAAGCACGCTCCTCGAGCTCCTAACCCTCTCCCTCTCATCCCCCACACCCGGCACCCTCTCATACACACTGGGCGCGAACGGCCAATCAAGAAAGGCATCAACGACCTCCTTCCACTCACTCTCCGTCATATCCTTCGGCGCCTTCTCCGTATCGAACTTCAATTCCCTTAACAAACTCTTCGCCCCTAGTCCCAGGGCGTGGATCGCCTCGCTCACTGGCTGGGAGCGCTGGACAAAGAGCATCCGCAGTGCATAGTCCCACTGATCCAATTCGCTGCTTCGCACGACCGGGTCGGGACGGGGGATGAAAGAGGCAGCGACGTATGGGTGGCCCAGTTGTCGGCCTTTGTTTTTGGAGTTGACGTCCCGTACGTGGTGGGAGGAGAAGGCCCGGCGGAGGTCGTCTTTTGTTGGTGGGGGGTGGAAGTGGTCGGCGTACGGCTGGAGGAGGGAGATGGGCAGGGTGAGCCGGGAGGAGGCCATTAGGCGGGAGATTATGGTGAGCTTGCAGCGTTGTTCTTTTCCGGGGAGGGCGGTGAGTCGCTAGCGGGGGTGCGTTAGCACTTGAGTCCACATGGCCAGACAATGCAACGAAGCGCGATCCCGAAATCCCAAATTCGAGGCCAAGCGGCAGAGGCAGATGAGCGGGAGAAGAGGAAGGCGGAGCGAGCAGGAGGGAGAAGAGCGCGGAAAGGAATGGAACGACGGTGAGAAGGAGAGAAGAAGAGAGAAGAGAAGTACAGAAAGAGAAAAAGACTCACATCCCACAAATTATACGGCAACAAAAACCCCATCGGCACCCTCCCCCACTTAAACAGCCACCCCCTCCCGGGCACAAACCTCAAAAACTGGCTCACAAGCTGCTCACTATCGACGACCAGCGGCATCCGGGACACAAACCTCAGAGTCGGATGCACGCCCGCTTCCCAGGGATGGCGAGGGACGTCCCCGAATAGGTCGGGGGAGGAGAAGATGCGCTCGTAGGTCTGCCAGTGGAAGGAGCTGCTGGGGATTACGTGGAGGCGCGGGTCGGCGAGGGAGAGGCGACGGAGGTGGGGGAGGAAGGAGGGGTGGTCTTCGATTGCTATTATGCGTTTTATGGAGGTGGGGGGGTGCTCGAGGAGGGCGCGGGTGAGGTTGCCGACGCCTATGGACCACACAAGCCAAATATTTGATCAGTCTCCAACATTTTCCGTAGTAGAAAGAGAGAGAGAGAAAGGAAGGAAGAGAGGAAGAAAGAGAGCACGCACCGGCATACGCTTCAATAACCACCTTCCCCTCCCCCCCAGAAGAAGAAGAAGCAGGCGGCACCCAAGGCCCCTTCAACACATCCCCCAGCTCGGCCCCTCTCCCGTCCTCCCACTCCCCCTCGCCATCCCTCAGCCAATTCGCCACCACAAGCCTCGCCCTCTCCCCCTCCTTAAGCAGCACATGATAATGCACATTCCCGACCATCCTCAGCTCGTCATACTCCTTCTCTCCCAACCAGGGCAACCTTTCCCCCGTCAGCCCTGACCGCGCTTCTTGGACGGGACAGCGCCAGGCTTTGGCAGAACGAGGGATTAAAGCGTTGGACGAGCGGATGGCGGAGGGGGTGAAGGAGGGAAGGTCCCACGTGCCCATGGCCTTGCGCGTCTTGTGGTGCAGCTTGCCTTGCTCGTGGTAGGGGCTGGGGCGGCGCAAGCGGGAAGGGGGGGAGGTGGGGGCGCTGCGTTTCGGACCGCGCCGGGCTTGGGCGGTGGGGGTGGGGTCCTCCGTTTGGCCTTCTTCTTCTTCTTCTTCTTCTTGCGCTCGCTCAGCATCCTCAGCAGCAGCCTCGCCCTCAGCAGGAGCAGCAGGAGCAGTAGCAGTCGTAGCCCTCGTAGCCCTCTTCCTCTCCGACCCAGGCTTCGGCCCAGTCTTCTTCCGCTCACTACCGGGAATAGGCAGGAACTCGACCGCCAGCAGCTCCCGCTCCCGTTTTCTGCGTTTGGACGAGGCTGAGGCTGAGACGGTCGCGCTCGTTGTGTCCGAGGCCGAGGGGGGAGGGGGGAGCGGTGAGGGCGGCGTTTTGCGGGGGCGGCCGGGGCGACGTTTTGGGGCTTCTTGGGAGGGGGAGGAGGGAGATGGGGAGGAGGTAGTGGAGGTGGAGGCGGGTCTGCTGTGGTTGGGAGAGTGCGGGAGGGAGTGGGATGGGAGGACGGAGTGGGACGGAAGTGGGAGACGCGAGCAGTGGGCGGTGCTGGAGGTAGCGAGCCGGATGAGGGCCTGGCGGGCAGAGGAGAGTCTCATCCCTGTCCTGCGCAACACAATCTCTCCAACAATAACCAGCTTAGAAGTAGACCAGCTTCACCCAAGAGATACCCCGAGAGAAGCGATCAGAGGCGTTTGTCAAGAGTGTAAAGAGGAAAGAGGAGGGAGGAGGGCGTGAAAAGTGACGTCCCGTCCTCTCAGGGTTTTCCGAAATTTAGACTTGAGGATTAGGTAATCCAACTTAAAGCCGATGAGGGATATCGCCGATATTGTCAGGCCGGGTTGACACGTCTCCAGGGACGTCACCTCTCTCCGTGCTCACCGTCTCTCGTCTCGTCTCATCCCGTCTCTCTCCCTCTCCCCTGTCTTCCTATTACTAGACGGCTAGCAGTCCACAGGGAAAAGCAGCACAAAGGCACCATGGACGCCGCCCCCCTCGCCCTCCCCCCCGCCCTCCTCCGCCTCCGCCACCAAACGACCCAAACACTCTCATCCCTCATCTCGGGCCACAGGCTCGCGGTCTATGGACTTCTGTCGCTCCTCCTCGCGGGGAGCGCGGTGGTGCGGGCGTTCAGACAGTATTCGAATTTTTACAGTGCGGCTGTTTATTTGAGTAGGAGTGCGGGGAGTGTTTTGGTGGGTCTGGGCTTGCATCCTGCCTACGACTTTCAACCACCTCTCTCTCCTTCATCCTACCATCCATCACCTCCTACCTTCCAGCGCTGGGCTTATGGTCTTCTTGAGGAGGCATGGGATTAATTGACTGACGGGCGTGCAGGCACTGGCGAACCTGGGATTCTTCTGCACTCTCATATTTGGGCGAATACTGCAGAGGATCTTCTTTGGGCCATTGAGGGCGTCGGAGGTCGAGGTACGCTCCGTTGTCCTCCTTGCCTTCCCTTCCCTTCCCTTACGTTCCTTCCTCCCCTCTTCTCCTCATCGTCCTTTCCCGCTGTCCCTCTTCCTCTCCCCTCATTCGACCTCTCGTCTTTCTACTCTCCGTCTCCTCCACTCCCTCACCCCCTTCACCCCCTTCCACCCCTCCTCGCTCCCCTTCTTTATCCACCCCGCCTCCCTCCCTCTGCTCGCTCCTCAGCAGTCGGCTAACGCCACCCCCTCCCCGCACAGAGACTCTACGACCGCATCTGGTACTTCCTCACCGAGTCCCTCCTAGCATTCACGATCTTCCGCGAGTCATTCGACACGCCCTTCCTCCTGCACTTCTCCCTCCTGCTCTTCCTCAAATCATTCCACTGGTTGCTCTCAGACAGGATCGAATGGATGGACCAGCTTCCCTGGCCTGGCCCGTCGGGGGGGTTTCATGTGCGCGTGGGGGTGCTTTTTGGCGTGCTTGGGGTGGTGGATCTGGGGCTGTTGGGGTGGGCGGTGGGGAGGGTTTGGGAGGAGGGGGTGGGGGGGGTGGTCTTGTTTGGTAATGAGGTGAGTGGGGGCTTGAGCAAATCACTCCGATCCTCCATTTCTTGCTCTCCACATCTCCCTCTCCCAGCGCTTTCCACTGCTGTAGCCAGTTCACCTCTTCCCCCTAACCTGTTGCACGGTCTAACCTACCCGACCCGACCCGACTTGCCCACCTTCCCTCTCCCTCTTTCTTCACTCCCCTTTTCCCGCTTGTCGCCCCTCCCCCGTCCCTCTTCTCCATATGTGTTGCTGACCAACCCCGCCCGCAGTACGCGATCCTCCTCTCAACCCTCCTGAACAACATCCTCCGCTACCTTATAATAACGTACGATATCCGACGCGCTGCTACGAGGGGAGGGGAAAATGCACCGCCGTGGCAGGACAAGAGCATGTGGATCTTCTATACGGAGCTGTTTACTGGTGCGTCCCTCTCCCTCTCCCTCCTCCGGGCTCTTTCTTCTCGTTCCTGTTTCACCTCTTTCGGCTCGGTTTAAGTTCGCATGGGGGTCTTCCGGGGAGGTTGGTTTCCGGGGGTGTTGCCGTCTGCGGCTGGATATAGGGGGGCTTTCGAGCGTTCTGGGTGGATTTGGGCGCAGATACTTGCCCCGCACCACTCACTCCCAATCCTTCTCACGCTTCTTACCTGCATATACTCCATAGCTCCTCCGCATCCTCATGTTCGTCGCCGACACCTTCCCCACCCTGCCTTCCCCACCTCGCACTCGCTCGGAATCCGCTAACCCTCCCCCCTTCCACAGACTTCCTAAAACTCCTCACCTACCTCCTCTTCTTCCTCCTAATCCTCACATTCTACGGCCTCCCCCTCAACATAATGCGCGAAGTCTACCTCACCACGCGCTCCTTCATCACCCGCGTCCGGGACTTGATCCGGTACCGGCACGCTACGCGGAACATGGACCAGAGGTACCCTGATGCGAGTGTGGCGGAGCTGGAGGAATTGGAGGGGAGGGGAGGGGGGGCGGTGTGTATTATTTGTCGGGATGAGATGCGGGCTCGTCAACCCGCTGCTGTCGCACCACCATCCACCACATCCACCACATCTCCCAGCTCCTCGGCTCCAGAAAACTCGACAGGACAAGTACAGGAAAGAGACGCACAGGGAGAAAGACAGAGACAGACAGTGGCCAGACCGCCCAGAGTGGACGATGACGGCCCGAATATGACACCCAAGAAACTGCCATGTGGACATATATTCCATTTCCAGTGCTTGAGGAGCTGGCTCGAGAGACAGCAGAGTTGTCCGACTTGGTGCGTCTCGCTCATCCCTCTTCCTATTCTTTTTCCACGCCCGCCGGTGTTCTTGGGTTGGGATGTAGGCTGATGTGTGGGTTGTAGTCGGAGAACTGTACTGGAACCGGCCGACGGCCCAACCCCAGCAGCAGCAGCACCTCGAGCAGGGCAAGCACCCGCCGCCCCGAACGCACTTGCCGCAGCCAACCCAGCCAATCCAGCCAACGCACCCGGAGCACCAGCAGCACCCCCAGCAGCGGGAGCAGCCCTACCCCAACCCCCCGCAGACCTTCAAAACCTTCAAAACCTGCAACAACCCGGGTTCCCCTTGCTGCCTCAGTTAATGTGGGGGTTTGCGGGGTTTGATCCTGCGCTGGGGGTGCTGGGCGGCGGTGGGGGGTTGTGGGGGGGTCAACAGCCCGTGCAGGCTGGGCAGGGGCAGGCTCAGCCGGGGCAGGGGGTGCAGGGAGTTCAGCCGGCTGCTACGCCTGCGGCAACTGCGGGGGGGACGCCTGCGGCTACGACGCCCGCTGGGCCGTCCGCCGGCCAAAGACAGCAGCAAGGACAACAACAGGGATACGTGCAAGAAGAAAGAGAAGAAGAGAGAGGAACGTCGCGGGAGCCTCTGGATCCGAGGAGGGCTGCGGCTGAGGCTGCTCTCCGGAGGATGGGCATCAAGCGTGCTCCTTCTGCTCCCGACGGCAACGCCGCTTCGACAAGTACTTCGCAGGAGACAGCGGGGTTGAGGCCGACGCCTACTACTCCTTTGCCATCCAGCACCTCAGCTGCTGCCCCGAGCAACTCCGGTTCTGCTCAGCCTGCCGTGCAAGCCCCAAGTACAGGACAAGCACCGCCCCAGCCCACTCAGCAACTCCCCCCAAACCCGCTCCTCATCCCCCTCTTCTCACCGGGCGCCGCCCCCCTCCCCCCTCTATCCTACACATCCCAACACCTCTCTTCCTATTTCCCCAACCCCGCCTCTCCCTTCCCCCAACCCGGTGCAGCTCCCGGCTCTCCAGCTACCTCCGCCGCGCCGGCACCCGCGGGAAGTGCTGCGAGCGGAAGCAGGCCGACCCTCGACCCCGGCCGGCTCAGCCTTGAAGAAGTTGACGAGACGCTCAGGACGCTAGAGAGGCTGCAGGGCGTCGTGTGGGAGAGCGTGGAGGAGCTTGTGAGGGTGAGGAGTCGGTTGGCTGGGGTGTTGGGCGCTGAGGGCGGGTCTTCCTCTGCACGCGATCACACCCGGAGCGGTCGGGCAGGTGAGGAGGAGGGTGGAAGGAGTAGGGGTGGGGGTGGGGATGAGGGTGGAGAGAAGGAGAGTAAGGCGGAGGGGAAGAGACGGGAGATGGGGGATGAGGATCCGAGGAGGAGCTATTATTCGTAGTTTGTAGGAGGTTGAGATGGTTGCGAGGTTGGGCGAATGAAATCTGTCGGTGTTACTGTAGTGCCTCCCTCGCTGCCCGTGCCAGGTTTGAGTGGTGCACTTCCTCATTAACCCGATAGTCGATATTATACACTCCGAAACGTACTCCTCTTGCTTCACCCAGTTTCCCTTCATGCACCCTGGGCAGTACATTCCCCTCATGCAGCCCCCGCACCAGCCTGCAGCGCCCTCTTAACCCTCTCACTAACCAACGCAGGACTGACCTCCTCCCTCCTCGTCCCCTCCCAAAACCGCCTCATCACCACGCCCAGATTAACCCTCTCCCTCTCGCCCTCCTTCTCCAGCCCCTCCAGCACAGCTCTAATCCGCGCGTCTACTTCTGCCTCACTGAGCTGGGGAGGGAGGAGCGAGCGGAGGATGTCGATTTCGGAGCGGGTGGAGTCGACTAGGTCGGTGCGGGACGCGGCGACGTATTGCGTTATGGCTTCTTCCCTGTCGAACCCGTACAACAAAACCAGTCAGGATCGTTCTGAATAGATGGGAGCGCAGAGGAGAGGAGAGGAGAGGAGAGGGACGCACCGACGGGAAATGCCCTGCTGGAGCGCCCTGATGACCTCCCCATCAGCCGAAGTATTGCTTTTGGCAGCCTTCTCAGCATTCAGCACATCAGCCAGTACAGACTGCCCACAATCCAGATCAGCACTCAGCACTCTCCTTCTTTCACCAGGTGAGAGAGGGTACCCTAAAGCGTACGTACACGAATTACGGTAGTCCGCTGGGTGTCCTTCGCTTTCATGGACTCTTTTAGCGAGAGCTGGAGTTTGCTCCGCAGTGAGCTGACGACTTGGGCTGTTGAGGCGGGTGCTGTTGAGGTGGTGGTGGTGTTCCATCGCCGACTGAGGGTTTGTCGGAGTGCTGCTGGGCGGGTTGAACGGGGGAGGAGGGCGCGATACATTTTGTAGACTTCGAAGCAGAACTGACGATTTTTGGACTGCAACTGGCGTTGATGAACGCATTCGGAAAGTCGGAGATTAGGAGGCGAGCACTTAAGACCGAAGTGTCGGAGCCGAATATTGTACCGCGAAATGATGAAACCAAGGAAGAGTGTGCATTCTGCCGTTATGTGTACACATGGAGCACACTATGACAGGTCATACGAGGAATGTAACATGAATGTTCAAAAGGGAGACCAAAAGAGAATAAAGGAAACAGGAAAAGCTGGCCGCCTTCAGCACCGAGAGTGGTGCCGTTTCTCAGAGTGTTTCTCCGAGCGATGAGTCTGCTCAAATCGGTGAGCAATGGGAAGTGGCAAAAGGTATATGTGAACTGACCTTCGATTGGTTCTTGGTGTTGCTCTTGGTTGCACGTTTGCGTCGATGCGAGACTCTACCTTTCTTCTCGCTTTCACTATCGGAGGCATCGCTCGCCTTGCTCGCATTATTGTCTTCCTCGCTGAGTGATTCATCGTCTGAAGAGCAGTCTGTTTCGGAGTCGGATTCATCGGTCTCAGAGTCATACTTGCGGTTGGCATGCTTGCGCCTGGCGTGCTTCTGACTACCACACTTGTGCCTGTCATGCTTGCTGCTGGTACGCTTGTGTTCGGCATGCGCGTGGCTGTCATGCTTCTGGCTGGTATGCTGTCGGTTACCATGCTCGTGATGGCCAGGCTGGCGTTCATCGTATGAGGCGGGTTGGGTTGGTTCGGGTTTAGCCGAAGGGGCATCCAGATCATCTGGAAGGGCAGCCACAACTGTGGCAGCGGCTTCCAGCACTTCGGCGGCCACAGGACTTGTTGCCGCGTCGACTTCGGCGCATACGATCCCTCCCCCTATCACGGCCGCAGTCAAGTTGGTAGCAATCGGTTCCACAATATCCCACATCCTCCGATTTTGCCGTTGTAGATGACGCGCCTCGAGCTCTTCACGCAACACTTTCAACTTCTTGCTCTCGACCTGTAGTGCGCGAGCGGAGAGTGGGACGCTGAGAAGCGAAATGCCACCAGTGAGGTGGACCGTGCCCACGCCGGCAGCGACTTGGGCTCCTGCACCCATACGTTTGCGATCGGTTTGGCGTTCCAGGTTGCGTAGCTCGTCATCGTTTAGCTTGCTGATTTCAGCTCGGTATTGGTTTGCGTCGAAAGAAAAGAATTGTGCAAAGGTAGGCATGGCGCTAGAGCCTAGAGGCAGGAGAGGTGGAGATAGATTTTTGGGTGGTATAGAGGCCGGCCAAATTGTCGGCTATTTATCCCTCCTTGGGGAAGTGAAGATGACTAGAGAGGCCGACTCAGACTTGCAAGGAGGCAGGGTTAGCAGTGCCATGGTTATCAGAAGTAATAAGGGGGAATAAGGATAAACACCGCCGGTCGTTACATTCATTCTCCGGGTTTTCCTGGGCGCTGTACCTTGAAGATGTTCAGGGGTGAGTACACAGCCAACCACGGCGGCGTTAGTGGCCGTATTGATGAACCGACACGCAATGCTTTGCTGGGAGAACGTCGGACGGATAGAGAGGCGCACGAGAATTCGGCCGTACGGCTTGTGTTCCTGCACCGCTTGTCCAAGGAGCGTGGCGGAGCCGAGGGAATAACCAGGATATGCGATGCATGTGGTTGCCTGGCGCATCGCACCATCCTTATGCTCATTGATAAGGAAGCGCCACACGAGCTGACAGACGCCGTCCATCCTGATAAGGATATGTGCTGTGAGTTCAAAGCTTTCAGTAGGATTTCGCTTGGGATATAATTAGACTGGCCCACCTTCGATCGCTGAAATCGCGACGCATTGTGGCGAGAAGTGCGAACAACCGCTCTGTTGCACTTGCCAGCGGTTGACAGGCGCCAGGCAGTCCCGGCAAATGTATCACATAGGGTTCTTTTCCGACAGTATTCCTCCGGAAGTACCCGATGGAAGAAACAAAGCGCAAAAGAATGTCACATCGTTCTGCGCCGATAAAATCAAAGATTGGCAGCATAAGGCAACACAGTTTGCACAACTTCAGGAAGAGCGTGCAGCTTTGCACCCTTTTGAGTGAGTCGATAAGATGTCACTCGGCTAGGAGCAAGAACAAGTTCGAGACGTAGATGGTCGAAGCGCCGGAATCGAAGAGAAGGACGAGACCCCGCCAGCGCTTGGACAAAGTCTGCTAGTATCGATATCTCCGAATTTGAGCTCGCCAGTGGTGTGGATATTCTTGTCCAAGCTGCTCAAGGATCGGCCAATAGGAAGTCTCGCGGATCCTGAGGAAATTCGAAGACGCCCAGTTATGGAAAGAGAGGCAGTGCCACAGTGAACGTGCTCGTGTAAGGAGTCAGGAAGGACCGCCTCCTTCAGTTGTGAGAGGGGTTAGCTGATGATGCCAGCTCTCAGAACAGCCACATCCAGGCACAGGGCGTTCTGGTTCTTGCGGATGCCTTGTCGCCTTGGCAATCCGTTCCATCTCACTCCCCGATGTCATATCCCAGTTTTAGCCAGCCATCCAGGAGAGATAGTGCTCAACTCCTGCTGACCTTGCGCACAGCTGGCGCTGGCACGTAGTCGGACGGGAAGAAGCCGAACGCGTTAGGGCCGAAATTTAGTCCCTGAGCTTGACCGGAGCCGATTATCTCCCCGAGGAATGCGTAGCGACGCGTTGGGCGCGAAACGCAACGACGACCGTACAGGAAACCAGCGAATACTTGAACTTGCTCCCATCCTCCTTATTCCTTTGCTATTATCTGGTCGGAACAGGGCTAGTAACTCCAGTATGAGCAGGAAATATGCCGACTTGCCGGATATCGTATGTCCGCTTTTTGGGAATGAAGCTGGTGGCTCAAGGGAGTGTAGGACGCGTCCCAGGATGTCTACGAGACGCTCTCTCCTCCATCGTCCCCTATTCTAGTAGGCGCTTCTACTTTTCAATGCTACCCGCTACCCGGTGGCTGACCTAGGAATAGAAGGACGAAGAAGACCTAGATGAGGCACATATCCGCGCACTCCGGCTCGAGCGAGAAAAGGAGAAAGAAGCCGAGCGGGAAAGACGACGTGCGGGCGCTCGACTGGCGGGGGAGCAGCAGCGGAAGGTCCCGTTAGAGGAGCTGGAGGAGATCGACTGGGGTACCGGGGTTGGGGTGGAGGAAGGGAAGAAGAGGTGGAGGAAACGGGAACGAAGAGGTAGGCAGTCATGCTAGTCGTTTGTTTAGACGACTTGGGGCTGATAGACTGCAGGACCGAAGAAGACGGATATAACGGCTACGTTTGAACTGGATGAAACGCCCGTACAGCGGTTTGCACGACTACAGCTCGAGCTCGCGGAATTGGAGGACCATGTTGCCCAACAACGACAGAAGAAGGCCGCTGTACATGCGGACAAGATGCCGGAGGGAGAGGCACGGATGATCCATTCACTTCTCGAGCTGCGGGAACGGCTGGGAAAGTTAGAAGAAGGAGGGATGCTGGTTGAGGTCGACGACGAAGAACCTGCGGAAGAGGGCGACCAGACGAAAGAGAATGGTGATGCTCACCCACATCATCCTCCAGGAGATGCGCACGGGAGAAGAGCGTCGACAAGCAGCGAAAAGGGACATGAGAAGGATAGAGCGGTCGAGATCGTCGCGCTTGACCGGCGGTTAGCTCAACTTGAGCACCTGCTAGGGGCAAACACCGTTTCTCCCGTAAGTCACGTTTCACTCTCTTCTTCTCCAGCTTCTTCCTCTTCCCTGTCTTGTAGGAGGCACTGACAACATAGCGCAGAGCGACCCCCACCCAGCCCCGCTAGTCCCTACCATCTCGCGCCTCTCCACCCAACTTTCCCTCCTCTCCCAGCCGCGACATCTCGACGCCGTCTCCCGCCGGCTGAAAACGCTCCTGTCCGACTTAGAGCGCTACGACCAACACGTCCACCCCGCTCACGCGTCCTCCGCGCCCGGCGGTCCGACACCCTGGAACACCGCCACTGCCACTACTGCCGCTGCTGTTGGGCGCTCACGCCAGCCTACGGGCGGCGGAGCAGCGGGACAGGGACAGGAAGAGCGACCGATGTCGCAGAGCTCGCAGGCTCAGCTGATGCATTTCCTTAACCGGCTCGACCCGCTCCTCCCTACCCTGCCTGCTCTTCTTCTGAGGCTACGGACGCTCTCCGCTCTGCACGCATCAGCGTCCACGTTCTCGAGTCGGCTACGAGAAGCCGAAGAAAGGGAGAAGGCGATGGAATCTGCGCTTGAGGAGCTTGAAGGGGCTGTTCAGCTGCTCGAAAGGGGGCTGGACGAGAACAAGCAGAGGGTGGAGGGGAACGTGAAGGGGTTGGAGGACAGAGTTGTGGGGTTGGTCGGGAGGTTGGAGGCGTTGGAGGGTGGCAGACCTCGTTAGCTGTGTCGTTCGGTCGGTTTCGTGTGGTCGGTGTGTCTTCCGATTTACCAGTACGATCAGAGTACGAGGATACGCTTATGCCTGTTCAGTTGATACCCCTTATTCGATTCTAATGACCATTGGGTTTTTTACGCTCGTATTTGCATGGGTTATTCTATAATACATATCGACACTGGCAGACTTGAAAGAAGCAAAGCAAAAGCTCGGGAAAATCGAAAGATGGGGAAGGGGGTGCGACTACTAATCGGGTACGAAGCAGCGTTCACCTTGCGAACTGGGACGAACAGAAGATAAAGAGGATGGATCGGTAAGGCACACGGTGCATCAACGGCTTTCCTTCTGCCGGTGATGGAGGGGAGGGCGATGGACCTGTCGCAGCTTGTAAGTACTCTTCTATCATACTGTGCAGGTAGTCATGGACTTACCGGCTTGTTGCCTGCAGTATACGGGTTCACGGCCTTCCTACCCTTGTTGTCGACCATATGCGTGATACCCGACTGTGCCAGCTGGGTCCCGCCCTGCTTCAGCCCCTCGGTGACAACGGACTGCCCGACAGAGTATCCTCCCTGTGCCACCGGGTTGAAAGCGTATGGCTGGAAGTATCCCTGCTGCAGCTCGCTGCTCGCATGTCCCGTGGCTGCACTGGTGATGCCGCTCACTGCGTGGCTGACGCCGTGGCCGAATCCCTGAGTGGCACTGGCTGCGTCGTACACGACCGGATGTGAAGCTGCTGCACCAACGACTGCATGCGTAGTTGGAGCAATGGCCGGTCCGATGGCCTCACTCACGCCGACACCTATCGCCCCACCGACGAACGTCGCTCCCATATTAGCAACGAACGGGACGTAGAAGTCGGCGGAGGTATGTGCGCGCGCCTGCACGTTGCGGTAATGGAGTTCTTCCTGCAGTAGGAGAAGCTTCTGGTCCTCTATCCAGAGGGCGCGCCCCGAAAGCGCGGCGCCGAAGGCTGAAGCGCCAAACGTGATAGGCATTGCACCGATGCTAGCTCCAAGACGAGTGGAAGCCCCGATCTTGTTACGCCTTTTGGCTTGCTCTCTGGCTTGCAGATCCTGCCACGAGAGTGTACGGAGTTTTGCGCGGTATGCCGAAGGGTTGAAGTCGAGGTACTCGTCGAAGCTGGGCATTTTCCACGGCAACGAAGGTAGGTACCCCGCTGAGGAACCGGACGATGTGGACCCCTCTTTATGCCACTATGGAAGAGGGAAATAGGAGGCACGCTCTGAGTTCACTTCTCACGTTAGACTCCTCGTCGGAAATACCTGTCAAACTGTCAGGTGCAATTCCGGATTTTCATCAGACAACTGGGGAAAGGCGCCAGAATCCTCACTCCTATCGGTCGAAAGCGGTATGCCGAGTCTGTACCGGCAGAAGGCGGTAACCATTGCGGTTGTCCCCGTACGTGATGTCGACAGCGCCTCCTTCAGTTGTGGGAAGGAATGCTATGATGGGGCAGCTACTGTATAAATCCCCCGACGATATGATGTGGCGCTTATGCTACGTGAACCCGGCGCTTATGCTATCTGAATGGGGTTTATCGTTTCAGAGATCGCGGCGAGCTAGACGCCGCGCTCAGACGCACCTAGAGCTTCATTTCCGAAGTCGGCAGCTTGGTGCGAACGTGCCACGGAGAGCGCTCTTCAATGTAGACGCTTTGGTGGCCTGTGTGAATCAGCGTACGCTGGACGTCCCGCGGAAGCACGCTGTGACAGCGGGTGTTTTCACCCCAAACACTGGCCTGGCCAAGGTTCAGATGTCAGTGCTTCTTCCAGCAACGGTGCCACAGATAGATGAGGAGGGGTGCACGCTCAATGGGCGATTTTGCGATCTCGACGGAGGTCGGAAGGATACGTAGTGGGGAGCCTGAAAGCAGTGGCACGAGATGGAAAGCTATGGAAGATGTTGCCACCGCTAACAATTCGAAGCAGTCTTTTCGGCCTTCGGGCGGCGCTTGTCATGCTGGCCATATACTACGTGTGAGCCGTCGCGGTGATACAGAATCCAAGGGAACATCATCGCTACCGGTGCCCGCTCAAAAGTCCGCATAACCTGCAAACTGGAAGCATGGCAGAGATAACTGAACATGTCCCACAGCCTCAGACAGCGGACCGGACCTTCCCTATTATAATCGCATCGCAAGAAGAGATCAGAACCGTAAGAAATAAATTGTCGAGCGGCACTCAGCGTACAACAGGAAGTCAGGGGACCATCAAATATCAGAGCCGATACCCGGCACGACTTTCTGCAATACTTGCAGCGTCTCATCCCACACCCTCTTCTGAAGCTTCGGCCCTTCGGGCCCCGTAACAACCTCGGAATATCTGTGGTCAATGATGAGCATTTTGCACCCTTTCACATCGATGCACTTACGGTGTCAATCTGCTAAACTGATACCAGAGACCGTGGCTCTCCTTTCCAACACAAGCGACCGCATGGATGTAGCACGCGGCTCCTTTCTCGATCGGATTTGAGATAGTGGCCGTCAAAACCCATACGAATGGTATCGCCCACCACGGAATGTTTCGATTGAGTTCAGTTTTGATTAGTCCTGGGCATACGTTATTGATGATCACTTCGTCGCTGCTGATCTTCTCGGACAGCTGACGGAGGAAGAAAATGATCAGCAGTTTGCTGAGTCCGTAGCGGTCTGCACCACCGAACGTCTTCTTGTCGTTAAGCGAGGCGAGGTAGTTGATATTTTCGGGCGGATTTTGCTTCAATGATGCGCGCTTGTGCATGCCACTTGAAATGATCGTGAGTCTGGCAGTATGCTGAGGCGTGGTGCTCTTTCGAAGGAGCGGCAAAAGCAGCAGGGCTAGCAGTGCTGTTGACAGATAGTTGACTTGCAGGACGGCTTCGTTTCCGGTGGGCGCTACCTCGTAGTCGGGGTTGATGATGCCCGCATTCAGAATGGCAATGTCAAGACCGTCGCCCGCCGCTTCACGGTCGGCGATGAACTTGTCGGCGAATGAGGTGACACCTTCCCATTTGTCCATCTCGAGCTGGTAGACTTTGACCACAGCATTCGGGTTCTTCTGCTTGACTTCAGGATCCGCCAAAAGCGACTCGCGCGCCTTGTTGCCTTTCTCGAGGGTGCGCACGGCCAGATAGACCGGAGTCGCGCCCAGTCGGAGTGCGAGTAGAGCAGCATGGTACCCGAGACCAACGTTAGCGCCTGTGATCAAGACCGACAGGCCCTTGAGGGACGTGTTAGGCGGGAGATCAGGAATAGTTGGCATATCGGAGCTTTGGTGCGAAGGTTGTAGGGACTAGGTGTCTCGACAGACGTGTGTTAGTCTTATGTACCGCCAGCGGATAAACATTGATTGATTTCCGGAAGATCAGACGATTTGGAAGCACAGGCGGCAGTAAGAGCTTGCGCGTGCATGCCGCGCACCCTTGATAGCAACGCTCATCATCCGGTAAGCCATGTTTGGTTGCCAGTGATCTACGAGAAGCTTGAAAGGAAGGACGAGTACCGTGGGCGTGAACTGCAAGCCCTAATTTTTGTGTCCGTACTCCGCGTCCAGCGTACGCCGTATCCTGCGTGCCCTCCATGGACGCCAAGGACGCGGAGTACGCGTCGGAAGCGATGACTTCCCAAGTACTAGCAAGTCCTGTTAGGTATCTCGTCCTTTGTCCACACCAACCATCACTCTTCTGACAAACTCAGCAAACTGTACTTATCCGCTGAACACTTCACACTGCAAGCATCAACCTCATCATCCATCGAGTTTACGCCATCATATCCTTCGACTGCTTCCTTCAACATACTGAGACGGGAGGGCAGTATGACTGTGCCCAAGCAGCCATACCACATGAACTCTCGATATCTGGACGATCGACCTTCGACTCCTCACCCGCTCGCTCGGCCAACGGCCACTCACTCCTCGCATCCATACGGGACGACCAGAACTGTCAACCTGCAAGCCTCTTACATTAGTCAAGCAGGACACAAGAGCATTGCCTACGGCGACCGGAGCAACCTCACGTTCACCCCTAGACACCCAGAATCGAGAGGAGGTCTTCAGAGCATCGACAATGGGACGGAGTTCAGTCGCGCCGGTCAAAGGCCCTTTCATCCGAGCCACCTCGATGAACAGAGGGCAAGCTCGAGAGGTATGTCAACTCCGTTTTACATGCTTCTTGCCCGCATATATTCACTCGTATCGATAGATCCGGGTCCCTCCTCTCGGCTCGAAGATTCGGACCCTGTCTCTCGTTTTTACGCCAGCCACGTCAACAAGGGCTGTGAGTGTCCTGTCAACTTCTTCGAGCATGAAGCTGAATGAGGTGTCTTAGATCAGCGCATGAGCGGGACTGGTGAAAGTGAGAACCCCCGTGGATTAAGTACCTATCGCCAGGATCGTAAGTAGCTGCTTCCTCGCAATGCGATAACGTTGGCTCATCCTGCCAGACAATATCCCCCTGTCACCCGCGCAACGATCGAACCATGCTCCCGTTCCAAGTGCGTATGATTATTGCCGGCTCGTACTTCAACACTTACTCCGTATCCAGAGACCAAATCATCTACAACCCAAACGGTGTCCCTCCCGCTCGCTTCGCTCCTCAACCAGCCTTATGAGGAAGCATCACCTAAATGGCCTGAAACATCTGACCACGCCGAGACCTCGAATCGCTTGGAGAGCAGAACCGATAAGCACATACTCGCTACCTCTACCCTGCGCCGAAAAGCTCTTCCTAACGAGAGCACTGGTACGCCATGGCTGTTTGGGCCAACTCGCACGCCTTCTGTGTCTAGCAATGCGAGTTCACAGCCTATTAGCGACGTCTCGGCCTCAATACAGGGATCACCACCACGTGAAGCGTCTAGCAACAAATTGGGCGAGGCCATGCGCCGTCTTCTTCAGGGCGCCTTCGGTCAAGTCTCCCCAGAACGCTATGGTATGCATGTGTCTTCTATTACCTCTTTACCTCCCTCCGAGTCTGACTCGATCTAGGCGAATTGCTCTTTACTGCGCTCCACGTTCTGGTTAGCTCCTTTGACGATGCCTTGGCCATTGCTCCAACCTACAAGGCCCGTTGTCCCCAAAACCTCAGTGACATTATTTCCATCCTCGACTTCCTTCGCCAAGGATCTGCAGCTCAGGTGCAAGCCCCTTTCCGCGAAGCGGCTTTAGAGTACTTGCGACGTCTTCCCGACAATCCTCAATTCTTTGAGCTCCTAGGAGCGGGAGTCTCGCGCATGCACTCCCATGACCAACCCAGCGTCACACCTGGCAACGAGTCTGGCGAGGCATCCGCGATCCCCTCTGCTACCACTGCAGAGGACAGACGTCGTTCTCAGGTGGCTGCAAGTGCCAATCTTTTGCCCTCATCATCGACTCCAAGCGCTCGGTATTCAGCCTCGATGCCAGGAAGTGGTCAAGCAGATCCCTCTACAGGAGCGTCCGAGAGCCCTGCGGACAGCGTATCGCAGCCAACTCCTACAAACACTGTTGGCTTGTCCGACTCGCTTCCTGATACGGGCGGACCGCCGAACGACGGTTCCCAGTCAAAGCTTGCCGACTTGAGTGAAAATGATATCAGTGGATTCGACACCGAAACTCGCTACAATGAGGTTTTTATCTTCCTCAAGAAACATAATCAGAACATAGTCGCCTGGGGTACTGGAGTGTATCCCGCAGAGATCGCTAACCAGTACCTGTGCGATGCGTCCGCTCCAGGGAGAAAGTTCTGGAATGATCGCCCAGATGTGTACATCCGCCGAGACTTCCACAGTACCGTTATCGCCAAGGACTTCAAGGTCTTCCTGGGTGCGAAGCTCGCCGTCCGCGGATTATCACTTTGCTCACCACTTCCAATGTAGGAGCGTCGCCATTGGGCGGCGATGTCGTCTGGAAAGACCTTCTTCCCACACTGAGGCAAGAGAAATGTCTCATCACCGGCTTCGATAAGCATGTGCCTCCTCCAGGAACCGTCGGTCACCCATACCACTTTCAAGCAGTACAGATGTGGATATTGGCCCGCGATATCTGGGAGGGACGAATTCAGATCAGGAAGCTTACAGCTGGTGAGGGTGTTTGACTCCTGATCCTGCATAAACTCATTAGCCCGACTTGCAGAGGAAGCGCCGCAAGCGGATCAGCCCATTCTCATGTACGGCAGCAGCGGGCCCATTATGCGTGTGTCACACTTCGAAGCTCTCTTCCCTGAACGTGCACAGGACGGAACTTTGTGGGAACCTGTCACCTTGAACCCCGCAAAGACGGTACCTGAGGAGTTTGCTTGGCAAGAGGCGTTGGCCACCAAAAAGCCGAAGAAGATGGGCACGACCAACGCCACGGAGGACGAGTTTCGTGGGCCATCCGCCTCTCCCCCTCCAATCAAAGGCAAGAAGGGCAAGGCCACAAATGGCAAGGGCAAGAAGAAGATGACTTCGCTGGCCAAGACGAGTGGTAGAGTACAGCACTCAACTTCTTCTTCCTGCTCATCCTCGTCCTCCACAAGCTCTTCCTCGCACCAACTTTCCCGTCCATCTGACCCATCCGAGCCAGGAGAAACTCACCATGAACCTGGCTCATCCAGCGTCGGATCGGGTCGCAACTCTAAGCGTACCCTTTCTGACTCGTCATCGCACGGATCTCCATCGAAGAGGCAGAAGCCGAACTGTGTCAGCCGCCCGTTTGAATTTTCTTCTGACTTTTGCGGGAGGGGGATCATATTCGAGTATCACTTCGAAAAAGCCTGGAACTGGTACTACGAGTCCCGTCCCCACATCACCCTGCCGGACATGAAGGAGGAACGTTCCGACTTCGTTGTTTGGGTTGGCATGGCTGCTTCCGACGACCCACCTCATCCGCTATGCAACCCCGAAACTACCCTGGATGAAGCATTCGTCGCGTTTCGATGTACGAAGGAGGGGAAGCGCTACGTCCGTGCGATTAACGGTTACACTGCTCTGGATTCCCAGCACTGACACGCAAGCATGGGGGCAATCCCTTTGTTGTCTCCGTTGGACCGTTATCGTATACCGCGTTTGTCCCTCTTATTCTTATTGCGGCTGTGTACTTCTAGCATTTCACTTGTCTTCCCTGCTGTTTCATCGTCTTCCTAACCTTCTGTACTGCGCCTCTGTACATCACTCGTCATTGTGGCTATAGTCAGCGATTACACGGACTTCGCCAATCCAAAGTCACCCTGCTGTATTCTCACAATGCGATCCATGCATATAACAGGGACACAAGCCATATCGACCTTTGGCATGCAGTGGAAGTTCCGCCTTCTTAGGAGAGCTGGACGCTCAATTACTAGCTATGGGGCTCCATTGACACAGCAGGTTGTTTGTGGGGTTGTTCCTGATTCTTGCTGCCTGTCAAACTCTGCAGACGCGGCAGAAGCACAAGGCGTAAGCACACTACCTCCGGATTGAGCGCGCCAGGTCACGTCATTCCTCGAAAACTGCCCTATCGAAATCTGTCTCGTACTTGCTTCTTGCTACGTCGCTACCTCTGCCGAGGAGTTACAACCAAAAAATTGACTGTCTCAACCTGGCATGTGTGAATGCTGGAAAGGTGTATGCGACCTGGGGGCTGTGGAGACGCGTCGAGCTCTCGCCTCTTTAACGTCTACAACCACCTCGTGCCGATTGCAAGATGCACCGCGTACTTGATATTGAAGAGATTCTCGACCTCATATTCAGCAGTCCTGGACTAAAAAGCACAAACTACATCTGCCTAGCAAGAACTTGTCGTCGCTTTGCGCCTCTCGCTCTCTCGTACATATGGAAGGACTTCACACCCCAGCATATGGACGCGTTGCTACGCGTTTTAACCGAACCACGTCGAGTCGTCAAGCATATATCCCCCAAAACCCACAAGAAAGTAAGCGTACTCGATGCATCTCCGTCAGGACAGGCTCATGACGCTGTCTAGCCCCTCGACGTGCTCTTGTTTTATGCTGGGCTTGCAAGGCAGCTCAAACTCCGCCTCGACCATCCACAGACTGCCCAGCGGTTTCTTGAAGCACTTGATGTCATCCAATATGCATGCAAGGACACTACCTTGTTTCCTAATGCTACTAGCACAAAGATGTGGCTCTCGTCGCCGGCCTACCTGGATGTCTTCGAGCGCATGATCACTCCCGTCACGCGAGACTTGCAGATCGCGGTGACGACATCCGAGTACGATTGGAGCCATGCTGCCGAGACGCTGTTCTATCATGCATCTTCTCGGGGGGGACAGCTACGATCCCTGTCCGTAACAGGTCCCTTCGGCAATGCATTCGACAGCCCCGATAGCCCGTCATTCTTCGACAGAGCGTTGGCTGAGCTACAAAACCTTCTATCTTTACAAGTCGTGGCTGGGCTGCTTTCCCCCGGTGTTCTCAAGCGCCTATCCCTGCTCCCAAGGCTGAGACGCGTAGTGATTCAAGGAACGGAGAGCATGCCCGGGGGCTCTTTATCCACTCCCGTGGATGGCGGATCGGAACCTTGGTTCTCGTCCTTGGAAGAACTGGTTGTCCAGGGACGCTGGTCTACGAGCGGCCTGCTTCTTGACCTGTTTGGGGAGAAGATAAAGAAACTCACGCTGATTCTCGAAGTCGATTCCCGTGCCAAGCTTCCTACTTGCCAAGTCGCCGGTGCCATCGGACGTTCCCATCGTAACCTTGTTGACCTTTCCCTGACGCTTCGCGGATCGCCTACTCGAAGCTATCGGATCCAACGGGGTGAATTTCAAGGGCTCTCCGCCTGCAACCTTTTGCGATCATTTGAGTTGACTCTCGATGCTGACGCGATCTGGCACCTGACTGGGAGCGACATACTAGAACTCGTTGCTAAGTGGACGGTCCTTGAGTGTATGTCTATCTTGTGGAGAAGGTGGCCTCGCGGGCCAGGGTCATCGGGACTTGGACATCCAGATCGCATTACGTACCAAGCGCTGATAGCATGTTCCGTGCAGCGGCCATCACTCAGGCGTATGAGGATCACGGAAGTCGACTTTACTGACGACCATACGCCGGTACAGCGCGGCTCTTGTTTGCGAGAACTGATTGTGGAACACTGCATCGTTCCTCCCTATCAACAGTTGGCATGTCTTCTTGCTTTCGCAACCCCGAATCTTGTCCTTCACGGACTTCCGCCCGACGCACAGCGAGCCGTCGGGCATCGTCATTCCCTATTTCTTCGGATGCGCCGTCTGAAAGCCCCAAAGTGCTAAGCTTGACTACAGCAACAAGCTCGCAACGTAGGAAGGACGCTTAACACGCACATTGCATGAACATTCGGGTATGAGTCTGTCTTGATCCGTAGTACAGCCTTGTAGCACTAGCTTTACCTCTTTAATCGATAAAAGGTAACAAGAAAGGCATGTCCTGATGGTACGCCCAGTTGGCATGAGAGGTCTGAATGCCGTAGTGTACTGACTTCTGGCTGCTTACCCTCTGCTTCCTGTCCGGCAATGTCCGGCGGACATTTCACCGCGTGAGTCCGACGAACGAAGTGCGGTTACAGCGCGCAACCACGTCTTGAGCGGAGATGTGACTCCGCCCGATACAGAAGTAGCATATACGTCGCTTTGTCCTACAGCTGGACAAAACTCGGTGCTGTAGAAGCAGCCCAACACGGTTCTCATTCACATTTCAAGCCCAATACGCACTCAGGGATCCTCCTCACCCTTCATGTCCCTTAACCTCGTACGGCCATCTTGACCACCGTCACCCAATGGACCAACATATAATATCTCAATGGGTCAACGGCAGAAAGGAGTATACCATTACCGGACGTCGAACGAAGCGCGCTGCGAAGGCGCTTCGCAATTCCGCTATTACCATATTGGCGGCATGGTTCGTCAAACGCGGGGATGAGGAAGGCTTGTGTGCTCTGGCAGTTCAGTGCAGGGACTGGTTGCGCATTGCGACTGCGCATCGCTGGGAGAGACTGGACGACAATAAGATGAGGCGCATATATGGTATGCTCGTCAACGGGGGCAGGGTTGAGGCTGAGACTGAAGGGATGAGGGTGCGTGTTGACCGAGCGCCGCCCGCCGCCCTCTCTTGAATCCTCCTCACTGCCCAAGCAGCGTAACAGCTCCAGAGCGCCTCTTTACGCCTCCATGGTGAAACACCTTGACATCTCCGTTGACGCCGCCCTCCAAAGCTTAGGCTACGAGGAACTGCTCACTTCCCCCTTGTATCGGCTCGAGTTTCCCAAGCTGATGTCCCTCCGACTACGTGTGAAGGCGCCGAACCACTTGCTTCTCGCCTCCGTGTGGCTGTCGGAGTCCATTGTGGATATAGACTTGCAGGCGGAGATGGGGCGCGGGAATACGTCCGATTGGCGACTTGCAGTGTCAGCCTTCCTCAATACCCTTGACTTGCAGTCCAGGCATGTGGAGCGTATCCGCATGGGGGGGATACCCTTTATAGAGGGTGTATTCCCTGAAGACCTCGCCGCGCTCATCACGGCCTCTCCCCACCGCCTAAAGGACGTAGAAATCGATTCCATCGCGCTCAGCGTGGATATGCTCTTCGCGCTGCAGTACTGCACCAGACTGAGTAGGCTGGTCGTCCATCAAGTCGGGCCGTTCATCGACCTCTTCCCAGATGTGTGCATCTTGAGCCGACCCTCCGTGTCGGATCTATGCATTGTGTTGTGTGGCCACGTCAACACGCTTCTGTCAATGATGCAGTGGATGTCTGTCGAGCCTCACGCGCTGGAACTGGAATGCTTCGTTAAACCATCAGCCGTGTATTACCTTGCTCAGCTCCCGTGGACCGCTATCTCCTGCTTTCCAGCTCTTAAGTCTCTGACTATAGTGCTCAGGCTGGACCCGGATATCGACTTGATCCGCTCTCAACTCAAGTGGAAGGACATTCATCATGCCCTAGCCAACCAGGGCACTCTCGAAGAACTTACGATCGACGCCCGCGAGCTACATCCCATCGAAATTAGCGACGGCGAAATGAAAAGCTTTGTAGATCAAATGAGATACTTACGAAAACTGTCCTGCTTGTGGCACGAAGGCAGATTCGTGCATCGCGATGCCTCACAACCTCGAAAGGGCTCGACATTGTCGATAGCGAGCATTAGCAGTCTTGCACACTTCGCAAACGCGATTGAATATGTCCGCATCGGCCATATAGACCTCCGCAAATTGCCCGACAGCTTGCCTCTCACCTGGAGCTCAGAGCGATCCCTTCATGTATGCGCCATGACGGCTTCTACATCTAGTTGCTTCAGGACGGCCATGGTTCTCCTGGGGTTACCTCCTGTTGTCACTCTGAAGGTTGAGGACCCCACCGGCCATCAAGCTGTTGAAGCCGCAGTGCAATATATTGAGGAGCACTATAGCAAAGCAAGGTGAAGCGGCTGAGCAGCGGCTGAGCCAGCAGGATGAGATTGAGACTGTTCAGCTCAAGGAACGGAGACGACTATGGTCCTGACACGTACAGCAATCCTGGACCAGTTAGATACAGGCAAGGTAGGCATGTATGCCGTTGAAGTAGTAGTTTCAAATCATATTGTCATCTGCTAGATGTCTCCGGCAGATGATACCCACAATGCATATCTGTATTAGTATGAATTAAAATAATTACGCATTCAAAGACTGACTCCATTGGCGTTCTTGCCGTTCTTGACGTTCTTGCCGTACTTGCCGTTCTTGACGTCCATGCCGTGCATCCCGTTCATGCTGTGCACCCCGTCCTTGCCAATCTTACCGTCCACACCGTCCTTGGCGTTCCTGCCGTCCCTGCCGCTAGTGTCCATGACGCGAATGTCCCTGACGCGCACAGAAGTGCGAACCCTGACCCTGTCCTTAACCCGTTGCTGTAAGGCACATGAGAAGAGGCCTGTCTGGATGATTCATCTCCGTGGTTGCTTCATACCAAATCCTTCGCAGTTGGATGCTTTTGGGGGTTGCACATCAAGGGCACGAACATCCATATGTCATGTTACCATGTATAAAACGAGAGACAGTTTCTGAGCGAGGTGATACTAGATCTCAGAGAGGAAGCGGTGTCGCAACGCTTGCTCAGGGGACGGTCTGAGTGCCGGGTCGTATTGCAGCATTGGGCTAATAAAATCCAGGAAACTGTCCCGGTCCTCGATCGGCAGATGAGCCAGGTCGTGAGCCACGCGATCGGAAAGCGTGCCTCCTGGCACCTTGAGCCTTTTCCGGAGCACGCCTGGAGAGCAATGTCATCGAAGGTTCAGCAAGAGGGAGCAGAGTTAATGACCTTCATCGGTGAAGAAAGTAGTGTAGAAATTGGCATCCTTGAATAGCCCAGGCGGGAGGGGACCGATCGTCTGCTCCATAGCAGCAAGCAGGTAATCCTCGGGATAGTAGTCCCGTGTTTCCCGCGGCATATGCAGTATAACGCCAGAAATCAGCTTGTAGCACTGAGCGCAGAGGTCAGCATGACACTGTGGATTCCAACATGAGGGGTACTGACCAGTGAGGCATAGGACCACATGTCGATGGAGATATCCCAGGAAGTGTCTAGAAGCACCTCTGGAGCGCGCATTGGCAAACTCTGCACTTTGCCTCGGTGAGGGCCCGGCTTGGACCAGACGGCTGGACACGATCAGAAGTTTACCGAAGTCACGAGAAGAAAGCACTTTACCGGTACTGAAATCCGTCAATGCGACGGACAGATTTTCAGGATCGAGCGGTACGGTGATGGGCTCAGAAGGCATGATGCAATGCTGATAGGGGGGGTTGTCAAGTTCAATCACCTCAAGCGGTTCAGGAGGGATCGCTTGCAGCAGGGCTGCTATGAGGGGAACCTTGCATGAGCTTTTGGGAAGCATAAGGACGTTATCCGGCTTAAGGTCTAGTGGAGGATGAGTCAGTTGTGGCAAGACGCAGTGGATGGACTGTCGACTGACCGGTATGTATGATCCCGCAGTCAGCTAAGTACGCCAGTGCCAGAAGAAGATCTTTGAAAATGCGTTTGATGGCCTGCAGAGGGTAGCTAGCCACCTCCGCCCTTTTCAAGGGCTGCCCCGCAACCTCAAAAACCATACAAATATGTTCCCCAAAACAGCTGCGATGTATAAAGCTATCTTGAAAGGCGACTAGGTGAGAGTAGCCAGGATGCTCAGGGCCGTGATCCCGTATACGGGTCAAAAATTCGACCTCATTGTGCAGACTACGCAGCGTGAACCTATCCGCCGTTGATACCTTAATGGCCTTGAAAGCCATCTCATCACAATCATCTCTAAGCGCGATGTCAGTGGGGCGGAGGCAGACAGCGCGTGTGACCTACTTAACATCCCGGACAAGGTAGACGATTGACGTGGTGCCCCATCCCAGTTTCACCAGGATGAAGTATCGCTCTTGCGGCCCAAAGCGATCGCGAGTGCTCAGGGGTGCGTAGCCACCCCTTCGGTATCCTATCGTGGGCTCCTCTCTGAATCGTCGGGATAGCCAATCTTGAGCTTCCGCTGTTGCGGTGTCGCTAGATATCTCTTCGCTCATCTGGTGATCTTCCTGGTGGCCTTGATCGATCGCTGACGCCGCAACCTGACCAGGCTCGTGCGAGAAATGGCCCGTGCCGGCAGTAGAGGTTATGTCCAACAGAAGGGCTTGGCTCGGCATTTCTTCGCCCCCGATGTCCTCAACGGATCTATCCGGCGAAGCACGAGGACTCGTGTACGAATCGGAGGCGGAAGAAGTAGGTCGATGCTCTGGGGAAGAGAAAGATGATAGGCCGCCTTCGGAGTGGTCTGAATGCACCGACGATCCCGAACCACTGAACAAGCCAGCCAGTGGTACATCCTGGTACTGGCCCTCGTGCTGAGAGAGATCGAACAACTTCACGATCGGAGTGTCATTGGCATGGCCTTCGTCGTCCGTGACTGGATGCCAATCAACACCATCGTGGTGATCGCTGTGAGATACGGCCAAGGCCAAACCCTGAACCCCTTCAGCAGTTGGAGTATCCGGGGAAGTTGACACGCTGGCTGTGGACGACGACGTTAAAATCATGATATACAAAACAACATTCGGAAAGACGCACAAGAGGGATCCCCGAGTTCAATAAGCATATCGATATGATAATTGTGTGGCAGATTGGGACGGATTGTAGAGAGAGGAATGATGTTGAACGGCGGACAAGCCTCAAAGGTGGCTGAGTGAGAGAGAGAAAGGGGGAGGGGCTGTATGCACCCGCAGGGACAGATACGGAGCGGGTCTCGCATATACTCGCAGTAGACAGCTCCCACCGCGGGCATGAGGGCGCTCCCTTCCCGCTCCGCCTGTCTCCCTGCCACAATTCTAGCATTCAAATCCCACCTTCCCTTCGCATCATCTTCGATTGTTCGCTTCCCTTCGTAATGCTGACTGGATCATGACTGTTATCGCGTCAGACTGTACAGCAAATCCGCTGTACTGATCGGCTGTGTTTGCTGGAACCCTCGATTCCGCAGAAAGAAGACCCTACGCCTGCCCCTTTGTCACCTTCTCGTGCTTCCAGAACCCGAACCATGAGGATTCAGCGAGGCCATCCCTCCTTACCACCGCCGACCGTGGAAAGAGCCTACTGAGGATATAAACCTCCCTTTTATCGCTCGTGCCCCCCTCAATTCGCGCCGCCGCTCCACCTCCAACCTACCAAGATGTCGAAAGCCGCGAACGAGAGCGAGAACGGGTCGAAAGTCGCGCCCTCTGTCGACGAAGTTGGTGCCTCTCCCACCACCAACAACAACAACAATCAGACGACTGCTGTTGATTGACCGCCTTCTCCCACGAACAACGCCGTCGATTTCCCCTTGCCTCCCGTCAGGAAGGTGCCCTGGTGGATGGAGACCGTTCGTATCGTGAACCTACCCATCGCACCGAGGGAGGGTGCTTTGCCCGCTCCGAAGCCTGTGAAGAGACTGTTCTTCCCTGATGGTCCGCCGGTCGTTCATGAGGAGTCTCTCTACAGGTATGGTGTCGTCCGGGCTATATCACGTTGCAGGCTGACCCTGTTCCAGTACCAATGATCTCACACTCAACTACGTGGTTGGGGTGACGAATAACTGGTCTCTCAAGCACCTGCGTAGGGACGCCCACGGTACATGGTGGTACATTCCCTCCAAGAAGAAGGCCGCGGTTGAGGGGCAGGAAGAGGAAGAGAGGGACGAAGAGTCCGATGATGAGCTGGACGAATCCAAGAAAGTCAATGTTACCGAGCTTGTCATTTGGTGCGTGGATCATCGTGGCATAGATTTCGGTTGACCCAGGTATTTTCAGCACCGGTGTGCATCGTTCCAACGACTCGAACATGCATATCACCATCGAACTGTCCACCGGTGAAACTCATCCCCCTCGCAAGCACATCCCCACCCCGTGGCGGCCTGGCCTGCCCGAGGACCGTTTCAAGACGCGCGAGCAGACGCATATCAATTGTCGTATCTCGATGGACGATGGCAAGGGAAAGTCCGTGGCCAAAAAGAACGGTGAAGCGGATATTGGAGGTGGTCAGGCCATTCGTAAGAGTGCGTATGCCGCGTAGGATGGGAGTTGGGGGAGTTACGCTCCCTGTGCGGCGCATCGCACGTAAAGTAGTACATATGTGTGGCCGTATCCTTTCATCGTTAGTGTTACTGTCCCAATCATCTAAGAAATGAAGAAGTGTGTGACCTGCTATATTCTCACGCGGGCATATCTCCCGCTCAGCCAATCGCTCTAGTTCTCGAGGGGCGCTGTTGACCTCTGGGACAAGACGCTGTAGTGTACTGGCTTCTTGCTGCCTGTCACTCTGCAGACGCGGCAGAAGCAGGAGGTTTGCTTCAGCAGGGCCGATCGTGGGGGAGCCAGAGCCTTGATCGGCCTAACGCTACACATTGAATATGGCATATAGACTACGAGGTATGTAAGTCTGTGCACGTCGGCCGCTACAGTCATTGTGCATTATATGACAGGATACCCTACGAAGTCAACTTGAAAACCTAATAGTATTCATCCCAGCCAGGTGCCATACCATCATCCTCGTAATGGTTCTGGATGTAATCTAATGCTTGACGTACGATGGTCGCGACTTCTGGATCATCTACTTGCAGCGTTATGTAGGGCGGAGTGGGAAGCAAGACCATCGCAGTGCGAAAGCAGCTGGTCGTTGTCGCCGTCTTTGCCCGAACGTGCACAGCTCGACCACCACGGGGGATGATAGGGATCCTGTCGCTCATGTCGCACAAGTCCACATGTCCAACATAGATACTATCCAGCGAGGCGGAGTAGTACGCCAGGTTGATCATCCCCAGCCAAGTTAATACCGAACCCTCTCTCCTCACCCCAGAGGTAGGTGGGTTGTGCCTCCATAAGCAAGTGAACGTCCGTAAGAGCGGCATCCGATTGAGGAACTCGCACATTTGCGCGTCGCCTAATTCCATTCCTGGAAGTTCCTGGTAGTCGATGGTGAGTTGCTCCAGGTGCTCTGCATGCGTGAGTGAGTGATCAAAGTCCATCCACCTGAGCGGTCGCTTCGGCGGCGCTGGCCCATCAACCCTGTACCGCAAAGTAAATGATTTCAGACCACGGAAAACTGACGTAGCCGTCCACGGGAGCTGTCCAACGTAATACATGGAGGGCCCATTGACGTAACAGACTAGTTCGAGCGCGACTGGATGAACGGTCATGGCCTCCATCATCGACAACAGCGTCGTGACTTGTCCTCGGAGTGTCATCGACAGATGGAGGTTGGAGTGATCGGGAGACGTAACCTGACTGCGAGCGACGTCAAGGAACGGACCGACTCCGTCCACGGTGAGTTTCTCAAGCTGGCTGCAGCGGGGCAAGGCGTGAAGCATCTCTTCCGTCAGCGATATGGATTCTATCTCAAGAGACCTCAAGGTCCGCAGCTTGAAGAGCACTACGCCAGCGAGGGCTTCAGGGATATGGCCCTGCATGGGCAGTAGACCGTGAACCGTCAACCTCTGGAGGGACTCGCAGGATAGGTAGAGCTCGCTCAAGAAGAAGGAGAACGAATGCTTCCAGTCATCCGCGCTGCCATGTATGTCCGCATGAAGGTGGATTTCAGTAACCGATGGAGTCGTCCACATTGCAGCGAGCCTCAGGTCGGCCGGAAGGTTGACCCTAACACGTATTGATTCGAGTCTCGGGAACATGCGACCATAGACGGTACTTGGAAGCAGCAATCGTCCTTCAAATCCTTGGAAGGCTAGAGAGGCGGAGATGTCGATAGTCTTCACCATGGAGACGTAGAGTGCGGCCCTCGCGCTGGGCTAGTAGGCAGCTCAGCCTCCCCTTCACTAGCTCACCAAGACGGCACGCGCACCTCAAGCGACCCGTTCCGCTCAGCGTCCAGCAGCAAACGTATCAGCTTCGCCATGTTAGCATTATCTAAAGTGCTCCAACGTTGTGCAGCGGCGATGCCCAACCAGTCCCTGCACTGCAGAGCCATCGCAATCAATCCTTCCTCATCCCGGCGTTCGGCTAGCCATGCAGCGACCAACTCCAGAGCGGCATCCATACGAGCATTGGTAGACGGGCAGGGCGCGTCCACAGGCTTGCGATTGTCGAGCACATCAACAAGCGGGGGATGCTGAAGGGGTATCATAGTAGAGGACATGGCGATCAGCAGAAAGAAGTAGCGCTCGTGTGACGGCGAAAGCCCAGGGGGCACCATATAGCGAGGGTCCTCCTAGCCGCTGCACCCCGCCTTAGAGACTCACGCACTAATGCGTCGGCTCTCAGACCTCATTCCCTCATTCCTCCCACATCTCAAACCAAGTCTCCGACGTCTCGGCGAGATCCTCAGGGCATGGTTCGGGGAGACGGCTCAGCTAGGTACTTGCATGCTCATGCGAGGGCACGGACTTTGGAGAGGAGCACTCGCCGGGGCTTGTGCTCGCACATCGACGTGACGGTGTGTGGCGGCCGAACTCCTCATGCTATGCTACTGACAGGACGCACGCCTAGAGGGTCGAAATGAGGAAGGCGAAGGGATCAGGATGGTCTGATGACTGTCCTATATCACCATTCAGCTCAACACGTCCTCCAAAGCTTCACCTGTGTTCTGCTATGCGATCACTGTACGCTTACGAGACCTGACCGCAGTGTGTTCGTTGTTGAGACGTAACCAGCCCATGCACATCAGAAGGCACACATGAGAGCTATGCCGTCGAGAACGAACGACATGATGCCCAACATTTGGCCCCTAGCGACCTGCAGTCATTCAACTCGCCTTCGTTGATGATCGCTTTCTTGCTGTATTAGCATGCGGATCCGCAATGCGGGGTCGGATCCGGCAAAAACGCATGCATGCGAAACGAGTGGGCTGGGCACGGCAGACTGGATCACGGTGCGGTCCTCGCCGACCACGGTGGACTTGGCTCTTCGCGCCATTCTTCCCGTTCTTGCCGTCCATCGCGTTTCGGCCCCTTGATCCTTCTGCACTATCCGCTATGCCGGAGCGATGCCACCGCTTGGTACAACCGCCTTGTGTTCCGAAACGCTCATTTGAGGAGCTCGGCGGAACGCGACAAGAATGTCCTTCCACCAATGTGGTCTGCGATTCGCAGTACGTGTCCATTAATTGGCTCCCAGACTATTCTGCTGTTCCATTGTATCCTGGATCGCGTCGTCTTACCGACCTTGGCGTCTACAGTTCAATACTCTGGATCAAACACCTTCCCGAACATCCCTGGTCTAGTGGATTCCTGCTTTTCCCTCAAGTTCCAGAGTCCACCCGCTAGGGAGACGTGCGAAATCCTGGACTGCACATTGCGACATCCTAACCGGGGACCGGCATTTGGGTAATGCTCGACATGCTTCGTCATACCCTGCGAATAAAAAGGTCCACCCGAGCGCGACAAGGCGTCTTACAGCGATCCACAATCCCTTCGCTCTGGCGCTACAGCACGATCCGTACCCCTCAAACCCCTCTCGCTCGACTCAGACTTAGCACAATGGCTCGTAGTCTGCTCGATCATGATCAGCCCTTAGAAGAACGCTCGTTCCGCCTGCACTCTGGCGATGGCGACGTTGATGAGCACGGCAGGGTCATTGGCTCGGCCCATTCTCAGGCCATATGTGACGGGGACAGTACCAGCGACAATGGCACCGAAGATCAGCCCGACCGGATGCATGCAGTCACTCATGACGTGGGCTCGCTTCTGCCCTCCGAATTAACCTTTTCGCTTCCCATGCCCCACATCTATGCTGGGATGGTATCGGCGTTCATGGGACGGGTCGTTCGGATCCTCGTGAAGCTCGATACGTGGCCCGTCGACATCACAAAGGTTCCTCCTCATGTCGTCTCCGGTTCGACATGTGCCGTACAGAACACCTCTTCGATCATCACCGCAATTGCGGCAGATGAGAAGGCGGTGATCATCGAGGTCCACAAGGTGGGTGCTTCCGACCTCAATAGTTTCTGTATTGATACCTTCGGCAGGGATATGCCAAACCAGTCGGGATCGAAGGCCCTTTCGTAGAAGTTGTGGGACAGGTGGAACGTAATGGAACTATCCGGCTCATCTCGCATTCAGAGTTCCGAGCTGACGTTGGTGAGAATCCGGTCATTGAGCAGCTTGATGATCGGGCTGATATTGATCCGCAGACGTACGTATGGTGAAGGCCATGGTCGACGCCATGCATGCGCATTCCAGCATCTTCTTCTAGAATATACCGCCAGCTGTTCTTGATAGAGCCTCTAGGATACGTACCCCGGCATTCCGCCGCTTCTATATGCCCTCAATCTATCGGTTTTGACAAATGACTAGCGAACTGCGTGCTGGCAAGGGGCCACGTTGTAGATAGGGTCGAGGACGTTGCCATGTTGAGCACCGCTTTTTGGCACCGGCAAGCACACAGTAATTTTTATGAAAGAGTGTGATAAGTATTGGATGTCCTTCCTAAGCACTATACATTGCCTTGCTACTAGGTACAGGTGGTATTCCAATCCCACTGAGAACCTTTAGGAAAGAGGTAGGAGGGACCGATGGGAATGGTGAGAATGGTTACATCGGAGCAAGTACACGAGAAAGTAGACGCAGTAGGGTTCCGTGGACATATTCGTATCTGAGAGATGGACTAGGCACGCATATCCACAAAACGAGTTGACATGTGGAACCCCCTGCGTGCTGCCACGTCCAAGGGACGATGAGCCGCAGAGCAAGCATTGTTCGACTGGGTGCGCCGCTTTACAAGGGGCGGAAGTTGCAAAGGCCGGTTACCTGCCTTCCGGCGGGGAGAGGCAGGCGGAGAAGGGCGTACAGGAGGAGGGGGAGCCGTCCTAGGGGTCGCAAGCCTAGTGGAGTGGTTGGAGACAGGGGCTGGTGTAGTAACTTCTCTGGACGGATCGATGAGCGAGTAGGAGGGCGGAGGAAGGCGTTCGTAAGAGGGATAAGCAGGTAAGACCTCTGAGCAGGCGTCCTGATCCTCGTCTGCTTCTTCGTCCTCGTCCTCATCGACCTCGTTCTCCTCATCGACCTTGTTCTCCTCATCGACCTCGTTCTCCTCATCGACCTCGTTCTCCTCATCGACCTCGTTCTCCTCATCGACCTCGTTCTCTTGACCTCTCGCCTGAATCTCTGTGTGATGGTGCTCGCCGAGGTCAGGTTCGAGAGGATAGGTGCGATATGATGGTGCTGGAGAACCAGGTGTGATGCGGACAAGACGAGTTGGCTGGATGTCAACATCAGAGTTGTTGACAGCCACAACTCCGACACCGCTGTCACTAGCACAAGCCGGGTGAACCCTGGAGGTCGAGATCTTGGTAGCCTCCCCCTCATGAGCCAGAAGGAGAGCCGGAGACGCGTGATGGGTAGTGAAAGAGTCGGCGACGACATTGGTGTCGTTGAAGTCTGCAGAACCGGCGGATTGAGTTGTAGCCGCAGTGTCGGCGGCCGATGTGCTCCGCAGGCGAGCACTACCGCTACCCCGCAGGCAGGTAGCGGGCGCGAGGCCCCGCAGGCAGGCACTCGCTAAAGTGATGTGATGGTGTCGGACTTCAGTGCGGATCGATTCGCTGTCGGGGAAGGAAACAGCCTCTTCCTCGGCATTGGTGCGATCACCCTGGCTGGATTCGCCCCCAAGGACTGCACTGACCTGTCCTTGGGGGCCCAATTGCATATGGGTTGTGGTGTTGACATGGTGACCTAAGTGTAGGTAAGTACTAGTACCAAGTCGGGGATATGATGCTCACCAAGATTGCCACAGACCACCTCTGCGCCGCCGTGTGGGTCTCTCCACGGCGGGCCTGGATTGCCCATCAGACACTCCTGCATAGGGGCTTGCTGGGTGAAATTCTATGACACACAAGTCAGCATGTATCTAAGGATACCACTAAGTCAAACTTACTCTTGTGATCAGTTCGTGGGGATAGGTTGAGTATAGTAGGTGGATGTTCAGGTAGACAGCGAGGAGAGCTACTCAGGGTGACAAGCTCGAGGATCAAGGGCGCCAGCACAGCATCCGTCTGAGACGATTTGAATCACGCGATTGTAGATATTCATTGTCCAAACTTTACAATGAGACTTCTCACCCTTTCCGACTCCTCCAAGGTAATATAGGTTAGAGTGGACCAAGTAATATCTACAGCTTGTACCACCCTGAAAGATGACAGCACAGGAAAAGCCGCCCCCGGCGAAGCTGTACCTTCGTCTCAGCGTCTGCCGAGACTGTCCTACACCATCACATCACATAGTATACTTCATACTATGCGGTGCTTTCCTTCATTCCTTTCCTTTTGAACTTCACCCCTAATCTAACCCAATATATTGCCGTAAGGATGACATGATGCAGACCGATGTTAGGGGCGATGTTTGGGAACCGAACATGCTGCGAGCGGAGGCAGATGTGCAATAGTGGTAACGCTAGAACCAAAAGCGTTAAGTCACGCTGGCAGTACTGCTCTCTCGTCTCTCGATCTTACCATTTTCTCAACTTACGAAATGTCGACCATCTCAAGCCTCGAGAACAGCGACAACGACAGCGGCAGCTCGGCCCTCACCCACGCAAGCGACTGGAAGCAGGCCGTGGACTTCCTCGCCGATGCCAAGCAGGCGGTTGCGCCGTTCCGCGGCCTCTTTCGCCAGGAGCAGACGTCGACGACGTCGAACTCGATCGAAGGGGCGGGGGACATCAAGACGTCCATCGCGAATGACTCGGGCCAGGGCAAAGCGCCCGCATACAAGAAGGACAGCAAGAAGCAGAAGAACCAGAAGAAGAAGGGCGAAAGGTTTCGCCTCGAGGTGGTCGGCTCTTCCGCGACGCAGGGGGAGAAGGGAAAGGAGAAGGGAGCCGGCGGTGGAGAGGAGGGAAAGGAGGGAGAGAAGGGAGAGCTGCCGCCCGTCAAGCTGACGGACGAGCAGCTCTATGTCATCCAAATGCTGTTCAAGGCGAACAGAGAGCGGTATGCGGATGGGGCGTTCACGGAGGAGCGTCTCATGGAGATGATGGGGAAGACGGCGAAGGCAAGTGATGTGATGGTGTCGGCTGTCGTCCCACACCTCTTCACATCTAAGTGATGTGATGGTGTCGGCGACTGAGCCGTCCTCCTATTCTTCACATCCATGTGATGTGATGGTGTCGGGCTGGTCGCCCTTCACCTTTCAGGCTTTCACAGCCCTGTGATGTGATGGTTTCGGGCGAGGAGGAGGACCTCCTAACCCGTCAATGAGTCATTCTCTGACCTCCTACGCAGATCGAACTCACTCCCGCCCTCGCCGACCCTCCCCCCAGCCCTGAGAGTGCGGAAGGAGAGTATCCTCCTCCGGCACTCTCTACCCACCAGATCCCGACCGAGGAGGAGATCTTTGAAGGCGCTGTTCGTCACCTTGGGCTCGACCTGACCGATTTCGACTGCACCGGCAAGCCCAAGGTCGATCTCTGCCATGCTACGCCCGCTCAACTCATCGTGGAGGGCGAACATGTCAAAATGCTCGGGAAGGTCGAAGGAATAGTCTCCGGTACCCTCGCCATCATTCAGGAGAATTGTTCGATGGACGACACTTACCGGAGGGCGAATGTGCGCTGGTTGGAGGAGAAGAAGGCCGAGGGGATGAAGGAGGGGTGGGAGGAGGTGATGATTGGCAGGCAGCAGGAGTGGGAAGCGCTGACTCCTGAGGAGCGACGTGCTGAGGAGCACAAGAAGGCGGTCGCTGAGGCTCAACTTCGCCTCGAGAGGGGTGAGAAGCTGCGGGAGAATGTGAGAGGGGCGTGGGAGAAGACGAAGGCTGCGGGTAAGCAGTTCTTCAAGGCGTACGGGAAGGACGCCTTGAAGGTGGCTTTTGTCTTCGGTAAGTAATTTATAAAAACATATCTTTATTACTCCTCTAACTACTCCTAGGCATCAAAGCCGCCCTCGAGAAGTTCGGTGCCGACGAGCCCGAGCGCATCATGAAGGAGGTCCTCGGCTTAGGGATGGCGATGAATGCGGTGGGTCTCACAGGGGATGTTGGGGACGGGTAAGAGGCCGACGGCGCTCCTCGGGACGACTAGTTGGCAGAGGCCGGAATATTTATGCCTGTAAAGCGACTCCTGTTAAATCCTCGCACGAATGACATTGGTGTTGGACTTCGGTCCGACACCCTCACATCACTTTAGAGGTGAAGTGGTGTCGGACTTTGGTCCGACACCCTCACATCACTTTAGAGTGGAAGCGGCGTTGGTCTTCGATCCGACACCTTCACATCACTTTAGGATTGAAGGTGTTGGACAGAAGTCCAACACCATCACATCACTTTAGAATTGAAGTGGTGCTGGACTTCTAAGTAAGTCCTACACCCTCACGTCACTTAGCGACTCGCGGAAGCGTTCCTCCCCAGAAAGAAAGCAGAGGCACGTGTCCTATTCCTCAGGCAGGGGATCTGAGCCAACCTGCGCTACGGGCGCTTTTGCAGATAAGCGCCTCTAGGGTTGTTCCAGGGCCGTCAGTGAACCTGCAACCGCCTCAGTTCAGGCACTTCAAAATAAAGTATTTCATTCTATTCTACTCTACGGCATTTAACCTAAAACCCTGCCAAGAATAGGTATTATATTCTCAGATGGTTGCACACTGGTCCCGCCGAAGCGGAAGACCCTGCACTAGGCTTGGTCAGATACACCCTGCACGCGGTGACCGTCTGCCCATCGAAAGGACAGCCAACTTCTTGGGGAAGCCAAGGGCCTTGCCTAGCTATCCCCGCTCAACACGACATCGCCTCTGGTGCACGCCAGACCAGCGGTTTTCAGTCGGACCACTCTCTGCCTGCCGTCCGATACACTACTGCTCAGGTTTCTTGCAGACGGATTAAGCAACACCAGATACCATTGTAACAGAGTGGATCACGCTTCTCTGGAGGGCAGACCTAGGTCCTGCGCACTCGCAAGCATACAAGTGTAGATCTGCCATACGCTGCTTAAAGTTAAGACGGGGAAATTACACCGCTTGTACAACTCCTGGCATATCGCTTCCATATCGTCTGAAACAAACCGAAACAAGTCAGCTGGCGTATGCGCCTTCAATAAGCCGTCGGTATGCTCTGGCGGCACCTTAATCAAGCAGTTATGCATACCCCACTCCTCTGGATGTGACCAAAACTTGTCCGGGGAATCCCTGGTGGGGAGATGCACGCGAGATTGTGCACGGATACGAGCTGAGTTCCTCTCGACCATGTATTTGTCGAGCTCCTCCTGTACCAGACGGGCCCAGAGCCATCGTGACACCGAGCTAAGCGCCGTTAGACAACAGAATAGACAACGAACGAGGTATACGCACAATTCCAGCTCCAAAGCTTCGTGATAGATACCGGCAGCAAGACCCACTTGCCATGCCTTCAAGATAGACCCGAGTAGATTGTCATAGATGTATCTCCATGACCGCTCGATGGTGATATTCCACACAGACTTGATCTGCTGGAAAGGTGGTAGTACCCGAGGATCGAGATCCGGTGCGAAAGCCAGCCTAAGCAAGTCAGACCGTGGTAAGTCGTTTCATGCTTTTGATCGCTCACCGTAGCTCCGTCTGAAGCTGACCTAGCAACCCGCCCTCCGATCCCTTATCCAGTGTCACCTTCAGAGGTACTCCTGAGATGCAGGTGAGGAAATTTGCACAATTCCCTGGTTAGGGTCACTCACCGCCTTCTCTTTTCACCACTTGCAAGAAGAGCGTAGCTGGTACCACTTGGACGCAAGCATTTGGAACTACCCAAAGCCCGAGGGTACGCCTAGTCGCCTTATCTCTAAGCCCCCACACTTGAAGACCCATACGAGCGAGTTTATCATGCCCGTCACCGCTCCACTCTTCGCTTGGACCGATGGACCAAAGGCTTGACTGATGCAGACGTTTTCCTTGTCTAGGTGCCCGAGCAAAGGCCTTGCCTTCATCCAACGCCCTCATAAAACGGCGTACAAAAACACTCGGAGTTACATCAGACCGATATACCATCCAGAAGAGTTAGGTTGACAGCGTACATATTGGCGTCTTGCATTCCTTTATGGACTTTCAGCTTGTGGTGTACCCTGCCCCGTCCCCACTGGTCGACTAGATCTTCCTCCAATAGTTCAACGATGGCGTCGCCGATTTCTTCATGGGAGTGTACAGGTCGCCGAGCTGTGGCTATATTCAATCGACGCATCCAGCTGTACAATGCACGTTCCCTAAGCCAGATTGGGGATCAAATACCTGGTAGTTAGAGAGATTGCCGTACCCTAAGTGAATGCCATGCTGCTGGGCCAGATCGCGGAGCATCTGCTTTCGGCTTAAACCAAGCTGCACCATCGTGTTGAGCGCTGTCCGGAAGACTTCCATGGATTCCAGAGTAACTGAGCCCAACAAGAAAGCCGATGGTGTCAGCATGCAGCGGGCATTTGAGGGGGAAATGGAGGGCACCAGGTCGATCTCCATACTGATTTTTGCCAGAGGGATTTCGGTTATAAGGGTTGGGAATTGCAGCCAGCGTTTCCACCGCATCATCCATCGTGAGGACAACACAGGGAGTGTATCTAAGCTCAGGGAGGACGGTGTATTCCCCTGAATGAGAGAGCTGTGATCGCGTGACCTGGCAGAGGCGTGGGGGTGGGAGGGGGGACCAGCGAGCAGCTCATCGGGCAAGTGCGTCACTCAGCTTCAGAGGCCAACAGGAGGGGAAAGCAATAACTCCTCATCTCTCCCGTTCCAGAGCAAGTTGAAGATCGGTTGGGGCTGCAGTAGACTCTGGGTACCGACGGACAAAAGCCGGAACCGCTGATGCGAACGAGACGCCGAAGGAACCCGGATGAAGGAACAAATACACAGTCATCTGTGGCGGATGTCACCATGTCGTTTGGCCGTACCGTTGACTGGGAGCTTCCGGTGCTTCCGCAGTGCACATGATTATTGCTGCCTGTCACTCTGCAGACGTAGCAGAAGCACCAAGAATAGTCCGCCGTGTCCACTGATCGAAGCAGAGGAATGCATGAAGCCGCTTCTATTCTATCGCAACGGGTCCAGTGGGGCTCTTCCGCAGTGCATATGATTCTTGCTGCCTGACCCACTCTGGAGACGCGGCGGAAGCACGAAGAATTGGGTTAAGGCGTACATCGATCGATTGCGCAGGAGACTGGCCGGCGGAGCCGCTGCTCTCCTGTAACCCCCCCGTGTCAAGGCCATGGTGCCTCTTCCGCCTTGCATTGACTACTGTCGACAGTCCTCAAAAAGAAGCAGAAGCTGCAGAGATAATGAGCGAATTCGCCTGTCGAATGACCAGCTGGCTGTTGCCATGAGCTATCACACCGACGGAGGAAGAATAGTGGGATGCGGTGTGCTTCCTTTTGGAACCACCGATCATAACAACAGGACCCTGACCGAACACGAGGGCGGAAGCAAAGAACGGGAAGAATGAGAAAACCCAAGTACACCGTGGACGGCACCGATGTTTGGTGCACGCGTGCGGCCGTGTACCATGTTCGGCATGCCCGATGTCCCGCTCTCACACCACTCAACCCAATCTTTCCTCTGGCGATTCCTACGCACGCAGGCGGACTCCATTTCCACTAAAGATCGATATTCTGTATGCCACTAAACTGTTCCCCGTTTCGACGTATGCAATCGCACCCAGACCCGGATCAAGCTGCCTCGTCATGTCCCGGTGCTGTTTACCGTTGCAAGAGGCACAGATATCCTTATGATGCGTGAAATCATCTGAGATTTTGACAGTTTGCTGCATGGCTATAAAACGCAGGACGATTCACTGTGGTAGACCCCCTCAAACTCTCTTTCAACGACCTGATTCTCATAGCGGATCAATCTGAACCAGTTTCTTGCGCTGATGTCAGCTTATCAAGGCATCTGCAGAGGATGCGCAGTTGAATATCGCTTCTTGAAGGACGAGTTTTGCTTCACTTGTAACTTGCGTGCCCCTGAGGCGGTACCGATCGATCCCATACCCTGTCCAGGGTGCAGCCGAACGTTTCTCCATCTGAAGGAAGGGCAATGGTGCGGGACTTGTCTGCGAGCAGCGAAAGAAGATGGTGACTTACGATCTTCCTCACCGCTCGCTCGCTCACACTACCTAAGCAGGGATGCATCATGGTGGCTCAAGCGCCGGCTTATCAATGATGCTAGAGACCCACAAAGTAGCAAAGGTCAAGGTGAGCCCCACGGTCAGCAACGCCCAAAGTACCAGATCTGATTTGTAGATAGCCGTCTATCCCGTCCGATGGCAGACAATATCATAAAGCTACGCAAGAGACGCTCTCAAGGATGGCAGCAGTGGCTTCTCAGGCGACCGCCCGTTCCCTGAGGGAAGGAGGAGCCCCAGCGGCTAAGTTGCATAGCGCGATGTCTGGCGCATTGCAACAGGTGAAGCCGCGTTTCCTAACCATCAAGGCGAGTCCCAGTGCTTCTCTATCATATCCTACAAAAGCACTCATGGCGTGCAAGCAGATTATCACCGTTTACAGCATGCCGAGGAGAACCCAACTCCCTGGGATCGTGTTGTCCGATCTTGTCCCCGGTGATACGAATTGGGTAGATGTGCGCTCCGCTCTGCTCAGCGGCCTCGATACCAAATTGCAGATGAGTCATGTGGCGAAGTGCAATATCGTTCGGTCAGTTTCTTGCTGCTCACCGCAGGGGAAAGCGTTGAACACTAATTGGCGGTCCCTATCAGTGAGGCCACCCAGCTAGTGCTGGCGGTGAGCAACGTGGACTTCTTGGACGGCTCCGAGGATGGCACGGTTGAGCACCTTTGGAACGTTCACAGCGACCCGAAGTATAACTATGGGCATATCCTCCACAAAAACATAGTGTCAAGAACGCTCGTGCTGAAGGCTTTCGTATGGTTCCCTGGTCCCTTTGCGCAGGCCGCAAAGGCTCAGCAGTTCTATGTTCGTGTTTCCATCCTGCAATTCTGTATTTGCTGACTTGGAGTAATGTTAGCGAGGCAGCCCAACTTGTGAGGACGAGATTGAGGACGAGATCTCAGCAACAACCGAAGGAGTGGAACCGTTCTTGTCAGCTACCCCAACCCTCAGCTCGTATGAGTTTGCCTCGTATTCGCCTCGTACACCTCGTCGGGGCAAAGGACTTGCAAAAAGCAATTCTCCCCGTCGAACCTCCAGAACTTCCAAAGATGGCATGAAGTCTTCGACCGTGCTACTACCAATCAAACCAACAATGAAGGGGAATGCAGTCTATTCGCGAGATCCTATGGCTCCCAGAGTGTACAGCTCTGTTGTGCAGCAAGCGAATTCCTTCGTGGTTGAAGAATGGGGAATCGAGATTGATCCGGTGGATTACCACCCTGTCCTTCTCAAGAAGAGCCAGCAACCTTTCACGGTATACGTTGAGGAACGCTGCTTCGCTCAAGGAGCGACCAAAGCTGCTTATAAGGTGCGTTGTGTAACGCACAGGTGCCTCACAGCTGATCTCTCTTAAGATGCGCCATAAGCACGGGAATGGAGTTCAGTATCCATATGCAGCTAAATCTTTGTACAAAGACGAAACCGGAGACTTGCCCTCGACATACGCCAATAAAGCACATCTTATCCAGGAGCTGGTCCGCGCAGAGCAGATGCGTGATATCCTCGCCGCTTTCCAAGCTCGCTGCCGAAAATTCGAGGTGGACATCTATCGTAAGCTCCGCTTGAGCTCCGCATTGCGATGAAAAACGTCTGATACGATGTGAGCATTCCTCGTGGCCGAGTCCTCTGTATATGAGGTGGTTCTGCCTCCGGCTCAAGGTCGGTCTTGGTTGGTGGAGGAGTACCTGGGGAGCGACAGGCCCCTGAAGTTCTCCGGCACGGATTGCGCTGGCTCGCATTCCAAAAAGAATTTTCCAGGAGCGACCGCGGACTGCTTGGCACATTACTCCGTCATCCACACGGGCGGCACCCTGGTTCTCGTGGATATTCAAGGTTAGCGATTTCAACAACATCATGAATAAGCTGATAATATGCCATTCTTTAGGCATCCAAACTTCAAATCGCTTTCCTGGGCTCGAGCGGAATATGCCAATCGTATTGTTCGACGTGCAGACGCATACGTGAGTCATGAGCAACTGTAGTCTAATTAGTGTTGCTGAGGCGTAGTGTATCAGGCGCCAGGCAGACAGTGGTCTAGGCGATCTGGGACAGACCGGCATCGATAACTTCCTGTCTCAGCACACATGTGGCAAGATGTGTCATGCCATTCATCTGAACCAAACACAGGAAGGGTAAGCCATTGAAGATGCGCATATGGCAAGCTTGTCTGACACTATTCAGGGCCGAGATCGCTAGCATTCGAACTCTCGGAGCAGTCAGTGCGACGCCCAACCGAATACGCAGTCCGGCAGGATCGATAACCCTACTGAACGACCCCAAGGACACCTATACGGCTGACGCGCCCTCAGCAGATCTTCCCACTTTGGGAGCAGAGCTAGAACCGTAAGACGTCTTCCCCGGAATAAGCGTGCTATACTAAAATGTCCCAGCCCGGCTTTGCATGCTATCGGACTGTTCAAACTGTCCAATAAGGTCACCTGGGCGCCTGCTGAAGTGGTTGCGATTGACGAGAACAAGCGCAGCGTGACCTGGGAATGGTGTTCATGCGTCAAATGGACTACCGTGGTACCGAAGGTCAATAGATTCAACAAGTCGTATCAGGACAGTAATGACGCCCTGGAGCGGGATGTGCCCAACAAGAATACCGTACGTCCACAATTTGCCGCCAGGAGTAGCTCTCTTCTTGATGATTGTCCAGCTCGTCAAACTTTGGTGGCCTGCCAAAGTCGTCAACCACTCGCAGCCTGGTGAAGAAACTCTCCTTGATGCTCTGCGCCTCAAAAGCGCAGTAGTCGCTGAAATACTTCTGGGGGTGAAGCCACATCAGCTGATGGAAGAGTGGAAATCATTTGTCACACGGGCCGACCAGCCTGCGAGGGGCTTGGACCAGGTCATGGACAAGTCCGAGTGGGTGCGCATCCGACAGGTCGATCTGTACCCCCATGAGCAAGACATTATCTTGGATTGGCTGTCAAGCTCCGTCACCCACGAATGTGCTCAACTCCGTCCGTCATCCCCGCCGATAAGCAGCCTGTGCGTTGGACCCGGTCAGGTGCTCAGGGGATATGTGCTTGCTTTATGCCTCCTCGAAGAGGGGCAGAATGGGATCGACATCGACTCAATCTACGCGGGTAGGCATGCTCTTGTTCGACTCCCTCAACCCCAAGTGCTGCGAGTATGGTCTGTAATGCGAAAGGCGTACCTTGCTGTTGGGAGAGAAGAGGACGCGTTTAAAAGAACACATCAGATTACCAAGCGAGACGAAACCATCGCAGTTCGTGGTTTCAGGTGGGTTGAGAAGAGGATGGACCAAGGACTTGCTGCTTGAAGGGCGGGAGCGGGGAATGACCTCTTTGTGTTGTAGATGTAGCTGCTTCTGTGTGTACGGCGGCAGGCAGCTGCCTCGTCAGTTATCAATTGACAATTTTGCCTGCCGCGTCTACAGATTTGACAGGCAGCAAGAACCAGGACAGGCCGATTTGCACTGGATGCAAAGTTAAGCTATAGCAGGAGCTCAGGATCGGCTATCTCGACGATTCAGAGAGCAGCCCACCATAGGATACCGAAGGGGTGGCTACTGTACGCACTCCTGAGCACACGCGGTGCGATACAAACTGGGATGGGGCACCACGTCAATCGTCTACCTTGTCCGGCTTCAACCCCACTGACATCGCGCTTGGAGATGGTTGTGATGAGACGGGTTTCAAGGCTATTGAGGTATGGAAAACACGTTGTGGCTGCAACTTGCTGTAAGTAAGCAGCAATACCGCATTCAGTGCGCGCCGGCCAGGATTCAGGGATACTGTAATGACGTAACTGACATTGAATGTCCCTGGGCGGGCAATGTGTACTGCGACCAAAGCATCCAGTCGTACTTGTTGCTTCAACCTGAAGGATGGAGCTCGAAGGTGTGCTTTGCTGGACTGGAGTGAACTCGTCTGGATCTGCAACACTCTATCCATCTGCCGCAAGTTGTCGAGTGTGTCATGGCAAGAAGCTGGGCTCTTGGGTTACCTCCTCAACCCCCTCCTACTGGCGGCCTCCCACGTCTAAAATGACATGCGCCTCGGCGTGGATTATCATCCATCCTAAATCACTTATTCCTTGCCCGACTTGGCGTCCTCAGCCCGTTTTTCCAATAGCAATCGGACACGGGAAGACGACTGTGATTACTTCCAGCTGCGCCCCACTGGGCCTTCGTAAAGGCATACTGTACACGCCAGACCGCAGCGTATGAGTCCTCTACCCTGCGTCCGCCGCGGCTTCTGTCTGCAGGACAGACAGTCACGGTAGCCGTGACTCATTGCTTCAAACCACCAACTGGGAAGTCTGACGGATAAGCTCACCCTCGTCAACTACTTCACCGCTAGTCCGGAAAGTCAAGGTACACATCTTCGAATGTGCAAGCTATCGATCAGACTGATCAATTTCTTCCCGTCGTAGGTATCAAGCCAACGGTTTTTACTCGACAGAGGGATTCTCGCAGGAACGACAAGCACATCGTGCCTCTTCCACCCAGAAAGGGTTGTCCAGATGACCTATCACGCTCATCAAAGTGTACAAGACACCGGTTCTCGTTCAGCACCTAGAATGGACGATGGCTCTGAAGAGCGTAAGGCAGGATTCTGGAAGTCGTCTAGTAAGGTGCGTATGCTGCCTCTCGTCGAGCCTGGATCATGAACGCTAAGCATGGTATAGACGGCTGCGCCGAACTCGAACCCTCATGGAGGGAGTCAGGACCGTGAAGGTATCTTCGTCAGGCTGAAGCGCTCAAACGTGCCGAAGGTCAAGGGCGGTAGAAAACGCATACACGACATGCACGGCATGGACGGCATGGACGATGAGAACGACAAAAGCGGCAAGAACAGTGATTCTCATGGTCCCAGCTTCCAAGTGCGCATACACGTCGCTCCGCATGCTGTAACCGCTGATTTCCCTCTGGTAGGCAACTAAACGGCGCTTTACAGGTCGTCCTCAAGTCTATGCTGTAAGCTATTTTGCTCCTTGCCGTCTTTATTATATGGAGATCGCGCATATAGGCTGATGATGGGTCACTTGACCCATCTTCTGACCCACATGCCCTCGCGCGAAGCCCAAGTGATCGCAAGGTAAGGGGGGACGCGGGACTCCTGATTGAGCGGTAGACCTCTAACACCCCAGCAGTTCACGACTCGCACTCTGCGTCCTACGATAGAGAAAGGCGGCCTGTATGAAGCAAATGTACAGGTGTCTGCTGGGACTGCACATGCGACGAGCTACAGCATACCGGGTGAGGAGATGAACAATACCTACCAGCAAGAGGAGACCAGTCGCTGGCAACACATCTTGGAGATGGCGGCGAGTGGTGCAAAGATCCTGTTCTACCTGGTCAAACTTGTTGTCTTGATCCTAAACAGCGTTGGAGTTCTTGATTCTGCGTGATTGATGGATGCCTCTAGTGTACATTACTTGGTTTGTGTAATTGATGAACATACGTGGTTGGAGCGACTCCCTTTCTCCAGTGAATACTGTAAGTCCAGTTGTCCCATGAATCCTGGCTCCACCGTCCGCAGACCCGTCGGTCGAACTGCAGTATGCATACCCCTCTGGTGCAAAGTACTCCCCGCCTGTTTCATCTTTAGTAGGGTAGTTGTCGGCCGAAGAACCACTCTCTGCCTGGCGCCCGATACACTACTGTCTAGGTCAGCAACACTCTGTCACTAATGCTACTAATGTTAACAGATACGAGCATCGAAACAGCCTCCTCCAGTCATTGATCCACGATTAGGCGGAGGAAATACGGAACACTCGCCCTTCGTTGAAGATCTCCCGAATGTCATTAGAGCAGCCGGAGAGATTCCACCTTCCTCTTACATTGCGAGAGCCAACGAGACGGTCCGTGACGGGTGAGGTTATTTCATACTGACTTTCTTAAGGATACTCTTTGCGTAGTACTCAGGACATACGATCAAAGACTAAGGACCAGAGTACACGCATGCCATAAAGTCTGGCGTGCGGCTTGAACTGGCGAAAGTATCGGACTGATTTCATTGTTCGAGAAGGACGAACATGAGCCGCATGACTCCGGCCAGCGTCCTCGGCGTCCATGGAGGACTTTCGACGCGTACTCCGCGTCCTCGGCGTCCATGGAGGACACGCAGGATACGGCGTACGCTGAGACGCGGAGTACGGACACAAAAATCAGAGCTTGCAGTTCACGCCCACGGTAGGACGAGGCTGACGAAGCTGACGCGCGCTGATTAACAGTGACGCTTACGTGGCCCCGTCCCACGGAAGTACCACGATGGACCTCCACCAAAACAACACGTCTGCACGTGATTTTTGCCTGGTTCCCACATTTTTCTTAGCTCGACTCATCATTACGCCGCCTTCAACGCGCGCATTCGCGAGCGTTCTGGGGAAGATTAATGGCAGGGAACAACGAGAAGATTAGGCCGGACTGCAGAATTTGCCTAGACCCGCGTCCCTACACATAAGCAAGGAACTGTACAGTATCGCAGCCGCGCGTCTAGCGTGGCTGCCCTCTTGCTCCCAACACCAGCATTGAGGATGGCGATATCCAGCTTCTCGCCCCTCGCCAATGAACTTCTCCGCGAACTGAATTGGCCCCTCCCAGCGCGCCATGTCCAGATCGTAATTCTCCACCCTCGCCTTCGGGTTCTTCGCCTTTCGCCTTGACGATCGGGTCGGCCAGCATCTGCTCCTTCGACTCTATGTCCTTGGATGCGTTGGGGACTGTGATGTGTACGGGAGAGGTACCGAGCTCCGGGAAATAAGGGCAGCGGATTCTCTCTGAGAGTCAATCTCGGAGCTTTGAAGAGACAGTCTCGGACGGTCTCACCATCACATCCAAGTTGAGTAACGAGAGACTTCCCAGAAACGCGGCGATCGGCTTCTGGGGAGCAGGACCTGATAAAGCGGAGCTCAGGGACAACGTCAAACCGGGTGCTTCACGAAGCCATAGGTCATCAGTCCTCCCGCTGCTCCACGACATGATCCTCCCCGGCACTGACATCCTCGCACGCGGTATCCTCCGCGGTTTGCGGTGCTCTAGATCACAAGTACAACCTTGTGGCGTCGATCTGAGTCTCAAGGCGGTCCGTGCATGGACGGGCCCTGGTAAGTCCAAGATTCACCCCGGCGCGGGGAAACCGAAAGTTAATCGAGCCACCGTCCCACAAATTAGGCACGATAGATTTCGACAACACCCGTCGAAAGACCGCTGGGACAGAAGATGTTCCCTTCCAAGACGGTCGTCTTCGACTCACTCCCGGGTCGTATCTGGTGGATTTCAACGAGACGGTCTGCTGTCCTGAGGACGTCGTCGGCCAAATCTTTGTTCGTAGCTCGCTTTGGAGATCTGGCGCCGACATTTCGGCGGGTATCATGGATCCGGGGTATGCTGGTGCCATAGGCTGCATGCTTCATGTGCGCGTCTTCTGCGTCTTCTCCCGAGTGACGTGCTTTGCTCACGGTATTCAGGTCCGGAATCCACATGGGCTCGTACTTCTTCCAGATGCTAAGCTGGCCCAATTCGTCTTTCACCAACTCAACGAAAAGGTATACACGGTGGTCTTATCACCATCCTTGGCTTCCAACTGAACGGCTGGGAAACAGGTTCGTGAAAGCTATTCTGGAGTTTACCAAGGCGCAAAAGCCGTTTGACGCGGCTGGGACGGCAGCCGGTAGTATTATGGTGCATACCGTTACTCGAATAGTTTGGGGAAGGTTGTCGTCATGGTCGCAACGCAAGAAGAGCTCAATGAGAGAACGAGCAGCGTTGAGCGTACACACAAGAAGTCTGGGGACCATCAAATATCAGAGCCGATGCCCGGCACGACTTTCTGCAATATCTCCAGCGTCTCATCCCAAACCCTCTTCTGAAGCTTCGGACTTTCGGGCCCCGTAACAACGTCGGAATATCTGTGACCGATGATCAGCATTTTGCAACCTTTCACATCGATGCACTTACGGTGTCAATTTGCTGTACTGATACCAGAGGCCGTGGCTCTCTTTCCCCACGCAGGCCACAGCATGGATGTAGCAAGCCGCCCCTTTCTCAGCCGGATTTGCGATAGCGGTCGTCAAAGCCCACACGAATGGCGTTGCCCACCAGGGAACGTTTCGGTTCAGCTCGGTCTTGATCATTCCAGGGCATACGGTGTTGATGATCAGTTCGTTGCTGTTGATCTTCTGGGATAGCTGACGGAGAAAGAAGATGATCAAGAGCTTGCTCAGTCCGTACCGGTCCGCACCACTGAAAGTCTTCTTATCGTTGAGCGAGGACAGATAGTTGACGTTTTCTGGCGGATTTCGCTTCAAGGACGCACGCTTGTGCATCCCGCTGGAGATGATAGTAAGCCTGGCAATATGCTGCGGCGTCGTGCTGCTGCGAAGGAGCGGCAAAAGCAGGAGTGCGAGCAGTGCTGTCGAGAGATGGTTGACCTGTAGCACGGCTTCGTTTCCCGTCGGCGCCAATTCGAAATCCATGTTAACAATTCCGGCATTCAGGATAGCGACATCGAGGCCTTCGCCAGCCGCTCTGCGATCGGCGATGAACTTGTCTGCGAACGAGGTGACCCCTTCCCATTTTGCCATTTCGAGTTCGTACACCTTCACGATGGCAGTCGAATTCTTCTGCTTCACTTCAGGATCCGCCAAAAGCGACTCGCGCGCCTTGTTGCCTTTCTCGACGGTGCGCACAGCCAGATAGACCGGAGACGCGCCCAGTCGGAGTGCGAGTAGGGCAGCATGATAGCCGAGACCAACGTTAGCGCCGGTGATCAAGACCGACAGGCCAGCGAGAGATGTGTTAGGAGGAAGATCAGGGATATTTGGCATATCGGAACTTCAGTGCGAAGGTTCTAGGGTGTGTTGACTGACAGATCCAAGGTTTGTCCTGGGCAGTCTGGCTTATGTACCGCCAGCGGATAAACTGATTGGTTTCCGGGAGATCAGACGATTTGGAAGCACAGGCGGCAGTAAGAGCTTGCGCGTACATGCCGCGCACCCTTGATAGCAACGCTCATTATCCGGTAAGCCATTTGTGGTTACGAGAAGCTTCAAGGAAGGAAGAGGCTGACGAAGCTGACGCGCGCTGATTAACAGTGACGCTTACGTGGCCCTGTCCCACGGAAGTACCACGATGGGCCTCCACCAAAACACCGAGTCCGCACGTGATTTTTGCCTCGTCCCCGCATCTTTCTTAGCTCGAGTCATCATTACGCCGCGTTCAACGCGCGCATTCGCGAGCGTTCTCCGGAAGATCCCTTACTAGTGGGAGCTGTTGGTAGACGTATTCTGATCTCGGACCAACCAGCGGTCGAACACCGGATATATTGACGCGCGACCCGGTTGACGAGTGTCCCTGTCCTCGTCGACCGGTACGAGTCAGGATGAAGTTAGAAGTTGGCGATACTTCCGATACTCCCGATACTTGTAAGGAGGATGACACTCGAATATGTACTCGGCCCATCATGACGCCTATGCAGATAACGTTCCCGAATGTCCGAACGTCGAAGACGACGATTATCGCTCCGTCTTCCAAGGAAAAGATCAGGACCACGAGATTAGGAACATGAGGTAGAACCGGCAACGACGTGGATATCAGAGCCAACGCTTGGCACCACTTTCTGCAAGATCTCTAGCGTGTCGTTCCAAATTCTCTTCTCGAGCTAGTGAAGGTGGTTGATCTCCGGCGGCAGGCATTCCGTCAGGCAACCGTACCGGAGCCAGCGCAGGGTCGAAGAGACGATCATGAGCCTTGCAGTATGCTCCGACGTCGTGCTCTTCTTGAGTAGCCGAAGGAGAAGTAGAGCGAGAAGAGCGGTGCTGAGGTAGTTGACTTGGACGACCATGTCGTTCCCCGTCGGCGCCGCCTCATACGCGACAGCCGCCATTCCAGGATTCAGGATGGCGATATCCAGCTTCTCCCCCTTCGCCTCCCGATCCCCAATGAACTTCTCCGCGAACTGAATTGCTTCCCCCCCCCGCCGCAGCGCGCCAAGTCCAGATCGTAATTCTCCACCCTCGCCTTCGGGTTCTTCGCCTTTCGCCTTGACGATCGGGTTCGCCAGCATCTGCTCCTTCGACTCTATGTCCTTGGATGCGTTGGGGACTGTGATGTACACGGGAGAAGTACCGAGCTCCGGGAAATAAGGGCAGCGGATTCTCTCTGAGAGTCAATCTCGGAGCTTTGAAGAGACAGTCTCGGACGGTCTCACCATCACATCCAAGTTGAGTAACGAGAGACTTCCCAGAAACGCGGCGATCGGCTTCTGGGGAGCAGGACCTGATAAAGCGGAGCTCAGGGACAACGTCAAACCGGGTGCTTCACGAAGCCATAGGTCATCAGTCCTCCCGCTGCTCCACGACATGATCCTCCCCGGCACTGACATCCTCGCACGCGGTATCCTCCGCGGTTTGCGGTGCTCTAGATCACAAGTACAACCTTGTGGCGTCGATCTGAGTCTCAAGGCGGTCCGTGCATGGACGGGCCCTGGTAAGTCCAAGATTCACCCCGGCGCGGGGAAACCGAAAGTTAATCGAGCCACCGTCCCACAAATTAGGCACGATAGATTTCGACAACACCCGTCGAAAGACCGCTGGGACAGAAGATGTTCCCTTCCAAGACGGTCGTCTTCGACTCACTCCCGGGTCGTATCTGGTGGATTTCAACGAGACGGTCTGCTGTCCTGAGGACGTCGTCGGCCAAATCTTTGTTCGTAGCTCGCTTTGGAGATCTGGCGCCGACATTTCGGCGGGTATCATGGATCCGGGGTATGCTGGTGCCATAGGCTGCATGCTTCATGTGCGCGTCTTCTGCGTCTTCTCCCGAGTGACGTGCTTTGCTCACGGTATTCAGGTCCGGAATCCACATGGGCTCGTACTTCTTCCAGATGCTAAGCTGGCCCAATTCGTCTTTCACCAACTCAACGAAAAGGTATACACGGTGGTCTTATCACCATCCTTGGCTTCCAACTGAACGGCTGGGAAACAGGTTCGTGAAAGCTATTCTGGAGTTTACCAAGGCGCAAAAGCCGTTTGACGCGGCTGGGACGGCAGCCGGTAGTATTATGGTGCATACCGTTACTCGAATAGTTTGGGGAAGGTTGTCGTCATGGTCGCAACGCAAGAAGAGCTCAATGAGAGAACGAGCAGCGTTGAGCGTACACACAAGAAGTCTGGGGACCATCAAATATCAGAGCCGATGCCCGGCACGACTTTCTGCAATATCTCCAGCGTCTCATCCCAAACCCTCTTCTGAAGCTTCGGACTTTGGGGCCCCGTAACAACGTCAGAATATCTGTGACCGATGATGAGCATTTTGCAACCTTTCAGGTCGATGCACTTACGGTGTCAATCTGCTGTGCTGGTACCAGAGACCGTGGCTCTCTTTCCCCACACAGGCGACAGCATGGATGTAGCAAGCCGCTCCTTTCTCAATCGGATTTGCAATAGTGGCCGTCAAAGCCCAAACGTATAGCGTCGCCCACCAGGGAACGTTTCGATTGAGTTCGGTATTTATCTTCCCTGGACATACGGTGTTGATGATTACTTCGTTGCTGCTGATCTTCTCCGATAGCTGGCGGAGGAAGAAAATGGTCAACAGCTTGCTCAGTCCGTATCGGTCCGCACCACCGAACGTCTTCTTATTGTTAAGCGAGGCGACGTAGTTGATGTTTTCCGGCGGGTTCTCCTTCAACGATGCGCGCGTGTGCATTCCGCTGGAGATGATCGTAAGTCTGGCAATATGCTGCGGTGTCGTGCTGCTGCGAAGGAGTGGCAAAAGCAGCAGGGCCAGCAGGGCCGTTGAGAGATAGTTGACTTGTAGCACGGCTTCGTTTCCCGTCGGCGCCAATTCGAAACCAACGTTAACAATTCCGGCATTCAGGATAGCGACATCGAGGCCTTCGCCAGCCGCTTTGCGATCGGCGATGAACTTGTCTGCGAACGAGGTGACCCCTTCCCATTTCGCCATTTCGAGCTCGTACACCTTCACGATGGCGGTGGGATTCTTCTCGCTCACTTCAGGATCCGCCAAAAGCGACTCGCGCGCCTTGTTGCCCTTCTCGACGGTACGCACAGCCAGATAGACCGGAGACGCGCCCAGTCGGAGAGCGAGTAGGGCAGCATGGTATCCGAGACCGACGTTAGCGCCGGTGATCAAGACCGACAGGCCGGCGAGGGACGCATCAGGAGGAAGATCAGGGATAGTCGGCATACTAGAATTTCAGTGCGAAAGTTCTAGGGTGTGTCGACTGACAGAACCATGTTTGTCCTCGGTATGCATGGTCAGTCTTATGTACCGCAAATGTTGATTGATTTCCGCAAGATCAGACGATTTGTCAGCACAGACCGCAGCAGGGGCTTGCGCCTACGTGTCGCGCACGCTCGATCGCAACGCTCACCATCCAGTTAAGCCATTTTTGGTTGCCAGAGATCTACGAGAAGGTTTCAAGGGAGGAAGAGGCTGACGAAGCAAGCGCGCGCTGATTAACAGCAACGCGTACGTGTCCCTGTCCCACGGAAGTGGCACAATGGACCTCCACCAAAAACATGCCTGCACGTGATTTTTGCCTAGTCCCTACATCCTTCTTAGCTCGAGTCATCAGTATCTTGCCTAAGGCCCGAGCCTTCTGTGGAAGATCCCTTCTTACTCGTGGGACATCTTAGTAGACGTATTCGCAGCTCGGGCTAACCAGCGGGTGACCACCGGAGCATGAAGCGAAACCGAGCGGTCAAAGATGACCAGTATCCCTGCCCTTGTCGACCAGCACGAGCCAGCGTGAAGATGGGAGTTGGCAAGATTTACGATACTTGCACGTAGGGTGACATTCAAATGTCCTCATCATGACCGGTAGACAACGCTCCGGAAGTCCGGACGTTGACGAGGACGACGATCGCTCCGTCTTCCAAGGAAAACGATGAGTGCCTGAAACGGATAGGGATGGGGGCGTGACGTCAGCGCCTAAGATGCCTACACTCCGGGTCCGATAGTACCGAGAAACGATAGGTAGATCGACCAATGGGCAGCATATAATGGCGACTATTCCTTATGTCAAGACTTCACTCCGCGATATAAGACAGCATCGTTAGGCAACGGGTGTAGCATCGAGGGCCGAGTTCGACAGACCAGAACCCCACAGTAAGAGATATTTTGGTGGGGCCTGAGGAACAGAACGGGTTCTAAGATTCCGGTTATGCCAGATTCGACCTTCATCTGGTAGGATAATGAGATTAGGAATCTTAGACAGAACTGACAACGACTAGATATCAGAGCCAATGTTTGGCACCACTTTTTGCAAAATCTCCAGCGTGTCGTTCCAGATCCTCTTCTGGAGCTTTGGACCCTCCGGACCGGTGACAACGTTGGAATAGCTATAGGTATCCAGTCAGCGTTGCGCATTGCCTGGACATCGACGGACTCACGTCGCCAATTTGCTGTATTGATACCACTTCCCGTGACTCTCCTTTCCAACGCAAGCCACAGCGTGGATATAGCACATCGCACCCTTCTCGACCGGGTTCGCCTGAGTTGCCTGGAGGAGCCAAATGACGGGCGGCGCCCACCAGGGAGCCTTGCGATTCAACTCGGTCTTGATCATTCCAGGGCAGACGGTGTTGATGATCACCTTGTCGCTGGGGACTTTCTCGGCCAACTGACGGAGGAACAGGTTGATAAGCAACTTGCTGACATTGTAACGTTCCATCATGCCGAAAGTCTTCTTGTCATTAAGAGAGGCAACGTAGTTGGATCCTTCGGGTGGGCACGACTTCAGGGACGCGTTCTTGTGGTTCCCACTCGAGATGATCGTCAGTCTGGCAGTGTGTTGAGGCGTGGTGCTATCCTCCAAAAGCGGCAGAAGAAGTAAGGACAGAAGTGCCGTTGAGAGGTGGTTGACTTGAAGAACCTCTTCGTTTCCAGTAGGCGCTACCTCGTAGTCGGGATTGATGATGCCGGCGTTCAGTATGGCAATGTCAAGACCCTCGCCTGCGGCTTTGCGATCCGTGATGAACTTGTCGGCGAACGAGGTGACGCCTTCCCATTTGTCCATCTCGAGCTGGTAGACTTTGACCACGGCATTTGGGTTCTTCAGCTTGACTTCAGGATCCGCTAAGAGCGATTCCCGTGCCTTGTTGCCCTTCTCAACAGTCCGCACAGCAAGATAGACGGGGGAGGCACCGAGCCGCAATGCGAGCAGGGCAGATTCGTACCCCAATCCAACATTGGACCCAGTAATCAGTATCGAAAGACCCGCGAGGCTGGTGTTGGCAGGAAGGTCAGGGATAGTTGGCATGTTGAGGTTTTCGGGGCAGAGTTGGCTTGCTTCAGAATGCAAAGCAGCGCCATATATGTGCCTAGCAGGCGACTCACAACTGAATATGACTCTCTGTCCTCAGACGAGAGCAAGAAAATCAAGATCGCTCAGGCGGACGACATGGCTTGCGCGTGCCAGCCGCGTGAGCTTGCGTAGCATAGCAGACGGAGTTGGAATAGGTAACAGTTCGGGAAGGTTCATCGTGAAACAGGAGCTGACGAAATCCATCGGTCATCGGCTTACGTTTCATTCCCACGTGTGGACCCCAGCCACCACGTCCCCAGGTTTGGTGAACAACCACTCGTACAGTACCGCAACTTCACCAGGATCTACGAAGAAAAATAGGGAGGGTATTGTACTAGCTCTGAAGAACCGTCGATTTATCCTGTTGGGCTGGTCAGACATGTTACCATTTAGGTCGTTAAGGGATTTTTGCGCTGAGAACGTCGGGCTAGGTGGGACCCCGAAAGACAGTTTCAGTGATGTCCCACGCCTTTAACCCTCGTCCCAAAATGGAAATTCAACCGCCAGCTGGCTGTTGATGTCCTTGTCCCGACTACGACTGTAGGGCTGATCACGTCGCGAGCGTTGCACTTTATTGCCCCGTTGCATATCAGGCTATATACACACTGGTATGCAGAAACCCGTCATCGAGGAATTATCGGTGTGGCATAGTGCGAAGAGCTCAAATATTGTGCGCAACGCCAGGCGCAACCCCTTCAAGCACCTGCATCGTCTCCTTCCAGACCTTCTTTTGCATTTTCTGTCCATCAGGACTCGTTACGAACGGGCCATACCTGTTCAGACAATCAGCACCCATTACAAGACGCTCCAAAGACGGACGTACGGAGTAAGGGCCATACGGCGGTACCACTTGCCATGACTCTCCGGTCCTACGCAAGCCACGGCATGTATATAACACGCAGCGCCTTTCTCGACCGGGTTCGCTTCTCTCAGCCCGAGGGTCCAAAGGATAGGCGCAGTCCACCACGGTGCCTGCCGACTGAGTCCAGTCTTGATGATGCCCGGACAGACGTTATTGATGATCACATCCTTGCTGCTGACTCTGTCGGCTAGTTCGCGGAGGAAGAAGATAAGGAGCAGCTTGCTCAGGCCGTAGGTGTGCATGGTCGAGAACTGCTCTTTCTTGTTAAGCGACTCTAGGTAGTTGATGTTGTCTGGCGGACATCTGCTCACGCCGGCCTCGCGATGCTGGCCACTCGAGACGACCATAAGACGTGCGGTATGTCCCGATGTGGTGCTCGCCTGCAGTAGCGGAAGGAGCAGCAAGCATAGCAGCGCAGTCGAAAGGTGGTTGACTTGGATGGTGATCTCGTTTCCGGTCGGGGCCAACTGCCAGTTGAGATAGGCCAGGCCAGCGTTGAGCATCGCGATGTCCAGTCCTTCACCAGCCGCTCTTCGGTCCGAGATGAACGTCTTCGCAAACCCGGTCACGCTCTCCCAGCGGGACATGTCCAGTTCGTACACCTTGACGATTGCATGTGGATTGCGTTTCTGGACGATCGGGTCCGCCAGGAGAGAGCTGCGTGCAGCGTTGCCTTTCTCGCAGGTGCGGACCGCGAGGTAGACTGGCGAGGCGCCGAGCTGCAGGCTTAGAAGGGCGGCGTGGTACCCCAGTCCGCTGTTGGAGCCGGTGATGAGCACCGAGCGGCCTGCAAGGCTGGTATTGGGTGGCAAATCAGGGATAGAAGGCATGTTGCTAGCGGGCGTTCAGGTTGATGCGTTTGATGGTGTTCAGCAGACATCATGGCCTCCAGTACTTATACGGTGCCGGGACAAACGAACTTCCAAAATCCACGACTCGCTTGACATGGTACAAGTCGCCAGAACGCAGCGCTATCTCACAACCCACGCATTTTCCAGTCTCAAAAGTAGTGAAAGAATCAAGGCATGTTGAAGCAGTGACCGAGAGAGCTGCCCGGTTTCGGCCAGATTGGGATGACGGAAGCCATTCAGTCCACGTCGGATGGTGATGGTGAACCCTGAACCGGCCAGAGTCCATGACAATTCCTGGCTCCCCGCCACTTATTGATGGATGCCAAGGCAGCTGCCCATGGCGTGGCAGTGCCCGCAGCAGGATCAGCCAATACCGCATCACAGAGCTGAACGACTAAAAGTACCGAGGTTTGCAGGGGAAGAGCGTCTATTCCAAGGGAAGTCAACATAGCCAGAGAACGACAGGACAGACTCTGATGGATCTTACGACTACGCGGGGACAATCTTGCTGATTCCCGGTCTAACTTTCTCAAGCACCTCCATCGTCTCCTTCCACTCCTTCTCTTGCATCTTTTGCCCCTCCGCGCTCCGGCAAAAGTCGCCATATTCCTTCCAGTGCGAACACTGATACCACTGCCCATGGCTCTCCTTACCCACGCATGCAACGGCGTAGATGTATGACCTTGCGCCGTCTTCCGGAGTGTGAGCGACGCGCGTCAGCTTCCAGTAGAGGATCGGCCACATCCACATCGGCATCCTGTCGTTGATCGAGGTGTTCACTGCGCCGGGGCAGACGTCGTTGATGATGACTTCGTCCGGCGAGACGCGGGACGCGAGGTGTCGGACAAACCACATGACGAGGAGCTTGGATTGGCCGTATCGTTCCATCGCTGCGAACTGAGCGGGGTCGTTGAGCTCGTGAAGGTAGTTGATTTCCGGGGGAAGGCATTCCGTGAGACCACCGTATCGCAAAGAGTGCAAGGTCGAGGAGACAATCATGAGCCTTGCAGTATGCTCAGGGGTTGTGCTCTTCTTGAGCAGAGGCAGGAGGAGTAGCGCAAGAAGAGCGGTGCTGAGGTAGTTGACCTGGATGACCATCTCGTTCCCCGTCGGCGCCGCCTCATACGTGACAGCCGCCATGCCCGCATTAAGGATCGCAATGTCCAGCTTCTCGCCCTTCTCCTCCCGATCCTTGATGAACTTCTCCGCAAACTGAATTGGCCCCTCCCACCGCGCCATGTCCAGGTCGTAGATCTCCACCCTGGCTCTCGGGTTCTTCGCCTTGACGATCGGGTCGGCCAGCATCTGCTCCTTGGACTTGATGCCCTTAGACGCGTTGCGTGCGGTTATGTACACGGGAGAGGCACCGAGCTGGAGGGCCATGAGCGCCGCTGCGTATCCAAGGCCGGCCGTCGAGCCAGTGATCAGGAGCGAGCGGCCTGCAAGGGAGGTGCCCTCGGGCAGAGGAGGCGGAACCGGCGGCCTGTTGTTTTGCTTGACCATGTCGAACTAGTAGGTAGGATGTCGCAGTAGTTGGGCAGAGTCCACCACGAGCGTTGTCCACTCATGTAGGCTTTATGTCGCCCCATCGTATCGCTGCTGATGGACAGCTCGAAGGCACCGTCTATCGCCCGCATGGCATGATCGTCTTGATGGCGCCTTCCACGCGATTATGGGCGTTTAGTTGGCATCGTATACGCCTTCGCTAATAAAGGAGCATGGAGACTGATAGTCGCCGTTATAGGAGAATACGCCCCGTTGAGGATAGGTTAGCGGATCTTCGGTCGGGAGAGTGGTTCGTAGCTGAGAGGACGCGCCCAAGAATTTGACCGTCGGTTTAGGCGCGCGCTCTGATCGGCACCCTAGGCAGACGAGGACCGGGATCTAATAGGCCGGTTCCACCTGAGGCGCTTGAACGGCCTAGTAGGGGTTCTCCCCGTAACGATCTAAACACTGCCTTTGCACGACCGGATCTGACGCCCAAATTAGGCCCCTCGGCAGATAAATCGGATCGGCCAATCCTCAGGCTTCTTCGTTCCCGTGCCTGGGATACCACCCGATAAATCCTGAGGAGCTGGTGGAAATACAGCGATTAGACTACGTGCCAGATCGATAGATAGATAATTGAACTACGTTACTTTCGTTTTCAATGACGTCTGCAGGGCTCGATCTGACGGCTTACGAACGAGGAGAGCGAATGGAACTAAGTCGTATTGGCGGTCCATGATGTCGCTCACTCCTAGACTGGGGAGGAACGCTGCAAACTCGGGCACAATGATCTCATTCCAGAACTTAGACCTACAGACAGGACACAGACGGATCGTACTACGGATGACAACGAGAGAGAAGGAACATTCGAGCCGGTTCTCTGAGAGAAAAAGAAACAGAGCATACCCTGCTGCGATCAACGCAGAGCATCTAGAGACATTTTTACGATCCGGGACTCTTGGGAAAGCAGAACAGTAGACAATCTAGAGCACAGGGGATCATGGAGCCGGTCCACGGTGCCTGCGGACGGCGAACGTCATATTCGTACTGAAGTCGTGACTGATGCGAAGGACGTTCTCATCCCCCAGATCCAATTCGTCTTCTTCTTCTTCGTAGATGTCGAAGACAGGGATGGGACCGCGTGCAGCTCGCTCCATCCACTCTGTTGCACGAAGACCGGGGATCCTGGGATGAAAGGGGAGCGGAGGGATCCGAGGAGAAGCAGGTCTTGACGGAGGTGAGGACTCGGGATACGGAGCCAGTATGCTCTCCGAGTTCTCCATATCTGCGATGCGAGTCCCGAACTCGTCAGTCAGCTCCTGCGCACGGAGCTCCCAAAGTCGCCTGTTGGGATCCAAGCGAGAGCGAGTGCCGGTCGAGTTTCCTTGAGCAGGCCTCTGAACCGGACCTGGCGGGGAGGAGGGACCGGTGGGCGCAGACGGAGCGTTCCCAGAGACTTGCGTGCGAGGCGGGCTCGGGGTCGGAGGGGAGGGACCTTGATGGAGAGGCGGCCACTCCGGAGGAGAGGGCTGCCACGCGATCGGGTTCATCCAAGGAGCCCCGTCTGGTTGGGACTGCGTTGGCAAGTTCCTGACCTGAGAACGGAAGCTCCCCACGCCGCTGAGCTCGCTCAATTGCGAGGGTTGAGGCGTACGATCCTGTCGGCCTACTTGGGTGTGGGGAGGGCTCGGGGTCGGAGGGGAGGGACCTTGATGGAGAGGCGGCCACTCCGGAGGGGAGGGCTGCCACGGGATCGGGTTCATCCAAGGAGCTCCGTCTGGCTGGGACTGCGTTGGCAGGTTCCTGACCTGAGAACGGAAGCTCCCCATGCTGCTGATCTGGCTGGACTGAGGAACTTGATGACAACGGTCGCCCAGGGACTGCGTCGGACCTTGAGAACGTAGATAGAAGTCTTGAACGCTCGATAAGGAAGGCGGTGTAGCGGCAGGAAAGCTGGACGGAGGAGACTGAGTGCGATATCCGCCCGGGGATTGGGATCCAAAGCGATCATACTCCTGCATGGGGTCATCGGTATCTTCATGCTGAGCAGCACTGGTCTGACCCAGACCCTCGCTTAAACGGCTAGGTGGACGACGGCGACCGAGCGTTGGGGAGACCGTAGGTGAGCCGGAGGGGGATACAACGGCGGAGTGAACCGGGCTGATAGGCGTCGCGCTGCGACGCCCTGAACGACCGCTGGGACTGCCGTAGGAGGGGGTATGGGAACGATAGCTGGGGCTACGACCGCTGGGATCCGGAGATCCACGCATGAGTAGATCTTGCGAGGTGATCGACTCATTAGCCCAGTAGACAGAGGGAGTGGGCGAGGGCTGAAGATCGCGTGCCATGGATCCCGGAGGATAATCTGAACGCTCATCAGCTGCTGATCCAGGATGGTCAGATTGGACCAGCGCACCTTGGGAACTCGGAGGAGATCGACCTGACTCTCCTTCCGCATCCGGATTGGCTGTGCGCTCTGCATGCTCTTGTTCCATGCGACGAATGAACGCTTTGAAGTTCGATGGAGCCATGCTGAAAGGACAGGTAGAGGAAGGACCTTCGGGGAGCTAAGTATATGCGCACGTAATCGGTCAGAAAGGGTCGAGGAAAGGATGAAAGACCGTTACGTACCATTCCAGAGCTTGTGAGCGACGATATATACCCGGATCTGGGACCTGGAAGGCCGGGAAAGCGCTAGCGATTCACCTTGTCGCAGTTGACTCGATCGGAGGTAAGAACTACTCGTCGAACCCGGGATGCGACTGAATTTGGTCTGTAGGTCGGCGAGAAGGTCGGTTTTTGTCAGCAAGGTCGGTCAGAAGAGGAGAAAGGATCAGGTGGAGATAGCGGATTTGTGGACAGAAGAGGAGAGAGGCGTGAGATACGGCTCTTGGGAACGTGGTGACCTCGTTGTCGTTGCGAGAAGGTGAGAAGGTCGGTAGGGTCCCTGATCAGTTGACGTAAGGGACAATAACTTGAACATTGGCTACCGGATTAGGAACTGCCAGAACAAGCAGTCGATCTTGGACCGTTCGAAGGATCTAACTGACTCGAGCATTGGACACAACGTACACGATCAACTTTTGCTAAGGAGCGACATTCACTGATCCCACCATTCAGCTTCGACCGGCTCTTCATCGTCTATCGTCATCTCCCTGGCGTCAACCAACATCGATATAGGTCCGCCTCTCAAGGAGACCAGATACGCGGCGGAGCAGGCGTACATCTCGTCGAGTGATAGGGGCAGGCCAGAGCGACCTTGTAGATTTCGCAAGAGATAGAAATGGCGGACAAGTGGGAACTCGAAATCGGGCGGAGCGATCATGGCCTCCGACCAAGAATATGGGGCGGCCACAGCATTCTCCAGCCCCAATCGAGGAGTTTGAGCCGAGATCCAGCGTTCGAAGTCAGCCTGCATGGCTGGAGCTGGATCGTGAAGGAGAATAGCGAATCCGGGAAAGTAGAGGAAGACCGTTGAGATCGCGGTGACCCATTCCCCGCTGTAGTACAGTAAGCAAGACATCTCTCTTAAATGATCTCGGACTGACCTGTGGTAACGACCGGCTGTATCCAGGCAGAGACGTGCAGATTCAAGATCCCGAAAGACAAAGCGAGCTGGTTTCCAACCTTCTCCGGCACGCTCTGCAGCGTCCTGGACGACCCGCTGCCGACGTGGAGCGCCCCAGTTGTAGAAGGCTTGGTCCCAACCCAACGGGCCCATCGTGGGGATACTGTACGCGTTGCCGATCAATTGAACGTCTACGTTATCCCCCATGCCGCTGGTTGTATCCCTTTCCAGTATGGTAGGCTGGATCACTTGGGGGGACAAGGCCGGGTCGTTGTTCAGCGGTCCATAGGAGGTGCCGTTGTAGAAGAACGGGCGACGAGTGAGGTCGAGGCTCGACCACAGGCGAGAGCGAGTAAGTCCACTTCCTCTTTCAAACTCCTGTACGTGCCACTGATCCAGAAGAATTAGGTGGATCTCTTCGTCAAGGTCGGCCCCAGTCGGAATGCGCTGAGCGTCTTCAGAGTACAGTAGACCTCCAGGCTGGGTCTCAGCGATGTCGAACACGATAGGGGGGTCATTATCGTTCTCCATGTCGCTGCTATTGTGAGGTCGGATTTGCAGAGCTGGGTGCTAAGAGAGAGAGATCAGGGCAGAGGGGCGAGGTTCTTGGGATCTAGCATCGAGGATGGGCCCTATTTTATACGTATCTTCGGTAAGCTCTTACGTGCATGGTCATGATTAGAAGATGATTAGACACTGATTAGGTCTTCGGCTCTCCCTTCAGTAGGCCCTGAAATCGTCCCTCATCATCCTGACGCTCCTACGCTCACGAGAGATCACCAGACTGCTAGATGGATCAGCTGAGGGAGCTCTGTCGCCCGAAAATCCGATTCGAGCCGCCAAAAAAAAGGAAAAGTCGAAACGGACTTACGGATACCGTCAGCACACCAAGATCCCCACCAGCAGCCAGAATCCACAAGAGAGACTCAAAGAAGAGGTTGAAGAGGGCCGCGTCCGTCGATCGGCCCCTTCCTTCTCTGCGACCTGGTTCTCTATGGAGGGGATCGGCTGGCTACCAGCCACCGACGGTGGGATCCGGTGTCGATGATCCGATGGATGAATGGGAGGATGTTCACCATCCACACGAGGACTGTCCCGACCCAGTGACCGGGACCCGCGGCCGTTACGCCCACGCCAGACAGCGAACGCACGACCGCTGGGTCGCGCTCCTGCCCAAGCTCATTGAGGGGCTCAAGATCTGGACTCAGCACGCCAGGGATGAAGCATCTCCCACCGCAACAGAACCGTGTACACCTTTCTGCGAAGGATATCGACTGAATAGGGTTACTTGTGTGGGTCTTACAGGTATGTGATCTTTGAGGTTGTCCCAGGCTGAGTCTAACCTGCCCGCAGGGTATGAGATCAAGATGTTGGGATCCTGTTCGGCACATTCCGTGGCCGTATCACTTATCAAGATCGGTTTCTGGCCAAGCTCCCCCTCTCGACCTCCCCGAGCGTTCTCTATCGATCTTCTGACCCATTACCTCAATCTCTACGATGCTTGCGCCACACCGAACGACGCGTTCTGCCAAGCACTGATTCGATCGCACGGAGCACGCAGATTTTATTATCTACGTGGTGATACTGTGCGTGTATGAAGCTCGAGGTCCTCGGAGTAGCTGATCTCTCTATCAGGGAGATGATTCTCCTTTGGATGATCCATGGAGAAGAGGATTCAGCAGCGCTGCTCTTTGGTACGATCTTTGTCGTCTTCTGTGGGAGAACGAGCTTCGGACGATGGTCGACAACGTCTCTGCGGAAGTAGAGCGCGAGGACAACCAGAGGGAAGATCTCACAGAGATCGCAGATGACGGCCCTCGTATGCTGACCAAAGGGCGTGCGAGCTCGATCATCTGCCAAAGATGCCCGGCCTGCTTCTCATTGGAACGCTGGGGCCGCCCCTTGGATACATAAGCATGATATTCATTTTCTTTGTGAGAACGTCTGGCTGATCGTTTGGCGGACCAGCGGGCCTGACATCATCGTTGCACTAGACGGAAATCGCCAGCTGAAACGCTTACGACGAGCTGGCTCAGCAGCTCCCTTGTATGATCCGGTCCTTTTCTTAGAGAAGAGCAAGATCACAGAGATGCGAGCCTGTATGATGGATGCTAAACAGCGGTCTGCTGGTATTGGCGAGAGCAGGGGGATCAAAGTCGCGCCCGAAGTTCTTGATCGATGTCGCAAGGCCTTCAAGGTCGCAAACGAAGACGCCAACATCGTCTCCGATGAGATCTTCGATGTGACCGGAGTGGTCATCATGGTCTGTAGACACGATATACCTTTGTTTGTATGCGACATCACGACCCCTGGAGAGCGGCAAGAGTATGGTCTTGCTCTTATTCGCGCGCTCCTCCATGAGCTGCCCAAGCAAGCGACGATTGGCGTTCTGTATGATATTGGATGTCAAATGGATCGGAGCTGTGCGATGGTGAGCTCATCTCGATCCTAAGTGGAGGTTACGCCTGATCTCGAATTGTCAGCACGGATACTTGGGTCCGGACCGAGACCGAATAACCTTTGCATGCAGTGTACTGCACGCATACGGTCATGAGTGGGCCTGCCAGGTCGCTTACAATCCAAGACGACGCTTAGGCTTCGGTCTTTCCGATGGTGAAGGTAGCGAACGAGTTTGGAGCAGGACCAGGCGCCTGATCCCCATCCTGCGAAGGGCTACTGTAAGAGATCCCCTAGCTCCGCATCCATAGATTGACCAAACCTTAGATTGACCGCCGTCAGTTCGTCCTAGAGCGGAAATTCGAGAACTGTGGAGCGACCATGAGAGCCAAGATGGGCAACTGGATCACCCGAAAGTACAAGCTCATCCTACAGCACCGAACCCGTTCTCTGGCTGATATACAAGCATCCGGACTTACCGAGCGACAGCTGAGGGAACAGTTGGACCTTCAGAGAGCAAACCCAGTGATCGAAACGAGCGGTGCGTCGCAGATCCACCCGAGGACTGATCGTTCTTATCCATTCGCTCAGATACCTCTCATGAGCTACAGAAGAAGCTCAAGCAGTTCAGGAGGATGCAGGTGGAACTAGAGAAGGTTGGGATGGCGATGCAGGATGCCGTTCGCATCATGAGCGAAGAGTTCGGCATGCCTCGATCCACACCCTCGCTCGCCTACCTGGACGAGCGTAGGAAGGAGCTGAAGCAGTACGGAGAAGCGCTCTGCGCAGAGCTGCGGCTAGATGGGGCATTTCCTTACTTGATCGGCGTTCCTGTGCAGTTCCTACACTATCTGCTGCTTGCTCGTGAGGAGAAGAGGAATATAAGATCAAGGATCGTAGAGCATCTATGGGAACTATCTCGCTTGCATAGAGCTAGGGGAGGCGGTCATGATCCTCTGGGTGAGAGTCTTCTGCTTCTCTCTTGCCAGATCAGTATAGTACTTACCCACAATCGCAGGAACGAAAGTACGAGACGCTATCTTAAGGGGGTGGGCCCCTCGCTGGCGGTCAACGAAGGCCGCTGTCGAGCGGTACAATGGCTACGTGGACCAGTTAGAGAAGGTCGCCGTTCCCCATCTGGGTCTACCGCTACCTGCTAAACTCGAACTTGCGGATCTTCGCAATCCAACGGAGGATCACCCGCTCTGGCAAGATGTTTGCTGGCCAACCTCAAAGAGCCCTCCTCTATGGGTCACGAGCGAACGAGTGAGGAAGGGAATTACGGCTGTTTTGATCTTGGATCGCTGTCTCGAGGAGGAGCAGCGCATGCTGTGGGAAAGTGATAATCTGGCAAGATGGTGGATCGTGGAGATGAACAGCTTGGTGAAGGCGCATTCGGTCGCGACCAGTACGCAATGCCCTTCTAAAGAAAGGCCGCGATGTGTTGACGAACTACCAGATCCCTCTGACCGGCTGCTCTTAGAGCAGAAGGTCAGGGAACATAGGTGGCGCACATACCGTTGGCGCTGCCCGACCTTGCCTGCAAAGCGTTGGGCGTCGCTGCTTAAGCGGCTGCCGGCCCATCCGGGCTATCCGGGACCGTCTAGCGGATGTGGAGCATATGCTGATCTACACTGGGACGAACCGTTGACAGCAGAGAACTGGAAATCGTCCACCGACTGCGATGGATCTGATAGCACGTGCAGCGACCCGTATGACCGGGTAATGGCAGACTTAGATCTTGTCGTGGAGGAGCTTGGGGCTGTCGTGGTCGGAGAGCAGGAGCTGGGCTCGGAATCCGACGAGGACGAGGTCGATAGTGCGGATCTGAGCGCGAACGGCGAGAGGGAGGATCCATATGAATAGATACTGCTAAATGGCTCAGATCCATCCCACTGTACTCCGGACCAATATGATTTCCATTGGTCTGAGTGGTCTGCGAGTCTGGCAACCTGAAGATCAACAAAACCTTATCTATCCTGTTGCGTTCTACGTTTACCTTGCACTCATTCTCCTGCAAAGTTCCGTGCTCAGCCGCGATCGATAATAAGTTGCCTGAGGACCAGATCAAGAGCTGATTGTGTCTATCTCAGTTAGAACGACCAGGAGGATCTCACGTCCTATGTTGTTCGCAACTAATGATCTGCAGAAAAGGGAACATAATCTCATAGAGCCTTGTAGCGAACTTCAGTTCTCGATACTGTGCATATCTGTATCACGCAGAAAACCGATCCAATTCCTTTGATCATTATAAAACGTCCGTACTCGTATTGAGGATTGAAAGACGTCCATACCCGTATTGAGACATGACAGAGCTCCGATCCCACGCTGATCGTATCCAGGCAGAGGAAAAAGAAGAAAAAGAAACTTGCACATGCTGATCAAAGTCAATGGCCGCTGCCTTGACAGTTGGAACAATGGATCGCTTGTTCGCAGAGAAAAGGGAAGCGCATTCCAGAGGACCGTTGGTCGTGATTCAAGCATCCTTCTTCGAGCTGAAGTTCCTCGGGTCGAGAGCTTCCCGGAGCTGCTGGTTGACGGTCGGCTGCATGCTCGCCAGGCGCGCCTCCAGCTCCTCCCCGACCTCCATGAGCACCTGCTCGAACCACTTACGCCAGTTCTCGACCGCCTGTGTGAGCTGGGTAGAGACCTGATTGGCCAAAGCAGGGGAGACCTGCAAGACAGCCGGCTGCGGGGCAGGCTTGACCCTCGAAGAGCCCGAGCCAGAAGCACGACTGGAAGCGACGTTGGTCGGCTCGATATCAGAGGACTTATGATCCTTTGATCCTTTGGGATTCATGAGCCCGGTAACAAGGCGATACTCCTCTTCTTCGATGGGCATATAGTCGACGGGAATGATCTCTTCCTGTCGCACTGATCCAGAACCAGACGACGAAGGTTCCACTTCCAAGGAGGAGCTGATGTGCTGCTTCGGCTGATACATAGGCTACGATCATGGTGAGATTAGAGCTCGAGGACCGGAATATCTTGACCGCACCTCCTTGCCCTTTGCGGATTGACTTGAACCGCAAGAACTGTCAAAGCGTACACGAGGACGATCGTAGGGCTTGGGGCGGAACTCGGGGCTCTGCAAACAATCTGGTGAGTTTGGTCGGTCAAGCAGAGCGCTAAGCTTACCTTGGACGTGCCCTGAACGGTCTTCAAGACGGAAGATGGTTGAGGAGCAGACGGTCCCGACCTGGAGGTCGAGCTGTATTGGCCGGTGGACTCGTTGAGGGCCTGTCTAATAGCTCGGAACCTGTCAGTGTTCTTGATCGCATCCCACTGCTTCCTGTACACTATATGCGGTCATATTAGATGGGACTTTAGACCAGAAGAGAGTACTAACTAAAGAAATCGCAACCGGGCGCTTTGTTCTCCGGTCGAAGAGCCTTGGGATCCTTTTCCAAAGTCCCCGATCCCCAACGAGCATTTGCACGCTGCACCCAAGAGTTCACAGGTCGAACGCTCGGCTCAAGCACTGACAGAGCTTCTTCGAGTTGCATGGCCTCGCGCTGATAGTTCAACCACTCGTTCCTTTCATGGCAGACTGATCGGATCAGCATCTATGCCTTCAGTCGAACAGATCGTTGAACATACGGTACATCTCTTTGCCCTGGTTGGGACCGCACTTGCGTTGAACGTACTTGCGCGTTCTCCTACCGCAATTGCAATCTGGACGATCTTCCCAAACGGTAGGAGTGCTGGTCTCCGCTGAAGACATAGTCGAGAGAAGGGTTAGGGATCGAGAGGCAAGCTTGAGCGGCTGAAGGAGATGTGGGTCTTGAGGGTCAGGAGAGATTAAGAGATCAGATATTGAGAGGAGCGGGGATCGATGGGTTGGCGCAAGAATATTCAAGTTCAGTATGCAGAATGAGGTCGAGTGGAAGAGGGAGCTTAGTCGGACACTACGGATCGAGTTCTGAGGATGGAGTTGCTAGAAACGCCCCGTATATATAGCTCAAGAGCGCCAGAACTGGCGTAAGTAGAAAGTCATATCTAATCGACAAACTGATTAGATGGATCAAGTCATCCACGAGGAAAGCGAATAAGGGGCGAATAAACGCCGCAACGAACACGGAGCTTACGAACTTAGGGGAACGGAGAAGAACCCAACGCTGTCTTCCAGCTCGCAAGAGCATGACTCACAGTTAGAAGATGATTAGATCTCTGCGTTATAGAGCAACATAGGAGAGCTAGAGGAGCGTCCAAATGAGTCAGTGATCGTCTCTTTTGCACCTGGCTCGTTGCAATCTGCCGAGCGAAGCCGAAGGGATTCTCAGAGCTCTTGGACGTGGCCGGGCAGTAAGGGCGATCCTCCTACGTTGCTCGTGCCCTGGCGAATTGGTACGATCCAGGAACGATAGCCGGACCAGAACAACTGAATCTGATCTTTATTAATGACTATGTACTACACCCCACCGGAAAGGTGCCATCCTTGGGCAAGATCCTGCACCAACTGCAGATCCGAGGAACCAAGGCTAAACGTATAGTCGGCGTTCTCTCTGCTCGGGGAACTCGCAAGCTCAGAAGAGAACAAGTAGGAGCTCAGCGGCGAGCTAGCCAGTCCTGGAAAGAAGTTCCCTGAGCCCGACTGAAAAGGTATGTTCTGAACGAACGATCTAGCCGACCCGGATGGAACAGTACGAGTGGATCCATGCTCTGGACTTGAGAGCGACGATAAGACCGTTTGGATTGGCGGAAGGGGTTGATGGGACAAGGATGAACCCCCGTCAGACGGACCCAACTGAGCTGGAAAGGCGCTATCGACAGCCAAGGCTGGAGCTGGCTGAGAGGTACCAGCTCGCTGGTCGTAAGTGGTAATGGAATCTCCGGTCGACTCGCCTGCCGTCCTGCTTCGCTTGGACGGCGGAGCCGTCGATCCCGTTGATGGATCGTCCATTCTCCGTTTCCCTTTGCGGTCAAGCGGCCGTCCCGACGGATTTGCTCCATGATCAGCAGACGGTGAAGGAGATGAAAGAGCTTCGTCTTCGTCGCGCTGCTGTTCCCGGAGAGATTTTTCTCGTAAGGAGGTCCCGCCTGACCGTCTGTTCGCGGCAGGGAGCATTCCTCTGCGAGCAAGCTCGTTGGAATACGACCATATCCTTCCATCCGCACGAATGACCAGAGGAGGGTCATGCGCGGCAGGATTACGAACGGCCTCTGTAAAGTGGGGTCAGACAATCTAGCCCAGAACTGGAGATCAGAAGACGTACCCGGGGTCCAGGAACGGATCGCTGCCCGCACTTTTGAGGCCGGGCTCGTATAGGCAATCCAGACCGGCCTCAGGTCATCGTGGGAAGTCCTCTGGAGATCCTTCTTCATTTCATGCGGCCATGGCCCTTCGTTCGGCCAGTTCACCAATGTACACTGGTACTGGATCATAGAGTCCTCAATGTGCGGTCCCCAGCGGTTCCAAGTCGGTCGAACCGCTTTGGGATCTCTCAGTTTCATAGCGGCATCTACAGAAGAGGTTCAGCGTGCAGTGAGAGGCGGATGGGCGGTCAGGACGCACGAAGGAGGGATCTGCCTTCCTCCTTGATCATCTCCTTCATCTTACGAACACCTTCTGTCCTAGTGCCTTCATGGAGTCGGGGATCCACAGAGTCATCTGGGGGGGGGTTGGTCATGATCGCGGCATATTTTTGACTGCGAGGATGTCAGCCCCTAGACCAGATCCGATGCAGCAAGGGATGACTTACGTTGTCCATGCTCTGGCAAGAACTCGCTCCCCATCGAGGGTGGTATTATAGATCGCTTCTCCCATCTGGCGACCAGTCAGAACGAGACATGTGTGAGCGACGACGATGCGTACGCCGCGAACGCCTTCGGTTTCCCAAGACGTGACCATTGAGCCCCCGTCCAGGGGGTGCAAGCCGACGATCTGGAAACGTCCCCCAATCTGGGACTTCTTCTCCGACTCTGAGAACTAGACATGGATCATAAGATGACGTCTCTCCGGAGCGGAGAGCACCGACCAGCCATTTGGCCGAAGCGGCCATGTGATTAAAGAGCTCTTGACGCTCTGTCACCCGCAAGCGCTCATCCTTGGGAAGACTATTCTCGATCTCCCAACGTTCCAGTTCCAATTGCAGATCAGGATTGGCGCTGGCTTGCTCCCGATACTGCCGGTGGGTGAGGTCTGCGTCATAGTGTTCTGCTCTAGGAATAAGCGAGAGCCTTTCAGGTCAAGTTTGGATCCACTTACCTCCGGGAGCCAGTTGAGCCCGGGCTCGCTTTTGGTAGAGATTCCACGTGTTCGTTGTGCGTGCCAATGATGAGAATCCACCGATATCTTTCCATAGGCGGTCGGGACTGAGGCCGTAATGTTCGCAGGTAATGTCCACAATCGCTTGGACCAAGGCTTTTGCGACTCGACGACCGACTTTGGCATTCTCTGGGAGAGCGCCAGGAGCGCGCGGCCAGATCTTGCGGTAATAAGACGACAGTAGCGCAAACGCACGCTCTCGGCGATCTTGGACCTCTGGACAGTTGGGAGAACCGATGCTGGCACGAAGAGCTTGAAATACACGCCGCTCTTCCGCGTCCATTTGCTCCGCATCCTCCTCATCCTGCAGATCCTCCTCATCATCGTCCCTGGATCCCTCATCCTCCGAATTCTCCTTGTCTGCATCTCTGTCCTTGCCGGATTCGGAACCGTTAGACGGCTCGGACGATTGTCTGTTCGGGCCGCTCGTCGGTGCTTGATCAGAGCCTGAAGGCGGATCGTTTCCTCCCGCTCCCTCAGAGGACCCAGACGTTCCGGATGGGACTATGCCAGGGGCGTAGAGCGCCTGATCAAAAGTAGGACCGTTCGAGCCAGAGAGCTCCAGCATAGCGTTCGAACCCATCGGAGCCGATAGACCTGCCAAGAGGGTATCGTCGGAAGGGTGTGCGGACCAATTGTGGCTGATCTAGAAAGCCTCCATGAGTAGGAGGATAGAGAACAAGACGATAAGACATACAGGATGCGACTGGTCTTCAGAAAAGACCGGCATACTATCCGATCCAGAGAACCAGCTGTAGTCATCCAGGGTGAAGACCTCTTCCGCAGATGGGAAGAGGTTCTCGGCGGCGGAAGCACGAGCTGGGTCTACTGAGTAAGAGTGAGCTTCTGCTGATCTGCTTCGCTCATCAACAGACCTGCGATGCAATGCGGATGCACGATCTCCTGGGGATTATACAGGCCCAAGAGCTCTTCGGTCGAAGGCTGGATGTCAAAGCTTCCTGATCCGCGGTGGTCGGGCAAGAAAGGTCGGGGATGAATGCCCGTTGAAGAACCCACCGATCCCAATTGCGATCTATCGTTCTTATCCAAGAATGAAGCTCCAAAGGGGTCGCTCCTGGAGCTAAAGGTCGCGTGTGCCTCTAGCTTGGATCTCAAGCCGTCAAACAGTCCTAAGAACATTCTTTGTGAGTCAGTGCAAGGTCGGTATATGCGCGTTCGACGCTGACCTTGGATCTCGTGTTCTTCAAGAGGCCGATTTTCCTTGGACCTGAGAGGAATACGACGGTTTGAACCAAGGGCAGACATGTTGAGCCTTGATGTTCGTGTTGATGCCAAGATAGGTAAGAACTAAGACCGCGAAGCGCAACGTTCAGTTGGCGCGTGTCGCGCAACGCGCTCGCTGGGTCACGTGAGACGACCTTGCTCTCACTCAGACGATCACTTGTAAAGGACTCTCACATAGACACGGATCGATATCCGCTGATATCACATCAACTCGCTAGTATTACTATCTAAATCTATCGACAAACCGACCATGGCCAAGAGGTCGAAGGCTGGATCCACAAAGAAGCGAATGCTGGCTCGCAATCGTGCTCGCGCTCTGGCAGAGAGCCCTGAAGGCACGACGTCTCTTACCGCCTCCAAGGATCTTACTCACAACATCGCAGGCTCCGTATCGGATCTAAGGGCCGTGGAGAACCCTTCTGAAGTGGCAGAACGTCCTCTTGTGCGGTCGGGCAAGTCGACCAATCCGCACTATGACGCGACGATCGTGAAGGTCGAGCAGGATGTCAATCGGGCTCTTGAGATGAAAGAGGGTGACGGAATAGGGGATCCTGACGAGGAAGACGCCGAATCCAAGCAGGAGACCGCAATCTCCAACGACTTCCTTCAAGAAGAGCTTGCGATCTTGATTGACACCCTGGTCCAACGAGCTGAGGTGAGCATTGTCCTTCTCGATCGCGACCTGCGACTCAGCTCGTCTTAGGTGTCTCTCATTCAGGATGCGCAAGCCCTGCAGACCTGGGAAGCGGCTTCTGCGAACGCGAAGAGTGCCCTCAACCGACCGGTCACCACGCTTGATCTTTACTGGGCATATATTGATGTGAGACCGTCCATGCTCCCTCCAGCTGTTCGCTCCCTGACCATTTGGTTGGGCAGGGTCTCGCGTCTGCGAAAGTCAACGAAGCCGACCAGACGGACACTTCGAACGGTCGAAAAGGGGACAGATCCGGGAGGCCTCGCAGGAGCGAACGGATCCAAGAGCGGAAGACGGGCGGCCGTGGTAGAGCGACCTACTCGCCAGGAGAGCGCGCACAACGTTCCTCTTCATCACACTGATCCAGAGTGGGAAGTATGGGAAGATCACGTAGATAACCATGTCATTGTAGATCCTGATCCTATTTCAAATGCGGATGTGAGTACACAGCGGGATCCAGCGTCTGAATGAGCACAGGACCTGGTTCATACGGAGAGACTGACTCTCCACTCATGAGCCTGGAACAGTCGCAGAGCAGCGCCAGCCTGAGGTCCAGTTTGATGCTCATCGTTCTGGGGACCTCAAGGCCCGCTCGTCTAATCCAACCTCAGTCGTAGAGTCGAGCAGGGGATCCATAGAGCGAAAGAGGGTGTAGAGAACTCTTGGCTCAATTAAGAGGATGAGACGATGGTGAATGGTCGAAGTCGTGTAGGGATACGGGATCCGAGGAGCAAGCTCTGGCTCAGAACTGCTTCTGGGTAGATCTCGTTGAGACAGTGATGAGACGAAGTCTTTTTGCTTAATCAAGGAGTTCACGCAGTTTGGTATTTGGGGATCGGATATGGAATTGTACCGCTAGTTCGGAACCACAGATCTAAACACTACGTAAACAGTAGTTCTACTGTGGGAACGTGTCGGCGACCAGTGCCATTCCGGCCAATTTCAGGATCTACGAGCGACTGGTCAGAAGAGCAGGCCAATCAAGCAATCGTGCTCACGCTGCAGAAGGAAACGACCAAGAAGATCGGTAAAGTGGGCTCGAGCTCGGGGATCACCACCATCTCGCCTTGCCATCAATTCTTCCCTCAATTGCTCGGTTCCTAGGGTTGATATGGCCTGCTGATAGTCTCTGGCACAAATTCGGGCTCTGCGAGCGCACGAACGAACTGATCATGGGTTAAAAGCAGGATAGTCATCACTCGTGCAACCTACTATGTTCGGCTTTGCTGCTTTGATGCCAGCAGGTCTGATATAGGTTCCAAAGTTTGGCGGGTCGTTCTGTTGCAGGTCGCAGCAAGTGGTCGCAGACGGTCGGGTGATCGACACCGTAGTAGAAAGACAGATAGTCCACAAGAGCTTGGGTCATGCACCGTACGGAGTACTCGATGTCGCGATCCACGTCCTCCGCGATAAGAGCTCGGGAAGAGAGGATTATGCGCCAGACCTTGCGACCCAGTTTTAGACCGTCTTCGCAGTCTGTCGGCGGGTTGTGCAGTCGAGGATCCATGGAGCTGAGGAAGGAGGAGAAATAAGAGGCAACAAAGCTACGCCATGGATCAACGTCCTCTCTGCTCTCGAGCTCAAGCCGCCAGGGGAGATCGGCCATAAGTGCGCACGCGATAAGAGGGCAACCCGAGGCAAGAAGGAGGATCATCGTTCAGTAGTTTTATCGGTGGCCGGGAGCGCAACGAGCTGGTCAATGTTGATCATGGTGCCATTGTCACGACGCCTGCGATCTTGAAGCTCATCGATGTCTAAACACTGTGCATCGAACCGGTCTTTAGACCATGATATCGGGCGTACAATGTTCCTCAGGCACGGGAACGAAGAAGCCCGAGGATTGGCCGATCCGATTTATCTGCCGAGGGGCCTAATTTGGGCGTCAGATCCAGTCGTGCAAAGGCAGTGTTTAGATCGTTACGGGGAGAACCCCTACTAGGCCGTTCAAGCGCCTCAGGTGGAACCGGCCTATTAGATCCCGGTCCTCGTCTGCCTAGGGTGCTGATCGGGGCCATTTTCCAGCGCCTCAGTCGGATGAACAGCAGAGTGATAGCTATTTTCTTAAGTTCAGACTTCGTAGAGAGCTTGCAAGTCAGTAGAAAGCGAACACAGCAGTGCGATGCTTTCAGCAATGGTCTGGACCAGGGCGAGGAAGCTGGTGGAAATGCACCAGCCCTCTTTGGTCCGCCTCCCCGGTCCACGTCTCCAATGTTTGATCAATATGGATTGTCATTTGCATATTATCACTCTGACTTTGCTGTAGAGGTTGTATTCCTCGATCCATTGCCCATAACCGATGTGGATCGATCAGGCTCATCCTTCGTCTCCTCACTCCAGGACCAAGCCGCGCCAATCTGACCGCGTACAACAGCTGTACCGAACCAGGCAAGAAGGCATGCCGGACTGGACGCATACATCAGCTCCACTGCGCATATACGACTCATTCCTGCCTACCAGAGATAGAGCAACGCCGGCTGCGCAGCCTGGAAGACCTCCATGACTCCGATCGTGAGCGATAAGCCTAGGAAGTAGGCAACTAGCGTTGCCCAGAAGTACGGTTTGCTGAACCGCGACAAGGGGTTGTATGGCGGTAAAGGCGGGTTACTGGAGAGAGACAGGTCGTATCGGAGTGCGAGAGCGATGAATAGGCCGGGGATGACGATGTCTCCCAAACCGAGCAAGGCGAGCTGAGGCCGAGGGTCGGTGATACTGCCTTTCGGCCAGAGCACTTTGATGGGCACGTCGAGCCCTTTGGCTACAGTTACCATCTAGCACTACATTAGCACTGCTCCTCAACCTCGGCTCATGGAGAGATGAGTACATACCACATTGGTTCCGAATACCCACCAGATGTCGTATAAGAAAAGCCCAGCAAGCAAGATGATCCCAGTTCGGAAACTGTCCAGCTTAAGGACTGCGATCGCATTACATCCCAGCGAGAGGGAGATGATATTGGTCAAGACCCAGGGCTTATCCTCTCTTGTACCATAGAAGAAGCAGATGAGCGCCGATGGTATACTGAGTAGTAATGTCGGGAGTCGCGCTTGCAGCCGGAAGATATCTGGTCACCTTTGTCAGACGCATACAGCAACAAAAAAGGGGGCAATTGACCTTCTTTATTCTCCATCAGACTCAGAGTATATTGGATCATGCCGTGCCATCTTCGTGGACCTACGACGGTCTTGACCAGTGAAGATGATGACTACCCAGCTTCGATCAGAATCCGCCGCCCCGGCTCAGCAGTGATCGTACCTTCCAAACGGAGCCGAACCCAAGCAGCGTAAAATACCAGCCCAAAAGCCAGTTCACCCACTTCGGATCCAGATACCTCAAGACCAGATAGAGCGTCACGAGCGTAAAGCTGCCAAAGATGGGGAACAACCAGGCATCAGCCGAGGTGAGCGAGGCGCCTTCTTCCTCCTCTTCCTCAAGCTCAGCAGCACGAGCTGGAGACAATCGGGCCGCTCGATCTTTTGCTGCTTTAGGTGCCTGTCTACAGTTGAACCGCGAATTGAAAGGGAAGCATGGAAGGACATACTCGGAGAGAAGAAAAGCTACCGCAGACGATGCAGATCACGGCGACGGTGATGATCGAACCATAAGCCGTTAGGTGACCAGAGTCCATTGTGTCAGACTGACAATGCAGGAGAGTCGAGCCGACAGTAGGCGAGCTCGTCGAGGACGCGTACAGACAGTTGTATATGCAATCAATCCCAATTTCCGCGTTGCGATTGCCGAGTCTCAGGCGGTGCAGTAGAGGTTCATACACGTGTCGCGACAATCCCGGACGAGCTAATTTCCCGGGTCGCCGAAAGCAAGTTGGTTTCCCGAAAGTCTAGCAAGAGCTCTCTCGCTCGGATTGGGTATGGACTGAACGAGAAGCCAGCTCAGGATGGTCGATGTAGAGGCGAGTTAGCGGAAGTGGGTCGTCAGGACGCAAAAGTGCAGCTCTTTCTGCCAAGCCCTGATGATGACGCGTAATGTTCTTGACTCTTCGCGTTGTAGGGGTCGCGTCTTGTCGCCAAGGACGACTGGGTCAAGAATGCATCACATTCATTATTTTATCATCGAATCAGAGTCATCAAGATGCCGTTTTTCAAGGTGTTATGCGGTACATGAACATGGGGGAAGTGCAAGTATATGCAAGAATGGATGAACTACAAGCCAAAGTCCCACGAAAACAAATGTAGGGACATACAAAACTATGTACAAATCTGGCGGATCGCTGACAAAATCTGCGCAGGTAAACCTGTGTCGGTGAAATAACAGAATGAGGGTCGATATAAGATTGACCTTGCAGGCGCTCCGGCTCAAGGGGAATAAACGATCTTCGGCACGCGCTGCTGCGCAAACTTGATGTCTTCGCGTTCGACTCGATAGCAGTTGCGAATGCCGATCTCCTGGAACTGCTTGATCCAGCCGTTTTGTGCGCCCTGCCAGCGGTTGAAGGCGAACTGGCGAACCGCATAACCCTCGACGGCACTGCATTCCTCAAGCTTCAGGCTCTCTAGCTCGGGGCAAAGCCAGGCCTCGCTCATCGCTGCGTTTCCAAGCCAGTTCAGCGTATCGTTCGTCGTGTTGCAGCGGGTGAAGGCGAGCGAGCGCAGTCCAAAGCAGGCGCGGAACAGCTTGAAGAGGTCCCACAGACTGGTCTGCATTCCAGTGAGGGAGAGCGACCGGATACCGGCTTTCGTCAATCGCCCATCCTCAGTGGGAGCTGCAATGTAATTCTGCACATCCACGAGCTCGCGAATAACGACGTTGTGCAGTTCTTGATAACCGCGTGCGTTCGGGTCGTGTGGAGCAGCGCTGAGCACCACATCAACGGTCGTCAAGTTGGTCGGGGCAAGATGACGAAGGAGAAGAGCGACGTTGTCTCCCCTGCATTTGAAAAGCCGCAGCTCCTTCAGCTCTTCCATCACCAGGTTCTTTGTTCCGTCGAAAGGAATGGGTTGGAGTTGACGCTCCCAGTTATCGATCCTCAGGCTGCACAAGTGCGGATAGGCTGTCGCGATTTGGTGCAACATCTGGAAGTTGTTTGCCCAGGCTTCCGGGCGGGCGATATGCAGGTGTCGTAAACCTCGGGGCGTACCAACGTGGGTCAGATGTATCCGATCAATGCGCAAGGCTTCAAGCGTCTTCGGCATTCGCAAGCGGAGGAGCCCCGGAGCGGGGGCTTGGGGAACCGGCACGCAGATGTTGACGTCAAGCATCACTAGCGGGGCAGCACTCGGCCCCAGCAGCAGCTCGCTTAATGCATACGAGAGCGACGACACGGTATGGGTCCGAATCGTCAAACTTGTGATGCGATTCTTATGCGGTTTGACGAGTGCGACTGCGGCATTCAGGAAGTACCTATCCTGTCTCGCCTCTTGCAAGTTGAGGTTGCGGAGATACACGGTGAGTGGTGCATTCCGCGACCTTTGGAGATAGCCCTCTGCAGCAACGAACGACGCCTTGCTCGAAATGTGGATGTTCGACCAAAGAGTGGGCATGCCCTGGGCAATGACGTTCCAGCGACTACGGAATCCATGTCAGGAAATCTCCTCAAGCTCTCACCCGACGCACTGACCGACACACAAGATTCACCGTACGACCGAATGCACGATCTTCCTTGGCGGCTTCGGAGAAAATGAGATAAAGGAGGTCCTCGGGAAATGCGCCGAGGTTCGCCTTGGACCTAACCGGAGTCGTGCGTTTTCTGGGATGAAGTCAGTCGTGCGAGGCATTCCGTTTATAAATCGTACGCACGTAGTCCTCTTGCGCTTATGCGATTCCCCTCTGACACCTCTCAGCTGCCGCTGCTCAGCATTGGTGCTCAGCGAGCGACTGATCCCAACAGCCGCCTGTGGTATGATCGGATTAAACCCGAACTCCGCTTCTGGTGCAGCGGGCTGTGGTAGGGGCATGGCATTGCCTGCGCGCGCCTTCCCTCGAGTTATCCTTCGACCTTCTTCATCGGCGCGAAGGCCATATCCTCGCGCGCGGCCGCGACTGCGAGTCGATCGTATCGTTGGGAGCTGTGCGATGATCTCGCTCGGTACTGGTGCTGGGACAGCAGGCTGCGGTAGGCCGGTTACGCGATGGAAGGCCGCCTGCATAAACTCCATAGCGGCTTCACTTGTCGGTACGAGATGGTTTCAGGAAGAAGAGGAGGACGAAAGAGAGGTCCGGTCTGAATCACAAATGCAGCGACGAGCAAAACGCTCATACATTCCCCGTAATGTATCGGAGTCTGCCCGACGATGTCACGAACTCTATCCGAGCTAGCAGAACTGGATCCGCTTCCAAACATCCAATCACAACCTTACACCCTCCCGCACCCAGATCGACTCCACGCGAGCTACGCGGCAACGATCAGGCCAGAAGTTACGACTGACGCGACATATCAGTTCCCTTTGTGGTAGGGTGCGGCGTCGAATGACGGAAGTCAGGTAGGGGCGCCTCAAGAAGCAAGCTGATTGGCAGGGACTGGAATGTGGCGGCGATGTGAGCCCCTGTCTCGATTGCTGCCGGTGTTTGGTGGAGGCGCTTCTGGCTTGGGCACATTCATTCCGACACCAATATTCTTGAGAATTCTGAATTCTTCCGACTCGGGCGACATGATCGATATGATCGATAAAACGACGGTCCCTCCCTGAAATAAGAATAATAGGACTAGGGCCTACTACTGCCTACCAAGTATCTTACTTTTCAACTGATACTAGTTAAACATGTACGTGACCATAGTCAACTTGCCGGGAACCCGGCGCAAGTCCCTCCTGGTGATTTCAACGGGCCTTCGGTACGACGGATCACGCTCTCTCTACCGTTACAGGTGAGGCAGTTCCGCTCACGGTGCACGCCTCTGGTCGGGGCGACTTTCGCATTGCAAGCAACCGCCAGTGCAGCAACACAGCCGCACAACCGCCAGTGAGCACATCAGGCAGCTTTAATTCCGGTGGTCGTATTGTCTGCTTCGGCGGACGAAGTTGTATTCTCGTCATAGGGCGAAGCTGAAACACATATTGCCGTTTTTCCTGCCGTTGACCCTTCTTTACTGTGGTTTCCGCCAGTGACCCTTCCGGTAGTCGATATGGCCGATCGGGGCGGAGAGGGAGCCGGCTATATGCAGCCACTATGCCTTCAATGCCAGGAAAGCGTGAAGCATCCGCAGGTGACTTCACATCACGTCGACCGAAGTGACCATTTACAGCAGAGACATCCTATGCCGCTGTGACAAGATGCCTGGTTCCTTGCTCCAGGCACGGTGCATTGGCATGTCATGCGTTGTACTCTGGAAGAGAAGTAATTTCAGGTAACATCACACTTTCGGCACGGCATCTACGTACAACCAGCTCCAAAGGTCATGCAGTTCCGCAAGCGAGTCCACGCAGTTCCGCATTACCGCACTCCCAAAGCCTGCCAGCACACAACGGGCTATATAAAGCCCCCAAACCGACCCCTCATGAACCTTATTGCACACATCACGATCGGGCGCCGAGAACCCTCCCACCAGTTTCTACTTCTGGAGCGGTCCGAGCAGCTGGGGTGGGTATAGGAGGGGCGAGCCGCGGTAGGGGAAACCAGTAAGTTGCGCGTCAGTTCCACGCCAGGGGATCCGTTCCTCTGGATTGAGCTCCATAAGGACCGGCTGAGCTGGCAAATCACGCAGGACGTTCTTGCCGAGGTTGGTGTGGGATCTTCGGTTGCATATACGAACTGGTCGTCCGATCGTCCCTTGCACCTGACTGTAGTCCGGTCAGTGGTAAGACGCTGCTTGCAAAAAACACAGTTGCTTTGGCCAACGGCGGACAGGGTCTGTCAGTCCCCGTGGCCCGCATCCCTTCCTCGCGGTCCTTGCCAGCAGTTGCAGCCAAGTCCAGGCACGGCCCCTACACCAGGCTCGTGCACCAGCAGCCCGCAGGCCCATCCAAAGCCAGCAAAGCACCCGTTCCCACTCCGCTGGCACCGGGGGGTTCGAACGCAGCGCGTCCTTCTCGCAGAAATCGTCACGTTCGAGTTCGCGAAGAGCAGCATAACGGCCGTTTCCTCAACTTGGGCCGGGTGACGCAAGCCCCGCCAGAAATGTCGATGAGCTGCGGGCGATGTTGGAGCCGATTCCTGCTTCTGTTCGTTCGTCTTTGTTTGGTCTTCTGGGGATGATCCGCCCGTGCTTTGGCAGGGTCACGGTCGCGTGAGAGTAAAAAGAAAGCCACGCTCGTCATCTGCTGATGCTCCAGTTTTGCTCCAAGCTGCTGCACGCTGCTTTCTTGGCGCGTGGGGAAAGAGTGAGTGGGCATCAGAACTGGTTTCGTAAGTGGAAGCGGAAGGCTCGCGCAGAGGCCGCCGGCAGGGTGCTCCTTCCCAGCGTTTCCCGCGTTCGTAAGAATTTGACCGAGCTGTGTGAAGACCGAAGCAGCCGCAGAAGTAACGCAACAAGGTGTCGACTGAGCCAACCGGGTGATCCGACACTGAGGCCTGCCTGAGCTGGCAAGTTGTCACCGTTTCCATGAGCTTGGGAATCTTCTTTCCTGCTTGTGACTTCAAGCGGGCTCTGCGCGGTTCGCGGCGCGAAGGCTTCTTATTGCCCCTGAAAGACGAAGAAGCCCGATTGCTGGCGTGTATGACAAGACAGAAGGTTGCCAGCGTGCAGGACCGCAGGGGACAACTCGTCAGAGGCGCATGTCTTTAGTCTCGACAGCGGGCCGGGCCCAATACTGGTGACGCTCGTTCGGCACATGCTTGGCCCAGGTCTGAATCATGCGCTCTTTTGTGAGCTGTCAACTGTCAGATCGTTGCGGGCCGAGAGCTGTTGATATTGTTGCCCTGTTTGTTTGAAAGGTTGTTCCGCGGGAGCGGGGTGCGTCAGGCCATTGATGACGACTGCATAGTCCAATGATGATGATCGAGCTTCGGGGTTAAGTGCTATTCATCTCCCAGATGATGGCAAAAGGAGCCGTTCCGGCCGAAGCGGCGGAGCGAATAGGAGCACTCTGATTTCCTATTTCAGAGACCGGTTCGATCCGGGTGAGGCGAAAATTGAATAACGGGAAGCCCCTGCGCCCCTTGGGTGGGCCCTTACCGATCGTATGGGCTTGTGGCGTGGTGATCGACGGAAACCCTGTCAGAATTGGGCTTGTGAATTCCAGCTGGAAAGGACCCCGGATACCGCGGGCGTGTATTTTGTGGATTGAGAACGGGTGCATTAGGATGTTAGGGGACGGAGAACGGAGAGCGGAGAGGGCTTGGCTTGCGTAGCTCTACGGCTCGTTGTGAGACAGGAGGGCAGCCGGTAATTGGTCGCAGTGTAATGAATTGCCAGGGCTGGCCGGACGACTTTACTATGAGACTTGCAGCAAGGAGGGGTGGGAATACAGTCCTACACTGGGCTGCGACATGCCTTTGTGCGCCCGCAGCGACGGATGAATCAATTGGCGCTCCTTCCTACCCACGGCCCAGAGATGAGACAAAATTTGCCAGGGTGGGAGACTCGATCTTACGGCGTGTGGCTCGGGGGAAACGGGAATCCTGGAAGACTCGGACGGATTAAATTGGCTCCGATAGACAGGGCGGCGGGCGGGGTCTCGGACTATTTCGCCCGGAGCCGACGGCGCTGCGGGCCTGTCTGCGCCGTTCTCTCCGGGGCGCACGAACGACGGGGTCGTTTTTGGTCGGAGGCAGTGGGGCGCCTCGGGGACGTTATGCAAAAATAGGGAGACGAGGGCGTCTCCACCTGAGGTCAGTGACGAGGACCGCTGCCACCCACACGCACAAGGAAGATCAGTTGAGGTGACAATATGACCTATTGCGCGTGAACAGGCATCCCGAAGCCTAAGCGAAACAGCGCCGGGTGCTTCGGCGAAAAAAAGTTTTCGGATAATTATCCTTGTTGCGCCCTCTTCGTCGGTGGTAAGGTACGCAGCACTAGGGGCTGATGAGAGTCTAGGCACAGGGGGAAAGGAGTGGCAGCGCTCGCTGAGAATAGTTACGAGAGAGCAAAGACAAATTTTGAGCGTCGGTTGTTAGCGTGTTGTAAGAGGGAGGAGGAGGAACAAGGCCCGCGGGGGAGGGGGGTTGACCGAATGGGGGAGGCGGGCGACCGGCAAGGAGATGCTCCGACCGAGCCGCCTTTTGGCAGTGAGCACAGAGAGGCAGAGCAGAAGGGGTGAGAAGCCCACGCCAGCTTCCCCTTCTCGGACCCAAATCAGGGCGAGGGGCACCGTCCACCCGCACTTCCACCCGCGCCAACACCGTCAGACGGCGAGTGGGTCCATCATCCTCCAGACTCGTCGTCGCTTCTCGTTCTCCCCTTCAACATCGACTCGACATCGTCAAACAATATCCCCAGGCGGCGACTAGCTCGTTTAAGACAACCAGGACAGTAGTTGGCCATCGTTCAATCGACGACTACCACCCCTTTCGGACGGTGACAGCGACAGCCGGCGAGCCAATTCAGCTGCCGTGATCCCCTCCGTCGAAGGTCTCACTCAGCGGTCAACCCCCTTCGACGCTCCCTTCACTCCATCTCTCACCTCCTTCTTGCCTTCCTTCCTTACAACGACAACGGCAGCTTCCTATTAGACCTCTTGGCTACATGATCAAACCCCTCTACCGACTATAATCAACCATACAGCGCCCTTCCCCGCCTTCCACGCTATAACTGAAGCAGGGACCCCTCCTACAGTCACACGACGCCCCCATAGCGGCCCGCCGACACCAAGAGCAACCGCATATGGATCCATCAACCTCGACAGCGAGAAAGTCAGCCGTCGACCTCTCGGTCTCCTCTCCCGACCCTGGGTCGTCCTCCGCGCCTCCCTCGGCCTTCCCTGGTCAAGCAGGAATGCAGAACATACCCTTTCCCTGGGCAATGCCAGACAACAACGGCAACGCCAACCTACCTAATCCAACCGCGGCGGCGCTCGCGCTTGCCCAAGTCCGCCAGCAGTTTGGCGACAGCGTCGACCTAGAGGCCGCATTGTCAGCCCTGCCGCTTTTGCAGAGCCTGCAGGGCATGCAGACCCCTGGCCATGGTCAGGGTGGAATGCAGGCCCCATCTACACCAGCAGACCCGACGAACGGGCTAGGTTACCTCTGGGGCTCGCAGGTGCGTCCTCCGCCCCCTTTCGCTCCATATATGCGCATGTCCCTGATGCCTGGAATAGCAGTTCACCCTCCCGACCCCGCCGCACAGCCTCCCAACTTCGTCTTCCATGCCTGCGCAGCTCGACATCACAGGCATGTTAGCGAACAACGTACCTCAGCAGGGACATAGCAGCAAGAAGAAGTCCTCTCAGAACCAGGGTCCAACGAGGTATGCGCCTATCCAGCCTAAGCCTGCTCGGCCTACCACGAAGCTCTCGGCGAGCACGACGACGACTCCGGCTAGCACGACGAGCGGCTCGAACCAGTCTCAGCCTGCCAGCCCGAAACAGAGCAGGAACAGACAGTCCGTTCCATCTACCCCGGCGGATAGCTCTCCGGCTAGCACCGTTCCACCTACTCAACCCTTGCCTCTGCCGCCCGTCAACCTCCCTAGAAGTGCGACGACCAGCCAACTCCCGCAGCTTGCTGCTGCTGCCGCCGCCGCCGCTACCATGGCCAACTCCGCTCAAATTAACCCGCTTGCCCAATACTCCCAGCAGCTGCAACTCGCTATGCGCCTCGGCGCGCAAATGGCCCAGCAAGGGATGGCGACTGGCTTACCAGGCCCGCTGTCGATGCCCATGCTCGATCAATGGGCTGCCGAAGCGAATAATACCAACAACTGGGCCGCTGCGCTGGGGATGCAGTTCTCCAACCCTGGCGGCATGGGCCCGATGGGCCCGATGCAGGCGCACGCATTCCAGACACCGCTGGATAGTCCCATCACGCCTCACCCGTCGATCCAGAATCCCACATTCCAGCCCGACTTCGGTCGCTCGCCTAGCTTGTCTGGGATCTTGAATGAGGACGCATTCAGGCGTAGCCAGACGCGGGACTTGGGCTCACCACTTGAGTTTGGATCACCGCCTCCGACGGCCACGACGGACCGTTCCTTTGCTAATTCAGAGATGCCCTCACCTCGGACGTCGAAGGGCAAAGGCAAGGGGTTGGAGCTGTCGCTCAGTTTTGACGACATGTTCGTTGGCGATAATTCGGATAACGACAACCCCGATAACGATCCACTCGCGACGAAAGTGTGGAAATTATATGCGCGTGAGAAGAGCACTATCAAGCACGGACAGCGGATGGAGAATCTCACGTGGCGGATGATGGCGCTCAAGCTGAAAAAGAAGGAGGAGAAAGAGAAGCAAATGGCGCAGAATGCGGGGAGCGCCAGTGCGGAAACGAGTCCCGCTGGCCATACCGTTGACAAGGAGACGGGGCAGGTGAGCGCAAATAAATCCGGAGTTAGTGAGAACAGCAATATCGGCGCTGGTGGGGCTCAGAAGGGGAAGGGGAAGGATGCGGACGTTAAGCCCGGAGAGGCGCAATCAGGCACGGATAAGGGCACGAGGAGTGTTCAGGGGGCCACCAATCAGGGCCGCGCACCAGTAAGCATGCCCGGGAAGACATCAGAAGAAACGAGCAGCTCGTCGGTTCTTTCTGCTTCTGGTTCTCAGAATACAGCCAACGGTACATTCGGCTCGTTGGCCCGGAAGACCGTCGATTGGGGTGACCCCCTCGAGCGTGGGCGTAGCGTGGTCAAAGGTAACCCGCGCAAGAAGGTCGTGGGCTTTGGCGTCGAGGGAGAGGACCCAACACCGGAGTTCGTATTTTCCTCTTCTTCCTGCGTCATCTGCGAAAAGGAAGCTGACCAGTTGCTTATCATCCGTAGCGACGACGATAAGATGGACTGGCGCTCCATCAGCCGGTCCCGCTCTCGGGTCCCTATGGACATCGACTTCCGTGCTGCCAGCCGTTCGCGCTCTCGTCCTCCCAACCCGATGTTCCCATACGATCCGTTCACGCACCCCGAGGCTCACTCTCATAACCTCCTCAGCCAGGCAGAGGGATTCGTCTTCCCCTCTTTCAATTCCCCCGTCGAGCCATCATCCTCTAACTGGCGCGCTATCCCTGCCTCAACTGCTAATCACCAGAAATCCGATAGCACGGGCAAGCCTGCCAGCATTCCCATCCCCGGTTCCGCCTCCACCAGTCGCGATACCCTTGCTCGTCTGCAGGAAGAAGCGGCTGCGCACGACTTCGGTTTCGACAACAACAACAACGGCGGCGCTGCCGATAACGATAACATCCATCACCAAAGGATGATTTCGATGCCAGCGTCCGCCCAGCATGTCTTCCCCAACCTACCGCCTACCGCTCCTCAACCAGGGTCGTTGCCAGCGTTCGGTATCTATCCAGGATCGAGTTGGGGAGGTGCACCGGGTCCGAGCCATCAGCGCAAGCAGCCGACGTTCCCGAGAGTTGTGAGGAAAACGAGCTTTGATCATACTGTGCCGAAGACGGGTATCTTCGATGTGCCAGGGCGTCATCAGGTGAATGGGAGACCAGCGTCCCCGAGGACGACACTGGTGCGCAGTGTCGTTTTACTTCGGTCGTGAATTGCTTCTGACGGCGGCTTCTTTTATAGGGTAAACGGCGTGCGGATCCAACGCCGATCGAGGCCGAGTTCAGGGGTGATGGCATGGAACAGCCGTCTGCGGCGTCCCTCGAACCTGAGAACCTTATGATATCGAGCTCTTTCGACTTCCATGTTCCGAATCCGTATGAGGGGATATTCGACATGCACGCGGCGGACATGATGTCGCCAGTCACGCCAAACGATATGCAACATCACGCCTTGCGCACGTCATTTTCGGCACCTGTGTCGTATACGTCGTCACCTTCGACAGGCTTCGTGCCTTTGCCCCCTACCCTCGAGCACATTGATGTCGGTAGCGCAACGCAGGCGACGAACGCGCTTGTTGATGGCGTCGCACGGATGACGACCACCTCGGCGTCGCCGATCTCGCCGGTCCACCCCAACTCCTTCCACAGCGGCATGCACGGTTTCAACAACGATCAGCAAGGCATGATGTCGCTGTTCTACCCAGGTGTGGGTATGGAGGACCCGTCGCAGACGCACTACACCCATGTCGATCCGACCCAGATTCTTGCGAATCAATCGCCAGTCGCATATAGCGGGAGTGCAGGCAGCAGTGCTGGTGCTTATCAGACCAGTCCGCCTAGTGATGGGTGGGGAACTGGCTTGAACACCACTTCCACTCCTTCCCCGGAGCCTGTCGGCGGTTACTCGTCTTCGATGCCTGCTCCGAGCCGGCTTGCCCAGGCACTTGGCAAGGCCGTTTCTCGCGCGGGTGTGCAACAGAATCGGAAGATCGCCAGCACAAAGCGTGTCGTCGAAGCTGCAGGCGCGTCCAAGGCGCAGCAGAGGAAGCCGAATCCGCCGCCTGTTGCGCCCAAGAAGTCTAGTTCGGCTGAACCTGCGAAAAGCCCAGCTTCTGCCGTCACAACCGGTTCGAGCGCGGGCGAAGATGGGGAGGGTTTACCGACGGTGTGTACGAACTGCCAGACGACGAATACACCACTTTGGAGGAGAGACGCGGAAGGAAATCCGCTTTGCAACGCTTGCGGGCTGTTCTTCGTATGTCTTATCATGCCAAGATCCACGATCGTGTGCTGATTTGTGTTTAGAAATTACACGGTGTCGTGCGGCCTCTCTCGCTAAAGACGGATGTGATCAAGAAGAGGTGCGTCTCACCTTTTTTCTGGCCATCTGGAACCTGTACTGATAATTTGGCAGGAATCGTACTTCGGGACAGCCAGGCTCTTCCGCTGCTCGGAAAACGGGCGCGGTCGCGGCTCAGCCAAATGCAGTTCGGATCGCCGCACATGCCAAACGGAACAGCTTGCCTGGTCCTCTATCCTCTAGCCTCGGTGCTAGCAGCACCCGGACCATTGCTCCGAGCAAACCTGGAACTTCTATGTCCAGTGGATTGTCTATGAAGCGTCAGAGAAGATCGTCAGATGCGAATCTCCTTGGTTGAAGATGTTGGTCGATTCGTGGCCCATTGCAATACAAGCGGCCTATAATTCACCTCTCTATTTCATTTATTTGGTTTTCGGGGTTGACTTTCTATGTAGTTCAGGAGACAGTAGACGTCCGAATTGTTGTGGAGACCGACGTGTATTTGTGTCCTGTTTCGTTATTGTCTGCGCAGTCGCTTGTGGCAGGCATGTCATGACTATGATGCCCAAATAGAGCTTTACTTTCGTCCTGAACCCCGTCTCATCCTAGTAGTTCTTGTTTACTTGCTTTCATCGTGTATCAACATGACATACCAGATATTTCTTCTTTCGAAGGTAGTCGTTTGGTGGAATAACAGCTATTTCCCATGCCAACCAAATGCCTGGCGAGTTGTCCTACGAGTTCATGGCGCATGACGGCCGTGGTAAGCTTGCTTACACGCATAACATTATGTAGCTTAAAGTTAAGGGAAATCGGGGTCGCAAGACGAAGGCATGTGATTTTAACAATTGTCATTGATGACATCCCGCAAGAGGAGCCTTACATCTTACATCGTACCGCTGATGTACCAATACTGATGTTATTCGCTCCGCTCGGCACATGAAAGCTTGGGTTTCAACAACAAGGAAGGATCAAAGTCCGTCTTGAGGGATGAAGCTGGGATCGTCCACTCCGTCCCAGCAATACTTTTCCGAACACTGTGCGCATTGATAGGTCGTATTCCAACCGAGGCCTTCGATAGAGCGTTGGATAGTGCCGTTAGCAAACGGCAGGAAAGGATATGGCAAAGCACCATACCCCGAGATATTCCAATCAGTCGCTTCTCAACTTCCTCGTTGAGTGATGATAGTGAACGAGTTGGTCAAAATATCGTTAACAATCGACAGCTCGAGCTGGTCCTTAATAAATTGAGAAACTGGCGTGAGCCCAATAGGGAGCGTTATTGAGGCATAGCGCGATCGCCATGCTCCTATTGTGGCAGCCGAAGAACGTCAGCTTCAGCGCGTAGTTCCGGTTGAGCATCGTGACTGCACTTGCGAAATTTCGGAAGAGAATGTCGAAGCTCTCCGCCCTCTGCGCAGTGTCGATCAGGTCCGTGCCGTTCTGCCAGCCCCAGGTTGACTCCCGGCTCACGTCGTATACCATAATGTGCTCTGGCCTTGAGGCAGCTGCACGACTGCTGCGAGGGCCATAATGCGGCCGAGCTCGGAGCAGTCGACGATGGACAAGTAGCGCTCGGTATCGGCATTGATCGCTAGCCTGGGGTTGACGTAGGGCACCATGAGGAGAGCGTGGGCGGTAAGGTGAGTTGTAGGCACCGATAAAAAGGTCGAATTCGCTTCCGGGAGAGAAGATGGTCTTCTGCTCTTCTGGGCTGAAGCTGCCAAGACGAGGAGAGTAGGCCGAGCGCACGCTTTGGAGCACGGTGCTCGAGGCCGCTCTCAAGAGGAGCGTCGGCGAAGGTCCGCCCAGTTCCCTTGGTTTCGTCGATTGCGTAGCAACATTTGCAATCACACGAGGCACGGGAAATCATGAACCTATCCAACACCGATATCAGTCATATACCGCCTAACGCAATCGTAGGCTTCGCCAGGAGTTGTCAATCCCATACATGCACAGACACAAATTGACTAGCTTCCCACCTACAAGGCCCGACGTACCGGCAGCATGACAGATAGTGGACGGACGACGGATGAGGGCCTTGGAGCTCAGGAAAAGAGAGAGACAAGCCCCGAGAGTCCAGAACAGTTTCGCTTCGCATTTTGCAGGCGCGGGCGGGTTCCATCTGAGTGCCGGTCCCAAGGTTTCGTGGGAATGAGCAGTCCGGCAGAGTGTCCGTTGTCAGATCAACCGAGGGTGGATCTTCGAGTGCCAGGAAGGATCGGGCAGTCATACCATCTTGACCCCCTGTCGGCCCGGCCTAGCACTGGCAGCCTTCCAGTGTGATGACACGGGATCGAGGCATCTCGGGGCTGAAGTTCACAGTCAAGAACCACGAGTCAGGATCCCGTGATCATGGTGTCAAGGCAATACAAGCAGTTCTTTTAGGCTTTCGTGGCATACAGATATCATAACATAACAGCAGAGGAGGATACAGAGCGAGACAAGCAGAAGTTCGGTTGACGTGTCACAATCAGGGGCAGTGGCTGTGCGGACATTCCTTGATGTTCGCGACAAGCTGTCTCTGCTCCTTTCGGTCACCATGATCTCAAAACAACATCATTGCTCAGATATCCCTCTCTTCTGTCTTGATGTTGTCTGGCTACGCCATGGCGTTCGAATTTGACCTGATGAAACAGTCTGGGATCGATTCTCGTTTCCAACATGCTCGAGAGATGTCTTTGATCCGAACTGGGTGCCGATCGGAGGAGCGCTTCTCGGTGCTCGCACCAATGTACCTATTCGCATGCCCTCGTTGTGAAAAATGGATCGTACTGTGTCTCGACCATCACCTGTATCATGAATCAGGGCGACATCAGCGAAGGCTCAAGTCACTTGACTCACCGGGTATAGCGACCTCCTATGCGCAACGTCTGATGACCACCCCTTCCTCCTAACCCCAAGCGCCCGCTCCTATTTTGTCCTGCTCATATCCTCTTCGCGTTGACACGCTCCAGTTTCCACTGGACTCAATGGCAACTCTTCTGCGAAGACTGCATGCTATCTATGGCCACTTGCTGTGTCGTGCTTCTCCCTCGGATGAGGCAACACCAGTCGATAAGAGCACACCCCCACCAGGCTCATCAACTCCACCACCGCTGGCAAAACCAGCCCCAACGGCGGCACCCGCCTACCTCGCTCCTCGCTCAACACCGGTAGACCTCCAAGCTGCACAACAAGCGATCCTAGCGCGTCACATCACCCAACTGAAACAGCCCAAACTGGTCGCTGCTGCCGGGACAGTGGCTTCCTCTGCCTCCACCCTAAGTTCGGAGGAGAACAAGCTTGCCCATCCCCAAATAACCGGGATCGGGATTGGGGTCGACTCGAACGCCGAGCTAGCGGCGGAGATCGCCCAATGGACCAGCGCGAGCGCGGATCAATTGACTGCGGCTAAGGAGGTGTATGCGGCTGGTATGTCCCCTCCTCACATCCAACCAGTGCCTGAGAAGAGGATAGGAGCTGATAGAACGTAGGCGCATCGCCAGCCCAGATAGACTGGAATGTCACGCGCCTCGCGATCATGCAGTCTTCGACGGTGTATCTGAGGGACTTTACGAGTGTCAAGAATGCTGTGCTGCAGAATTCGGAGGAGGCGCCGAGTAGCCTGGTGGAGTCGCAGCAGGGCATTGTTGATATCGTATGTTCTTTGTGCTCTGCTGACGTATGAACATATGCTGATGGGGTGGGCAGGCGCAGACGTGGGGCCTGGGATTTACAGTTCTGTGTGGTAAGTGTCTAGCGTGTCGAAGATATGCGCAAGCTGATGTGCTGTGTGAGATTTGGTCGATGTATGCGCATCTTTGGCTGCGTGATGGGCCGCTAATGGGTTTTAGGACCACCCGATCGAGCATTGGTTCTGGGACGGCCCATTCTGCGGGGCGTTCTACTCCCTCCCCACCTCCTCTCAAGGCGCATACATAATCGTAGCATTCAAGGTCCGCCCTCTCCCCCTCTCATCCTTCCACTTCAAGTCTTCAACGCTAACCCGCTGTATTGCAGGGCACAACCCCAACAAACCTAGGCGAATGGTTCGTCGACCTAGACTTCACAGCCGCCGTCCCCGTCCCGGACCCCACGGACGGAGCCTCAGCGGGGCCGATCTGCTGGGGCGAGGAGGTGAGTAAAGGGGTGGCGAAGGCGTTGTTTGAGGGGTATGAGGTTGAGGGAGGAGGAGGGGTGAGGGTGCCGTTTGGTGCGTCTTTTCCGTTCTGGTTCCTTGTGTGCTGGGTCGGTGGGAGCTGATTGTGGTTGGGGGAAAGATTTGATTGTTATGGGCGTGCAGGACTTGGCGGTCGCGCTGGGAGGAAGTGTGGAGAGGCCTGTGCCGTTTTATGTGACCGTACGCGCTGTTATAATCGTGGTTGTTCTGAAAAGTATTAATGACGGTCGGGTGTGAACAGGGCCACTCCCTCGGCGCCTCCTACGCAACGCTCTTCTACGCCGAGCTCCTCCGTCGGTTCACCAAGCCTTCCTCCCCCAGCACCACCCCTCCCTCCCAAGCCCAACCATTCCAACCCATAGACCTACACACATTCGGCTCCCCCCGCCTAGCCCTCTCGCCCTTCGGACTCCTCCTCCGCTCCGCCGCCCTCGCCCAACAGTTGCACACCTGGCGCATAGTCGACAAAAATGATATTGTCCCCACTATCCCGCCCATTATCGCCCTGGACCAGGAGTTTGAGCATGTCGATGCTGGGTGGCTTGTTTCTGCGGGGGCTGAGGCCGTGGCGGTGGAGAGTGAGCTGGGGAGGGGGATGCCGGGGGGTTGGTTTGAGGGTGGGATCGAGGGACATCGTCAGTTTTTTTCCCCTTACTTCTCCGGAGTCTTCAACTGGCCTAGTGTTTTGGAACGTGACTGATGAGGCTGCTTAGGATGCGAGAACTATTATGCGGGGGTTGTTTCGGCTTCGACGATGCAGTAAGGAGGATTGCGTCGTGTTCCCGAGACGAGATGCCGGAATTCGGTTTTCCTTCTCTGGGTTCTGTAATTGATCTTCTAGTTTCTGCACACTATTCACACGTAATGACACACTCATATAATTACCTGACAACAAGACGAGCAAAGTTGTCTATGGACGGTTCCGCGGAAAGACTGAAATGCGGGGAAGTTCACGTGTATTCTGATTTGAAGTGCTTCTGATGACGTGAATCGGGTGACGTGTGCGCGTCTGTCCCGCATCAGGAAACTGTCCCCTGAACCCTCTCCCTTCGCAAGTTGGTCCTCTTCTCCTCCTCCTCGTCCCAGCTTGTCCAGCTGTTACGCGAGCTGCTATACAAGTGCATACATCAAGGATGCCCTCGCCACCGACAGCAGGTCTCCCACCTCCAACGCCCTCAGTCCAAACATCAACAACAACAGCAACAGCAACCTCATTCCCAATCTCGTCCTCATCCTCATCACTCCCAATCTCCTCATCCCTTCCAAACACCACCGCAGCCACCTCCTCTCCCAGCAGCAGCTCTGCATCATTCCTAGCAACGACCCCGACCCCAGTCCTACGGTTTCTTACGTCGTACGGACCGGTCATACATGCTCTTGCTTGGGCGAGGGAAGTGTATCTGTGGCAGCCGGGGAGAGGGACGGACGCTGTGTTGGTGTTGGCGGCTTGGTGGGGTGTGTGTTGTGGGACTTGGGCGGTGTTGACGTACGTACTTTTCCTCTTTCTTTCCCGTTTGGATGGGTTTCTGCGTTGTTGTTGTGCTCTGCTTTTGGGGTGCCGCGATGGGGTTAAGCTCTGATGATTTGGATGTAGGTTCGCGACTCCCCTGATGCTGTTCCTCTACCTCCATCCCATGCCCATAAACCTCTCACTACTCAACCGCATTCCCTACTTGAATATCCCCGCCCTCTCCACCTCCCAATCCAAGACCACCTCCAGCACCATCAGCCAAAAACGGACCCCCGCCTCCCCGTCCTCGCTCAGCAAAACGCTCTCCCTCCTCTCCTCCCTCCCCCCACCTCCCCAACTCCCCACTCTAGCAAGCATAAACGCCTCCCTCTCCCAATCTCCGGCCAAGGTCGACCTCTCGAAGTCTCTTCGCGCAGTCGGCATCCTCTACCCCATCTGGATACTCCTCATGTGGACTACTCCCCTGTCAATTACGCTCTCCCTAGCTGGGACAGTCGTGCTGGGGTGGCACTCCCCATTCGCACGAGCGGCTAGGGAGGTGTTGGGAGGGTCGGGGCTGGTGAGGTATTTGGGGTTGAGGGTGTGGGGGTGGCTGACGGGGGATGAGCCGGTTAGTTTGGGGGAGGCGCGGGAGCGGGCCGAAGCGGGCAGGGAGGCGAGGGAGGCGAAGAAGGCGGAAGGGAGGAGGGACAGTTTTAGGAGTTTGAAGGTTGCGTTTGGTGTTCTGGGTAAGGATGAGTCCGAGAAGAGCGGCAAGGAGGGGAGAGAAGGTGTGAGGGAGAAGGATCAGGATGAGGAGGATGGGGAGAGGGTTGGGGAGGAAGTTGCTGTGCCGCCGATGAGGTTCAGGTTTGATGTGTGGGAGAATCAGAGGTGGTGGATGGGTCTTGGTGAGTCCTTTCCCTCCATCCCCTTTCCCTCCGTTTTCCTGTTTCCCTTTCAACCCTTACCATTCGTGCCTCTATCTGCTGTACGAGACAGTTGCTGACATCTGTATGCATGCGCAGACTGGACATCAGCCCTCCTCCCGTCCGACCCCCCACCATACACCACCCTCCTCCCCTCCCTCTCCCCCTCCCCCAGCGTCGCACCCGCCGCCCCAGCCCCACGCACACTCCCGCTCCCCTCTCCCTCCCAAACTGTCCTCCCGCATCCGTCCAACCCTCGCTTACAGGTCGTCAGAAAAGCTCTGTGGACATGGGAAGACGCCGAGTGGCGCGTGGCGGTGAGGAAAGAGGGCGGGAGGGAAGAGAGGGTCGCTATGACCCTTCCAGAAGTGGACGACAGATCAGGTTCTGGGGGCGGCGGAGGGTCAGGAGGGAGTGGGGGAGCAAGAGGAAGAGTAGAGGAGATCGTCAAGCGCGCCCGGGGCCGCACCGGCACCGCCGCCGACTCGGACTCCATAACCTCCACCAACTCAGCAGAGCACGCACAAGGAGATGGGGATGCAGAGGAGGACGGGAACGCGCATGTGGACGGGGATGAGGGAGATGGAGATGGGGACGATGGGGATGGGGGTGGGGTGACGACGGACGAGAATGGCTGGGTTTATTTTGATAATAAGTGGCAGGGAAGGGGAGGGAAGGGGGGGATGGGGAAGGTGCGTCCTTTTTCTTTATTCCCACCTCTTCAAATCTTGCCTATCCATCCCTCTCGTTCTCGTTCCCCTCTTCTCCATGGCACCTTCCATATCCCGCACATTCGCCGGCCGTTCACCTGCTCGTTTGTTCTGGTTCTGATACGGCAAGAGAAGAGACTGTGCTGATACTTGAATCGCTAGTACACCCGCTCCCGCCGCTGGACCCGCATAGCCCTCTGCCACGAAACAGTCCAAGTGATCCGCGCCCCGCCCTCCTCCTCCCGCCTGCCCTCATTCAGCACCCACGCTCTGCCATCCACCAGCAGCACCACCTCCACAACGCCCAACAACATACCCCTCACAGCCGCCGCTGCCCCCAATGCGGGAAGGGAAGAACAAGCCTCGTCATACCCAGCATCGGCAAGCTCGCCATATAACATCTTTTCGGCGTTTACGGCCCAGCCGGGGTCGGCGATCGATCATCGGCCCCCTCTGACCCCAAGCGCCAGAGCGGGATTCGGAGCGGGCGGGGCAACGACGGCCGAAACAGATGTCTGGGCTCGTGGAGAACTTGATCCTACATCCGGAGTAGGGGGACGAAGGAGCTTGGATTCCACCGCAGGTGAAGGGCCGGGAGTAGGAGCAGGAGGGCCAGGAGCAGGAGGAGCAGGGGGGAGGAGACAGAGTGTGGAGAGCTCGGGTTCGCGTTCGGGTTCGGTTAGCGCGAGGGACTGGGCGAGGAGGCCGAGCGGTGCTAGGAGGGATAGTTTGGAGAGTTATGGTGTTCCTCCTGCGACTGGTGTGACTGCTGGGGGGACCGGGGCAGGGCAAGGAGGAGGGAATGATCATGAGCGGCAGGGGTTGAGGGCTAGGCTGAAGGGCGTTGTCCAGAAGGGGGTGTCGTAAGCTGCGACGGCCGGAGTATTTTGACTGAACCTTCGCGTTATTCGTCGTCCCAGATGCTCCTTTTCTTCTGTATTGTAATGATAATTGTCCGATACCCTTCATACAAAGCGGGGCCCTGTCACTCTCCCTGCCGATGGTGCTCTGACGGCGCAAACATTCACAAAAACTGGATCTTGTACTTGGCACCACTCGCTACGGCAGCTACAACAATCTGCTGCAATCTATAGACAGCCCTTACTCAATTGGCTGCGGCGCCTTCACAAACTGGAGCTTGCTCGAAGCGTTCAACAGCCAGTTCCTGCTCCTCCCGTCAGGCGTCAAAGCCGGATCACCGCCAAGCATCGTCTGCGGGAAACCGATATCGAACGGCAATGCGGAGTCCAGTTCATCGATCTGCTCGCGCGTGAGGTTGATGCTCAGTGCCTAAAACGTCCTATCAGCATGCCGTGTCCAAGAGAAGAGAGAAAGATGAGAGAAAGACGGACCTTGATGTTCTCCTTCAAATGTGACACTTTCCTGCCCCCAAGAATAGGGAACACATACGGCTGCTTATGCAAACAGTAGCTAATAGCCACGTTCACCAGACTTGCGTCCCCGCCGATCTCTTTGGCGACCTTCTCGAGCGCCGCACTCATCTTCTTCTCGTTCTCCGTCAGGTCGTTCGCGCCGTTCCGGAGTCCTCCTTCTTTCAGGCGCTCTTCGAGCTGCTTTTGAGTCCGGAAACGGCCGCCGGCGATCACCCCCCAGGGGGCGACGCCCATCCCTTCGTGCGCGCACATGGGGAGGATGTCCCGCTCGAAATCGCGTTTCATGCAGGACCATTCTCCCTGATCTGTCACCCCCCAAAACACGCATATATGAGCTTCCCCTGCCCAAGACCGGGTATAGAAGGAGAGGACGTACAGACAACAAAAGGCGTCAACGCGTGATCCCGCGCATACTGGTTCGCCTGGCTCACAATCCACGCGGGCGTATCGCTTATCCCCAAATGGAGGACCTTCCCGCTGCGCACGACGTCGTCCAGCGCACGCATGAGCTCGGGGATGCCGACGGTGTAGTCCCACCAGTGGACGTAGAGGATGTCGACGTAGTCCGTTTGGAGCTTGGCGAGCGAGTCGCGTAGGGAGGTGAGGAGGGACTTCTTGTGGTTCCCTGTGGTCTGGACGTGTTGCTTGGGCGAGCCGCCGCGGTGCTTGCGGTAGCCGATCGAGAACTTGGTAGCGATGACTGCAAGAGCGTGTGCGGGTTAGCACGCATACATGCGAAGGGTGGGGGGGGGAGGGGGAGGAGCGTACCCAAGTCATCACGGTTCCCGCGAGCCTTCATCCACTCCCCAATCCACATCTCGCTCTGCTCATCCTGGTAATTGTTCGCCGTATCGATAAAGTTCCCCCCTGCCTCCCAGTACGCATCGAGCAGCTCGAAAGTCTCCTCCTTTGTCATCCCAACGCCGAAGATGTCCGTCCAGGCATTCCCGAAGGACATGCCGCCCAGGCAGAGGGGCGAGACGCGCAGACCGCAGCGGGGCGAGAGGAGACGGTAGTCGCCTAGCTTTGTGGGGGGCTCGACGGCGGGGGCGAATACTTGGGCCATATTGTGCGTTAGGCTGCGAGAGGATGTGCGAGTGAGACAGCGGGTGAGGGGGCTTTGGTGTGCTTTGGTTTGGTTTGGGCGGTGAGGAGCAGGCAGATCGAGCGAGGTTTTATACGTTCTCCCGATGACCAGCTCATCCATGACGCAGCCATGGACTCATTCCGCCTTCAACGCCCAAACCTAGTTCCCCACTGCCCGTCTCAATCTGCCTCCCCTCATCGCGTGCTCTCGAACGATCCAGAGCCGTCCCCATGCCGGCCAACCCTCGCCCATGTCGTGTTCCCCGATCGCACCGTCAAAACCCGCCGAAGACGTATTCAAACACTGGTCATTCCAGAAAGGTCATGATTGCATGCTGAGGTCAAGAAAATGACGCGGCGTGAGAACTCGTTATCGCCGTCGTCGTCCCGCGTTCCTATTGACGGTACATGTGAAAATCGCCCCCTCATCAGAGGGCACGTGACTCGGACTCAAAGAAGGCAGGCGCGCGATGCCCGTTTTTGGGGAGCGATTCCGCCCACGACGGGGAATGTGTTCATGGGCCAGCATCGGTCGGTCCAGATTCGGGAGAGGGCTCGGGATATCACTTTTCCGGAGTTAGGATGAGGGTTGGCTGATGAGGGAGAGGTTCAGAGTGGCGGCGCGACGGAACGGCGTGGAAATGAGGTGGACCGAAGAAGACGGATCAAAAGTGCTCATCGTCGGAGATTAGGAAATGGCTTGGCGGGCGCGTCATTCGGCGGCGTTCCATGAACGCGTTATGGGACACGGCCGTTATAGCTCCGACAGCGTGCGACCGATGTTGACTGTGACTCACAGGTCTGCCAATATGCTCTGCTCGAAAGCTGCTGGGTAGCACTTTGAGAAAGCTGTCAGGAGAAACAGGTTCTGCAGCTGTTGGCTCTTGCGCAGCATGATTCCAGTCAGAAGAAAGACGGGTGCTTCGGAGCCGTCGGGATCCCTATCTGGCAGCACTGGCACGCAAGATGACGGTCCCGCAGAAGATACAGCATCCTGGCAGCATCTCAACACTGTTGTCTAGTCGCCCTCGAACTATGGCTGCTCATCGCAGCGTTCCTGGCTCCTGTTCCTGACCGACTGGCAATGATGAGCATCTCGCCTCATTCGTTGAGCTTCACGCCCATGCTACCCTTATCATCCTGCTGGCGACCCGGACCAATATAAGACGTCCACCTACCCATCAACATCCTCCCGGCGCCCTAAGACGTCCCGTTCCTCACCACCCACCGTCCAGTCAAGAATGTCCGACCTCAAGCCCATCGCCCTCCATGCCCCAGCAGGGAAAGACGGCTCCCCCTCCCACCCTTCGCTGAGCAAAGCCCATTTCCCGGCTGAGTCGCTAGTCGGGAAATGGTACCTCAAATGTTCGACGATGGAGATGTGGCGCGTACGTCCTTCCCCCCCTCACCCTCCTTCCTCTCCGGTTTGTAGTCCTGACGCAAGAAGACAGACGCATAAAGACACCACTATCACTTACACGCTTACGTCCCCCCTCCCGAACCTGGTGTATAACGACACCAAGCAATTCCGTTCCCTCTCCGCCTCGGCCGACAAGGCCCCCACGTCAATCGACGGCGTCTCCACCCTCGTCCCTACCGACGGAGCATCCGGCGAGGCAGAAAAAGAGCACGCGGCGAACTTCAAGTGGCGCGGGATCGGCTTTTTGCTCAGGATGGCCACTTCGAGTTGGCAGGTGATTGGGTATGATTTTGAGGAGGGGTGGTTCGCTACTTGGTTTGATAAGACGCTTTTTACTCCCGCGGGGCTGGATATCTATACGAGGGAACCGGGGACGTTGAGTCCGGAGAGGATTGAGGAGATTATCAAGGCGGCGCAGGCGTTGGAGGGGGAGGCGGGCAAGTTGGCCCAAGGGTTCTTTGAGGTTAAGCATGGCATTTGACTGTGCTGCGGAGGCACGTTTGACAGCTGAAAGAGGGTTGCTATGTGGAAGGAGGTCTTGTACCGAAACAGAAATGTTATTAGCAGAAGAAGTGCCACATGTGCTACGACCGTCCTATCCCTGAGCAAGATGAAAGCGTCAAATAGCCATGAAGAAACATGAAGACAGCAAGATACCCGTTAATCCACCAAGTAAAGCACAGGTATTGTCCGTCCAAAGCAGTCAACCTCAATGATCTCGTAATCTTCCAACAAGTGTTCAAGCTCAGAAGCTTCTTGGCGCAAGTTCTCTCCAAGGGTTGCCAGTTCAACGTCGTTCACCGCTTCGCGCTTAATATCGGTCTCGGCCATGACAGTGTCCAGCGTAGTAGAAGGCAACTCTCCCATATGAGCGTAGCTTTGCTTGAAACTTTCCATGATGATATCGCTGTCGTCTTCGTCTTCTTCGTCCACTTTCTGCTTCTTTTCGGGTTTGTCTCTCTCATCGACATCGTCGTCATCGGGAGAGCTGCGCTTAGGGGCGGTCACAAAAGGAAGTGAAGCAGGCGAAGAGAGCGAGTTCAGTACAGAGTCAGAGACTTCCAGGATATCCTCAACGTCCTCGTCAACCACGAGATCCGGCAGATTGGGTTTGACATCTTCCTGCTTGAGCTGCGAGATTGACTGGGTATACGCGCCAATACCTGCAATCAGAGGCGACAGTTTGCAGATGAGATACTGGACGAGAGCTTCGCCCGAGTTGTGTAGCTGAGAGCTTTGGGATAGCAAGAGTGGAGGTACGTCGTCATTCTGCGAAAACAGATCGAACGAGGAGAACTGAGAATACGGCAGGGAACTTGGAGATAGCAGGGGAGTTGAGGGGTACGAGAACGAGGAAGACGTTGTCAGAGAACCCAAAGATCCAGAAGCAGTCAGAGACGAGGAAGACGAAGAGCTCGAGGAGTAGAAAGTGCGAGGAGATTGTGACGAAACGATCGCGTCCAGCGAGTCTGCCGTGGCAAGGTTGGCAGGTAGAGAGTAAAGACACTCGATCTCAGCTTTCTTCTGAGTGAAAAGCATGTGCTGTAGTTCCTTCCTGAACGGCAAACACATTAGTATGCCTGCGCCCCCCGAAGACGCCTTATGCTTCAGATAGGAGTACACACCTCCAACTACGAGGCATGTCATCGCTTTTTCGGAGCATCGCGAGTGCCTTTCAACAATGTTAGTCATTTTACCCAACAAATGGCGGATGAAATCGACTAACCTTCTGATGATCGGGCAGACGCAAGGGAAGGAGTGCTTCCGATGGAATGCCCAGGCTGTTCCATTCTGTTCCGAAAGCTCCAATCCATTCGACGCGTTCTCCGTTTTTATCATCCTTTCTGTATAAACGATCCGACTCCGTTTTACAATCTTGATACAACGCGCCGTTGCTATACTTGCTGTCCTTCCGCACGACTCCATCGCAAGCCTCGATGTACTTGGACAGTATATCCAGACCATACGGATCTGCGTCCACCAACGCTGCTATAGGGACCCTAGCTCATGTCAGCGACCCCAAGTCCAATCCTTGCGGAAATAGTCTTCAGTACCAGAGAGGAAGCTTCTCAGCGAGTTGCCTGAAGAGGTCACGGGTTGCTAGGTCAGGGTAGCCCTTGCCCTGAAGCCAGGGATCAGAAAAGCAGACGTACGATTGATAGATCACTTACTGTGATAATAAGCCCTCTTCCATTGGCAAAATCGTTGTGTGCAAAAGATTTGGCAAGAAGGGTATTAAAGACAGCCTACCATTCAGGTCAGTATATCTGCCCCAATGTAGTCATGTTGACTTGCCTCCTTCTCTACCACTAGCACGAAGGCGATGTCGTCGTGGATTTCGATTCTATCAATATCTTCTGAGGGCGGAGTAGATTGTCCCTGTCCTGTGGTGTTAACAAAAATCTTACGTGCACAGTAATTACAGACCCGAGTAGCTGATGCAGTAACAGTTTCTCCACTCTTCAGATGTAATGTTATGGCAGATCCGGCAAACATACCGCGCGGAGAGGCGCGCTGGATGCGCTCAGTCACAATCTTGAAGGTTGCACGTACACTCACAATATTGAGAGCTCCACGTTTCACGCCCAGCAGTTTCGCAAGCTCCTCTACCAGCTGCCGGAATAATTCAATGAATGCAGATAAGGGTAGGAAAGCAATACCCACGCGATCGGCAACGCCCTGATTCTCGAAAAGCGCAGGATTCCGGTAGTAGACGTCCCTTGCCAGCAGTCAGCTTCTGGACGCCGACTTGACAGCGGACGGTGTTACCTCTTTGTTACCGGTGTCTTCGTGCGGATCGCTTCTTCCGAAATTTGAACGACTACTAGCATCCGGGCTGTGCAAATGGTCATCAGCCAGCGCTCAAGTATGCGATCATGTCGCATATACTCAAAGATCTTAGAGGCGTCGTAGTTGACTTTAGATATTTAAATAAGATAGATTGACGGGAGGGAAGGCCGCTTTCGAAGGATCAGTGATCGGTGGCGTAGCACGCAAAGCAAACCTCTAACCTCTTCTTTCCCTTGGATTGGGAGAATTCGCCAGCAAAAAGGGGTTGGGACAAGCTTGCGCTGACTTGAGTAGCGTCATGATATATTGGAAGCCGTCCTCCGTTAGCTTGCGCAAAAGCTATGCGTTCACCAAGCTTTGAAGCGAGCAACCGTAAGTCCCGCAGAAGTCTGCGATGCCGTAAGACAAGGAATGATGGCGTATATATGCGCACTCACGAGTCTGCTTCGTCGGGGAAATATCCTTGACTCTGCAAGGCATCCATCAGGTTGTCGTCGCTGCTGGGCTCCCCATTTATATGTTGGGACGGTTGAGACAGATACGTGTCCTCCGAAGGGACGTAGGCGGAGGCGGAGGCAGCAAGTATCAGGGATTCTGCGATCGCTCTGTCCAGGTCCATCCTAAATTCGAGTTCGTCCTCATCGATGCTGGAATCCGCCGTCAGAGATTTGGAGATCCGAAGCGACAGAACATCTTACTCTTGAAGAGATCGATTAGAAGATGGTCCGGGAGACGATCCACGGTCCGCAGCGGTAGTCTCCAGCGCATATATCCTGTCTTCGACGGCTTCGGACTTCATAGCATCGCTGCGGGTTTCCTGCCCAGGAGGCGTAAGCAGCACCGCATCGTCATCTTCAGTCTTGAGCGCCGATGGAGATGAGCCAGAGGAAGCGAGCGACTCCTCAGCCGCTTTCTTGAACGCGCATATATCCGCGTCTAGGTCGAAGAAGGGCGACTCGTCCACGACTTGGGACAACGGAGACAGGTTGGGACGCCAAGTATCCTGGTTGATGCCTACAGCGAGGATACCATCATCGAGCTCATCCTCCAGAATGGGTAAGAACGAAAGATCGGGGAAGACCATGTCGGATGGTCGATGCTGACCAGGGAAGAAGGCGGTCGAAAGGAGAAGGGAGAGGAAGCGGCCTCTGCTGGCTCAAGACGCGCAATGTCGGTCACGAGATCGTTTTATATCCGTCACGTGATTGCATCGCCTTGTCACCTCTTCCCAACGTCTGCTGGAGTTGGTCGACCATCATGGCGACATCAGGGGGTGAGAAGCTGCCTATAGTCGTCCATCAGCCTGCAGGGGAGGATGGCAGGCCGACCCATGCGTCGTTGAGCAAGGCGGAGTTTCCGAGCGAGGCGTTCCAAGGACGGTGGTATGTCGTCCAGTCGACACTGGGGATGTGGAAGGTGCGTATCAGCCGTCATCTGCCATGCTGAGTCGTACTGATCACCGCACGCATCTCCTGTCTAGACGAGGAAAGACGTGACAATCACCTACACGCCATACACCCCGCCTCCGAACCTGGCATATACGGATCACGTCCAGTATCGCTCTTACACCTCGCCACCCTCGAAACCCCTAAGCTCCATACTGGGCGTCAGCGCTCTCATCCCCCCACCAGGGGCCGCAAGCGGAGACGACAACCAGAAACAAGCCCGCTCAGAGCATGGAGCGCACTTCAAGTGGCGAGGATCTGGATGGCTCAAGATCGCGAGCTCGAAGTGGCAGGTTCTGGGGTACGACATCCAAGAAGGGTGGGCAGTGACGTTCTTTGAGAAGACCCTGTTTACGCCTGCTGGGCTGGATGTGTACGTGCGTAAGCCTGGGATGTTGAGTAAGGAGAGGATGGACGAGATTTTGAGTGCCGTGAAGACACTCGGAGGAGAGGTGGGCAAGCTTGCGGAGGGGTTCTTCGAGGTTAAGCATGGCGAGTGATGACGGGCGGAGGAGCGTAGATGTCCTCGCTGTCTGCCTCCGTTGCTGATTAGACTGATGAGACTTCGGACAATCGAGGTCAGGCATGTCCGTGTAATGCGCATTGTACATTGTATAGGATAACCCTCCGGGGAGCCTGGCCAACGGGGCCAGAATTTGGGGGACCTATATAGTAAGGGGAAGTTTGGAACACACAGGGTCGCACGCGTCTGATATTTTATATTGTATTCGTGTGGTGTTGACTAGACGTCACATTTGGTTGTTATACGCTCAACATTCAAGGGTGTGCCGACATCCGCATCGGACATTGGATGAGACGTGAGCGTATCGGAGCGGGTGTGAGGGGGAAGATAGGAGAGGTTTGGGGTAGTTACCAAACGGGGTGGCGTCGCGGATTGCCTCGGAGGTGTGAGCGCCGGGATGAGCATGTCGTTGAGTCGCGGAGGACGGAAAGGCGAAAGGGGCAATATCTCAGTCTCAGGCAAAGATTGACCCAGAGGTTCCATTCTCGACGAAGGCATAAGCCTCGCGCGTTTGGTCACTGGTTTCTGATGACCCCCTGGTGGCTGGACCAAAGTTGAACGTGGACTCGGCTTGTAGAGTCGCGTCCTGCATATACGCAGGTGGATCATGATTTAGACTCAAGGGATAGGGTGTGTGTGTTTCCTTACACGTTATTCCCGTCGAGGAGATGACAGGGAGCATATGCTCAGGTAAGATAGGCGAAGGGAGTCCTTTCAGATGTATTGGGTGATGCAATGGGCGAGATTCTGCTTTTTATTGATGGTTATCTGTTCTGTCTACTCGTGTGCGTCTGTCAAAGAGGCAGCAGTCTGGAACGACGCACCGAGCTTGTGGAAGACGAGAGAACATGGCGGAGAGTCAAGTTGGAAGTCCGCCGGAGACGAGCATGATCCGTCCGGTGTCCGCTATATGCAAGGCATTATTGGTCTCCTCCGGACAATCACCATATTCGCCGTTCGATCGCACTGGATTTACACTTTAATCAAGTCAACAGCAACATCTCCTCAGCTTCAATACTATCATAAACTCTCTCGGTCGACTCTCGGGTGCCGGCAAACGTTCGACCGTCTTCATCCATGACCATGGAGACCGATCGCGAACCAGCGGAACAAGGCACGTCCTTGCCTGGTGCCATGTGCGGGATGGTTTCGCGCTCTGCGCGCGCATATATGCTTCATCCCGATAATACAGAAGAAGGAATGACATCGATGCGCGCAAGTCCGCGTGTATATACGGCGTCTGCCAGTACGTCCGGCGTGCCGGTGTACGCTGGTATGGACGACATCCCGAACGAAGTGATTCTGCATATCTCCAAACAAGTTTCATCTCCCAACGATCTGCTGAAATTGATGTTGCTATGTCGACGGACGAAAGCTATATCCGAAGAGCTGCTCCCTTACCTGAATAAGGAACTTTACCTGGAGGATGTTGCTGAATGGGACTTTCTCGCTGATAACCCTCGCTTCGCACGATCCATTCGTCGACTCTTGGTCAAGGATAGATGGGGCGAAGGAGACTGCGACTGTATAGTCCAGCCGCTCACACGATCTACCTTCGATGTGTTCGCCGTGCAGCAGGAGGAAGCATACACCATCGCCGATACTGTTCCCACCATACGGATCGTGGCTCCCTTGTTTACTAACCTGATGTTTCTCTGCCTTAACTGCGCCGTCGCGGGTTTTTGTGAGCTGGGTCCCCTCTTCGAAGGTCTGAGGTTCAAGCGGTTGACTGCTCTTCGGATACATCTCTACCGCTGGAGCTGGACGGGTTCCGTTACCGTCGATGCGACGAGATGCGCCGGGGTGAGCACCGAATGGCATGGCAAACCGTGGTTGCTGACAATCTAACTCAAGATCATTGGCTCGATTGACCTACACATGAGCGACTTTGCTCTTACTTGTCAAGGTGAGAGGGCTGTACTGCATGTCTACTGGATGTTTAAGGAGGTCAGATCTAAGGCTGTCCGATGCAGAGGTTATCTTCAAGGCAACTTCCGTTATGTTGCGCAGACACCGCAATCTGAAGATTCTTTCCATGACGATGCGTTGCGGAGCGAGCGCTCCCGGCGCTCCACGGCTTCTCGATTGTGAAGATCTGATCCAAGGCTTCTGGCCCTACCTGAGCGAGTTATATCTGAAGGGCCTGACCCTGACAGAAGGTTCCTGCAAGCTGACATACTTTCTCGCGAAGCATGCGACCATTTCGAAGCTATGGCTGCATCGTTCTTCTTTCCCACTCTGTCCCCATCTTCCCGGTACAGCCTTACCGGTTCTGAAGGACGTTGCGCTGTGCTACGCCGATGCATGTACTTTGAGGAGCTTTCTTCGACGCTTGGATTCCGGAACGTATCGGCCTGTGCATAAGCTTGCGATGACTGTCAATCATGTGGATGTTGCTCTGCACCCAGACGCATTCCATGAGATCCTTCAAGCTCTAGCGAGCGCTGGGATGCTACGATCCTTGTCTTTCTGCTCGAAGGATCAACATGGATCGTACGGGGCTTGGGTGCTGCCTTATTTGCGCTGCTTTGGACTCTCTGTCGTGGGGATTAAATACCTTGGGATCCGGATACACATTACGCAAAAAGAAGAACTGGTGTGTTTCGGAATGAAGTCTTACTTCTGGTGATGTTTGGCATGACTGACCAAGGTGGTTGTCCAGGATGACATAGCCGAGGTGCTCCGCTGTTACGAGTCGCTAGAGGAGCTGAAGATGCCGTTTGCCCCGCTAATCGCTACGGCGATGGGCTGTTCGACTTCGGACGTCGTGGACATGGACAGAGGGCGTGTAGCTTCAATGCAAAAGGAGGTATGCAATACACTCGCCGTATTCTGTCCGACGCTGCGGAAAGTGAATCATCTGATTCGTCGCGCGTCGAGCGGGAAGTGGTGCCGGTAAGGGCTGGCTTGGATCTCGGTTCCTGTTTTGAGGCTAATGGTATACAGGGAGTATCCGCTGCGAGGTGACGAAGATGTCAAGGAGTAGTTGCGCTGGGTGTGCTCGGCATACCACGACGAAACAGTGTAAGATGGAACACGAGGAACAACTTGCAGCAGGAGAAGGATTAAGTGGGCCGGGGGACTCATCCAGGAGAAGGAACCAAAAAGAAGGAAATAAACCGCAAAATGTATTCAGAGAAGCCGAGATGGGTCGGGGGAAGGACGCACAATGAAATTGAGATCTTTCCCCTGGGATTCGCTTGGGCCGCACCGAGGAGGGAGGGGAGTGTGCTTTATTGTGGATATTGTGGATCTGCATCGGGGAAAGTACAGGAGATTATAGCGCGGACACGGTCACGCAAACCCCGCCAGGTACATAAGTACTCGAGGTGCCGTACTCGAGTGCGACTGTTTACGGAGTGATGAAGTGCTAGACAGCGTGGCCGTTGCGCAAGGAGTGGGCGCGCATTCCGCGGAGTCTAGACTGCACTTTACAGTCATGCAAGTGCTTTGAGCAGCAAGACTTGTTTCGCAGACAGCCTCACAAAGCAGGAGCTAAGCTCGGCCGCTCGATCCTCGCACTGGACGTGGAAATGGACGCGCACTTTATCTTGTTCAACGGATTTCCGGTGGATGGAAAACCTCCGAATAGAAGGCAATGGCGGCCTGTGGGGCTGTTCTGCGATCGTTGCCCTCGGTGTACCGAGCTGGACTGCGTAGGGTGGACTTTTAGGGAACCGGATGCGCCTCGCAAGTACGTAGGACATCCACTGGCTATCGTACATTGTCTGATATGCAGGATGCGCCTGCGACAGAACAGGATGCGCTGCGGAGAAGACAGGATGCGCAGTGGATAAGCCAGGATGCGATGCGGATAAGGCAGGATGCGATGCGGATAAGGCAGGATGCGATGCAGATAAGGCAGGATGCGATGCGGAGAAGACAGGATGCGCTGAGCACAATAGAGGATGTGGTCAATACGCATGTATGATGCGATGTGAGATACGGCGGGATGGGCGGGGTCATCGGGCGGATGCGGTTGGCCCAGGGGCGAGCTGCGCTGTAAGAGGTAAGGTGTGTTGTAGTTAGGGTTGAAGGTCGATGCCATCTCTCGTAGTAGGCCGGAGGACATCGAGGAATATTTGTATGCCTGTAGTGCACGTTGCTTGAGGTTTTCTGTACTTGCGGAGGGTCTGTCCATCGAGCGGGATAGTGGGAAGTCAAACCGCGGACAGGACAGTACAATTCGCAGCTTGGTCCTGGGAGCGCACGGAAAGTGGTATATAAAGGGCGGCTCAAATTCTCAAGCACGGTGCAGAAGAGTAGCGGGCTTGAAGGGGCGCCAGCGCCGAGTGCTAAGAAAGCAGGAGCTAAGTCGTGGGGCCGACATCTAACGGAGAGGATAACCCCCCATGTCCGAGAAAATACGGTATCGGACATTGCAAGCTAGGCTTGAAGAAGAGGACAAGATGAAAGACGTGGCTTGATATTTCTTTTGGGAAGGAGGTTAGGGGCACACTATGTTGTATCGAATGGTGCGGTGAATACGCGTCGAATGAATTAGGAAGAAAAGGTTTGGCCGACATATGAACGTCAAATGGTATTATCGAGCGTACTGGGCGAGTGATGGTGCATGTTACAGACGCGGTAGAAGTGATGGTTTGGGTAGCCATCCTCGTCGACGTGGAGATACCATCCGTCCTCGTGGGCGTCCCACCACGTGGGAGGGCCATGCTTACCGGTCGCCAGCTCTATCGAGCAGGTGGAGGCATCCCCCATCCAATGCGGTCCCTCTTCGAAGCATGTGCGATTGTCAGCAACCGATTCGATTAGTCGGGCCTCTGGAAGCAACGTCTCGGTATCTTGATAGGGTGGGTCCGCCTCGAGGTGCTGGAGTACGAGCGAAACATTCGCGCAAAGTGTTGCTCTTGGATACATGCAGAACAATCGGTTCCAGGAGATGAAATTCATCTCCGCAGCTGTTATGAAAAGGATGAGCCTGGAACATCACACGAGGAGGCGATAGCACTTGTGGGCAATGTGAGAATCACACTACTGATCGAGTACCGAGGCACGGCGAGGTATACGTATTGCTTGGTGTGAGGAAGGAGGTACGTTGTAACTTGCATTGGTCTGATCAATCTGGACGCGAGAGTCGACTGTCACGCGCACCGCTAATGATTTCTCGAGCACGACCCTGCGCCTGCAGCGCAGGCCGCCGTCGGGTTCTCCTCCCAACCCAGTGAGCCGTTGTGTCGCACATACGGTACTCTGCGAGGAAGCTGTGAGTGAGCGTATCTGGAACGGTGGCTGAGTACCGACCTTCTTTCATCATGTACCGTACAGCGTCTGCGGCGAAAGGCCGTGGCACGTACAGAACCAAAGGGTCGAGAGGAAGAGACCGACGCGCTAGGAAGTACAGAGCAGTGTTGCCGGAGATGACAATTCCCAGTTGGCGCATCAGAGGTAGAAAAGTGAATGGGTTCAACCCATAGTGCCGGAGAAGGTCGGGCAGAGAGAATGCGGTACGGAAGTATTCATTCACGAGGTGGTCCAGGCCGCGGCAAGTGGACGCGAGGACCAAAAGAAGTGGAGTCCGGCAGAAAGCGAAGAAGATCGGGAGGTTCGCTGGAAGGAACAGAACAGATCGGGAGGTGAGGCCCATATTGTTAGGCAGCCGGCGCGGATGAGAAAGGTAGGGTGCCTGATGGGTCTGTTCACGGCCGATGAGACGGCCTTTAAAGCCAGGTAAGGCCCGATTCCGCGACCTTCTCAGCCCGGAGTCGATAGAGGATTCACATCCAGCGTCCGTCAGCAGGAAACGAGAGCTCTGCTGGAGATTTGAACAGTGCCGAAGACTTGCGAGATAGTGTTCGACAGAGAAGGATGATACAGGCTGTGTCGCATACATTGCACGACGTGGCATGCACACCGTGACGGGCGTGAGAAAGCACTTGTAGCGCCGAAAACCGTTGATCGCGTTCCTTTCCCATTACCAACATGTCTTAATCCGTCCCGAGAGACCGGCAAGGGACGATGTAACGTACACGTGAGGATGCGGAGCCAGGGAGGCAGATCCGTTGATCGCATGGCAACGCGATACATGCGCGGCGTGTATTGCGGTAAGGTTCCCCCCACGTAAAATTCCGATAGAAGGAAGAGAAAAGCAGCACGACCGATCGTCGCTTCGTCACTCGTTACCGGGACGAAGCCGACAGACAGATAGAAGAAAGCCGAACGTGCAGCCCACTGCGCTGTTTCCTCCCAAGAAGATCCGTGCATGAGATTTGGACTTCGCTTGGTCATAGGCGTTACAGCGACGAGGATTGGATCTTCACTAAGGAACACTATTTACAGAACGCTCTGATCGTAGGAACGATGGCTCTGTATGGAAGTAAGGGATCCATCGCATGGGGATGTTGCACAAACCGGTATGATCGGAGTTGATCTGCCAAGTATGATTCCACTGTAATGCCTCGTTTCTCGGCGCCCTTCGATACACGTCCTTTGTATCCAGCATTAGAATCCAACTGGCCCCGTCTGACGTGTGCCTCTCCCCTGGTGCATATAGCGCACTGTCGGAGAGACGTTTGTTGCTGTGCACCGTAAACCCTTGAGAACCGATATAGCGGATATTGCGCGCGTGGTGGGACGATAACGGGGTTCTTGAAAAGTTGAGAGTGGAGCGCCGGAGCAGGGTTGCGGCGGGGTACAGACAGTAAAGCCGATCCCAAGCAACGAAATTCATCAGGCATGCTGAATACAAGGGTCAGACACGGATAGTGCGTAGGCCAGTAGCGAAATCCAACGGACTAGTTCCGGCTTCGAAAGTAGCCAAGGACGGTTCGTGACATCTCGAATACACAAGAAGGCGGACTAGCTTGTTGTCCCGGGAGAGATTGAACGCTAATCCGGATTAATGTACTATGCAAGGGGCCATGACATCGATCGACTTACCACCCGCAATACGGGAAGGGTATCCGTATTCGACGATGGTGGCGACGTCCATCTCAGCGGTCCACGGATGGGCGCGATGGGCGGATATAACTTGGTAACCTCGGTCGACGAAGACATCGAGTACTTCCTTACCGTGCAGCCAAGTGGTGCATATTTCTACGGGATGATCGACCAGGTTCTCTTGGAGAAGGAAGGCAAGGACGAAGGCGCCTGTCAGCACGGTACCGGTCTTGGCCATGATAGCGCGGAAGCTATGCGGGTCGGGTACGAAGTGGGAAAGGGCCTCGTTGATGTTCCAGCGACGGGCGAGATGTTCTTGTGTGGCTGCACGCGTAGATTTACATGTCTTTAGCCATATGCATAGGACTGATAGATCGCAGTTCGAAAGAATATTATCGAATACCGCAGCGTTCCGTAACGCGGCTGAGATCGCGCAGCGCATTTTCGACGGAAGTGATGATCGACGGATGTGATGACGAGGACTTGCCAGAGCGCTGTTTGGGCGTACTGCAGTCGGCTTCATATAGGACCTACGAAACAAAGGAATCAGAAGGCGGCGTCACGGGTACTGATGGAGACACACCGATCGGAAAGTGAGAGGACACGAAAACCGGTGTTGTGGGACGCGCGATAGGACGCGTTTCCGAGGGTCGCGTATAAAGCGGAGAGATACGTACCTAAAGTATTCGGAGTAACAGATGGCGCTAGAGTCCTTAGAAAGCGTTCGCATGTCCCTATGGGGTGTTGTGGCTTGGCTCGATTCGTCGGAGAGGGATAGTCGCACCCACGGTATGTCATTCAGTGCGACCGTTCGAGCATTTTGCATCCAACTGACCATCAGCGTCGTCGTAGGATGCCCACCCGAGAACATCCAGAACGCGGGTGCAGCTCTCGTTGAGGCGTTGAGGTGGGTGGATACGCTTGAAACCGACAATAAGGCAAAGCCGGCGGAAGGCAGGGGTGCGTTGACTGACTTGCTCGCGTCACAGGTCACTGACGACGTCTTCCGGTGCTAGACGGGATGGATATGTGGTCGCTAGATTACCCGTGGACGGAAGAAGATGTTGCCAAAATCATGCAAGAACTTTGTAAGCATCGATTGGATGAACGGTGAATGGACATAGCGCTGATCCGGGGACGCAGGCTCGGGGACAGGCAACGATGCAATCCTGGTGGTTGGTGTCCGCCCCGGAAAGAGAGGCGTCCGCTGACTGTGGATATAAGGAGGCACGCCATCTAGCGGATGATGGTACAGGGGAAGTCGATTTGCTGAACGATGCGGTCAATGTGTTTGATGTGCGTTATCTACACTTCGCCGCGCCGAACCTTTCTTGATCCAGCCGCAGGTAGAGACAACGACGTGTCGGGGATTGACAGGCAACCGAGTGACAAGAGAAGAACTCGTGTGGATAGTCCGTTACTTGGCATTCGATGCAGAGGCCCGCCCAATGAAAAGGATCAACTGGAAAAGGTTTGCAGCGGACGTGAGTAACGTTCGCCCCCTTCAGAACGCGGTCTGATATGCGTAGATGCCGAAACGAAACAACAAAGCGTGGGCGTCCGTGTACCAACGATATCTGGTCTGGATTGAGGAGATGGTTGCCGCCGCGGGAGGGCAAGCCAGAGAGGACCTGAAGACGCTAAGGTCAGCACGACGGTCGGCACGCGAAGTTAAAGTGATTCCTACCGGGAAAGAAGAGGAAAACTCGCTTCCAATGGGTGTAATCGGAAGCGAGGTAACAACGCACCGCGACCCTAGGACGGCCTAGACGAATCACCTAGCCGCTGCGCTCGTAGGGATTGTCGAGTATATGGCGAAATAGATTGTTTAGAAGCCCGTTTCTGCTTTTGCCGGGCACTCATCTTGAATGAACGGACGTATATCCATTTGGGACCCCCTTTGGCGAGCGACAGGCAGATAGGACGATTCTTATGCCGATCATCGCCCACGTTCTCTCCGGGAGGCAAGGGCATGCCATCGTATGCTCGAACCCATTCCTGAGAAGGAAGACGTAGCCAATAATACTCGGCCGATGCAGACTGGCGATAGATATATACCGAATACGGCGGCACATAGTTGACGAATTCAGGAGGGTATGCGGGTGCATGGGAGCCGTAATTTCTCATAATTTGAAAAGGTTCAGTAACGCTTGCTCGCCATTCCATTGTCACGGGTGTGGGCGCCAGCGTGGACGGTTGGACGTATTCTATGACTACAGGTGGTGCCTGGACAGATATGAGCATACTCTCTGGGACACGTGTCCCCACTCACGTCCTCGTCCTTAGGCATGAACGCGGTCTCCAGCGTATCCTCTCTCTACGTCGAAGATCAGCACGCGTGCTACAGTGCAAGATATCGAATATACACACAGTGGATATTCCGTAGTACCTGCTCTTCCTGTTGAGTGAAGAGTGCCGTAGGAACGTCGGTGTCGCGATCGAACAGAGATAAAGAGGGGGTTCAGAAGACGGAAGCCGGGCGCCGTTTGCTCCTTGGAAGCAGCGGTACGTTCCATCAGGCGCTTTGGTCAAAATCCAGCATCTCCTCTCAATGCTGCCGATCTGTTTCACGTAGAATACAGCCACATCTCGTATAAAGCAAAGCATCTCTGGCCACTGAGGAGGGGCCGTAAACCTCCCTTCCGATCCAACGAAGAATGTGAAACGCCCGGACTTGGTGTTATGATGTTCGACGGTGACGGCTAGGTCTCGAGAGCGAACGACGGCGATTTGTTCCTGCGCGCCTGCAGCAGTCTCAGAATGCGCTGCACGACGTTTATATTTGACATACTTGGAGCCATTCTGACCACGGGGAATTGCGGAAAGGGAGGGTAAGCCGCAAGATAACGAGGTAGGGAAACGATGAAGAGAAGATAACGAGATGGATGACGAGCGGTAAGTCAACCCTGGCAGCGATCTGAGTGTGCGTGTACCGGAAGCAAAACGGCCTTGGTCGAGGGCGACATTGGGACGGTCCAAGGTATCGCCATGGCACCACCGCCGAGTCGTGCGATGACGGACAATAACCACGCTATCATCGAAGCCGTACGATCTCACAACTGGACCGATCAAGAGCGAAGGGCGCGATCATTGAAAGAAGCCGCTCCGCCTCTGCCCGCGACGTCTCCTGAATGGTTAGGGGACGCGGGCAGCACGTTCCTGCCCCCAAAAGCAACACAACCTGCAAAGCCAGAACGCGTCGAACCGCTAAACTGGCCAGGTCCGTTCACGGAGGAAATGTGCAGGCAGGGTGCCAGAGTACTCGGGGAGAACCACGACCTTTCACCGGAACAGAAAAGCGTGCTGGACGTGGTTTTAGAGGGAACAAGCGTATTCATAACTGGTTGTGCTGGTGAGCGCCGCGTGGACTTAGTTCTATCTCGGCTACCTCACCGAGCTAGGGACGGGAAAGAGCGTGTTAGCGCGTGCGATTGTCCGCGAACTGCGAAAGAAGTACGCAGACAACGAATACGCCGTCGCGGTGACCGCGTCGACAGGGGTGGCCGCGCGCAATATAGGCGGACAAACTCTACATTCCTTTGCCGGAATAGGACTCGGACTTGCGGAGCCCTGGCGCATGGTCATGCGTATTCGCGAGAATCACGATCGAATGATGATTGTCCAGGAGACACAGGTCATCGTAATCGACGAAGGTGCGTTCGGCCGCTCCACCTTCTCATGTGCTCGCGCCGATAACTGTCCCATAGTTGCAACGCTCCCTGGGCAATACTTTCAGACCGTTGCCGAGATCTGGAAGGCTGTCCGAGGAGGGACCGCGCCCTTTGGGGACATACAGGTGCGTACCTTCGGTGCCCAAATGTATATCCGTCCCCTTGACCTATCTCATAGATTGTTGCAATCGGCGACTTTCATCAGCTCCCGCCCGTACCTGACCCCCAAGGTCGAGTCGTCTTCGCCTTTCAGACTGAAGCATGGAGGATGAAGATACAAAGACACATTTGCTTGAAAACGATACATCGACAGCACGACCCGGGTAAGTATCGCCCTTAACGCGGCGAGCGCATGCTCACTCGGTGCCCACGTAGAACTCATCGCCCTTCTCAACAACGTCCGAAATGGAACCGTAGGAGAAGCATCTATGAGAAGGCTCGCGGCTTTACAGAGGACTGTGGTGTACCCGGATGGGTTAGCCCCGAGCGAAATGTTCGTAATGCCACGTTACTTTGACCGCGCTATCTCAAAAGAACGTCAGATATCCGACAAAGGCCGAGGTGCTCGTTGCAAACGAGAAACGCTTGAATACCCTCTACGGACCAGACTTCGTTTACGATGCCATAGACGACGTGGATACCACCGGGCCAAATTTGGCCTCCACTTCTGCCCTTGAGCAACTCCGCCTGAAGGTTGGCACGGACGTCCTGTTGATCCAAAATCGATACGATGGCACCGGTCTCGTCAATGGCAGTCGTGGCAAAGTTCTTGCCTTCTGCACGAGAGGAATGTGGGACGAGCAGGGCGAAAGGATTATCGAACAGGACCCCTTGGAGGTATGGGGAGACACCATGTTGCGCGGAGTTCGACTGGACAACGAGGATATAAATCTTCCTGTGGTGGAATTTGTAGTCGGAGAAGGCAAGGAGCATTTGCGGTTACTGATCGAACCATCGTGCTTTCGCGTGCAAGACGGCGTGGACGGTTGGGCAGAACGATATCAGGTAAGTTCATCGATCTCTGAGAGCGCTGCCTGACGATGCGAGTAGATACCGCTTATTCCTGCCTATGCCATGACCACCAACAGGTCGCAAGGGATGTCACTAGACAGGATAAAGGCCGACTTTACCAGGGCGTTTGCAAAGGGTGAGCAAAGACATCAACCGCGTTAGACAGGCTGTCTGATGATGCCAACCCGTGCAAACTCAGGCCAGGCGTATACCACGATGGCGCGCGCAATTTGGGCCGAAGGTTTGCAGGTCGTGGCGTTTGTTCCAAGTCTTGTAAGCCCTTTCGCAAACCATTCCATTTCCCGGAAACACCCATCTGAGATGCATGAACGTAGCTCGGACCGCACCCCGCCGTTGAAGAGTTCAGTCGTTCGTTTGAGTGTATGATGTGATCTGGCGGGTCGGTCGGGGTAGTCCGGACTGAAATTCACATGATATTTTGTACATATTTGCCCTTCGACGGCAATTCGACGTGTGTCAATGTACATACGAAATTGTTCCCCGCGGCACCGCGGCCCCTGCTCCCAAAACTCTGGAGGTCATTACAGCATATCGAAGCGGAGCTTGAAATTGCGGATGCTGTCACCTTGGACGTGAACAGGTAGGGTTCGGCCACGTCGTTCTCTTCCCTTACATCTCGCGAAGAACATCTACAAGCGGATTTGCACGGAGCATGGCCGCTTCTGCCGCCACAAATATTCGAATATGCCTATGGGGAGACAAACGCTGGCATGCACCCCAGACCGCGAACCGAAGAGCATCATCATCTCGGAAGGACCCGTCCCGCCCATGGAGAACACGAGGTTCACCAAGTGGTTAAAGCAACATCGGCTTATCCTTTACTCACGTGAAGGTTCTCGTGGTTATACAGCCCAGCGTGCCATATACATACTGAAGACAAACGACGTGGCAGGAGAAGGAAGTGGCCGACTCGCTCCCTAGGACAGGTCCGGTACCCTTCCGTGCGCAGCTTACCTTTCTCTGCGTCCCAGAAGGAAGCTTATCGAAAAGTGTGGTAGCACGCAGGCGTCTGATGTCTTCTTGATAGTGTTCAACGGCGGGATCCCTTTTGAGGAAAGAGGTGACCACACACACGGCGGCCTGGGGCTGGGGCAAACGTGGTCGGACAAAGGGGTGGTATTCCGCCAGTGGCAGTGGCGCTACCACCAGGACCCTTGAAGGAGCCTTGTCGAGGTCGAAGGCAGCAGGAGACGATCCGGCGTGACCGTTGCATTTCTTGTGCTAAGCATACCCTGTTGGTCGATAGGACAGACACGATGATCTCTGAGCCGCAAACCGAAACTCTATTGGGCGGGGAACAAGTGCAGGTACGCTTGATAGTGCCCGGGCATTGAGATATCCTCTAACTCTTTGCAGGGCACCCCGCTCGAATCGACGATGCAGACCGTCCGTACCGCTGCAACGTTCGACGAGCGCGTGCATTGCTACCTCCGCTTGGCCCGCCCAGCTGTATGTCGTTATACTACCTAGGATGGGCATGACGCTCATCTTCCCATTAGGACATCGCGGCTCAGCTCGAAGTTGACATGATGACGGATGTCAAGAAACCATCGCCGGCGGCCAGCAGCGCATACCGTATATTCGTGGTGCCGGCGCTTGAAGCCATGTTGAGGTACGAATACATGCTCCCACTTACCTTGCAGTTCACATCTAACGGCACCGTAGGGAACAAAGGTTGTCACCGTATCATCTCGTCAAAAAGGAAGAATGCACCGATGGAATCGAGCTATCGCCTGGCAGCTCGGAGGTGCTGGAGACGGTCTCCTTCACGTTGGATGGGTTCAACTTCGTGATACCCGATGCATGCGCCGCTCTGGGTGTGTCCTGTGTCTTCTCCTCTCGTTCTACTTTGACGACACCGTCAGCTCACGTCCTCGCCGACATCATCGCCCCGGGAAACGAAGATGAGGCCCATCTCTTCGTGTTCACCTGCATGTGGATTGTCTCCCGCGTCGTGCACGTGCATTACCGTCCATTTGTATTTACGATCCCGCTTCTCGACAACGAGCCCGGCGGTCCTTTGTCAGCGCAACAGGTCCTTCTGTCCCTTGTTGGATGCAACACGCCAGGCGATTGGGACCAGGAATTCGCCGAGAAGGACGCCATCCAACGATATCGACGGGCTGCAATGCGTGCCGTTTTGCCCAGTGCAGCCTATGCTTCGCTGGTAGAATGGAGCGATGCCGGATTAGGTGGGGACCTGGAGAGCAGTCGCAGGATTGGGACATGTGCAGAAACTAATACGTGGCAATGGTGAGCATTTACGACCGAGACACATGCTTTCAATGACAGCCCGCAGGATAATGAGTCGGTTGCACGATGCGGAGGGTCGTCTGTTCCTGAATCGAGTGTCCGTGAAGCTCGTAACGTTGAAGACCAAGACAGCTGAGCAAGACATGCTGTCCCCGCTCAGGGCGGGCATCGATACCTGCTCGCCCTTCATACTTATCGCCCGCATGAAAAAGATCATGGGCGAAAAGGCGGCCAGTAACGCCCAAGGAGCCGCCCACGTAGTTCGGATCAAGGTTTGTATACAGCCCTGTGATCATTGTCGTTTGGTCGGGGTCACGATGAAGGAGGTAGCGTCGGGAGAGTGGACGGTGAACGATGACGGTGTACAAAGATCAAGTGTACGACTCAGGATCTATTACTTCAACGAACACAGCGACAAGTGGGCCCTCTGGAAACTCGACAGCGCTACGGAGACACGCAAGAGATTGGCGGACGACGATTAAATGCAGACGAGATGAAGCGCGGCGAGTCGGACTGTATTGCAAGCATACCGTATATACAATCCGAATCCTGTCTTTAGAAGGCATTAGGAGATATTCATATCCATCTCAGTAACCATCCCCTCCAATCTCTTTGCGATGCGACGTCTGCGCAACTGACTCATACCAGAATCCTCATCCTGTAAAGCTCGAATATCTCTATACAGCGATCTGTACCGATGCACATGGTCTGGATGGGGCGACAACTGGCCTCTCGGGTCGGACTTTCGTGATAGTTGTCGCGCGGCATCGAGGGCACTCAGGGAGCTGCGCCGAAGGCGAAACTGTGCGGACGCGTCGCTGTAACCTGCGTTGATATGCAGGGCAAAATAGACCGGCACATCTTGCGCTGTGGCGACAAACACGAAATCGGATATCTCGCCATCGGTGCGAGCGGCCACCAGGTCGACCAAAAGTTCGATGCCGAAGTACTTTCGAAGGGCGACCAGCGCGCCGGTAGGCCAAGTTAAAAGCTCGGACGTCATGCTGTGTACCCACTCCCCCGTCTCCCACCGTTCCCAAAATGTATGTGCTGCCAACGGGGTCTGTGCTATCGAGTAGCCCCAGTTGTGCATTTGAGTGAGGCGTCCCATGAGGTTTGTCTTTTGTGATATGAGATTGTGAAGGACGTCCTTGAAAATAGACTTACCATGAGCCGCTTTACGTCCGCATGCATTTCCCGTTCCTTGTATGGTCGTAAGCCATCGACATCAAAACGGGAAGGGCAGCACGAAGCTTACAACGAGGGATTCCAAAGGGCCGGAATCCGTTTTAACCGGTTCGCCTATCGGTATAACCACCGCAGGGCGCGCTTCCGCTGCCAAATGGGAGCTGCGGTAGTTTATTTGGAACCACGATGAAGACTGTCGCTGACCGACAAGGAACACTATCGAGTGCGGAGAAGATAACGTCTGCACCACCAGACAGTCACAGTGGAGGATGACGTTCTCTTCTCCGGCGTCTGATTCGTACGCCGTCGATGTGGCATGACATACAGGTAGATCGGCCGGTAAATCCTCCGAGCTCGGGAGCGCCGGTAAACCAACGATGAGGATACGAGAAGGTCGTTCACCCATGCGGTCGTGAATCAACATAGCAAGCCGTGTGCCACCCGGCATCAAGACCACGTCTCCTACGTAGGAGTCGCGATCGATGGGCGTCGTAGCCCAGCCTACGGGCAACGGGTTCTCTACTTGAGTCTTGTTGTCCACAAGTTGCATTTGCGTGAAGAGCGATACGTGGGTGCCGGTGCGGTCGATGAGTGCCGCGCCGAAAGCGGTAGTGTAGCACACTTTAATGGAGCTGGGTATATAACCCATCTTGGCCACCTGCTGACATTCCTGAGGAGGCTTCACGCCCACGGAAGCAACCGGAAACTTCTTGGTGAAGAACATGCATAGATCCTCAGCGATGGTCGAAAAGGCAACCATGCAGCACGCGCGGCGCGCGAACGATGCTCCGACCTGGCCGTACTAAACAAGGAGTTAGGACTGAACTCTTATGAACAAACGAACAAGCGTACTGCCGCCTGGATCCGAAGTGGCACCACCATACCATCCTGCGCTCGATACACATGTACGTCACGGACTCCATCCCTCTTTTCAAAACAGATCCATTTTCCGTCGAACGCAAGTGGGTTCGAGCTCGAAGGGATGACGTGAAGCAGTCGCGGCACAGGCTCGAAGACCACATGATAGGAAACGACATCGGACTCTTGACCACCGCGCTCGAGGGGGCTACCCGCGTCGGGACGGAACGAAATGATGACCTCAAAGCAATCCTTCGTTCTTCGGAATACTTGCGGAGTTCCGACGACTCGTAGGGGTTCTCCGCGCTGAGCGACCGCGGGTTGCCATTCGAAGCGGGTGGGCGCCGTGTCGGCGATGGACTGTTCCGGTGAAGAGCGTACCAAGATGACAAGCTCTGTGGTTACGATCAACAACCAATTGTCATACGCACTCGCGTGCTCGATGCGGTGATGCAGCGCGAGCGGCTGCAACTCCCAGCAGCTGAGGTTGTAGAACGTCCCCGGCGCGGGATACCCTAGCTGAATGCCTAAGCCGGTAGCGAGAGCGCGCTTTCGTTTCTTCCCTTGCGCGGCGGTCGCGGCGATATCCTCGCTCCAATTTAGAGTGAACGCGGATGCAGGCGGGTGGCTGACGACGGGCCAAAGCTCCGTCTCTGTCATCATTGGCGTACCCGGCCAACTATGAGGAGTAGTTAGAGACATGGAGGAAATCAATCAGCCGTCCTCGATCAATGGCCGGGTGTTGGTTGGGGGTTAAGGCGTCGGCCAAGGGCCAAGGGGAGCGACCCCTTTCTTATACTCTGTCAATCGCGCACAGGCTTGCCTCTGCTGGCGCCTTGTCCATCACCCTTTGCATCCGCCGCACTTCAGCGCGCTGTCGTGTCCCCTCCCGGTGTAACCCGCCTCCTGCGCACGTGGAGCCTGTGACGCGGTCTATCATCATCCTGTTTCTCCCGCGTCGCATCCGGCAGGCGACCACACTGCATCCTGACATATTGTGTACCGGACGAAGGAAGCCATCCTCCTCGCCAATCCCGTGGCCTGCACATAATCGATAATCTCCTTTTCTACTTCGCTCACCGTCGACTTCAGTCATCGTCAATGGAAGACGAAGTCGAGATCGACTCGCGGAAAGTTTGTAGTGACGACCGGCCCATGAGGTACCGTACAGAGGCGCAGATTCGCGCCGTGGTCCTGAGCAAGATGAACAACCACATCGACTCTGCGATCGATCTCCTTTGGAAAGAATTAGGGCTTCCCCCAAACGAGGAGCACATGATCGTAGAACATGAGCTCGACGAGATTGTCGAGCGATCCGCGCTCGTCCTGGTGAGGATAAGCGTTCGCGCACTACACCCTTCTGAATACACACCATGCCAGAATCCATTCTTGACGTTCATGTACTACTTGGGCCTATCGGATCAGCACTCCCCTCGACTCCGCCAAAAGCTGCTTGACGTCCTCGCCTGCATTGAGATTCTCTACGAGGCAGGATATAAACTTCCGGGGCCGACGGGTAAGGGCTTAAACCTGAGGCAACTGCCCAAACAATACTTCGCTCGGTTTCGCTGTTTTCGCGAAACACATGCAGATGATAATCCGAGACCGCAAGCAGCGATTGATGATGACGGTATCCTCAGAGTTCAGCGCGACGACCACGGGACCGTTACGTCTATGCGCCTGAACTGGGATGACAGGCTCCGACATTCCTTCACCGTCCTCTTCAAACGGTTATTCGCCGTCATGGGCCGAGCGCCCGCCTTAAGTGAACCCTCGAAGGACCTGCACATTCGATACCATAAAAGAATTCAGAAGCTATACGTGCGTGATTGCAACGGCTGCCCCAAACATCTGTTCATCAACACTTACACAGAGGACAGGTCATCGCTCACGCTGCAAAGAATGATGTAGACATCGGCGACGATCCAGGTGAACTGCTGTTACTGTACCTGGAGCTTGCGGTCCATGCGCGAAACGTCTACTGTATGCACGACGTCCCGTTGGCTTCCACCATTCTCCTGGAGAGAACACTGCCACACGCCGTGAGACGATTCGCATTGGGATTCACGCCCTTCGCCTGGACAAGCGCCCCTCGGAGCACGGAAGCCAAAGCCGAGACACGTGCGACGAGGTGGTGGGACTGGAGCGGTGATCAGCTGCGAAGGGACGTGTGTCACTTTCTGGACGCGACTTACGGCGATGATCTACTAAACACCATTCCACCCGGCTCTCGATGGAAAACGCGTTTTAACGTGATAAGTGCGAGCATTTACGTCACACATACACTAGACCGCTGGGCGAGTTTCGTTTAACGGGCACTTGCACGCGGCTGATTACCACTTCAGCTCCACTACCTCATACAGGTGTACATGGCGGGCGCGGCCGTTCCACCGATCATGTGCCAGGGCCTCGCGAAGATCCTTGAACAATCGACGCAGCTGATAGAGCCACGCAGACACGAGCTCCTCCCCATTCCCATTGACTTACTTCCCATCAAAAATTTACCCAAAAAGGTACTGAGACGGTGCGGTCAGGTGACTTTTTTACAGCGATTGGGACGACAACACTTCGATCTCGGGCAATGGGAACGCAGGCTGGCTGAAAACATCACAGAAGCCGATACTGAAGAGCACGAGCGCATCAAGTTGGCTTGTATCCAATTGGTAAAGCTACATTACTCCTTCAGGATATCAAGGCTGAGTCGTATATAGAGCATGCTCTTCACGACCTACGAGGAGCAGGTTCTAGAGGACATTCCCTCCGCCTTCACCGCGAAAGCAATGCAAGTGATCAACAAAGCTATCTGCCTCGTCCGAGAAGGATACACGTCGCTTGAGTTCAAGCTCCCAGACGTAGTCAATATCCCTACGTATATTCGTCAAGCATACACCGAACTCTACTGCTATTCTGACCTCGATATGATCACGGATGCTCGTCGTTACATCGCTCGAACGAGGCTAGCCGTGCAAGAGAGGGAACGACAAGAAGGTGACAGTACTGGTGCTCCCTGGGTCAGGAGGAATAACTTCATAACCGTCTCGCAACCATGTCCATCTGCGCCCCATGAGCCCGGCAGGGGGGAAGCCAAAACTGGGGATCCTCCTGGCAGTCAATCTGCCGCGGCCAAGGAAGAACCGACGATAAACCTTTCACCCAAGCACCCGTCTCCGCTGCACCACGACGTCCAGTGGTCCTTTAGACTGATCGACGATAGGGCTCTTTCGTCTGAGACGAACGATAGTTCGGACCTGCAAGATGACGGCTTCACATTCTCTCCGACCATGTCCATGTCCGATGTGGCCACATTCGCCGAACCGCGCACCCCATCACCCCCGATACTGAACCTGGGAGAGAATGGTATGGAAGAGACTGGAAAAGGACTAGGGCCGATGACAGGGGCTGTGTCTGGTGACGGGCAATGGTCCAATCCTACGATTGCTGCCCCTCGAGGCGTCCGAGCCCGTGGAAATCACACTCCTCGGAGCGCACCACGCGATGAGGATGAATACTACCAGGTTCAGCAAGAAGAGGTTGTTAGACCTCCCTCGCAAGAAAGCCTACCCGACTCACAGCGCATCTTACCCAACACACTTCCTGCGTGCTCTGACACCAGTCGGCAACGGACCTCCAACGGCACCAGCGACCAAATCGCTCAACCGATCCGAGATATGGACGGTAACGAAACTTCCGCTGACTCGTCCATTGAAGACATTACCCCCTGGGATTCGACAACAGAGGAGAAGTTACCCAGCGGAAACGGAAGCGACAGAGACGCAGCGCAAAGAGTTCAAAACGCCGACGTCGCCAGTCACGAGAACAAACAAGGCGCAAGGAAAGCCGGTATGAGCATGACGAGCAGGCAACTTCCGAGAGCGAGAGCGATCCCTTGCCGCCCCAAGAACCCAATCACGAAGCCCCATCCGTCCAAAAAGGGCAATTCCTGAAGAACTACTTCGTGCGAGCGGAGCTGGACCCCTATCGAAGAGAACATCCATACTACGCCCGTGGTCAATTTCGCCAACGAACCATCTTGTCGCTAGATCGCATTAGATCGGAGCGCAAACTACCCAGTTGGACCCCGGCTCACCGATACACGATTGGCAAGCGCGTCATACCGAAGACAATCGAATGGAAAGACTCCAGCCTCGCTCCATTAATCAGAAAGTACGGTGTTGTTGAGATTCGCAAGGACGGTCAGTTCCCTACCGTGGTACGGTTTACAATTGACTACATAAGGCAACGCTCAAACCCAACAGTGGCGCCACGGCGCATACCGCTGTTCCAATTGTCAACAGAAGCGCTTAGCTTACGGAAATGAGGCGGAACAGATCCTTCAGGATGGTAGCAAACCATTCGAGTTGTGCGATCAACGAAGAAGGGGAGTCAAATGCTCCGCGTGTACCGCATCCGGAGCCCCTTGCTTCATGCAGACGCCCGAACTACAAAACAGTACGTTGTATTGGTCCAGCGGTGTGGATTACCCTGGTCGCTAATACAGGCACTAAAGTTCCGTACTGGGTCTATGATCTTGTCGAGGCACCCCAGCCAGCTCATCGCATTCCCTCGCCTGAAGCTCAAGAAACCGAGGAGGAGGAAAACAGCGACATCATACGCTTCGAGTCCGGAGAGTTGCCCAAACTGCACTGTCTCAGCACCGACGAGATGTGGCAATTGAAGATGCAGATCCTGGACCTGGACCTACCGCTTCCCCTGAGCAAAAGTGCAAGGGACAATGCTCGGAGGACGGAGAACGCACGGGCTCGCAAGAGAGGTGTGCCCGCCGACACAGCGAAGACCAAATTCTGCAAAGGCAAGGCGAAGAAGACGCGAACGAGGCGATCAAGTGCAAAACATTTGGTAACTTAGTACGACGACCGTAACCTAGACCGTGCCACGCACGAAAAGAGTGCCGGAACTTCCCAACTGTATTCGCACTATGATAAGATAACAGTAATGCATGATAATACGTGCTCCCGCGACGCCCACCCGCTCACCCACCTTGATCGTCATATTAGGAACAAGATGGTTTCCCCGAAGAGGACCAATGTGGCCGAACGCTCATTCCTCAGCAATCACATGTACTCATCCTCATGCTCGCTGGGGTTCTTGGGGGCAATCTATTAAATCTCGTCAATCCGGTAACACATCTCCACCCACGATATCACTCACCCATCCAAGTTTATGCAGCGCGTCCAGTGCAGCAAGCCGAAAACCTTCCTTCTTGTTACGACCTGCGCCCTCCCCGCAGGGTTCTGAGCCGCTATTCACTATTATGCATATGAGCAGACGGAGTGACCGGAGTACGCCTACGTACCATATACGCGACACGTCCACAGGGGGAGATGATCAGGACCGCAAGCAGACGCATCCTCCGACACGGATAGACCCTTTTGAGCAGCGAACTGCTTAAAGTAGAGCAACGGCGCCGCCTCTATTTCATCCACGGTCAAGGGAGGCGGGGAAGAAGACCGGTCCCGATCGTGGCGAAAATCTACATGAGGAAAAGCGGGCTGAATAACCTCCTCCGCGTCAATCACCCCTCCACCCCCCCCATTCCACTCGTTGAACTCAGGACGTGTGGACGGAGATGTAGTAAAACCCGCCCATTGAGAAACGAGACTGCGTGCCGTGGAGGTGTCCTTCAAAAGAGCAAGAGCGCCGAAATATGCCATCAAAGTCGCCTGAGCCACATGCTCGCTGCCTTCGGGGGACACATAACAGCGACTGAAGGGCAATAGAGTTGACCACCTAGCGTACGTGCCGTCCACGACGCACGACGCTTCCATCGCCTGGACACCTTTAGCACAACGACAGGGTTATCACCCAGACGGAGATACTCACGATAAGTTCATCCAAACGGACTTCCCGGTGACGGGCGCGCAGTACATCGATAGTCGTCAACGCCAGCGACCAGCGTCCAATATCCGCGAGCGACGACTGCGTAACGCTGCAGGCCAGACAAGGAACAAATATATCGGTTTGACCTGCATCGAATATGGCAACCTCCAGCTCCGTTGGGATCGAAAGAGAAGCAGGGTGCGTCATCTTACCACTGAGCCTTTCACCGCACCTAGCCTTGGTCGGGCATGATGTGTTGACTTAAGTACGTTTCTCGCACCTAGGCGCTTTCCCATAAGTTGTGTCATCTTCCCTAAGGCGTCAACGTCTTCCCCACTTCCTAACTCAACATTCAAGCGCTCGACGCCAACAGAGTACGAAAGGAAAGGGCCTGCGACGCTCACCCTCACACCCCTGAACGCCACTCCCAGCGAAGCTCTTTCCTGTCCTTTCCGTTCCTTTCCATCGCGCCACACCTTTCCATCCTAAAGCCTCAACTCGATGGCAACATTGGCCGGGAGCATTACAGACTGTCGCAGAACGTCCACATCCTTCGAAATAAATGCTGGACCTGGTGACAGATTCTTTCGTAGGGCTATTCATACCCGAGAGATAGGAGCGGCTACCGCGTACCGGTGACCAGTCGAGCGCCCCCGGAGGGTGCCAACTCCCACAACGCTCCCCGGCGCTCGCAACCCCCCCTGCGCTTACTCTGGTTGCGCACGAACTAACGAGACAGTTACGTATGACGTAGAAGACAATCCAGTCATAACAACGCCCTCGGAGAGCAATTTGCTTTCCAAACGACGAGCGTATACCTCACTTGGCAGGTAGGTACATCATGATACCTTCAAGACACCATGTTAGGGTCCTCTGCGCTTTGCTTCTGTTCGCTTTCAGCTCCGCCGACTCTTGGGGGTCGGACTTTGCTCCCCTATGAGCCGTTACGACCGAACGATCACCTCGCCGTGATATTCAACGACTGCCTACTCATGCCTAAAAGTACCAAGCAAACTGACGAGGAGTGGGAGAACCTCGAGGCTGCATATCAGAGAGCTGTCGTTCAAGGAACCGAAAACGAGTTCCTCGACGAACTCCATCAGCAGGAGGTGGAGGACAGGAAATCCGGGAGGACGCGCTATGATCAGTCCAATCCTCGTTATCTGCTTCTTTCTCCAACCGACAGGATGGGCTTCGCCGACCAAGACGACATCCACTTTCCGGAGGTCTACAAGCTTCGCGCGGTCAAGGCCCGGGAAGCCAAACGAGCTGCCAAAAATGGGAGCGATCCCAGTGGGCCGACGTCCTCCACTATGAGAAGTAACAGCCGTAACCGTCATGCTGCTACAGGGCGCGAGCCCTACAACTTGCGCTCGAAAACTTCTACCGTCCGATGCCGATCGACTCGTCTGTCTGAGGAAGTCGAGAGTCCCCGTTCCGATGAGGACAACCGTACTTCATCCACACTGAACGATGTCCAGTCTGACCGCGACCACGGAGACGAAGAGATCAGCAATGAAAACCAGAATGTATGCGTCTTCCACGCGAACTTACCCGGTACTAATTTCGTCCGCAGCATGTATGCACCGCTCCTTTGCTGATTAGGGAACAACACGCTTCGAGGATCACCGTCTCTCCGCGTTCGCTGGCAGCTAGATCCGACCCCGACGCCGGTGCCCCTTCCACCGATACGGACGAAATCGATTTAACCGGACAGGGCCCCCCTAAATCGACGCAAAGTGCCCACGGTACGACTACTCCTACGGTAAGCCCGTGTCCCGCATCGCGTAAATCATGACGAACCACTTACCGAAATAAAGTCTACACGTCGAAACAGTCCCGACATAGAAGATCAGCCTGCGGCTGCAGCTGAGCAACCCGCTAGGTATCCCAGGAACGCACCGCAACAGGGTAATGCAATTACTCTCGACCAATGGAGTGAACGCCTTTGTCAGCACCCTGACTTCGCTCGTCGCCTTGTTCGTACCTTGCTCGCCGACAAAAGGATCCGGGTCGATGCTGAAGATCGCCTCATAGCCCACGCGGTAGAACTTGCTAATGCCTCAAAGCAACCCAGTACGACCCTCGCCTGCCTCCGCCAACTCGTCCAGAGTCTGCGTCAAGATGTCGACGTCCTTCTCCAAGGCATTCTTTCCGCCGACTACTAACTCGGCACGACGCTGACGTGTCCGTATCCCGTATAGTTTTGTTGTACATTAGTTTACACGACTCGTTACAATTAATGTCCTTAAATTACCCCAAATTTAGGCCGCCAGATGTTCCGCGCGGTGGCCGTAAGACGTGAGCCGGATTTAAGAGGCGCGCCGACTCGCGTCACTGCGTCCCTCGCGTCGTTCCTTCACGAGTGGTAACCATCATCCCACCATCAGGATGTCCATACTCACGCATGAGGACATCGCCGACCATATCTTCTCCTACCTGGACCGCAAGGATTTGGTGAAGCTGGCGATGCTCTCCAAGACCGTGAATCGGGCCATGCAAGTGCTATGGAAGGACGTTGATTCGAAGATGTTGCTCTCCCTGGCCAAGCTTCTACTCGTTAGGCCGCTCGGTGACCAAACGGTATGCGCGCCGTCGTACCTACATCAACGGTCATTTGACAGCTAGGTAGACGTTGGCGCGGGTGAAGTGGTACTGCAGTTGGATACTGAAGATCGAGCTTAGCCCGCACGATGCAAGGCAACTGAGTCGTCTGCACGATTACCTCACCTTGTTGGCGTACGCTCTCGATCTCAACCCCTTCCCGAATTTGCGGAGCATTGCGATAGACGCGTCACAACCATCTGCTCTTCTCCTGGTTACGAAGGTGGTGACTCCCACAGTATCCCGCATATATCTTGCCCTGAATCAGAGGAAGAGCTCGTACGACTGCGACGCGTGGATGCATACGTTCGCTATCGCCATCACACACATCTACGAGCATTGCAACAACGTGGTCTATCTCGGACTCATGCGCACCGGTACCGCCACGCTCGACAACAACTCTTTGGTGGCTTTCACGCGATTTGGAACTCGTTTCGTTCTCGCACGTATCTCTATTGCCCTCGAATACTGTGTCGAGACGGTCCTCGAAACGCTACAAGGCCATTCAAATCTCCAGCAACTTGACATCAGCGGGCAAATTCTCCCCCCGAACGCGTACACGTTCCTCGACGGACCTCGATCAACGGGACCGTGGGTAGCCTTGAAGCACCTGGTCCTCAACGTGCGATCCAGGCCGGCTATACTTCTGCTGCAACGGATGAACGTACAGTTGGAGACGCTCGATCTCGCATTAACCTGCCGGCTATTGCAGAAAGAGTGCCAAGAGATTACTGAGGTCATCGGGAAGAAGCACGCGGCTCTAATCCAACTCAAAATCGCGCTTCATACTCATTTCCCGACTCAGTCTGAGGACGAACTAGATTTTCGTAAAGGAACGGCCTCGCTACGCACATGCACTCAACTCCGGGAACTACGCATCCATCATTTCGGCATGGAACCTCTGTTCTTGCAAGGACGCGGACTCGTGGAACTCATCAGGAATATGACGGCACTGCAACGCATGGAGCTACTGTGGCCTGATACCTTTGTGAAGCTCTCAACGACTGACAAACATGCTGTCCGATTCGAGCACGGAATCTCGATCGAGACTCTCGGCCGTCTTGTAGATTTCTGTCCCAGTCTCCGGTCAATCAGGGTTAGCGGACTGACCTGGGAGCTACCATTCACCCTGTCGAAGAGCAACAATGCGCTCGTTGTCGAGGCTTCTTGGCTAAACGGGCAGCCTGACTTGCTGGCGAGAATCTGGCGGTGTGCTTGGCCGGACCTCAAAATCGTGGTCGACAGCAGGGCAATGTGTTGCCAGATTATCAGAAAAGCGCGCATGGAGCTCGCACTCGATGACATCCGGGCTCAGACAGAACAGTCATGAATGCCCGTACCAACCCGTGTTTTGCCAGGCTGAAGCAGAAAAACTAGCTGGCACGAACTAGCTGTGGGAGAGCACCTGATGAATCGCGAACGACATGTATGGAATAAGGAACTCGTGCACCGGGACCACCAAAAGGAGGAGTTATTTATGTGATATGCACAGAGCTAGCTGTCACCGATACGGAAATGATATGTCCAGGTCGTCCGGGTATACAATACAATGATTACAAGGCGAGCAAAGCGTATGGTCATTGTGCAGAATAACATCCTTCGGGGTGCAGGACTGTATACTGCACATACCGCCCAAAACATTCAGCAAACACGCACATAGTCCATTTCATTCTACAGCGAACCACGTAAAAGAAAGATGAAGACGTCGGAGCCAACGCGACTCTTAGCACTTTCAATTAACACCGTGAACAGCCCAAAACACGTCGTGGCCTGGATTTCACTGGCCCCTTCTCCTTCCTTGCCGCACTCGACCCACTTGTACGCTTCTGGTGTGGAAGGTACCTTTGCCACCACCGGGAGGAAGGCGAATCTATCGTCGTAAGCAACGCATCGGAAGGCACATCCTGCCGAACAGGAAGCGCATCCTGTTGCCCAACGGCCGCATCCCGCCGTAACACCGGATACATCCGTGTCTTCTGGAGGTCGCATCCGAGCTTCACAGCGAACGCATCCGCACCAACAAACGCATCCGCGTGGCGGAAAGAAGACATCCTGATCACCTATCGGATCATCATGTCGATCGACACATGCATCCCGACGCTAGGCATGCATCCCCCAAACTCGTCGTAAATACATATCATGCCGTCCCCATAGTATAATAACGTGCATGCCGTGCAAGAACTTAGACAAACGCCTTATATGAAACAGGCACGATGGAGGGCCATACTCTATACCCTCTCGTTAAGCTCGAGCGGCCAGGTAAACGCAAAATGGTTCAGCGTCACCATAACCGCGCCGCTGATGTCTCTGGTACACCAGACCGGAGGTAGCCGGTGCGCTCACGAGGTTGTGAGGCCAAACGTAGCCCAAACCGTGTATAGTTCGCGACAAAAGGACCTGTTCTTCACAGGATCGTCGTTCACCGACCGAATTTCGATCGACCTAAGTCTTTATCCACGTATGAACACACACAACGCTTACTTTCAAAAGCACCTGTTCCTGAAGTGAGAAGTACTCAGGCACTTCGCGGAACCAACAAGATCGTGCCAACGGACCACCATTCACCCTGAACCACCTCCTAACATTTTGTGAACTCAACATCACCGCCCCCTGAGGACGTGCCCCAACGCAATATCCGAGACATCTTTACTTCCACATTGGTATTCAACTTAATCCCGAATTATATACGGCGATCCAGCGGATGACAAGAACACATCTCACGCATCCCGCCTAATCCACACCCACATCCTAGCGAACGCCCCAGCGCATCCTACCGAACGCCCGCGCGCATCCTACCGAACGCCCGCGCGCATCCTACCGAACGCCCGCGCGCATCCTACCGAACGCCCGACCGCATCCTACCGAACGCCCGAGCGCATCCTACCGAAGCGCCACGCGCATCTTACCGAACGCCCGACCGCATCCTACCGAACGCCCGAGCGCATCCTACCGAACGCCCGAGCGCATCCTACCGAAGCGCCACGCGCATCTTACCTAAAGGAGGACCGCCTCATCCACTAACTGACCGAAACAGGGTCAACACGCGAAGGTACCGTACGCTGGTGATCTATCAAAACACTGCGACGTATCTCAGATATATACAGGGATAGACCGCAACTCGCCGGCTCCGAGGGAGACGCAAGCTCGTGACCGCCATGGCCGCCCACAGGTGAGAAGCCGCGTTCTTAGGCCTCTTATTGCAGCCGGTATGCACCAAACCAAGTAATCTACCCAAACGAGGACACTCTACCAACTCACATCGTCCACGACGTCCACAGCAGAAGTAGCAACAGTCCTCGCTTCACGTAACAACAGGTTGACGGCCTGAAGCTGAAACTCCACCACGCGATCTCCATCCGTTTTTCCCAAACGAATCCGCGCTTCCAGAACCACCAAGTCTCCTATGGCTAAGTCGTCCACTGATAACTGAGTTCGGTCTCGCATGCTCTTATCCGCAAGGAATACCTGTGCAAATGCTCTTCCCTACGAAGGCGAGGGTCAGCCCTGATAGAGACGCACCGACGCTACGCACCGGTGACCCCGGAGGAGCACGATAGGGCACCTGCCATCGTGTAGCTTCGATTTGCAGGAAGCTGTCTTTCGTTGTACCTACACCAGTATGAGCCTCACGTAGTGCGCCCGAGATACGCAACACGAACGCTGGGGAGGAGAGCTATACTCATTAAAAATCCGGGAGGCCCACTCGGAATCTCGCGACGTGAGAGGTTTGATCAATATAGCGACACGACGTTGCGGGGCTCCCTCTGCCGTCTTGAAGTCCAACCCCGTTGTGATGCCGGCCACATAAATCCGAACCGCGCTGTTCCGCTCACCCACAAGAAAGTTGCGCATATCCAGGTAACTCTCCGCCTGCCCGAACTGCAAGTTCAGCGGTAACTTCGTAATGTGATACGTGCCTCTTTGTTTGTTGGCTTCCTTGCGCATCTCCAAAATCCTCCTGAATGTCCTCAGATCCACCCATCACTAGAATGCGAAACACCGACTTTCGCAAGGTCCGGGGTATCCCGTCGAAATCCAGCGGCTCCTCCGCGTCCGACGGAGATAGTTCGCCCCTAACACACATCAGCGCGTGTCTCATATAACAGTACGCACGCACCCATCGCCATCCGAAACCTCACCAGCTATATCGGTGTCCACATCCTCGTGTTCTTCGCGTCCCGTTTTTACGTCCTCGGCCACATATACTTCCTGTCTGAACGATATACATCAATGTAGGCCCAAGCACGGCCTAACGTCCATATCGACATACCTATCACCCACGGTGCCATTGGTATCCTCGCCACCTCCATTAAGTGAATCCGGGAACGAGTCGGAGGACGGCCTGACCAAGGCCGTCAGTTACGTCGCTAGAAGGTAATGACGCACACGGGCATCGTCGTCGACCCTCCAACCTCCTGCTGGATCCTCACACAGCTCGCATGCTCCCCGCTGTCCGCCTGCACGCTCTCACCCTCCTCGCCCTCTAGACGTCTACCAACACGAGGTCAAGCAGAGTTTCGCGTATAATAAAAGCCACGAACCTAGACTTACTACCTTCCTTCAACGAAGTGCCCAACGCCTTCCGCTTTCCGGCCATGACAGGGGCGTATAGAGTTCCGCGCCAGAAGCCGCATGCCGTCCCAAGTACATTATAAATACTCCAGCAAGCCCGCGCTGGAGCGCTCGCATCGGAAGGAAGAACGACGCGAACACGCGAGCCACCTCCGTTCCTTTCCCATCATCAAAAAGCAGCAACATTGAGGCACACGCCGACGCAGCCTGGCAATCGACTTCCGTCGGAACCCTGATGCTGCACTGCCGCTCGCGCGATCGACATGCTTTCGTGGGGCAGAGGAAACGAGTGGCATCGGTCTCGCTCCCCGGAGCCTTTTCAACGCCGTCCCCCCAATGCTCCGCGATTCTGTCTCAACGTAGAACCGACTACACCACGGCCTTCTAAGCTACAGGCTCGCTCTCGATCATTTCCACAACAGTCCGGCTCCGTTCACTCCTACATCAAATCCACCGCAATCATCTACCTACCATACCGGCGACGCAAGCGACCCTACAACAGGCAACATCGGCTCGTTCCCGCGGATCAACTGTGTCTCCGTCACGCCGCCTGAATGCCTCACTCTCTTATTCCTCGCACTCTTGCTCGCCACAGCACGTATAAGAGCAGTATCCACCCACTGCGAACGACTCAAGACCGGTTCAACTCGCTTTATCTATGGCCCTCTTCCTTCAAGGTATGTCCCTAAAGCGCAACTCCGCTGGTACCCATCACTCCACAGGTTCCAATGGTGACCTCGTTCGCGACTGCTGGAACTACTCTGGCATCTCGTTGCATCGCGACAATAACAATACCATAATCCCTTTGCCAGTCAACTACGAAGCCATTTGCAACACATTGCTGCTGCAAACGAAGGCCAGCGTGACCGATCCTCGGCATACCAAAGACGTGCTCGTGATTGACCCCAACACACAGCAGCCTATTACAGCTATACTAAGGCTCCAAGGCTTCCTGAAGGACCCCCATCTGGGCCCTTACGGAGACTGGGATGGGTAAGACACCAATACGCTTCTAAAACGATTCACTGACATCCTTGTCCATCGTCAGACGCGCCGAGCACTGTATGACGGCGTTGAGCAGCGCCTTCATCGAGCCACCTTCACCCGATCGCATTCATATCTGGAGACAAACGTGGATCACACTACGTTTTATTCGACGCTGGCTCGCCCATACACTCGGCACAGAATGCCGAGACAACCAGACATACGACGATCTGGATGCCGTTCGATGCACGCGCAGGATATTCTCCAAGGTGCGCATATCTCCTCGAACACGCCTCTTATTACCCATCGTGCATAGACCGACTCGGCCATCCTTACTACAGAAGATGCGCATTCTCTATCTCATCCAGGAATCGAGCATCCGCTCGACCACGCCGCCGCCCAGGTCCAACGCCGATGGGTAACCGACCGCAGATTGTCCCTCGGCATTCGCAGGTCCGATGGGAAGGTAACCAGAGGCCACCCTGCGCTGTTCCAGACCGGGGACTTCGTCGACATGGCTATTTCTTTCGATCCCGTAGAGCGGTATCCCACAGGATTCAATCTCTACCTCCGCCTCGAGCACGTGGTGCAACTTGTGTCATACGACAATATTCATGCGCCGGTAAGTCATATCCTCCCCATAAAACCGTACATCTCCTCACTTCGCCGGCAGTGCATCAGAGAGGTGAAAGGCGCGTCTCACACACCTGCAGTGTCCATACAAAACCGGGCCACAATCGAATTCGCCGAGGACGACCAGGCAGATGGACCGTAGATCAACCGTACTATAACGAATCAGGCCAATGGGTGAACCAAAATACACTTCCAAAATGGCATCGTAGTCCGTATCCCAGTTGACAATCGTCCATCTGGTGCTAAGCCACACTCCACTATGCACACACCGCCATTCCTCCTCCCCACGTCCCCACATACGCCTCCTCTTTGGCGTTTCCCCCTATCGACATAGCGCGTCTTCGCTGGCTGACGTCAACCTACTTCGACACTAGATAGCTGCTCCCTGCTGTCTTCCTTAAGGGCACACAGGGGGAACCAGACACCTTCGCTAACCGCACTTCGTTACATATTGACTGCTTATACCACACGACCCGCATCGCAGAGCGTGCCCTTCCTAATAGCTGAAACCCACGAAAGCCGCCAACACCGGCTTGTCACCAACCCGTCCCGAACTCCGCCCATTTCTGACACAACATCAGACGATTATAACTCGAAGTCAAAGGGAACCGTACATTTCGCCCCTCTCGAGCTACCTTCAACGCCGCGACAAAGGTCATAACTGATTCCAGCACCAAGCTAACAACTCACCCGCTCCGTGGTCGACCAATCACAATCCAAACCCAGAAACGCCCGCAGTTCATCTGGTCGCCGACCGTCCAGCGCGTCCGCCAAGCCCTTCAAGGCGAGCAGGCTAAACACATATCAGTCAGACCGTTAGCGCCCAAGTAGGAAAAACCCATGCGCACACGAGGCCACGGGCATCCAGGTAATCCGCTGCCTGTCAAAGCCGGTCAGATACACACCAACGCCCCAGCACCCTGCGATCGATCACCTTCAATATATCGAATCTATACATCAAACACTCAATGCCGCACCGATCACACGAATTACGGGACCTGCTGCGTACATATCATTCACATCCGCGCCGATGAACGCCATGTCCCATTCCGAAAACACCAATCCCTCCTTCGGTTCCTCCTCCACTGTTTCGTCCCGATGGTACTCAAGCCAAGGAAGGATCTGCAGGTAAAATTCGTCGGCCCGCTCCGTATTACCCCGAAGCAAGTACAACGTACCCGAAACATGACCTTCTCCGAGACATGAGGAATGGGTATGACCGCAGGGCCGACAGTCGCGTCTACCAGCATGTCAATACCCAACACCACTGCACGAGCACGCAACTAACCTTGGACACAACTTGCAAGAATGCCCATATTACGCAACCACTTCGTAGGCGCAGCTACCGACGATCCCTCTTCCATTACTAGCAAAACGGACATGATCCAAGCGGTGAGGAACAATGACCGCGCAGAACAGACACACTTGCACAGGCTTCACGAACGAGCAGATATCCGGTGATGAGAATAGCCGCGAGAAAGATCCTGACTGAACCGCACACCAAACCGCCTGCGAGGCGACACTGCCGTCTACTCCCAGCCACACCTTAAAGGCAAGACGCAACCATACGCGGAAACGCCGCGTTTCCCCCCTTCTCGTTTCCTTGCACTGCCACGCGCTTCCTTAGGATACGGGCAGCAACAATGAAGAACCCTGAGTGATAGCACCATAATCCTCGAGCGAACAGTAAGTGCCTCGTCGCTGTATCGACACATGTCCCTCGAGCAAAGTATCTTACCACATCTCGAGCTTCCAAATACCGACGCGTTCCAAATAAGTCTTGGACATCACATTCTCACTTTCACCCCCCTGCTCCGGCACTTTTCCGGCCATTGCTTACGACCTCCGGACTCGGGCACGCCCGCATCGACATCCTTTCAGCCCAAGCATACAAAAATCTAGAACGCCTCAGACCCATCGAAACGCGCCCCCGACGCGTCGGCGGAGAACAGCGACCCGGAAATGCGCGCGGCGATGCAGAAAACTCCGATGCGAACTCCGCTTCGCCGACGCGCTTTAGCCAACGGCGCAACATTATATAAACCAACGATGAGCACTCCTCCTCCTTCCAAGCTACCACGACCGCCGTTTCCCTCATAACACATACAGTAACACGTTCACGAAGTAAGCATCTTTAACTTGACGGATATCCGTCCGCTCGTCTCCACTTATGCATGCATACTGATCGCGTACCCCCAGCATGGAAGCCAGCATCACGATCGATGCCGCGAAGGGTAAGAGCATATATGCACGATTCCATCCTCCCCTCCTCATCAACTCAGTCCTCTGTCCCGTACTCAAAAGCCTGTCGGCATATGACCCACTAGTGGACTTCACTGTCGGAGCGGACCAAGTACGTCCGACCCTCCCTCGTAAACGTTTCTTGTTCCGATCCCCGCACACAGCTCCTCCTCTCAACCACGAACATCAGCAAGACCGGCTGGGCAGGGTTGACCCTCAACAAGAACTTTTTCGAGTCATATCACGGCCATCCTGTAGGATCGCAAAACGAGTATATCGGATCAGTTCCGGCGAAACTATTCCTGCATCCACTCAGGATCGCAACCGCTCCGTCCTCTAGCGTGCTCGCTATTAGAATCTCCATCGATTACCCCAACAAGCCACGATCCGCGCCCAACAGTAGCGATGACTCCGATGACGAAGCAGATCCCAACAGCATCGAATGGCGTTTCCTCGTACGCCTGATTTGCGAACATGGTGCGCGCCCATACCGCATATACCTTTCATTTGGATACGCACTCATGTCAACATCCTCCTAGGAGTCCGCAAGACTTGGTGCACCCCGGTGCTTCAATCCGACAATTACCACGTCTACCCAGAAGCTCATCTTGCCAGTGAAGGGCCAAGACAAACCATCGTTGCTAACCACCGCAGCATGAATATCATCAACAAACACTTGAAACCCTTCGCCTCCAAAGCCGACGGACAAGTTCAACTCTGGGTCTACGACAACGAGCTTATATTCTCCACCGCTACTAGTGCGTTCTGTACCCTCAACCCGTGCACCCTAAGAATAAACTCACGTCTCAATGGAAGGAGATGTATCGGCGGCCGTCTCCATCCACGCCGACGACTTCCTCGAGTACAGCGGTACGCCAGAGACGTCGCTGAACTTCCACGTTCTTGAATTCGAGGTGAGCACAGCACACCTCGTGACATGCCCCAGCTCACAGCTGTATAGGCCACCATGGACTGCTGCTCCTCCTTGAAGCGGGCCGCGACTCTCCACTTTACCAGCCCTCCAGCACCTCTCGCTATACAGATCCATTCCGATGCCATCGACAACGCGGGAAACCATGTCTGGAAGTTCTTGTGCGTCATCGCTACAGACCCGCCCCACTGCGAGCCGCCCAAGCGATTCCACGCCACACCTGAGATAAAGGAATGGTACATGGATGAAGACCCTATCGAAGATGCCGACAAACTGGATACCATCGACTCCGCGCATGACGATAGCACCGCATTTCCTCATCCTCTCACCGGGACCACGCCACAGGCCGAGAACGGAATGCAACCCCCCGACGTGACGAATCAATCTGTTGCTCTATTCCCCCCGGTCGTCCTGGACACCATCCTAGATATCGATGATGACCACCTGACACACGCTCTAGAGGGTTCTGCAACCTCTCCGGCTGACACGCAAATGCGTCCTGTTCATTCGAACGTAAGTTTCCCGTCCTTATTTCGAACGGTCCAACTCATATACTCGCCAGATTCCCGCTGATTCCACGCGTTAAGTTATCCGGCGCAGCAACAACCTTTTCACATCTCACTATCCCACTATGCCACTATCCCACCAGCATTACAACAGGGCCTTACACCATCTCCCTCAACCCAATGTTCTGATCCCGGTGATTCCACCACGATCAAATCCCACGAACCCCGCTCCCTCTCACACAAACGTTTCCCTCTAGACAATCCGCACGAAAAATTATCCTGACGCACATAGAAAGAGGCCCATGTACCTTAGTTACGCAAACCATGAGATGTGTTATCCGACATGTCTGATCCACCGGGAAACGTTATGGCTTCAATCGAAGACAACCTCGCAAGCTCAACCCTCAGAGCGGGATCCATCCGCGCGTGTAGATAACGCGGCGTAAAACCCCTCAGAATTAGCACACCCTGGAGAGACGGTACGCGAGATAGCATGACATACATGCTCGCCAACGACCGACAACTGGCGAGGTCTAAAACGGCAAGACGCAACGACCGACCCTGGCTCTTGTAATCAGTATACGAGTACGCGGGCAAAATAGGCAATTGTCTCCTGGATATCTGATACTCTCGTCCGTTCTGTCCCACCCACCTGAACGAAGACCGCACTGGCATAATCGGAACTACGTCAACCGGCAAAGCAGGATGCACCAAACCGCAACCCTTCACCCTGACAAACGCGACTTGTGCCACTCGTCGGCCCTCGGAGTCCTGGCTAAACCTCAACCCTACTATCTCTCCCTCCGCACCATTGACAATGTTCATGGATATAGCCACATTCTCAGTCACCATCACTCGCATGCCCAAGAATAGAGGCAATATGCCCAAGGCATCGCCCGTCTTCGACGACGACGTACTCCACACGGACGCTTGCATTTCTCTCGGCACTTCCTCTCCGCCAGCGTAACGATCCGTCGCATGGTATACTATGTATTCCTGGTCGAGACGTTCGCTGTGCCGCCTAGAGAGGACCACATTGAGTTCATCCCGCAAGTCCTTCGTACAAGTAATCACGGGAGCGTCTTCGAAACCAGCGACTACCGAAGGATCTTCCTGAAACAAACGTGTCGCGAGCCGACTTTGGAGCACCTCGTAATCACCCCGAACGTAATTCTCCCCTACACCGCGCTGCTGCGCACTGTGCGGTCGCAACCCCGTCCACGCCTCACCCAATCTTACTCGGGACAACAAATTAGACCACCTCACATCACCCTTGTGACGCATGCTTTTCTTCAAGGTCACGACACAGTTGATTTGCCTCCACAGCATCGCGCCTCTCAATGCAAGTTGCCCATACACAGACTGGGCCGTCGTGAACGCTACATTACTAGTCAACTTGTGAGAGTACAAACACGGCTGTCGTACTGGATTTAGTTGACCGAAATCACCAAAAAAGACCACGTTCAGTCCACCGAATGGTACGCCCGACACGCCCTTGGCCATGCACAAGCGCTCGGAGATCTGTGCTAGCAAAACGGCCGAAACCATCGATACCTCGTCAATCACCAAATACTCCACTTCACGCCATATCGGTTCTAACGTCTCTAGGTTGACGCGCCCCTGAGACTTGGGCAAAAGCGTCAACGCGTGTATGGTATAACCGTTTATCAAAATCGCGGCAGCCCCTGTTGGTGCGCTCAGCATCAAGCTCCGATTTCTTCCCACTTTCTCAAACAACGCAACCAACGCATTGATCACATGACTCTTACCTGTTCCGCCCACCCCGGACACGTACATCAACAGCTGAGTAGTGCAGCAATTCAACATATGCTCCCCCACCGTCCTCAGCACAGCACGCTGTTCACCATTACCCGACATCGAGAAGGCGTTCATAACACTCTCCAACACGTCATCGGACTGCGCCTGCCCGATACACTCCGCGGACAAGTCGAGATCCGCTCCGCCAACCCACCCACTACCCGCTCCGACACTCCTCTCCACTAATAGCTCGGGCGGTCTTGTTGAACTGCCTTCCCAAACGACGGCCGATGAAGGTATCTGCACACTTGCAATCGCTGGTCTTCGCTGTCGCCTTAACTCACTCATCACAACAGTCAGTTGCCCCATTAGCCGCTTCTCCTTCGGGTCTCCCTCCTTCACGCCCATAGTCACTAGGTCCCCAGTCCCTCTGCCGTCACCATTGCAACTCACATGATCCAAGCAAGATCCGTACGATAAGGCAACCTGTGACACAGCGGCGCGACGCCTCGCCTCCCTCTCGTTGTTCACCTCTTCCTCCACGACAAGCGCATCATCGCCTCCATCGGACTCGTGACCCCATGTATCGTTTCCCACCACCCTGGACCGCCGTCCGGCAGACCGATCCCTCGCCGAACGGCACTCTTGCAAAACGCCGATATTGCGCATAATTTTCAAATGTGCATCTTCGAACCGCGTACTGTCAAAGGCACTACTCCATGTCTGGCCTACCTCCACAAGGTCATCAAGGCCCCTCCATGGCTTGAACAGGATCATCATTGCCCGACACCAATCCTCATCCTCAGCACCTGTCCGACCACGGAGCGGAAGGGACGGCCCCAGAACCACCGGCACCGCACCTGCAGTACTCAACCGCAGCCTGTGACTCTGCCACTGAGGATGCCCTGGCAGAAATTGCCCCCGGGGCAGACGTGGCCTGCCCTTTTTCGCAGCTGCCGCCTCGCGACCTACTGCACACGGCCTCGCATCTCGAGCGTATCGTCCCGCCTCTCCCCCGACCTCTTTGTGTACATGACTAACGAAATCATACAAGCACAACCCCTCAAATTCGCCGTCGCTGGGCCTGAAGACATAATCCTGCTCCTGATTCCCCGCAGTAACTTGTTCCCTGTCGAACGACAAAATGGCCTCCGCAGCAACCCCGGCTCCGTTCTCATCCGATGGCGCTTGTTCCATCCCTGTTAAATCCTCCCCATCCTCGTCCACGTTATTCACGCCTAACCCCTCCTCCTGGTTATTCCTCCCAACACCGGTACTATCTCCTTCCGCCACATCTGACGCCGATATAACACTTCCAAGCCGTCCCAGCGGCCTCACCTTCCTATCCTTCTCCAATTTCGTAACGAGCCGGTCGAACGTTCCCCAATGCAAACTTTTGAAACGGTGCAACGCATATACATCCCCTCCTCCAACGTAATAGCTCATCACCTGCTGATGGGACATTTCCTGGCAACCCATCATCTTGTTCACCAACCGATTCAACACAGATCTGCTCTCCCTGCCCTGACTCACGCACGAAAGATCGGCATTCGTCTGAAGAGCAAGACCCAAAGCCGACATCCCAACATGGGTTGGCAAACTTGGTTTGGATATATAATCGGTAATATAGTAGATAGCCGCCTTCGCCTCCTCCCCAGACCCAATAAACTGGATGTCCATATTGCACTTCAGAAGGAACATTATTACGTCATTGTACTCATTGATTCTCGGATGCAATCTCCGCAACAGAATCGAACCAGTTTCAGGATCTACTTCCGTCTTACCTCGAGTACTACCGTCTATCCTCATTCGACACGTCGCATCGCCTTTCGCCTCACCAGGTCTGAGGCGCGAGAAACATGTAGACTTGTGCTCGTGCCAGTTCACTTCCTCTACCAAAGCCTTCACGTGCGCTCTGAACGCGTCTGCAAATTGTGCTCTATCCATTCCAGCGATTGCCGGCCCAGGCAACGTGCACGGATTAACTTCACCGCCCTTCCGCTTTGGCTTCCCCAGCGGTCCGTCTGGCTCTGCCACCACCTCGTCCACTCCTGGCACATGGCTATATATGTGCCTCTCCAACCAGGACAACATCCGCTGCTTCCAAGGGATGTCTCGGTCCATACGATCTCTCAGTTCCTGCGGACTCGGATGACCCTTCAGCCATATTAGCATATGACAATGCAGCGTCCCCCTGCCTTGCGCCTCCACCATTCCATACAACCCCGTACACTCTCCAAACAATCCCTCGCCCCTGCCGCATCTCAGAATCACGTCACGAAACCTCTCCATGGTTCCGTGGAACGAGCGCGCGGCGGCCCCTGGATTCCGAGCAACCCTCGCGGCTCTCTGCATCTTTGATGCGTAAGTCTCACCCCCATGCCACCATAACACGGGATCACCGTCCTCCCCAGCCAGCAGACGGACCAGGGCACTTTCAACGTCGGTTGGCGTTATTGTTAAATACAAAGCCGGTGCGCCTAGCCATTGTATCAGCGCTCGGATTTCGTTCCTCCTCGCTTGTTTATATCCGTTCGAACCAGGAACATCCCTTTGTATCATCGTCAAGCGTCGTAACACTCTGACAGCGGTACACTCACTGTCCCCAACAGGCCGATAGCTCGGATCGCTCTCCATCTTTCTAGCCATATCACTGAAAACCGAAACGCGCACGCGGCTCAGATCCGCGATCAACTTGTCAACCTCAGCCTGACGCACTCGAAAGAAAGCCTCTTTCATAGTCCTCCTCTTCTGCAAAATATTGTGGCACACGAACGCAAACTGAGCATCCTTTTCGAACGGTCCATCGTACAAGTTCAGTAAATGAGCCACCTGGGTGGCCATGTCGACCGGCCGTCTTCGAGCCGGGTGGTCAAATCCTCCCACGTTGAAAGGATCCAGGTGGGGAAACATACCACCAAGCAACAAGTGGTTTCCGCGATCCTTCACTGGGGATGAACCACTCCTGCTCAGAAGGAACGGTCGACCCGAAAGGCAGTGGTGCAGGCACTCCGCCTTCATTGCCTGATACTTCTGGCTGGACACGTCCCCTTGCACGAAACCACACGCTTCCATATAAAACTCCGCGCCGCCATCCACCCCATATTCAAGTTCGTTCCGACCGACGACGTCAGACTCCATCTCCAGCGCTTGACCTTGCAAACGACCAATCTCTATACAGGAAGGTAGTACCTCCACATCATCCTCTTGCTCATAGTACTCTTGTTGTGGCTCTCGTCCCTTCGCCTTATCCCCAAATATATCCTGGAGGTTCTTTTCGCTGAAGCTAACTGCCGACTCTCCTCCAGGCCCCTCTCCATATCCCGCGTTGTACTCAAGCAGGAAGCCTATGAGAAGTCGCACCCGATTCGCCGACGCCTTCAAGGGAGCCAACCTCCGCAGAGCCTGATCATCTATCCCCTCGGCATTCGCAAAAACCGTCGCAAACGCCGACTTTAGGGTATTTACCGAAGGAGGAAGGACTTCTTCAAGCCGCGTATGGTCCCGTGGTAAAATAATAGTGTTGCCCCGACAAAACCTTTGAGCTCCAGCCACCGACCGACGGAACAAGCCTCCCTTCTGCTCATCGTCCTTATATGCATAACATATGTTACTCGCGGTATACCTCGCAATCAATCGCAAGTCAACGAACGTACACTTCTTAAAGGCTTCGTTTACAGCCACCGGCAAGTGCTCATACCCATAGTAAAATCTATTGCATAATGCCAACCGCGGCATACGCTTTCCCAGCACCAATTCCTTCCTGCAACTCTCACACAACATCATCTCACCCTCCTTTCTCTCAACATTTGACAATGCCATTGGGTGCAAAAAAGCCCCGTCATAGGCCTCAATTGAGTAGGTCTTAGGATACAAATGCTCCGGGAACTCCGAATCAGGTGCCAACAACTTAAAGGGAATATCCTCTACCGGCACACAACACACAATCCCTCGACCAACCCTTTCACCGCAACATCCACACGGCACCTCCTCGAGAAACGACGGCTGGGTCTTTGCTTGGTACTCGGCGATGATCTCTCTCACCAGTACCTCGTCAATGGCCGGGGGGAATGCGTAACTCTCTCCCTCCACACTCGCTTCACGAAGTCTGGCTCTTTTCTCCCTGCCATCGCGAACATCCTCCTCTCTTCCTGACATGCGTTTCCACCCTCTTTTCCCCTCTATCCCGCCGTATTTTGCCATTCGCTGTACCCGTACCGCACGGAACGCATACAGCGCTCCCGTCCGACATAGCCCAATACAATTATGACTCACAAGAACCTCTCTAATCGCCTCCTTTCGGAGACTCTTATGCCTACAACGCAACCCGTGCGCCCCACACAGCTCACGAAGGTCCGCCTTCGTGAAATACGGGAACTGCCCAACCAAGAAACCAACGCTCGTCCCGCGCAGGAGAACTACGCCATCCCTCGCATACCAATGCCGCTCCACTGCCTCCTCCTCCGACCAACACACTCCTTCGAATCGATATAGATCCACCAACTCTGCAACAGTGACAAGACTACAGGCCCCAACCCCTGGCACGCTCAACTGATCACAACCCACCAATTCTGAGATCCTGACGTCCTGTGACAATGAGGCTGTCCCCCAACACCCAAAACCCCCGGGCCAAGCGAGACGAACACCACCACCAAACAAGCACACGTTACGCAGACGGAAACCAAGACGGCGCAAAGACGTCGCCATCCAGAGCCAGTCCAACATCATCATCAGGAACGCAATGAACGACATCGACATCGACATCGACATCGACATCGACATCGACACCAACATCAACGTAACAGCATCATACGGGTCCACGTCAAAAGCCACGGCGACCATATGGCACCGAACCACGGCAGCCAATACCGAAAGCCACGCCGATGCCCCCGGAACGGATACCGCAACGAGCAAACACCGCGATACATCAAGTCAGCGAGAAGAAGAGCAAATAGAAAGCAACGGTCAGAAACAGTTCACAATATACAGCTAAACACACCCTTACAGGTCACGATAGCCGACCTCTCCCCACCGCCTCCATCAGGCAGTGTGCAACCATCCTCACTACCCACCCGAGTAACACGTAGGTTTCGAAGCGATCTACACATACATCAGCAGAAACACATGGCTTCCAGGCCTCAACCCACCGCAGGCGTTCCATCGCGTGCCGCTCTATCTCAGCAACCATACGCTCTACATCCACTGCCCCGTCTCCCGCCTGTACTGCCTGCTCCACCTGTTGCCTCTCTTCCTCCCTCCAGCATTCCCTTTTCGCTATCTCCGACCGCGCCGCGTAACCGCGCGGACTGTTCTCTCCAACGACACACCGCAGCAGATCCGTTCCTCCATCTCCGCCCAATACCGCGGCGTCCGCGTCCACCTCCTCTTCTATGAAAGCATCCCGCATCTTGCGCTGAGCCAGCGGAGGATCGATTCACAAATGACGGTTCCTTGCTATCGACAAATGACGCTTGCTTGCCAGTACGATGGCCACAATATACCAGCGAAGAGCAAGAAGACCGGACAGGGATTAGCGATTGGCCATTACATACACAAGACATAAAGCCTTGACCACCGCGAACGCACGCGCGTCATCCCCTTTCCCTTAGACGCTTCTCGAAGCAAGCCCGCCACCGTTCTCGGCCATCACCAGACCCTGACCGAAGGCCCCATTTCTGCTGGACAGACCTGGCTCAACTTCGTTGGCCAGGGATTCCTGTATATCATTACGTGTTCAGATACAAGGGGAATCTCCATATCCATGGTATACCCCTCCAGCAAGCTGGTAATAAGAATAACCCTCCGTCTCCAAGTTGGGAGAGAAGTAGGGCGTTAAGGGAATAAGAGAAAGCACAAATGATGAAACAAGGCAAGAAGAGGCGCGAACGAACAAATCGAAGAAAAGACGTAAACATCATGCGAAGCGTGAATACACATGAACAATGAAGGCAAAGAAAGCACAGATTCTAGGTCGTACAACATTAGCCCACGATGGGGGCAAGCAGCGCAAAATGAGCAAATGAGCGAAAAGCGAATGGGAAAAACAATCAAATCAAAGCAAGCAAAACCGTATATCCACCATGGGGATACCCATCAATTAAAAGGGAAGAACGCCCCCCTCTTCCCCTCCCCCAGCCCGTCCTTCTCCCTCGTCCTCACAAACCGTCTTACGCCCCTCGGCTCCCGGCCCTCTCCATCCGTCTTCGCCTCCTCCTGCTCCCGCTGCTCGATATTCCTGATCTTCTCCCTCACCGTACCCTTTCTCAGCACAGCCGGTCCAAATCGGCTTGTGGAGGCGGGGACGGGGGAAGAGTCCGCGCTGGCTGTGTTTGACTTTTCCCCGCCCTGGGCTTGGGTCGGAGCAGGGGCAACACCAGCCGGTAAGGCGGGGACAGGCGGGACACCCGCGTCCGACAGGACCCGGTTCCCCCAATCCTCGCTCGGCCTCAGCTTGCTCATAATACTGACCCTCGGCGGCGGACCATCCCGTTTCTTCTCCTTCGTTGTCCCCGAGGAGCTCGTAGCAGCCGCCGGAGCGCTCGCGACCCCAACACCAGCCGCAGACCCGCCAACATTACGCGGCTTTGGCGGCACCGCCGGCCGGCTGAAGAGCTCACCAAAGAATCCGCCCGATTTCTTGACTGCGGGAGTGCTCGGTGTCGAACTGGCATCTTTACTGTTCGTCCGGTCAAACGGGACGCGCAGGGTCGTACTAGGCAACTCGATGTTCAGCCTCGGAGGCGGGCTGGGCGTACGCGGTCGGTTCTCTTTCCCTGCCGGTGCTGAGCCGGTTGCAATGCCAGAGGAGAGGGATTCAGGCTTGAGGGGTACAACGGGTACGGGCGCAGTTCCAGAGATGGGCAACAGCTGGGCCTGCTGCTGAGCTAATACGCTTGTCGCCCTCCTTCGGGGGCTCGGGTTGGGTTGAAGAGCAGTAGGAAGCTTGCCCGGTAAAGGCAACCTCGGCTGCACCGAGTTGCGTCTGCTCGGCACGGGCTGGGTGACGGGCGGAAGGGAGTCTCGAAGAGAATCGCGTTTCATCCCTGCCGGTCCTGGACTCCCGTTTGTACCCTGCGGGAGGGCAGGCGTGCTCGGGTTCGTCGTAGGAGGGGAAGCGTGATACGACTGCGAATGCGACTGACTCGATGCGGTCGTCCGCACACTCCCGACAGTCTCGCGCCGTTTCTTCTTCAATTCCTTCTCTTTCTCCTTCTCTTTGCTCTCGTGGCTCGGTAATGCGTGGACTTCTTTGGAGCCTTCGTCTTGAAGGCCGAAAACGACATCGTCCTCCTCGACGAAGATCTTGACCAGACTACTGGCGATCCCAACACTAGGACAAATGACCAGCAAAAGATTGGTGAGACTCATCCGTGTGGTCTGCTGTCTCCTAGCGAGGAACTTGAGGAGCCTGCTCAGTTCGCGCAGGAGGATCCGGTTCTCCGGCGGGAGCTGCCGGACTAAGTGAGCCAGGTCGAGCAGGAGCTGAGGGGAGGTCGTGAGTGGCGTTGAAGAGGCATGGCCGAACGCGCTAAGCCCGTCTGCAGAGAGGACCGGTTCGCCCGTATGAGGCAGCAGGGCCTCGTCGAACTTCTTCGCCAGGTAATGCGTCAACAACGGTTCAGGCACTACGAACAACAAAGTCAGCACTCGCTCGACACCATAATCCTCGCCCGCAACGGGCGAGCGAAAATGAGAGAAGAGGAGAGGAGAGGAGAGGAGAGAAAGAAAGAGGACGCACATTCCCGAAAATAAGCCTTAAACACCCCCGCCACAGCATGCGGGTCCAAATCGCTCGGCCCCACACTCCTCAAATCCCAGTCCCCGCCCCTATCAAACCCCTCTCTCAGCGCGGCGACATGTCCCGGCATACCCGAGATCCTAAAAATACCCTCTTCTTCGGGTCCCCAGCGTTCTAGGTGCTCGAGGCAGCGCAGGACGAGCGCGGGAAGCCAGCGGGACCGGTCTTCTGGACCTGGCTGCCGGCCGGAGGGGGAGGGGTGCACGGAGCGCGTGCGCCGGACTGCTTCGGCTAGTTTTATGCCGAATACTTGGCCGGGCTTGCCGGAGGGTGGGCGGAGAGGGGGGGGCATGATAGGCAAATGAGGATCAGGAGCATGTCCATACCCTCCAGCAACAGCACCAGGACGAGAAAGAGAAGGGAGGTTTGACCCGCTCGTCGTGCGTGGGAGTTGCAGGGGAAGGGGCAGCGTCTGGGAAAAGGACTCCATACGACGTTGACCTTGCCCCCACAGACCCTGTACGCGTCCCCAGCCAGCGCGGAAGCCTGTGCTGCTCGCTCCTCCGCCTCCTGGCCCTGCGATCGCTGCCGAGCTGGCCCAGGTGGTGCCTGGCACAGAAGCGGCGTATCCGTTCCCCAGCGCTTGCGTCGAGCTCGACCCAGTAACACCAGGATGACGAGGCGGCGGGCCCATCCCTCTTGCCTCATTCCCTATCGGCTGCGGATGTCCGATCTCCACCACCGTACTTCCCGACCCGTTCCCATGCCCCACTCCAGCCCCATGTCCAACACCAGCCCCATGCCCCACTCCAGCTCCTGCCGCAGCACTAGAAGCAGAAGAAGCAGGCGGGCTAGGCTTCCTCAGCGACTCAGGCGGCTGCGCCCTCCCCGGCCTCGGTGGCAAAGTCGGCGCTGCGCTGGGAGGTGATGTGGCAGCAGTAGGAGGTCCCGAGCCAGTGGAAGAGGAAGAGCCCGAAGTCGCCCACCCGAACATACGGCTGCTTATCCGGCCTGCGCGGCTCGTACTCCTGCTCCTGGCTGGTTCGGGCCTTCCTGGACCTCCGGCCGTTCCTGCGCTCAAGCCGAGAGCGGAAGAGGACGACGCGGGTGGTCCGGGGGCGGAGGATGATGAGTGAGAGGAACTGTGCGAGTTTGAAGAGGTCGAGGTGGGTTGACGGTGCAGAGGCTTCGCGCTGGGTCGGAGGGGGCGGAGAGGGAAGGTGGATGTTGCGTGTGGGGGCGTTGGTGGTGGCTGCGGGTGTGGGTGTGGGTGTTGGGCAGAGGTGGTGGTGGGAAGGTGGGTTGCGCTCGTGTTACGGCTTCCTGTTGCGGAGGGTGGTTGCACAGGTGCTGGTGTGGAGGTTGCAGAGCGAGAAGGTAGGAAAGGGAGAGAGGTGAGGGAGCGTCGTCGTTGATTAGGCGGTAGACTCGTGGGCGGGCCAGCTGGGGCGGGTGTTGCTGCACCCCCAGTAGCACCATTCCGAGCCGCAGCAGCAGCAGTCGGAGGGAGAGCAACAGTAGCCGACCGATCTCTTCCCAAGCTCGAGCTGCTCGCATGGCTCGCCAACTGCTGCTGGCCTGACTGTCCTATTGAGGGTAACGACGGAAGGGACGGCACCTGTCGCGGAGCCGTATTCCTCAGACTTGCAGGTTTGGGCGGTACGACGGGCCCTGGCGTAGGCGGTAGCTGAGCAGAGGTACTCGAAGCAGCTGATGTTCTTCTCCCTGGTGTACTTGGGTTGGTGTTGATAGTGATTGGCTGTTGTCGCCCGCTGATGGAGGAGGAGGAGACGGAGCTGGTCGAGCTCTGCCTGTCTCTTTGCCGTGTAGCATCCGCAGCTGAGGGAGAGGGAGAAGGACGAATCGTCATCCCGCTCCCCGTACTAGCGCGCTTATCGTCCATTCCCCCCAAAGCTTCAGGCACGAGTAACATCCCACTCCCATTCCTTGCTTGTCCTCCCAGACCTCGAGCAGCCAGCGACTTCCCCCGTAGAGCTGCGGTGTAGTCGTTGGAGGCGTGTTCGTCCACTGATGAGAGTTCGGGATCGGCGGATGAGAGGGAAGATGTCTCCCCTAGTGCTAGGGAGGGGAGGAGGGGCGAGTCGGCGTCTTCGTGTGGGAAGGAAGAGGAGAGGGAGGAGGATGAGATTGACATCCTCTGCGTCGCCTTGGCTGGTAAGGCTTGTGGGGAGGATGTTGGATTGCGTGAATAGGGTAGGTGGTGATTAGGCGGGTCGGTGAGGTCGGAGGTGTGGGGGTGAAAGACGGTCAAAGAGATGAAAGGACGGCGACGGGTGAGGTAGCGCTATCGACGAGCCTGACAATGACCAGCGGAACCGGTGAGGTGTATGCTCCCACTCGACTAGTCGTCCAGCGCAACTCGCTATTCGATCGCAGGTATTGACGATATTGCTCCAAATGATGACACTGCTAACGAGTGTGCGTTGATGAGAGTGCTGATGGCGCTGATGGTGGCAGGGGTTGGTGCGGTAGTAGTGACGGTGCTCGCTCCTAGCGGCGGGTATATCCTTCCCCCGACCTTCCTTCTTCCTTCCTCTCTTGCCCTTGCCTGGCCTAGTCAACAACCTCTTGAGCCAAGACCAACAATGTCCTTGGGTATCGGTATCGCAAGGTCCTAGCACGTCGGCGCAGAGTAACTTAGGAAGAGGAAAAGAAGGAGAGACAAAGTGCTGTTTGAGGGTAGGTGGGAGGTGTGAGGTGGGCGGCGGTGCGACCCTTTGAGATCCTGTGACGCGACCGTCTCCTTTGGTTTGATGATATGCGCTGATCGTTAACTGATCAGACGCGCTCTCGCACACTACTTGCGGGTTTTGTGTGACGGGCGATGATGCGATGATGCGATGACTGCCTTCATTCTGCTATCTAAGAAAGGGGCTATGATGCACTACTTAGTTCTCGTTGTGCGCTCGTCTGGCCGCTGATACAGTCTACTACATTCCGATTGAGCAGTGATCGAGCTGCGACACCCTTTCACTGCTGTGCTACATTTCGGTCAAGCACCCTCCTAAACTGCCGCCGGCCATACGCCGCCGGTGTTTGAAAGCTGGGCCAGAGCTGCCTGGCCCGTGCTTTGAGGGCTCTCTTGCTCTGCCCTCAATCATAATAGCAGCGAGCTGTGGACGGGTGTGCGTTCTGGTTCTAGGCTCTTAGAAGTGGTCGTGGTCTACCCCTGTCTTTTGCTGTTATTAATGGGCCTTGTCCATGAGACCCGGAGGGATGGGGGTGGACAATGGACCCCTAAATATAGATCCATCCCTGATCAGCGACCTTCCTTCTTCGTCCACATATATGCCACAGTCGAAGGCAAGCAAACTGTCCCTCCGGAGAGCTACTTATCCTGCAAAGCAACCCTCGAAAGTACGCAGGTCGAACTGAGAGGCCTTATTTCCCCGATTCGAAAGTTCATTCTTTTTTCGTGCCTCGTGCCTGCTTTCTCATCAAACCCGGGCCCCAATCAACGATCAAAACGTTAACCCCACAACCGACCCCTGGCAACCATATTATTCCCTCCGCAGCTTCCTCCGTGCCTAGCTTCCTGGTAATCGCCGATCCTCCTTGGCGAATCCTCCTGTCTGCAGTGCTTGCAAAGATCGTACTTCTGGACACGAAAGAGGAGTGATTGACAGTAACTTAACTAGGAGATCAGTTTAATTAGGAATGAAATATCTCAGCTTTTCTAACAGTACACTATGGTCTCGAGTTCATACATCACCTTTCCGCATTAATACATCAACCCCTCACAAATAAGGCTGCTTATACCGAGCCGTACACACGCGTGCTCCGCTACTCCTTAAACACCCCACTCTCCATCTCCTGCACAAGATGGTCAATCTTAGCCTTATGAATCCTACAATGTTCCTGCCACCCCTTCCACGGATGATGCGCGTTCTCCGGCAAGCTCGCAAACTGCTGAAAGATCTGGTCGCTCGTGCCGGCCGGCTTGGAGGCCATGAGGCGCGCGAGCTTGATGTCGTCTGATCTGTCGTAGCGGCGGCGTTTCATTGCGGGCTCGTCTGGGCCGGCTTGGGGGAGCGTGGGGGGGCGGTCGAGGTCGAATTCGTGTTTGTGTCGACGCCAGTATTTCATCCAGGAGGCGCGGGAGTGGTGTGGGGCCTGCGCGAGCGCGGGTTAGCACCAGCATCAATCTCTTCGTCTCCCGACCAACTGCCCAAACACCACCACACCCTGTCACTCCAGGCCTTTGCGAGAAGACGCGGGATGCGAGGGTCGGAGGGAAGAATGTGAGAGGATGAACGCGACGCACCTTCTGCGCAATATCCCTCCAAACCTGGACCATATCCTGCCCCTGCGCATACTGCAAATACCTCAACAAATACCTCACGTCCTCCTCCGTAAACGCCACCCCTTTCCCCGTCGTACTCCTATACAGCGTCCTAGGCGGCGTAGGGGACCTGTCACGGTCCCCGTCCGTCTGGTGCGGCTGGACGTAGCCGGCCGCAGCGGGGGCTTGGACGAGCCTTGCTCTGCCTGGATGGGAGGCGTGCGGGTTGGTGGAGGTGTGGGAGGAATGGCCGAGGATCGCGTTCCGGACTTCTTCGTCTTCTTCTTCGTCTTCGTCTCCTTCCCGGCCCTCTCCTTCCACACCTCCATTCAGCCCGTCCATGCCCATCCCGTCCACTCCAATCCCCCCTCCCCCTCCTCCTCCTGCCCCCTCCCCCGACCCGCCTCCAGAGACCCCGCCCCCGCCCCCCTCCCCATCGACATTAGCCTTAAACACGCTCATATCATACGCCCCCAGCTTGATCTGGTGTTTATTGCAAAACCGTCTCCACGAGTAAAACGTATGATGCGGCGCCCTGATCGCCAAGCGCTCACAGATCTCTCTCAGGCTAAGGATAAGGCCCTGCTGCTGACAGTAGTCGATGTATTTCTTCAGGTAGAGGATGTCTTCGGAGGTGAAGAGGTTCCCGCCGAAGGTCGACTTCATTATCCGCGTTGGGGGGGTAGGGGAGCGGGCGATGGGCTTGCGGTAGGCTGAGCGGGGGGCGCCGGCTTGGGCGATGGATTGGCGGGAGGTGGAGGGGCGCGGGGCGGCGGGGGTCGGGCGATGAAGGGGGCGGCCGCGGTCGCTGTCTGCGGCGCCGGCTGCTGCTGCTGCGGTGGTGGTGGTGGTGGCTGAGGTGGTGAGGCCGGACGGGTCAGCATCGGCAGATTCGGAGGGAGGGGTAGTGAACGTTTGCCCGACGTAGCTCTCTTCGGGCTGGTAGGCGCTCGGCGGTGGAGGCTGGAACTGTGAGCGCATACAGTCAGCACGCTCTATCAACTATCGCAGGTGGGAGGAACAGGACGCACCGCATGCTGATAATACGGATTCTCCTCCCAATGTTCCGCCCCCGGATAGGGAAAGCCATACCCCCCCGCGGGCGGGAAGTTGGTCTCCCACGGCCTGAGCGCAGGCTGCATCTGCGGAGGAGGCGGAGGCGGGGGCATCCCTCCTGCTGGAGGGCCGTAGTTGGGCAGCCGCTGCATGCCTGGCGGAGGGGGAGGGGGGACCATATGTGCGTGTGCGTGCGAGGGGACGGAGGGGTTGGGGAGGTTCCAGCCTGTTAAGTGGGGGGTGGAGAGTTGGGAGACGGTTAGTGGGTAGGTGGGGGTGGTGAGGGAGGGGGAGTGGGTCGCGTGGGGGGGTTGTTGGTGCTGCAGGGGCTGCTGTTGCTGTTGGTGGTGGTGTTGGGGAAGTTGCTGTGGTTGGTGTTGCTGCGGCTGCTGTTGAGCAGGAACTGGGTCGGAAGAGGAAGAAGGGCGCGGGCGTTTCTTTCCCCTCGGCGCGGGGGAAGCCGTCTCCCCCGCCCTCGGCACAGACGAAAGGATATTCGCCGCCGTCTGCGGTCGATCACTACACCAACCATATCAGCCTCTGCTTTTTCCCCAGCACCACGAAACCCGGGCCCCGCGAAGAACAGGTTAAAGAAAGCAATGAAAGGAAAAGGACGCACTGCTCATACCCATCCAGCCTACACCCAGCCCAATCACTCTTAAACGTCAACAATTCTCCCCTCCTCACGCACTCTTTGACCCACTCGCTCGCGAGGACGACCTTCCCCTTCTTGCCCGCGTATTGCCTGGCTAGGTTGCGCCCGGATTCGGTCGACGCGTTGACGATGATGTAGTTGACGTTCGAGTACCCGGAGGAGACTTGGCCGCCGTGTTTCTGTCATTCCTTCAGATCAGCACAGTTTCACCCAATCACGTCAATCTCTCTCCCCAGTCTGCTTCTGGGCAGACACGGGCTGCGTGCTGCAGCCAGGCGGCAGACCGGTAGAGACGGAGGAAAGAGGAGAAACGCACAGTAATCAGATCAACAATCCTCCCCGCATCCACCACCTCCCGTTCAACAAACATCGGCAACGGACTGCCAAGCATAGGATCAACGAAGATCTCCGTATCCTGCCCAGTTGCTCCTCCTCCTCCCCCTCCTCCTGTGCCAGCCATCCCGCCTCCTCCTGCCCCCGTGGAAGCATTGGTCGTTTTCTGTCGAGTGGAGGAGGAGAGGTCGGCGCTCGCTGCTCCTGCATCGGCGCCGGTTGCGGTTGTGGTGGATGCGGTAGTGGTGGCGGTAGTGGTGGATTTACGAGGATTCGCGCTCTTCGGCATCCTCGCCTTGTATGCAGTCGGTGAGGTAAGGCAGGTCCGGTCGGCCCGAAATCTCGGTCCTTCCCTCCCGGCGGAACAGTAGTGTACGGGGTACTGACTGAACGGAGGTCTCGGGGTCTACCGTCTCTTGCTCAACACGCTCCTCAACACGAGAATCAGACTTTGTTCTCCGGGGTACGAGGAAGGGACGGGGGACGGGGGACGGGGGACGGAGTGTCGTTGGTCGAGGAGCGATGGGCCCCCGGCGACCGCTGCGATTAGGGGGAGGGGCTGAGTCTTCAGCGGAGGCGAATTTGACTCCGTTTGAGTTGGGTGAGGCTCTGTTGATGGATTGTTTTGGGGGCGCGAGGCGGCACGTGCCGCTGGCGACGAACTGGACCGTACGATTTGCGGCGTGGAAGAAAGCGCCTAGGGAAGCTTCTGGCTTTGTGCACAATGAGCCCAGTGGGGGGACAACGTGATGACTCCGAACCGACTCAGAGCTGATAACGCCCCGGGCTCAGATAGGGGCTCGACAAAAGGAGGCCCCTATTTTGAGTTGATGTGCGTGAAAGACGACTCTTGCTGTGCTTGCCTTTTCTGGCGATGGGCGTGATTACTCGGCCGGATTTCCTTGCCACAATCCGTCTTTAGTGCTAGTCAGCAACTTTTCGGCACCATGGGCAAGTCATCAATAAGCATCCACCATCCGGACGAAGCTCGCCTCCGACTCGCTTCCGACTCCACCCAGGGCCGCTAACCACAAACCGCAACCCAACGCCCCACATGATCGCCTTCCACCATCTTCTGACATGCTCGAATACTCCCGCTAGCTTCTTTCCTCAACGTACTTAAACCGCTTCGGGCGGGGCGAGGGGGCGCCTTTGTTCGTTGTCCTTCAGTTAGACGCCCCCGTCGTCTGCCCCTCCTCTGTGACTCTCTGTGACTCGCTTGCCACTTATTGCTCGTATTTGAGTGCGGACGACTTGTTGCGCTTCTCAGCGGGTGAGAGTACGACGCTGAGCTATTGAAGGATGAACGGCTTTCGTTGGGGATACCCGCCTGGGCATCCGAATTATGTTCCTAGCCCTAACAGCCCGGGCGACCCTCGGCGCTCCAACAGCAACAACCGCACCAACGGCAACGCCAACCCATCCAACGCCCATACTCCCTTCCAGGTCGAAACCGACGACCCCTCTGCAACCCACTCCAACTCAGGGAGCGAGTTCGAAACAGACGACACCGACTCGGAGTCAGACGACGGCTTCTCATCCTCCAGCAGTTGGTCACCCGTGCCCATCCCTCCTCCGCTCACTCCCCCCACCTCCTGGGTCCCGCAACTAAACAACATCCTCCCCCCCGCCCCGCCATACGAAGTCTTCGAGCCCTACGCATTTTCCTCCACCCGCTCACGCCCCATTCTTCACCCTCCGCCGGACTTACCGCCTCCTTCCCCTCTGGGCTCGGACGATCCTCCACTGGAGGAAATCCCCATCCCTCCCCCGAGGGGCTTACCGCCCGGTGAGGCATTTGATACGCCTATGGGGATTCTTTATAGGGAAGAGGATACGAGGCCGCTCAGGGGCCCGGGGGCGGGAGGGGGGTTTGAGTACCTGTTTGAGGGGAGGGGGAGGAGGGAGGCTGCGAGGAGGTGTAGGATCGTTACTAGGGAGGAGGAGGCGGCGGAGAAGGAGAGGAAGAGGGTGACGAGGGAGAGGAGGGAGAGAAGGAGGCGGGAGAGGGAGGAACGTGAACGCGAACGCGAACGCGAGAGGTTGGAGCTGGAGAGGCGGCAGGCGGAGCAGGAACAGGAGTATGAGGAGGACGAACTGGAATGGGAGGAGGACGAACTGGAGGAGGAAGAAGGCGAGGAGCTGGATGAAGTGAGAGGCGGACTCTCGCCGAGGGCTGGAGCGGCTCGCTCTTCTCTGCCTTCCGCGGATGGGGACGACGACGCCCGAGCCGGCCAAGCATCTCCGCGCGCTCCAGCCGCTTCGACCTCCGCAACTCGCGCACCGGCCCCACCGCCCACAAACCATCCCCCACCCCTTCCCGCCCAGCCAGCCCTACCCGTAGTCGAGTACCTCCGCCTGCCCTACCTCCCCGCCCAACCCCCTCCCCCTCCGCCTCGCCGTCATCCCGAAAAATGGACCTCCACCCGGCCCGCCCGTCCCCCTCCTCCCCCCACCCATCCATACCACACCCCTCCCGCCTATCGCTCTCCCATTTCCCGCTTGCCCGCCGAGCTCCTCAGCAACATCCTCGAGCTCGCCCTCTGCCTGCTGGACGAATCGACCCTCTTCCATTCCCTGCCACACGAGCTCTCTTTCGTGCGTGACTGCGAGTCCAAGCCCAATTCATTCGACGTCAAGCTCTTGCGTCCTATCGACCCCTGGCCCGCCCGCCCCTGGGCCCGGCGTGTCCGGTTAGTCAGTAAAAGATGGAACGACGTCGTCCTCCACACCCCTCGTCTCTGGCGCCACTTCACGTCCGGTACTCCCTGGGGCATGCGGCGCCAACCGGGCGGACTGAAGAACAACCAAGTCCTCCTGCGCGCGGGCACGGTGCCCGTAGACGTGCACATCCACTTCGACCGTATGCTCGCGCGAGCGCTGCTCAACCCCGGTCCCGGCCACTTACCATTCACGCTCCCGCCCGTGACGCTCGCCATACCCGCCTGGTTCGCCCCGCGCGTCCGGAGACTCGTGCTCACAGACGGGGACAACCCGCGCCACGCGAGGGCGCAACACGAAGTGCCCTGGAGAGCGGAATGGAGCAACCTGCAGCAGTTAGTACTCAAGGGGTATACGGTCGACGTCTGCGCCCTGGTGGAGCTGATGAAGCATGCGCCCAAGCTCTGGTCGCTGACGTTCGAGCTGACCCGGCTCTGTACGTGCGCTACGGCACGGGTGAGGGAAACGGGGTCGATCGGGTTCCTGGGTGAACATACGTGCTACGCACCTGCACCCCCACCTCCTGCCGAGGACGAGGACGAGGACGAGGACGAGCCCGAGAAACCGTCGTTCCCGCAGGTCAAGCAGCTCCATCTTTGTCGGACGGCCTGGTGTCACGCCCCGATCTTGTTTGACCATATGCAGTTACCGGAACTGGAGCACCTCACCATCATCCGCGGTGATCAGTCACACGACCTCCCTCCGTGGGGCGGCAACCCTCCCCCCCTTCCGCCAGGGCAGAAAACATGGCACTACAATGCCCTCTCGTACGTTCCTCTCGGGACCGTCTCCAGCGTCAAGCACGTAGCGTACTACGGCCAAACATTAGTGCACGAAGAGATCACCGCCCTCCTCCGGCACACGCCCAAAGTCGAGGTCCTCGCCCTAGGGACGAAGCACGGTCCCTTCAGAGAACGCCGGCTCCTGCACGCATTCTGGATCCCTTCCCCCGCGGGCACATACCTAGCCCCGGAGCTACACACGATGCTGATGCAGAACGTCTCGCTCGAGGCGCGCAGCGTGGACGCCTTAGTGTGGTGGAAGAGAGAGGTGGCGAAGAAACCGCTCAGGATGATTGCCCTGGATCAGACGAGCTGTGTGACGTGTTTTGAGGGGTATAGGATGCGCGATAGGCAGTTTTGGGTGATGGGGGGGCTGTCGAGTTGGAGGGGGCTGGAGGCGTGGAAGGAGGGCGATATTTGGGATCATATGGTGTGACGGGTGGGCTGGTGAGGGGGTGATTGGAGGACATGATAATGACTTTCTTTGTTTCTTTTCCTCTTGATTTCGTATCCTGTTGAAAACGACTCGGATACACGACAAATCTTCCAAATATCTAGCATCTTTCCGTTTGACATGATCTTGTTGTTCGTTCGGCCAAATGAATAAGGTGGAACATTGTTCCGAGTGTGAGACTGTCACCCTGCTGAAAAGCTCGACCTATTGGGTAGTGCGCGTCAGACTAACACCTCTAGTGATGGTCAACAGTTCTTCGAAGCCAAAGCTCCACCTTCCTTTCTCAGGAGAGTATGCGCAGCACATCAGTCCACATGCGCTGTTCCTTCTCCTTTCTTCTATCGCACTAGTTCTCTTCCCCGCTGCCCGGTCTTACGCATGTATACCCGATGTTCCCGATCTTGGACCGGGCTTGCTACCAGATTTTGGCGAAAGGGGCGCGGAACGTTCGGGCGACCGAGCGTCGCCGATGAAAATGACAGCGTGGGAGTTCTCTTCCACTGCTACGGAGGATAGATACCAGGTCGACCTCCTTATTGATTCTTCTACTTATCTTCGCCGCTCTACGTCGTGCGAGCCATCAACATTGCTACTTATATGACTCGCCCAGCAAGGAGGTATCCGCCTCCGCCCTTTCGCCCGATAGGGACATCAAGCCGAACTTTGAGAAGACGCGAAGCTCCGGGCCGGGAAGAGGAGGGAAGTCCCTTGTGGGTTGGGAGCTACGCGAGGCGTGCGAAGGTTGCGAAGACAAGAAGCTCATGGTCCCACGTGTGCAATCTCACACCTGACGTGTGTCCCTGCGAACATATGTAACCGTCCCCCCATCGGCCTTCGGCGTTCACTGTCCTAATCCTTCCTCCGATCTCGTGGCGCGGGCTGGTTCGCTCCTCTGCTGGGATTGGGATTACAACTGTTCGTAGACCTCGATCCTCTGTTTGAATGAAGGCAACTACGACCGCGGAATTGTGGTGAGTGGCAACCCCTTTTTTGAATTCGTAGACCGCGGCCCGCTCAATCGCCCCAGAACGTAACTTGCCTCACGCGCGCTCGAATCACTCTTCCGCCGGCTTCTCCCACTCGTCCAGCGCTCTCCAACCTCCTCTGTGGCTTAGTGATGCTATAAAGATATTGCGGCCTGACTGGCTGCGCACGTCGTTCCGTGTGACTGGGCGTCTCGCGTGCAATTTTTTCCCCTCTCAACACCATCATCAACATCATCAGCACTAGCGCCTCCGCGTGTGCGTTTCGCCTCCTTTCGCTCCCTCTCCTGACCTACTCACCCCAACCCGCTTTATACGTCAAGTGACATTGCAATAGACTATCGCGCGTGTCCCTTGCGCCCACAAGACGAACAACCTTACGCAACAACTGCGTAACCGCATGCAATGCACGGCCCAGGCCGTCGTTCCTCGATTTTCAACATCCTCGAAGACCCTGCCCCCTCCCCGCCTCCGCCTCCGCCTGCCCGTCCACCGGTACCGGCACAAACACAAAGTCGCACTCCTCCGCCTCCGCTCCGTCAACCGCCTAGGATCTCAACAAATACCGCTCCGACTACAGCTGCCTCCCTTCTGCATTCCCATCCACATCCACAATATGCAACTCCATCGTCTTCCACACCACATTCCAGTGGAAGTCGAGCAAATCCCGTCCTACTTGCCTCTGGACCATCCTCACCTTCACCCTCTGCTGCACAAGGGCCCGTAGACCCAGCGCTTCAGCCCTTCTCCCCCGACCAGCTCCCACCAAATCCCTTCAGCAGCCCAAGAAGAAGAGCCAAGAAGACTGCGGAGAAACGGGCGCTTCATAATGAGATTGAGCGCCGGAGAAGGTGTAATCTAAACGAGAGTGTCTTAGTACGTTGAGTCACCTTCAATCTGTTTCTTGGCTCACGATCATCTGCACTGCATTGAAATAGACGCTCGGCAAGCTTATTCCAGCCCTTAGCTCAATCCATCGACCTTCTCAAAACCAGATCCTGACATCAACCCTGGCATATGTCCAACAGACCAGGGCCGATCAAGAGATTGTCGCGCGGGAGCTCCACCAACTAGCACAAGAAGCGCATGAGCTGAGAGAGGAAGTGAACGAGTGGCGAACCCGGGCAGGAAGGCCGAGGAGAGAGGAACCTAGGAGAAGCGAGGATTTCTGGAGATTAATCCATGCCGGTCGGCCGGGTGCGCCAGGCCTCGGGGTGGGAGGTATAGCTATGAGACCGAGGCCTCCGGCGGTGCAGGGGAGACGACCGGAAGTGGAGGAGAGCGAGGAGGAGAGTCCGGGGACGGACTATAGACCGAGCGCCGGCAGCAGTAGTCGGAGTTGATGGTGGCTGGCTGCGGGGCGCATGCCCTGTGATTGTGCTCTGAGCTATGGCGCAGTACATCGGATGTAGGCAAGGGAGGGGATTCGGCCTGGCTCCTCCGATGATGGACAGACGAGGGTTGAGTGGCGGACAATATTTCTCCATATCTGCTTCATGACGCGTAGAGATGATCATATCAGGAGACTTCACGAATGATCAGCAAGGGCAGAGACTCGAGGACGCATTTCGAACACGTTTCACTTGCATTGCTGCCCAACCGGACACGTGAGCGGGAGAGCAACTTCCGGCCTTGATTGATCTGATCGGGCGGATATCTCCCCGCGCGCAGCCGAGGCGAAAAGGTAAGGCGCTCGGGAATGTCCACCGAGAGGCGCACCTTCGTTCCCAAGTCTTCAATGGTGCTAAGTATAGCAGCTATGTAGCTTGTTGCGGCAGAGCTGTGAGCCATTCCGTGGAGGGTGCAATCGCCCGGGTGCACCCGTACTGCCACCGCTTGCCCGGGGACAGCATCGCGGCTCTGAAGATCCTTGCACAAGTCGAAGGAACCGGCAGTTCCACAGCAAGACGACTTGTGTACCGACCTGTTGCGATTCCGTCAGCTGAAATCACAGATCTGCTTAACGCTCGCCAACATCTCAAGGACGTGGAGTCGCTAGCCTTGCTTCCTGCTCCGTATGACATGGCTGGCCAAGGCTACGGCTATCAAGGCATATTCCTGCACAGCTTGCAAAGAGTCGGAGCAAGTGACTAGAAGATGGGTTCCCGTGGACTTGACATCGCTGCGCCCGGCTCGTTCAGCTACCTCGAAGTTCCGCGGACGTCACCGCCGACAGCCCCGTCGGTGCGGGTAGTATCCTCCGTCGACAGCCGATAGTCCGTAGCGATCCGCAAGTATCAGGACTTCTTCAAATGCCACAAAGACAGCTATACACATGCCCCACTGCAGTATCGTCGAGTTGATCGTCATCTCAGTCAAAGCAGAGCCTATCCAGACTAGAAGGCAATCCATCGCTATCCGTCCAGGACGCAAGCTTCCGTTCCTCCGATTATCCTTCTGTTCCAGTATCTGCCGAAAGACACGAGCAGCAGCAGTCGCCATCGTAACCAGCAGGGTCCCAACAACGTGATCGTCGCAAGTGTGAATGTTGTGATATCATGATGGTTGATATTGACAATGGACCCTGAGACTGATGCAGGGCTTGTCAGATGTCTTTGCGCTGGTCGACCACGCCGTGAACGGCGGCGCTCTGCCGTGCGTCGCTGGCCACATTGCTTGTTCGCTGCTGTCCACACGAGCTTACTGGAAGCAAGTTGCCGGGCGCGGTGCCTCGGCGAGCTACTTGCCGTCAGAATCGCGCCTCCTGCGCACGGCTCGCTACGAAGCTCGGACAGGTTGTCGCGGCTGCTTTACTCTTGACGCTGTGTTATCGATGCGCCGATCTAAGCCTAGTGGCTCTCTGGATCAAGCTCTTGCCCTCGCATGAACGGAGGGCAGGCGCAAGCCTCATCCTACCACGTCTCGGCAAAGCATGGCCGCTTTCACCGTTTGTCGGCTTCGAAATGAGATGAAGCCTTCCTGATGCTGAATATGCTTTGTGGCCCTGAGGGCCTGAAGACAGAGCTGCACACACTGCTGGTTGCTCGTCGACACCCTCATCGCGCTCACTTCTGCTCACCCATGGAGTTGGACGAGTGCGCGCGCAAGCCTTGCCCGGGGCGTATCTCGGTGCCCGCTCCTGGTAGCCCGGCAACGGGACAGATCACAACTGCTACTGATGAGCCATAATGCCGAGCAGTGGGTTCTACAACCGCACCTGGCTACTCGGCGCGCCTCGCTGCAGCTTCATCGCTCCTGTACCATAGGCGATGGGCTGCTCACGATCCGGACGCTCTGATACTTCCCCTGTGCACGATGCGAACACGAAAGTGACCCCCAGTCTCACCACAATGCCTCGCGCCCGCACAAGATGACTTCTAGAACCAACAGCCTCACGACATTTCACCGCGGACCCCTTCTTCGACCAATTCCAGACCCGGTCTACTCCGCGCAAGAAGCTGGACAGAACTTCCTTCGCGGAAAGACGTACCCCGCAATTCCCGGCGGCTGACCTCGTACCATCTGCGCGTCCGTGTGTCCGCATAGACGTTGGACCCCCGAAGTGCGGATATTACCGCCGGTAATGTGGGCGAGCGTGAGATGGAATTGGACCGAAAAGCGCGCCGGTGGTGTCGTAATGAGCGGTGTTGTACATGCTGGAAAATGTCGAGGCCACGCTGTCGTTCGTACTCAACCGCTCGCAAATGCTTCTCGACTACATGAACTCGTTCCGTCTTCATGCTAATTTCGACGGCAGGCATGCACGTCGAGAGATGAACGTGTCCCCAGATACATGAAGAACACATCAGACGGCATCCATGAATGCCGTCATCGGCTGTGCTCAAAGATCAAAAGCCCGATCCAACGCACAGCCCACCCGCATTGTGCTCATCCTTTCCATCCTCCCTCTCCATCCTTCTCAAAAACGAAATGTGCGAGGTATTTTCCCTCACCCGAGCGGTCCCGTCCCGCGGTAGAGATTTTCCGTGGTTCTCACGCGCCGATGATTGTTCTATCGTGCGTTTCTTGTAACGCCTGCATACAGCAAGATATTCGCCCAGGAGTTTACCTCCCAAGTGCTGTCTGAATACATCATCCGAAGGAAATACAATACTCGTAACATGTGGCCCCCGATGATACCTAATTCACTGATGTCCACTTTCGTAGAGGGGAAGTCACGGAACGACCCCCTTCCCCCCTCGCTGTCTCACCCACGCCGAACATTCCAACCCCCGCTGGCCAACCGGTCCGAACCCATAACAACCAGGGACGGTCTTACTTCCCCTCCCCCTTCTCCAAGTCAAGGACCAACGGCAGGCAGGGCATACATTCCAGTCCCTTCCATGTTATTCCATAAAAGATGTACCGAACAAGTCAAACAGGAACTACCCTGAGCGCCACACGATCTCAGAGAGGGAGCATGTGCGGGATCGGGCGGCTTGATCTCAGAACATTCAAAGTCAGAGTGTTGGGAGGTCGAGCATGCCGGGGATGCAGGAAGGAAGGTGGATGACCTCATTTGAGCTTCCAGACAGACCCCTTCTTTCAATACTCATTAGCTGTGGAAGATGTTGCAGACCTCGCAACAGCTTCAGAAAACAATACTGTAAAAGGAAGACCAGTCGACAAAGAAGGAAGTGACGAGCGAAAAGAAGGGCCAAACGAGGGAAACGAGGGGATGAGGCGTCGCCACGGGCAAAAAGGTTCTAGAACGTCACCCCCCATCTCCGTCCGCGGCTTCGGAAGCCGCTTGAGAAGCGAGGGTTGGTGCAGGACCCCAGCGGCGCTCCGACGCTTTTCTCACCAGCTTTTCCACGAGATGGCGATAACGCCGATAACGAGCGATGATGTGAAGAGCTCCTCTATCCCGTATTTCGAATCAGTTTGTGCTTGCAGCTGTCGGCCATTCGGCATTCCTTTGCGGTCTTACATCCAGCGCTGGAATGTCGCACCCCCTCCCAAGCGACCCCACAACCCATGTCTCACTGTCTCAGGGCCCACCAAAGCCGTGTTATCATCATACTGTCCCTCATAATCATATCGCCGACTCCCAGTCGTGCCTGCGCCCCATCTCCTCCGCGCCTCCGCGTGCAAAGCGGGGAAACCGCAGCCCCTCGCCCAAGCGGATGGGAAGCCCCTGCCATTTCAGGTAATAAGGCGGCTGAATTGGGGCTGCCCTCAACTCAGGGTTCACCAAACAGACCGCATGCTCCTCCTCCCAAGGAAGGCAAGGAAGAGCCTGAGGTAGGTGAAGAGCGAGAAGCAAGATGAAGAGCGAAGAACCCTGACCCCAAAGCAGTTCAGTTTCTCGGATCGTTTTCCGTAACCTGCAGGAACGGGAGAAGCAAGGGTTCTTCCTGCTCCCTTCCCTTCGCTGGCTCTTCACATCACATCAGAGATCGGGCTATCTGACTTCGGCTTCTGCCCGCCTCCTTCCAGCGGTCGGCCCCGCCCGGCTCGCCACAAGGTGAAGGGATATCGGGCGGCCGCCGATCTGCTTCTTGCAGATTCTGGATTCTGCGGATTCTGAGAGAATTGGGGAGTTCGAGGGGGCGCTGATGGCCATATGTTACAACCCCCCGGATCAGGTCGGTGATTTGAGAGAGGGAGAGGGAGGCGGGGCTGTGCGTTGGGACACGTGTTCCGACAATGGCCCTCCTGCTCCTTTTCCCTCTTTTTGCCAGCGGCGGTCCAGCGGTCTGGCCCATGGCTAATGGCGATAGCACGAGCATGAGCATGAGCATGAGCGTCGCACCAGAACAACGCTTCCTTTATTGTCGTCTCCTTTGCCCGCAGTTAACGCCGCTCAGGCCCTAAGCCCAGAGCCAGAGGACAAAACCCAAGTGTGCGCACTGGCCCACCGAGCATGAGTGTAAACACATCCCAGAAAGGGAATCCCAGGGACCGACGAAAAATAGGGGTGTTTGGGGTCCTGGGCGGAAGCAGCTTAGAAGGGCAGGGAGGGTGACAGAAAGAGGGGATAGGAGGATGGGGGCATTGTTATGGTTACGCGCGTCGCGTTGTCCCTTTTTTGCGCTTGTGGGTGCGTGTGGTGGGGTAAGGGTCTTGTCGGGCCGCTTGGGCGAGGCGGTTTTGGTGCGAAAGTTGGGGTGGGGTGGGGAGGGAGTGATATGATTATGATTATGATTAGTTGTCAAGATGGTTAGTGGTGGATTGTCTGTTGCTAAGGGTAGAGGTTCGTAGGACGCTGATGCCAGTGCTTCAGCGCTATGCAGAGTAGAAGGGGGAAGGCGGGTAAGAGCAAGGGAGGGGGGGAGGAAGGAAGCCGAGCGCGGTGCCGAGACCCAAACAATGAAGAACACTCTGTCCCCTTGCCTTTTCCCCTTCCCTCTTCTATTGCAGCACTGCTCATTCGCCCCCCTGCCTGTGGGACTGTACAACCGGGCGCAGGTAGAATGGCACCCCGTAGCCTTTTTCCATTGAAGGAAAAAGAGGATTCTGTTCTGGAAAATACGGTTGTCTACCGTATCTCTCTCCAGCGCGGTCGTCAAACGCGGCCATTCATCCGGGATCAATCACGGTTGTATTCGTGTACTTGATTTGCCCAAGCGGGCGATATGAGCCCCTACGCGTGCTACAGCAAAAAGCGGAAGCATCACACCTCTTGGACCCCGGACTAGGGTGCGGTGCAGAGGTCGGGGGAAAGAGGGAATAACGAATAACGTTTTGGGTCCCCTTCCCCTTTGCCCCCCCCCCTCCCCCCGACCGACTGTGTGGACTCCCACTCCCGTACGGATCCCACTGGTGTTTGACACTCGCCCGTCCTCATCGCCGTCCCCCCCTTCTCATTCTCTGACAATCTGCGCTCTGCTCTGTGCTCTGTGCTACTCCCTTCTATCGAACGACGACCACCAACCGTACACTCTCACTCACAGTAACAACGCGTTCCCCCCTCACCCATCACCTACCCATCACCTCCGTAACCAGCACCCATACCTCGACTGACCCACCCAACTCTCGACCGGGGCACACGCCCACCCCCTCCTCTCATCCTCAAGAAAATCATCAATGGCCGCGTCAATCCGCAAGAAATCGCTCCACGGTCCCAACGCCGCCGCCACCACCACGACCTCCTCCTCCTCAGACCTCTCTACACCCCCATCAATGTCGACCGGCTCGCCCGCCTCCTCAAGCGCAAGCACCCTCAACGGCAACAGCACCACCGCTGGCGTTCCGAGTGGGCCGTTATCAGCGCCGTTCATCCAGAACACGCTCCTGAACCGGGGTGCCTCCAGCTCTGCCTCTCTCTACCAACAATGCTCGACCTTGAGAGCGCGACTCATGCGCGTCCAGGGCTTTTCAGTCTTCTTCCCCCTCGCCGCTTCCTCCCCCCTCACAGCCCAGCCTCGAAGCAGCACCAGCACATTCGACCCCGCCCCCACCCAACAAACCCAAACCCAAAGCCAGATACAGGGCAAACGCGACTCCTCGAACCCCGTCACCCAACTCTGGGACCTCTTCCGACTCGGCGTCCCCCTCGTCTACATCTGGAACCTCGCCCCCCCTTACGGATCGGAGCCCATCCTCCCCACGCACGCGCATGGCACGCCGGAGATCTTGACGGATCCGGAGAGGTTCACGCTCACGGAGGCTAAGAAGGCGATCTTGCATTTCTCGATGGCGGTCACGAAGCTGAGGAATGCGGGGATGTGGAAGGGGCCGCAGGGGTTTACGGTCGGGGAGTTGCAGGGGGACGATACGAATGGGTTTGTCAAGGTGCGCCATCCTCCACGTCTTGCCTTCCCCTCCTCGCCTTGTCGCGGCTGTTTGAAGCTGAAACTGACCCGACGCGCAACAGGTGGTACACGCCGTCTCCCACCTGCTCGACCTCCTCCCGCCCTCCATCCTCCCCCCCGCACCAGAACCCGACTCCCCCAACCCCTCCACCAATCCAAACGCACACGGTAACGCAGGAGACGCGTCCCGAGCTGTCCTCCCTTCTTCTGCCCTTGCCGGGCAGGTAGGACAAGGAGGACAGGTGGGGGACGAGCATGAGCGGGCGAGGAGACATGTGATTAATGAATTGCTGGCGACGGAGAGGAAGTATGTGCAGGATCTGGAGAACCTACACGTGAGTTCTCCCTCCTCGCCACGCTCTCTACTGTCCACTTGAAAAGAGCGCCGACTAACCCCCGCGTGTGCCGCAGGACTACTCCACCTCCCTCGGCCGGCACAAGATCCTGACGCAGGACACGATCCACGACATCTTCTCCAACCTGCGTCATATCCTGGACCACCAGCGGCGTTTCCTGATCGAAGTCGAAAAGACCGCCGAGCTCCCAGATGGCGAGCAGGACTGGGGAGTGGTCTTTACCAGTGCTGGGGCATTGTTCGATACGTATATCCCGTATTGTGCGAATTTTTCGAGGGCGGGGGAGAGGGTGGTGGAGGAGATGGATCGGCTGGTCGTAAGTACCTTTTCCTTCCCGCGCGGGTGCTTGCTTTGGGGAGAAGAACGCTCATTGTGGTGCGCAGCAACTGCCGGACGCGAAGATCGACGCGAGGAGCGAGTTGCAGGCGTTCCTGATCAAGCCCGTGCAGCGAATCTGCCGTTACCCCTTACTCCTGAAGGTCAGCTTCTTCCTCCTAACCAGGTCAGAAACGGCAATACTAATGCCACACTCTTCGCGCAGGACCTCCTCAAAGCGACCCCCCCCACAAACCCGCACCACGCGAGCGTATCCGCCGGCCTCCTCGCAGCGCAGCACTACGCCGAACACGTGAACGAGTCCCAGCGGCAATACGAGAACCTGCAGACCGTGCGCGGGCTCCGAAAGCGCGTCGAGGATTGGAAGGGCCATTCGCTTGAGAATTTTGGAGATCTGGTGCTGGATGAGATCTTTATGGTCACGAAGGGCGATCAGGATAGGGAGTATCATGTGTTTTTGTTTGAGAAGATTATTTTGTGTTGTAAGGTGCGTTGCGCTTCCATCTCTCTCTTCTGCCCCTCTTTCTCCCCGCCACCCAACCACCGCCGCCACCTCACCTCTCCCTCCTGCGCTGTCAGTTCTGTGCAGCCGGCTAACCTTTCGTGACAGGAACAACCCCCTCCCCCTAACAACCCCCAAGAGAAACGAAAGAACACGCTCCTAACGGGGAAGAATAACTCGCTCCTGCGCAAAAACGCCGGTACGCCCGGCCCGCCGCCTCCCCCACCGCCGAAGAACGCGCGTACGACGCCTCTCTCACTGAAAGGGAGGATCTATCTGCGGAACATTACTAGGGCTCATAGTGAGCCGGCGCAGAGTGCGTCTTTTTTCCCTTGCTGAGTGAGGGGGGAAGTATATTGATGTGTTTTGGTGTGTGTGTGTATAGCGGGAAGCTCGGTCTACGGCGCCCACTCGACCTACTACCCGCTCGTCATCTCCTGGGACGACGTCGGCGGGCAGAAAGAGCACCTCATCCTTCGCTGCAGGACGGAAGAGCAGCTCAGGCAATGGGAAGCAGCCATCACCAAACTGATCGCCGCGGGCATAAGCCGTTCGCGCGCCGAGTCCATGTCGACCGCCTACTCGGGCCACGAGCGCGGGTTCTCCGTTGGGGCTGAATCGAGGCCTCCGACGCTGCCACCGCCGCCACATGCGGGGCAACATCCGTATATGCATCATCCGCATGCTCCCCCACGCCCAATGCGAGCTCCATTCCCCTCTGCCCCTCTCACCCAAGCCCAAGCGTACCAAGCTGAGTTCTCCGACTCCGACGCATCCCTCCCTCCCCGCCGGCGCGATCATGCGGCCAGCGCCTCCGTGCCGCGCGGACAAGAACCGTCCGTCGTTCCCCCTCCCCGGGCACGCACGGAAGGAACAGACGGCCCCACCAACGCGGCTTGGCGCGGGCAGTACGCCCACACGCAGCAGCACCCGCCGCTCCCGCCTCCGATGCCGAGGATGATGAGCAACATGTCCGCCACGTCTATGCAGAGCGAGGCGAGCTTCGGGAACGCTCCTCCTGGCTCGCCCTTGTCCTCTAGCGGTGGCTCGCTCCCGCCCGCATCATCCAGGTTTGCGCAAGGGATGAGCATGGGCAGTCGCCAGTCGAGCCAGACGAGGATGCGCACAGTGCAGAACTTTGCCAGCTCGAGTACGCCGGACGTCCCTGCTGTCTCTTCTTCCACTGCCGGTGTCGGTGCCGGGCCGGCCGTGCCGCCCAAATCGAGCGCCTCGAGGTCGGATAGCGAGAGCACCAGTACGACGGGCAATAGGAGCAGGAGCGTCTCTTCCCCCGCGCCGTACGTCCCGTCCTCGCACCAGCAGCCGATCAGGCAGCTCCCGCCAGTGCCCGTTCCGCCGCTCTCTATCCACCCGAACGGGAGCACGGTGAACGGGAAAAGGGAGAGCGGGAGCAGTCAGAGTACTGCTGAGGAAGGGACGGACGACTCGGACTCTCCGTCGTTCCCTTACCAGAGCCCGGATACGCCGTTTGGGTCGAACGACAGTTCGTTGCTTGCTACTGCTACTGCCCATGTGCCGTTGCCACAGAACTTGCAGTATATCCGGCCTCAGCCGCCGATCCCGACTCAGAGCGCGCAGGTCGTCCCCACCATGGGTGCTGTGCCACCGCTGCGCACTGCCCGCTCGCAGGTCTTCTCCTCCTCTCGCTCGAGCTCGCCTGCTCCTCACGCTCTTCCCCCGCTGCCGACGCAGCAAGCAGTGCCAACAATCACCAAGCCCGTCATGGTCAAAGTCTCCTTCCGCTCAGACCTGTTCGCCATCACCGTCCAGCGCAACATCGGCTTCCAGGAACTGATGAGCAAGCTCAGGCGGAAGATCGAGCTCTGCGGCGGGGAGGTCCTCGACCCAATCCGGATCAAGTACATGGACGAGGAGGGCGACCTGGTTAGCCTTGGTGGGCCGGACGACCTGGCGATGGCGATGGAGGTCGCTACCGTCTCGCACCAGATCAAGCTCTTCGTCCAGCATTAACTTGCTCCTTCCCGTCCCGACCTTAGAGACTCTTCGATTTCTCTTTCCCTTCCCTTGGATCTACGACCCCGCGAACGAACCGAACCCATGCCCCAAGAAAACCAAAGCCAGTGCAGCTGTGTACTTTTACCCGACCGATCGATTCCGGAGAGAAAGGATTCATCCCAGTCCGTCCGTCCGTGTACCAACAATACCTACCGCTACGTCATATTCTCCCTTGGAGCTTTTCAGTCATAACGATCTCTCTTTCTCTGCGTTCTCTCGACCCGGTCACCAGAAGGGGCGCTGCGCGGCTTAGCGACCCAGTGTATAACCGGCTACGAGGGAACGCACGGCCGCTTTGGCTGACTTGCTTTTCCTGCATCGCATCGCATCGTATATGTCTTCCGACCTGCTTGTCTTTCGCCTGTGTCATAATCTGTCCCGTCTGCTTTTGGCTTGCCATTTTTTGTCGATCCCACCCCTCGTCGGCGCGCTTCTGCAAATGTATCTTAATCATGTGTCTCTTCCTTCTTCTGTTGTTTGTTCACGGAAGAGGTTGGAATCTTGGTCTAAACAGGCGCGTAGTTGCTAGTCCAGCAGTAGAGCGCATGAGAGGAATTCAATAATTGTGACAGTCAATGATCCGTGCTCAGAGCATTTCGAAATCTTTCCTCGTTATGCACGGCCCTTCCGCAGTAGCGGGCATCAGCCCTCTGTGCTGGGCCTCCTGTCTTCACTCTATGATCTGGCGCTGCCCACGAAGTGAAGCTTGTTCACCATTCAATACAATTGCTACCAAGCCCCTTTCCCACGCATTGTGATGTGACTTGGCTGAGCAGGGTCTTTTCCGTTCCTCTGCCTCATGTCGCATCGCCTAGCACTGCAATTTGATCTTTCACAGCAGCTCGTCCCAGCTATTGGTCCAGCAGGCTCTAGTCACGTTCGTCGTTGTTCACGGACCCGCTTTGCTCACGGAAAATCAGCACATATATGGGCTCTTATCTAAGCCGGTGATGTCCCAGGAATCATCGGTCTCCGGTCAGCCTTGACAAAGCGCGGTAATCTCTAGGCATATCGCAGATGATCGCACTTCTCCGATAGGGCGGTCAAGGGGCTGGACTGGATAGGCCTCCACAAAGGAGCACCGAGACATGTATAAGACTCGTTCGAGTCTTTCACCCCACATGTCTTGCAGATCATCTCCAATAGACGCCGTCCGTAATGTCCGGCGCTCGACATACCGATTCGTATACCGGTCCTGAGGACGCCATTCGCATGCGCCGACTTGGTGGCGAAGGTCCGCATACCCCGTCCCACTCGATTACCACGTCGCCCGAGGCCTTGCCATTCTTGCCCGGTCCAGAAGTCCCGTATCAAGGCGGAGCGAGCACCAGCCATCAAGCAAGCCATGATTCCGACTCTACCAAAGATGCCGATGAGGAGGCTGCTGCTGGAAAGTCCAGCGGGAAGCCGGCTCAACGTCCACCCTTGGTCCGCAAGAACTGGTGGAGCTCTCTTTCCGATAGCTTCGAACGGGAGGGGAACAAGATCGACGGCGTCATTTCGATACCAATACCGCATACCGGGCGATATCTGCGATTCAAACTTTTCCGATGGTGGTTCTCTTTCAACGGCCTGGTCATGGTCGGCATTCTCGTCTTATACACCATTCTTGGTCTGTTCGCTTGGAACTCGACTCGAGCCGATCACAACAACATATTCGTCCTGCCTTCTGCAGAAAGCATCTACGTGATTACATACATGTCGACGGCCGGGACCACTCTCATAGGCATGTTGGTTGCCTCGGCCCTCGAGTCCGTTCGATGGCGGAAGGCAGCCACGGGTGTGCATATCACCTCGTTCCTAGGATTATCTGGCGCTACGGGAGTCCAAGCCAAGCTGGCTTTGTTATTGTCGCGCAGAGTGGACTTGTCGACCAAAGCATGGGTGGCCGTCGTATTCGCCTTTGCCGGGGTGAACTACCTCCTTTCAAGTATCCTCACAGTTGGCCTTTCGTCCGCCACGATCTTCCGTGTCAATCATTGGGACTTCAACACCATGGCGGGCATCGGACCGTGGATCCCACACGATTTGACCACCATCCTCTATCCGACAAACATCAACATGTCGGTTAGGATCGCTCATGCCTACGATTCCTTCACATCCGATACCACCCAGGTTGTCCAGCTTACAACAAATCTCAGCCAATTTCCTGGCTCGCATCTTATACCGAGCACCATTCGACCACTCTGTGACGACGGCTGCTTTGCGTATTTGCTCCCTGGAACCGTAGCCCAGGTGGTCACTTCCGGTCCTCAACCTCCTCTCGGCCAGGCGTATTGCAATGGTGCCAATCCAGGAGATTGCATCACCCCACCGTTCGTATTCGACGTAGGTGGCCTCCAAAATCTTCTCGCATGTCAACCGAACGACACGCTATGCGTTGCGAATGCCGTACTGGATGACCGAAAGTCGCCTAATCGTTCGACCTACTCTACTCTCAACACAAATCTCACCGCATGGCCCGGCTTCAACGTGTCCGACACTCTTCGTACGCATGGTCCAGGTGCTATGATCTACTTCGAGCCTTTCACCTACGAGGATGTTGCTGCAGCCTCCAACATGACTGGATGTCAGACGATGATATCTGGATCGTACGGCATCAATATATGCTACAAGGACATCAGCAATTCCAGCTTTGCTATTGGCTGGGCCACATGCGAGCCCGTTCGAGGAAACTGCTCGGTATACGAAACAGGTTGGGGAGATAGCCTGACGTCATCAACAATCATGTCACTCGAACAGCGGCAAGTAGCACCGGTGCACGTCCTACCGACTGGTGCCATAAATGGCATCGAGGGGTTCGAAGATGCCCAGCCTTTGACGATCAACAGCACGGAGTTCTTCAACGTCCTCGCCGCGGTGTTCCAGCAAGGCACTGCGATCACCAATTTGATCTACAACCTTGCGAATAGTCCTGACCTGGCACGCTATGGCGCGGATCTACACATGCGGGACTTCCTCACCTGTACTTACTCGCTCGGGGCATCCCAGATTCAGGTGGATGCACCTTTGGGTGCGGATGTACCGTGGAACAACGCTGGCCAGGCTGGAATCAACACTGCGACCGATAGGATCGTCTTCTCCCTCCGCTCAATCATCATCTTTGCGGTAGCCGCTGGGCTCACGCTCGTGGTTTGCGCGTTAATGTTCGCATACTCAACCTCCGCCATAACTCCTAATAACTCCGACTTCGGCGAACTTGACGTTACCGTACGGGCCGCCAACCTACACATCTTCGATGGTTTATCAAATGCCGATAATAAGGAGGTCGTGGAGAAGATTGCAAAGGAGTACGTTTGGGTAGGCGAAAGCGAGGACGGCAGACGTGTGGAGATGTCTAATGCACCGCTACCGCCCCTGCAACTGCATAAGACCTACTTTTAGTCACGACTTCTTCTGGACTCGCTGGACAATGAACTCTGCACTGTTCAATGACTTATCATGAGCGAAGATGAGGTATGGTGGTGGAAACGTCCTTAATGCATAATGTTACAGCATCGTTACATAGTTCTACATGCGTCTCTGAATGAGAGGAGATATGGCTCATCGCAGTCGGCTATTGCTTCGCATCTACATCGTCTCCGTTTTCCGGTGCAGCTTCATCCCCGTTCTGCTTCGGGAGTCCGTCACCATCCGCTTTGCCAGTGGACTCTTTCTCCGGTGCCTGACCATCAGCAAAAAAGTCCTTTTCACCATCCCAACCACTCCGATCGGCAGCAATATAACTCTCCGTCAGACTGCCAAAGGTTGTCAAAGCCATGCTCAACACATCCTCCACCCTTCTCCTCAGCGATTGCGATGCCGATTTGACGGTCTAGAATTGATGGGTCAAGATCAGGTCCGTGGGAGGAGCGACAAGGGCATACCATAGTGATAAGGTTGATATCAGCATACTGCTCGTCCAAGCGCACTCGTAACGCCGGCTCAGTGAGCTCAAGGCCCTCCTCATCCTCATCCTCGTCCATCTCTTTCCCTTGAGCATCCAGGAACTGGACCTCCCCAAAGTACAGTTCGAGGAACTCGACCAGCTGAGTCAGTCGATGTGCAGCAGCCACCTTGGGATCTTCCTTCTCGCGCTCATGATCTGCATGGGTATGTCGCTGGGCCGTTACTACCACGAGGTCAGCACAAATCAGCGAATGGGGAGATGATAGAGTTTGGACGAACGCTTGACCGAAGCGGGACTAGTGTCGATCCCGTGAATGAGCGCCATAGCCGCATCGGCAATCATGTCGTTACTCCCACTCGCAACCCACTCCAAGACGATATACCCTCCCGGAAACCCACTCTCCGCCTGTGTCGGGTCCGTCTCCTGCTTCAACCCCTCTCTCATCTATTCCAGTATCAGCTCCAGCTCCGCAACTCGATTCACCCCAAAGAAGAAGGATCCAGAGAATCGTTACTTACCCCCTTTACGTCTAAGACACCCATAACACGCATCGTCCGTATCCCCTCCGCATCCGCGCCCTCCGTCACCGCCCCGAACAGACCCTCCAAATGCCACTTCACGAGTTCCCAAGTAATACCAGGGATACACATCCTCTGTTTCTGCAAAATAGTGCTCGTGCTCAACCCAGTAAAGTCCCTCAGGTCCCTCGGATCAAGCAACGTATATGTAAAGTCCTTGGAGACGAGCAGGCCCGAGAGTTGTGAACCGGATTGTGGGGCCTTTTCAGCGAGGGTGCCGATGGCCTTTGCTACGCGCTCGCCCCGGAAGATGAGCTCGAGAGGCTCGCAGTTCTTGGGAGTGTGGATGGTTATGTGCTCGTTCCTTTCTTTATAACCAGCTTGGAGCGCGGATTTCAGCCGGAACATCTGGGATTGTTCGCCGTGCACCAGGACCTGCGAGAACATACCGTGAGCTCGAGCTACGAGTGCAGAGAAGTAAAGCGGAGAGAAGCGGAGAGAAGCAGAGAGAATTAGAGTTGGGGGAAAGGGACGTACGACATGCTGCGCACCAATAGCCTCAATGAACTCCCTGTTCTGGGCATAGTCTACATGCGCGGAGAAGGAGATGTTGTCGACCGTGCACCGGAGGGGGATAGGCGGGCCTTTCATGGAGGGTATCTCGTCCGGTTCGGTCATTATCGTCTGTCCAAGCCGTCAGCGTGGGACGCTCGCAGTTTGGGAAATGTGAGACGGAGGGGAGGGGAGGGACAACAGGGGTAGCGGGGATTTGCAAGCGGCGCGTGGTTGTAATGGAAGAGCGGGGCCAAGGAGGGCAAAAAGAATGGCATTGCAAACGTCCTGCATACAATGATACTCTTTTCCCCCATTCCGCGCAGCGCATCCAGCCCCTCTCCTCCCGCACCCGCGGTCCAACAACCAAGAAAGAGAAGAATCACTCACCCGAGCCATACTCCCCTCGACCGAATACCCCGTAATGACGACCCCGTTCCTCCGATCCGGCGCCCACATCTCGAGCAGCTCCCGGCTCGCACCGCTCTGCATCATCCCCGGACTAGCGAGGATGACGCACGGCGGGCCCTCGCCGATCTTTTTCTCCCAGCCGCTCGAGCGCGGGATGTGCGAGACGTGCTTGAACACGAACGGGTTCTGGTTGTTCGCGAACCGCTGGCGGATGTTGTTGTTCATTACGTGGACGTAACCCTGCGTCGTTCTGTTAGCATATATGCGCGTTTGGGGGGAAGGGAGGAAGGGGTGTAGGTACCTGGTATACGGCCATGCATTTTCGGGCTAGGGCAGAGGCGTAGTAGATGGGGAACTTGTGCAGCTCGGGATGTTTCTCGAAGTAGTCGTCTAGGATCAGTAACAGTTCCTGTGCACCACCAACAGCAAACACAGGCATGAGGACATGTCCGCCCCGCATCAATATCCGATGTATGAGTGCTGGACACGTCTCGTCATCAAAACGCTGTATATACTCAGCGTGGTGGGGAGACGCACAGGTGAATCGTTCTTCCTTTTCTCTCCTTCCTTCTGTACTCTGCACTCCGAACGTACTCTCGATTATGAGAACGTCTATGCCCGCTCCCGGCGGTACTTCCGCGCGAACGAGATGTCGGCTTTCTTCTCGCGAGTAGTCGCCCGTGTATAGGATTCGGAGGTCGGCAAGCTGGATCAAGAACATCGATGCTCCCAGCACATGACCGGCGGGGTATGGCGTAAATGACAAGCCGGGGATGACGGTTGTTGTAGTGGCGAAAGAGACGGCATTAATGAGGGGGAGGGTGATGCTCAGATCGAGAGGGGTGAAGAGCGGTGGGGCAGATGTTGATTGTGCAGCACTGCGAACAGACGGCATTAGAGCATATGAGATAGGAGGAGGTAGAGAGGACGCACCTCATCCGCACGTAGTCCTGCATCATCAACCTGTAGACCGCCTTCGTCGGATGGGTCATGTACACCTTCCCCTTCCCGTCCTTGAAGTTGGTCTTCTCCATAATATACGTCAAGCTAGCCGCATGATCCAGATGAAAACTATCCATCACAAACACCATCACAGTCAGCCACACTTGTCTCCAACAGTTCACTCGCACATACTGAGTAATGAGAAGAGCATCAACGGTGCTCCAGTCCAAATCATCAATAAATGGCAGAGCTGCCATTCCATGAAACGCTGGGTGCACACCGGCGTCGCATACGACCGTTATGCCCGCATGCTGGATGACGCAACATGATCTGCCCACTTCCTGTCCTGCTCCGAGGAGAGTTATAGAAAGCTTTGGCTCGGTGAGCGAAGTGGCCATTTTCTGCACAGACGTCGTCTGGGCTGGGCTGGAATGACTGCGTCGCGACTTTCCCAAGTCCAGTGCTCAAAGCAGAAGTTGGCCGGAAGCAGATCCCCCGAATGTCCGGAATAGGAAGGTCGGACTGATTGGCTTTCTTCGGCCTCGAACGGGCGCTTGTTCAGTCGGTTCGTGACGGCGACCAGTAGTACGCCGACGTCGGGGCGGCAGGCAGTTTCGGTCCGGCCGACGTCGAGCGGCGCCGAGATTTTGGATGCCGATGAACTGTGATATCCGCTCACGCCTCCTGTGCGGCTTCTGCGGGTCTCAACAGGCTTCTTCATAAACGATGCTGATAAGGACGATGATCTCCAGCCTTGCTGGCCAGCTACTTTGATCTGCTCTGCTATCTACGTACGACAATCACCGCGACCTTGACATCCTCTCCTTAGCAAGCGAGCATGGCAGCTGAAGGTACGAATCTCCCTATAATATCCCCATATCACACTGGACCAGTGCTCCCCAGGCAGCCTCTCCGGCAAAGTAGCCATCGTAACCGGCACAGCAATGGGCATCGGCGCATCCATCGCCGACGCTCTCCAATCCGCCGGGTGCACAGTCCACCGCATCGACAAAGCGCAATGCGACCTGACCTCCTCCCAAGCCGTGAACAGCTACATCGCCACCCTCGAGCCAGGGGAGATCGACATCCTCGTCAACTGCGCCGGCGGCGTATGTGGACAGGTGCATCACCCCATTGAGGAAGTGACGGATGAGATGTGGTCCGCCGTCATCGATGCCAACCTTAAGAGCGCTTTTCTCTGCACTAGGGCCGTGGCGCCGGGGATGAAGAAACGCGGATGGGGACGGATCGTCAATATCTCTTCCGGGGCAGGGAGGAGCGTGAGCCTGACGGGGATCCAAGCGTACACAAGCGCAAAAGCCGGGCAAATTGGGTTCTCGAGGCAGATGGCGCATGAATTGGGGCCGTACGGCATAACGGTGAACAACATCGCCCCTGGGTTTATACTGTCCAATCCGACTAGTATCGCTCAGTGGGAGAGTTATGGACCTGAGGGACAGCAGAGGATTCTGGATAGGGTGGCTACGAGGAGGTTGGGAGCGCCGGAGGATATCGCTAACGGCGTCATGTTTTTTGTTAGTGAGAAGAGTGGGTGGGTGACGGGGCAGACGATTAGTATCGATGGTGGGCAGTCGATGTTCTGAGTACGTGCTGAGCACAATTACCGGAAGTGTTGGTGTACTTCAATCTCGTCAGAATGGCCCGCGTGATGTACGACTTGCGTTTCTCATGCAAGCGCTACGGCTAGAGCAAGGTGGCACTAAGCTTTTGTATTTTGTATCTGATACAACATCCATCGGCATAGAACCCAAAAATAAGCATAAAAACACAAGCCCCATAACCCAGCGCATATGCGCCCGCCATCTCGGGAACTACAGCCAGTCGAGCAGCCAACCCAACCGAGAGAACAATTTAGCGTATGGTGGTCCGCGCAACTAAGGTAGTCTTCATCCTCCACTCTGCGAGGCATGGAGCCCGGCCACTTTCCGCAGCTGTATGTCGCGAGATGGACCTCGAGCGGGCGTGGGAGGTGCACCTCTCATCGTTCCATGTTTCTCCTTTCCAACCGGCTCGACGTGTCGCTGCTCAGCGCCAGCCTAGTCCAGCAAAACCCGATCCGTAACAACCCTCACCCTCAAGCCCAACTTCATCCCCTCCCCCTCTCCACTCCCACCCTCTTCTCCCCTCCCCTCTCCACTCCCCCCTCCCCTCCTCGTCGAGCGCGAAGCCCCAGCAGCCGGAGGATCAAGCATGAACCCCACAGGCCGGAAATAGACCGCCACTGAATGCTGGAGCGTGAAACTTGGTGAGGGGAACGAGAATGAAGGCTTTGTCTGGCGGGGGATGGGGATCGTCAGCTCCAGTGTGCGGGTTCCTTTTCTCGGCCTTGTTCTTGGACTGGGTTGGGGTGCGGGGTTCGGTTCTGCTTCCTGAATCGGGGCAAGGGGACTGGGTTGATGCGACGGCGCAGCTTGCAGCGCCTGCAGCTCGAAAGGCTCGTACCCTGGACTCGGGTCCTCCACCCCTTCAAACAGACTCTCATCCTCCCAGTCCAAGCTGCCCAGATCCCTGCTCACAGTCCGTTGAGGTGCCCCAAGATCCCGGTCCACGTTCGCACTCATCTCTGCTTGAGGCCGCGTAGGCAAGGGCAAGGGGTCCCTCCGTAGAGAGACTTCCCCGGTGGAAAGGACGTCCTTCCATTTCCCTCCGGAGGGAGGGGTGACCCATTGTTCGAGTTGGATGTCGATGGCTCCCGGGGCGGAAAAGAGGTCTAGGGCCATCTGGAGTGCTTTTTGTGCTTCATCCACCTCCTCGATTTCGCCGCCTCCTGCCCCTTGGCCTTCGGCTTCTGCTTCCCCTTGGTGCGCTTCTCGCCCATTCACCGCCTCTGCTGCTGGGTCTGCTGATTCGAGCCTCGTGTAATCACCGTAGCCGGGTCGCTCCCCATGTCCCGAAGTGAGGACAAGCCTACCCCGTATCGCATGCCCCCTAGCATATATCAACGGAACAGGCAACAAAAGCCTCGCCCTAACCGAAACCCCCAGGTGTGAGAAGATCGTCCCGGTCATAACGAGCGCAGCAGCTTCAAGCGAGACTCGTCCATATCCGTGTCTCCCAAGCTGAAGCTCGGGCTCTGAGGGCGGCTGAGGCGGGAGGATAGGGGTTGGAAGGCGGATTTCGCCCGTGTATGTGCCCGGGGTAGTAGGGGATGCTGACGAGACGGGAGACACAGGAGACACAGGTGATGCACCTGAGCTTGAGGGCAGAGAGAGCCTGGATGTAGTAGAGTCGAACGACTCTGTTCCTGCTTCTTCTGCTTCTTCTGCGGTTGGGCTGCGTTCGATGGAGAGTGTCCCGCCTGTGCTGAGGTGCGGACGGCCGAGCGGGTATTGGGGTGAGGAGCGGGGGAGGAATACGAATGGTACGATTAGCCTACACGCGCGCATATATGCTAGTCAGCATACGTTTTTCCCACCTGAACCCGAGGAAAGCTTCAGGACATAGGGTAGGGTCTTGAAGGTGGAAGTACGTATGGAAGTGGGAGTGCGTGGAATTGAAAAGTTGGGGGGGTGAGAGAGAAAGAGGGGACGCACGTATATGCTTCCCGCAAGATCCCCCGATGGGCAACGACCATAATCTCATACTCCACAAGCGCAGGCGGGTCCTTCCTCGAAAAACTCGGCGGGAGCCTCACTTCCCTCTCCCTTTCCTTATCGTTATCCTTTTCCTTTTCTGGTTGTCCAGGTACATGGACTTGGACTTGGATAGGGAGCTGGAGGGCGAGGGGGAAATTGTAGTTCCCCGCTGGGAGCGTCGTAGTCCGTAGAGGCAGGAGTGCTTTCAAGGAGTTACGTTTGGCTTTGGAAGTAGGCGAAGAGGGGGAGGAGGGGGAGAAGGAGAAACGGGATGATGAGGTGGGGGAGGTTGGAGAGGACGGTGAAGGGCTTGTTGGGGATGTTGGGCTGGGAGAGGAAGGGGAGGAGGAGGAGGACCAGAGGACGGAGTGGGTGGACCAGAAGATGTCGGGTTGACCTGTTTGGGGAGGGGCGATCCGGCCTCTGACCTGCCCACACAAACCCCAGTCAGCATTCAGAATATCCTCAAGCCGAAAGAGCGTAGCAGCCTAAGAAGCAAGCAGCAGAATCACCCACCCGAAACGTAACTTCCTCCACATAAGTCGGTTTATGCAACATCAACTGCACACCTATTCACCCCACCCAATACGCTCATCAGCAAATCCGTGAAAGTGGATAGTGCACAGCACCCACCGCCCCTAATGACATCCCCATCAAACCACACCGGCCTATGTTTCCCCACCACCGCTCGACTCGAGCAACTCAAGCTCAACACCGGTCGTCCTCCTACCCGGGTAGAGAACTCATGTTCCGTCCCCGACCGCGACCCCGACCTCGACCTCTGCGCGTCTCTCCCATTCACTGTTCCATTCGCGGTCGAGCGTGGGTGGGGAAGAGGAGGAGCAGGAGGAGGGGGGTCGTCGTCCATTAGTGTTAGCCTGGCTGTGCGGGATGAGGCAGTGGGTAGGAGGATAGCTGGGGAGGGTTTGACGTCGTTCGGATGCCTTAGTTGGGGGGTTGACCAAGCGTAGGCGTATGTCGCCATGGCTGTCCTCTCTCCTCTCTCCTCACTCTCCCAAGCACGCTAACCGTCTGTTATCGCTGTCCTCGGTCAGATGAGCAGCTGTGCAGTAAGGCGCGCGAGGACGATGGCGCAGCAACCAGCAGCTGACGAGACGGTAGCGGTAGGGTGATGGGACGAGCGCTTATAGGGGCTCTTGCCGCCACCTCACACTCACTGAGCAGAGGACAATGGGCGCCACACGCCATCAACTTCGGGCGACATCTCGCCTGCTCCTTCTCTCTAGCCCAGATAGGCAATTCGGACTCAAGGAGCGAGCGAGCCGGTTTGGTGGTTGGGGTGCCGCGGTGGTCTGATCCCCCTTTGTTGGTGCCAGCGAGTCGGTCTTGATTTGGATCGTGATCGTGTCCGTGTTCGTGATAGGCCGGGACGAGCGCGATTGTCAGGGTTCTGGGAGTCTGGAATGTGTGAGAAGCAGCGAATCTGCGGTGCGGACGGAAGGGGTAACTTGTTTACTCCGTGGCCTCGCGGAGGTATGTCCTTACTCTTTCCCGATTCTACGTGGAGAGGAAAAGGATGGAGCTCGTTCTTAACTCGCGAAGAGGCGGTACCGTAGGTCTCGAATAGAGTGACAAGGGCGATCGTCCCGTTGTTCGATGATGGTCTCGGAGAAGGATTACCGGAATTGGCAATAAAGAGGAATCCAGTAAGTTAACCGTGAAAGTGAAAAGCCAGAATGGGCGCGGCGCCGTGCCGGTACTCCTTTTCTTTTGGAAAACAAATTCCAGAGTGGTCCAGGGCGAGACACAGATGCTGACTTCCGCTGACCAGCTCACAAGACCTTCATTGTCAGCTTTCTTTCCGCCCGAATTAACTTCAAGAACCGTCCGGCCCAAGATGCAAGAACTTGCATGATGTCTAGATTAAATAGTTGATTTTCTCTATTCTTCCGTTCCTTCATCATAGCACCTCGACCTTCGCCCTCTCCCTTATTTTCTCTGGCGTAAGGTTGTACACTTCGTCAATCAACGCCGGGAGGAACGTGCCCGAGCCTTTTACGTCTTCCCGTGCCGCCGCGAGCTCCGAAGCGATTGACAATGCCAGCACACTATCAGCTCATCAGCCATACATTCCCCAAGCAAAACAAAACAGCAGGACAAGAAGAGGACTCAGAGGAAGAAGGAAAGGACTAGTGATTTAAGATAACTCACCCTCCAACAGCACCAACCAACATATCCCCCCTCACCAACCTCCCGTCCTCCTCCTCTTCCTCCTCCCCCGGTTCCGGCACCGGCACAGCCAACCGCGCAGCAGCACAAAACGCAGCAACGCACGAGCCGACCATGCACCCCGCGCCTGTTATGTCTTCCAACAGCGGGTGGCCGTTGCATAGGCGGAGGACGGAGCTGCCGTCGGAGATGTAGTCCTGTGCGCCCGTCATTACTACTACGCAGCCTATTCAACGGTTAGTATATGTTCCGGCGGAGCAGAAGGAAGGACAGGCAATGTCGAAGAGAAGAGGTAATAAGAAGCAGAAGCAGAAGGATGTAAGGAGAGGGATACGAAGTTGCGGAGGACGTACGTTCCCGCCTCGCCAACTCCCTCACGACCCTCGCCGGATCCCTAAACGCCTGTTTCCCACTATCCACCCCCCGGCTCTCGACCTCCCTACTCCCGAACAACGCCCCCACCTCGCCCTTATTCCCCTTAATCACCGTCGCCTGCCACGTCCCCATCACCTCCCTCGCCGCGGCCCTTCGAAACCCGGTCGCCCCCACCCCGACAGGATCAAATACGACGGGTTTGCGCGCGAGGTTGTAGTGGTGCCCGGCAGCGAGCATGCCGGCTTTGTCGGTTATTGTACCGAAGTTTATTAGGAGGGCGCTGCCGAGGTGGGAGAGGTCTTCCATTTCGGCGGGGGTGGTCGCCATTATTGGGCTGGCGCGGAGGGCGATGGTCACGTTTGCGAGCGAGTTGATGGTCACGTTGTTCGTTATCTCTGCATTCCGCGTCAGCGGACTTATGTCTACCTACCTCGGGGTAGGACTGTCGAGAAGGGGAGAGAAACGCACGATGAATAATAGGTCCCTGCTCCCTAATAACCCCCATCAGCCCAACGACACCCTCCACAACCCCCTCCGGCGTCCTCGGCCCCGAAGCGAAAGTGATAATCTCCGGCTTTGACTTCAGGAAAGCGGTGACGAGCCTCTTGAGCTTTGCGGCTGCTTCCCTGGGTGTGGGGGAGGCCATTATTTCGCTTATTACTGCTACGCCATCTAGTGTCCTTGAGGAATTGGGGCCGACGGCGCCATGGAGGGTGCGGAGGACGTTGGTGGATTTGATTCCCGCTATCATACCACTCATCAGCCCATCACTCCGCAATCCAGCAGTCACAGTCAGGTGGATGGGAGGTAGAAGAAGAGCACGCACCGATCCCCACCGCCCGCGTTGGGCTGCCATCCAAAACATCCAACAGCGGCCCCACGCCCCTCACCCCCAGCACATCCTTAACAAGCTGCTTACTCTCCGTCCACCAGAGCGCTCCAATCCCCACATAGTCCGCTCCTGCTTCCCTCGCCTTCCGGGCCTCGTCGACGTTGCCGGCTGAGATCCCTATGATCGAGTCCGGGGGAAGGAGGGAGCGGGCGATGTGGATGGGCATGTCGGTTTGACCGAGGTGGACGCCGGCGGCGCGGGAGGCGAGCGCGATGTCGATGCGGTCGTTTATGAGGACGGGGACGTTGTACTGCTCTGCTCTTTAGCATCAACCTGGCAATGGAAGCAATGAGGCGGGCGACGCACCTTGTTACATATCTCGATCGTCTTCAGCGCGATCTCCAGGAACTGCATTCATGTCAGCCCTGATCCTGCTTCCCGCTCCGTGCTTCCGGAGGAGGCAGAAGAGATAAGGGGAAGAGGGGAAGAGGACGAACCTCAGCAGTATCAGCCTTCTTCTCCCTAACCTGCACAAGCGTGACCCCTCCCTGCAGTGCCTACACCCGCCAGACAACCAATTCAAATCAGCACCTTCCTGAGCTCCCTATCCACCAGTCCGTGGGCCGGGCTCACCTCTTCGAGCGATTCATAGTAGTCCTACCCCGAACCCCATCAGCCACAGCTCCTCTCGCTGACTCGCAGTGAAAAGGAGGACGAGGAAGTGGAGAAGACGGACCTTTCCAGCGGGCAGAAGCTCGCGCCCCGTAACGAGGTAAAGGGTGAGGTCCAACCTCGGTTTGGGCATTATCAATGTCAGATTAGACACTCGAGGCTTTAGCGCTGGAGGTAGGTTAGCGTGGGCGGTACGAAGGGATGGAGGGCGGAGGGATGATCGGCCGAGCTGGACAAGGGTCGCGCGATGAGCTTTTGCCCTGAAGGTGAGGGGAGGGATGGCGTCATTGTCATTCTTAACAATTGACAATATCACAATGATCGATTGGGTATTACATTATCGAAGGGGTATCATAACTGCTCGGTATGCCCCACAAGGGAAAAGAGAAGGGATGTAACGCGAATTCCAGGCTTCAAGTTGTCAGGCTTTCAGCTTCTCCAACCCAACCTGCACATCCCGCACTCCGAGTCTCTCAACCTCATCCACCTCGCTCTTCCCGTCCCCATTGCTCGGTCCACTCGGCCGTATCTGCTCTCCAACATCAGTTTCATATTATCTAGAGTTCGAGAGAGAGACTCACGTCATACAAGCCTTGAACGCTCCCATCCAGTTCCTCCCTCAACGCCGCAGCTCTCGCTTTCTCAGCACCTCGCGGAAGGGAGCGTTTCTTCGGTTTCTGGGGTGCGCGAGGGGGCGGTTTGTTGCCTAAGGCGGATGACTTGAGGCTGGGTTTTGTGGTGCGGGGTTTCGAGCGGGTTGGAGGCATTGTTCGCTCGTTTTTATTCGGAGTTGGTTTGGTTGGGTAGGCGAAGTGAGGTGGATGGGGAAAAGTTGCAGAGAGGGGAAAGGTTCCGCGCTATGATGCGCGCTGTCTTGCTGACGACGATGACAATGACAACCACTCTCCACCCTGGTCCTAAATCGTGACCATAAAAAAGCTGCATTGCACGGTCTTCTAACTAGCCTCGACTACTTGTTACGAGTCTGCTGGTGAATCTTGCTCTAATTTCCGTGGACGGGCTGTGGCGGGCGAGCGAATGACTGATTCGCGGTCCGTTGCGGCTTCTCAGACTGTCGCTAGTGCTGAGTTTACTATCGTTGCAAACATCAACACCGGATAGACTCTGCTACTCCTAACGTTCAGGTGGTGGCTAGCTCTGTCGGGTCTCGTGATCCTCCCATCAATGTGGAGTCTACTGAACGCCTGACCTACGAGTGACTGTACGCCTTGGCTCAATGCAGTCGTGACTGTTCCGGCTCTGAGAGGCGTCTGAGGATGCTTGGCATGCAATGTCTACATAACACCCTTCTCCAGCCTCAAACAACAGCACCCTCTTCCCCAACAAAAGACCGCCTCAGACTTGTCCCTCAGCAAATTAAAAGCAGCATGTCCACCCCCACCAACCCATCATCAGCCGAAGGCCCACAAATCTCAACATTCCTCGTCCTCCCCCCCGGCTCCATCGAAGCCGCCGCAGCGCTCTACACCTCCCTCCTCCCCACCAGCCAGATCCTCATTTCCTCCCCCCAACACGCTACAATCTCCCTCTCCTCCCAGCACCACCATATCACCCTCTTCTCGGCCCTCCCCGGCCTCCCATCCCAGCTCACCTCCAGCACCTCACTGCAAATCCTCTGCTCGTCCCAAGCTGAGCTGGACGCCATCTGGGAGAGGCTTGTGAAGGAGGGTGGGGGAGAGGAGGAGAGAGGAGGATGGGTGAGGGATAGGTGGGGCGTTTGGTGGCAGGTCGTCCCTCGTGGGCTGGGGGGGTTGCTGGGGAGGAGTGAGGCGGCTAGGAGGGTGTTGGGGGGGATGGGGAGGGTGGAGGGGGGGAGGTTGAGGGAGGCGGCGAGGGGGGATGGGGTGGAGTGGGAGTGGAGTTGAGCGCTGAGTATCGAGGCTCGCAGTCGTTGTGTCGGGCTTTCAAAGGTTGTGTTGGACTCTAAAGTCTGTGCTGGAAAAGATCACAGCGAAGTCGCACCTGAGGACAGTGAGTCCCGGGGCTGCCGAAGTCATCATTTTAGCTCTCAGGCCAAATACTCAAACCTTTCCACGAAAGGCAACCCATGCACACATTTCACTCCCACCCATATCCAAGAGCATGGAAGCGTGCGATCACAACCGCAACTTCTTTCCATAGCCAGACCGTCATCCGATGCTTATCACAATCCCATAATCCTCTTACCTCATCAGCATCACACGCCCGCACAATTCATGACCACCGTATGATCACCTAACAACCTCTCACATTCCATCTCTCATCATCCATCGCTCAGTCCGGTTGCATTGCCAGGCATTGGCCAGCCCTATGCGCGATTTTAGCCATGGACGAGGTGGATTTCCACCTCCTACCGTGCAGGGGCGGAGTTAACGCCGACATGCTTTCCTCCCGATCCGGAAGGGTAGGGATCTTTCGCTGCATGCGTGCTGCACCAAACTGCGTCCAACTGCATCTGTGCTTCCAGCTGAAAATACTGCATATCGCTCTTCCATTCATTATCATGGCTTGTTATTCAGTTCTTTTGGAAGGGCTTCCATTAGTAAAGTTTGATAATTTATGAGCTAGTTATCCCCTAAATTGACCAACACTACCTGAACCAGTGGCTGTGTATGCAGCTGCATGCAGTTCGATGCAGTTCGATGCAGCTCAGGGTATCTGGGGTCCTGCTTGTTTTTCTGGCTGAGAGCGCACTTTTAGGACAGCAACCTCCTTTGATAGCTTGATACATCTCTTAACTCGCTACTATATACTATCATTATTATACTGTACTATCAATATCAAAAAATATGGAAGTACTCTGTGCTAAATCACAAAAGCACCAGGTTCCTGCAGCTGTCAGTGCCAAATTCCAGTCTTTGGCCCTTTTTGAGCTATTTATGGAAAAATATTTTCTCTATAAGCCATTCACCCAGGTTAATACTTGCTCCAGGCACTTTTACATAGCAGGTACTTTGGTCAAAAGACTGAGTACATGGGAGTTTCTTGCTGTTGCGATCACGACCTCAGTCACGTGACATGCAGCTGCATGCAGCTGCATAGACCCTGACGCAGCGATTCCTCCCACCCCGATCCGGAAGAACGAAGTGCCCGGCAGGAACGGCAGAGGGCGGGAAGGGCGTCATCCTCCCTCTCCTCACACTCGGTGCAAGAAGCGCGACGATAACGCGCGTAGGACGCTGCTGCCGCACTCAACAATCGCTCATGGGCGTCGTTGCATGGACAGAGGAGAGAACGACGAAGGAAAGGGGATGGAGCGACCTTCGTCCACGGCCGGATTGTGGTCCGCGTGGGAACGCACGATGGGGACGACCAACAGCTGAGAGAGGGAGGGGTACAGGCAGGGAAATAGGTTGGCCCTGAATGGGAAGGAAGGGGGGAGAGCGTGATCACTCTCTTCTCAGCCATCCCTCCGGGCGCGACAATGTATAAGAACCAGGCCTGCTCTCGACTGGGACGGTCGTTCATCCCCGTCTCCTCCTCCCCTCCTCCGCTACTTGCCGCAGCACCTGTTCCACCCCGACCTACCAAGTTAAGAAAGGAAGATGTCACTCTGGGCACCCGCTCCTCCCGCCGAGACGCCCCTAGGCGAATACCGCGTACGCCCTCCCTTCCCCCCCGCTGACGCAAGCATATATGCTGATGATGGTGATGGGCGTGCATACAGCTTCTGTCGCCGTCTGCGGGTGTGAGAGTTTCGCCGCTTTGTTTGGGGGCGATGTCTATTGGGGACGCTTGGAAGGAGGGGATCATGCAGGATGGGATGAACAAGGATGAGGCTTTTGAGTTTCTGGATTTGTACGTCCTCACCTTTCCCTCTCTGCCTTCCCCTCCCCTCTCTCTTCCTCTCCTACTTTCACTCCCTCTACCGCCTCCTCCTCGTCCACTTCTATGTTGACTAGATGGGTCGCTAACAGGACGGCCCCAGGTTCTGGAACTCCGGAGGGAACTTTATCGACACAGCCAACAACTACCAAGATGAGCAAAGCGAGAAATGGATTGGGGAATGGATGAAGGCGCGAAACAACCGGCACGAGATCGGTTCGTCCCTCCTCATCCTCATCCACATCCTCTCTCCTCCTCCCCTCCCCTTCCTCTCCCACATCCTTCCCGTTCCCTTGCCCTGCCCTGCTGGAGAGCTATGTGCTAACCCGTATGGGAACAGTGCTCGCCACAAAGTTCACGACGAGCTACCGGAAGCCCCGGAACGCGAATAAGATCCATGCGAACTTTACGGGCAACAGCAGCAAGTCGCTTCACGTATCTGTATGTCCCACCCTCCTCTCTCTGCTCTCCTTCTCCTCGGTCACGAAGACAGTGGGCTGATGAGGTCCGTACAGGTCGCAGACAGCCTCGAGAAGCTCCAGACGAGCTACATTGATATCCTCTATGTCCATTGGTGGGACTACACCACTCCAGTGGCAGAGCTGATGCAGTCGCTCAACTCTCTCGTGGTTGCCGGGAAGGTTTTGTATCTCGGGATATCCGATACGCCCGGTTCGTCCTCGCCCTACTTCAATGCATGCCGGGATGGGTAGCTGATAAGACATGTTGGTGGTGGTGCACAGCCTGGGTAGTAGCCAAAGCGAACCAATACGCCCGGGACCACGGCATGGCCCAATTCATAGTCTACCAAGGCAAATGGTCCTGCCTCGAGCGTTCTTTCGAACGCGACATCCTGCCCATGTGTCACGCAGAGGGGATGGGCATCGCCCCCTGGGGAGTGATAGGGCAAGGCAAGTTCAGGACGAAGAAACAGCTTGAGGAGAGGTTGAAGCAGGGCGGGCTGAGGTGGGGCGCGGGGGGGCTGAGTAGGGAGGAGGAGGCGGTTAGTGCTGCGCTTGAGAAGGTTGCGGAGGAGGTTGGGCAGCCTGGGTGCGTTCCGTTTTCCCTTCCCGCTTTTCTCCCTCCCCTCCCGTTCCCTCCGTCTTCCTGCCTCGCAACTTCCTTTCTTCTTTGGAAAGCAGCTGCTGACCTCTTGCATGACGCACGCAGCAAACTCGCCAACATAGCAATAGCCTACACCCAATCCAAACAAGCCTACGTATTCCCCATAATAGGCGGCTCAAAGCCCCGCTACCTACTCGAAAACATCCAAGCCCTGAAAATCCGCCTCACCCAAGCCCAGATCGACTATATCGACAACGCGGTCGAGTTCAAGCCTGGCTTTCCGCATGATTTTATTGGTCCGGACCCTGCGCTGGTGGGGGGGGAGTGTAGGAATATGCTGCTTAATGCGGCGAGTAGGATCCATTTTGTGGCGGCGCCCAAGGGGGCGGATATTTGAGCGAGTATCGGGTCAGTCCAGAAGGCGTCGGAGGTTGTGTGGTGATAGATAGCTGCCAAATTGATATGGTTGTGATTGTTGCTCTAGCCGGGCTAGCACGCCCGAAAGACGTACTTGCCCGAGCTTCGCGCCGTAGCCGTTGAAACGTGTACAGACGTCGAGACTGGACAGAATCCGTTGCTATTACGAAGGACACGATCTTCAATATCATACACAATCACCAGATCCGCTTGACCATAGTCCACCGACTAATCTCCTCCAACTCATACGTCTTCTTCTTCTTCCTCCCTCCCTCCTTCCACTCTCCCTCCTTCCCCCCACCCTCCTTCCCTCCTGCCTGCCCCGCGGGGCCAGCCCAAGCATCCCGTTCCTCAGGAATAACAACCATATCCGGAACGACCCTCTGATCATCCTCCGGCCGCTCGAGCATCTCGAGCGTCTTCTTATTGTACGCTTGTTCTTCCCCGCTTTCTCCCATGGGGGTGCGGTCGACGTTGTTGATCTTATCTTCGTTGGCGCGCTTTTGGAAGCCGGAGCGGCGGTGGGCGGCGTAGCTGAGGAGGTGGAGGCCGAGGAGGACTTTGCATAGGACCGCTCTGTGTGACGCTTGGGTCAGCAAAGACTGTATTGGTACGTAGCGAGGCAGGGAGGGAGGAGGAAGGGAAGGCAGGGAAGAAGGCTTACGAGAACCAGACAGTGACGCCAAAGATCGTCCACCACAGCCAGAGATACGGATCTCTCTGCTGCTGCACCTGCTGATGCAAAATCAGCAATGCCTGCCACGTCACCCTCATCAGCACCACGGCGAGCGGGATAGTCGCTAGCCCCAGTCGGCGAGAGACGAGCGGCGAGTGGTCAACGAAGGTGTGTTTCCGCGAAGGGCGGAGGGAGACGAGGTCGTGGCAGAGGACGTCTGTGAACCTGTCGTAGACGGAGACGCGGATGGAGTTGAATTTGCAGATGAAGGCGTGTTTGAGCCAGTCGACGCCTACTTCGGAGAGCAGGACTTGGGCGACGGGCTGCCACATACGTACATTTAGTCAGAGAGCAGGTTGATGGCACAGCGGGACTTACGGAGATAATAGCCCACATCTTGTTCGACGCTTTTCTGGAGAACGCTTGCGGCAAGACTGAGAACTCAGATCCGCGCATCTCGATCACGTTCCGGAGCGCGATCGCAAAGAGCATAATCGCGAGCTGGAAACGCTCCACTATGTCCGCACACGTGATCTGGAAAAGGTTGTCTTTCTCGAACTTCTTGAACACGCTGCCCTTGATCTCCACAAATTGGTTGGAGAGCAACAGTGTGAGGAGCGCGTTGTCGTAGCTGTTGATGGCGACGTTGAGGGATGTGAGGTAGTATATGAGGGTCATCGAATGTGCACCTGCCGTTCTGATCAGCAGCGAACCCGGGCTGAGGAGAGTGGTGCATACAGGAATAAAGCAGAGTGAGGAAGAAATAGCCGGTCGTGCGGATGCGCCGCAACGCCCGCTGCGAGCTGGTCGGGGCTAGCGTACTTCGAGAAAACAGACAGTCGACTAGGTCCTGGCCGAGAGCGCAGAGCAACCGGTCGGCGACCTACAGAGGATCAGCATCATACAGCATCGGCGAATGTGGATGACCAAACGCACCTCAACAGCATTGAATATTACATATAGCTTGATGGTATCTTGACCCCGGATGGAGTGGTATATGCGACTGGCGTCGGTCCATTGATACATCAGAAGGAAGGTGCATATGACGAGCGCGAGTCTGAGCAGGTCCGCCTTTGAGCTCGGCGGCAAGGGCTTCCAGATTGCTTTGGGTCGAGGACGCCTGGGTTGGATGAAAGATGGTAGCAGTATGGAATATATTGCAGTTAGAGGCGGTCCTAGAAATCGGATGATCGCAATTGCTGCCCGGATGGGCAGGATGGTGAAGATATAGAGGAAGGCATCGAGGGACAATAGAAATCCGAATGAGATGGTCTAGAACATGCGCATATGAGATGGGCAGCCTCGCTGTGGTGCGAAGTGAACGCACCTTCTCGACCGCCACAGGTATCATCAGGAAGTTCTCTACTCGCTCCCATTTCATCTCTTGGTGATGGTCGGCATCGGTGGCCAGTAGTTCAGCTTTGAGATAGTCCCATATACTGAACAGCTCATCCGGCCGCTGGTCCTTTGGTGGTCGACTCCGGTCATTGTCGCGCTGTTGCGCAAACCTTGAGCTTGAGCGACTGTGCAAGTTTGGGGCTGATGGGAATCTCGCAGCGGCAAGTAAGTCAACGGGCGGCGCTTCAGGTATGTCCCCTGATAGCACAGGTGACGGCGGCAAGGATGTGTAGACCTTCCCTCCTCCACTCAAGGGCACCGCTGGGGTTCGTGATATAGGCGATTCGTCCGTCTGCAAGGCACTCCCGTCGAAAGGAAAGCCATCGTTCCGGGCTGCTTCAGCGCCTTCAGCAATTGGCGTACCAGGGAGGTCTTCAAGCGTCTCAAACCGGGGTTTTCGTGCTTCACCAAGGAGTGCACCCAGAGATTGACCACGAGATAAAGTCTGCGAGGAGGATCTGTGACCCAGCTGAGGGTGATGGGGATAACCAGAGGCGGAGGAGCGTCGGGAATGCGGCGGCAGAGGAGTGGCAGGAGGCGGCGGGCTCAAGAGCGGCGGCGAGTTCATCGTCAAGATACTTCGTAGGGGCGCGGTACACCAGTCATTATATGCTAAGGAGCAGACGGCGAGCTCGAGGAAAGTTCAGATAGGGATGGCGTGGCAATGGGCGAACACGTCGCGCTCGTCGGCATGAAACACGCGCTCGTCGTCCTTACGCCACCGCGACGACGCAACTCAGCATGGAAGTGTACCAGAACAGCACCGCGATGTAACGCCGGTTACGGCTCAACCCGGACGAAGAGACACATGCCCGACCTTCTGCCTGGCCTGGAGTCGACGCCCGTGCACCTGCCAGCATCCCCTTTCGATCTTCCCGAGCTCTTGCTCATTATTGTCGACTTCCTGAAGGACAAGATATCTGATGTATACCATCTGGGGCTCACCAACACCTACATATGGGGGGTAGTGGAAACTATCATATGGCGGAACTCTGCCAATGCCCAAGCACTAAGAGGGCTACTACCTGCAGATGTTGTGACTACGGTACGTGGTCTGAGTTCTGTCCAACCATGACCAGCGAGCTGATTTCTCCATAGTTCGGCTTGCCATCTCGGACTATCGAAGGCCATGAATGGTCTCGTCTTTTGTATTACGGAAGATACATTGATCACTTGGAGCTTATCGAGCGGCCTATCAAGGGGGATTACGTGCAAGATCTGCTCGTACTTCTGCAGGGACACCAGGATCCCCTCCGACTCATGCCCAACCTTCGCTCTCTTCACATGGTTCTGGGCCAGAGGCATTCGCTTGCCGCTGCACCGGTGATTCTGCAGTGGCCGCTCTCTAGGCTTTGTTTACATGTGGATATACGGAAGCACTTGGAGCCTGCCACGCTCAAAAGTATCCTCTCTTCGATTCGCCCGGGGCCTCACCTCGAAGTACTTCACGTTCTCCTGGAAGGGCGAGTCTTAGTCGACGTTTGGAGCAACTTGCTCGATCCTATATTTGCTGCTCTGCTACCCCAACTCCTCCGTCTCCGTATTCTCAACCTGAAGACAGTCACCGGCGGCGTCATACTCTTCCCGCGCCTCGCGCCACTGCCTCTCGAATCCCTCGAGATTGTCATCACCAGCGACTTGAATCCCCTTTCCGCATACGACCTTCCACCACCCGCCTTCCGGGCTCTTCGCTCATTGAAGATTGACTCCGAAGAGTCATACTATCAGCCACAAATCCTCTTTCTTTTCCAGTCAATCACATCCACCAAGCTAGAGGAGCTGCACTTCTACTGCGAGCACGCCCACGTCCTCCAGGATGTTTCCCGTCTCGTATCGTCTCGGTGGTCTGAGACTATGTCGTCGCTCCGAATCTCCATGTCCATCATGGAAGACTCAATTGCAGCATTCCCTCATAGCTTCTTCGATGCAATGCAACCGCTTCTCACTTGCCGTAACATGCGCCAATTTTGGCTCATTTCGGATGTCTTCATCCCTTGGGATGACGATCGTGTTCAAGCAATGATCACCGCATGGCCGTCGCTCGAAGCCTTCTGGATCGACGACGGCTGGGCGGCATCGCAACGCATCACCCCCTTGGTCACTCGGAGCACTCTCATCTCCTTTTCGCGTGGCTGTCCGCAGCTTACCCATCTCCGGCTTTCGATCAACTACGAGCTTCCCCCGATCAATATCGTCTGGCAAGGCAACCCACGATCGAAGCTGCGACACTTGAATGCGGATTATTCGGTTTGTTTCAACCCGGTTGCCGCAGCCGATTTCTTGCGACAAACCTTCCCCCTACTCGAAGGAATGACGGCCGCGGGCTCCGGTATGGTACCTGTCGTCGAGCTGCTTCATGTCAACAAGGAAGCCGACGAGCCGGCCCGATACGAATTGACAGTCGCAGTTGCGGATGAGCCAGCACATCGACTGCACAGTGGCTCCATCGCTCGTTAATCGGGCTTACGCACTGCAACCCAGCCGGAAACGAGCAGAGGTCGCCACCCCAAACCCCTGGAAGGCACGGCAAGGTGGGGTGGATTTTTTTAAGCGCTTGATTACGCACAAGTGCGCTTGACGTTGTATCACATACGACAACCATCGCTATGCGGTGCGCCATAATCAGCAACGCGACGTTGAGTGTTCAGTACAGGAACACCAAGGGATGGTTGTCTGAGGGCGCGCAGGAGTATTACCGAGCTCGACAGCAGAAATTACCATGGCGTTCTTCGATGACCGTCCCTGTTTCACCGCCGGAAGAACAATCACGAAAGTTGCGGCTCGGAGGCTCTGTGGTCCAGCCAAAGGAGTGGGGGTCACCCTACTTCGCTGGTTTCTTCATGTCACCACCTGTTTCATCAGGATACGAGCGGGCATTCTCGAATTCTGTATCTCTCTTTGCACCTTGTAACAGTCCAACCGTGGACTTCCAGTTCAATTACGGCAGTGACGTGGATGTCCCGAAACGATGAAGGATCGGGCGTGCTTGTCCTATATCGAAGAATCAAGAAGTCAACACATGAAGGTTGAGCTTTGCAGATTTTCCAGTGCTTTGAAGCAGGCAAAGGGAGATACCTGGCCGATCTCAGTGGTCGCGACATTACACTCGGTGGTCGCGACATTACACTCGCGGATCTCACATTTGACAAATTTCAATGAACAGTTTGATTGCTTCTTTGAGCACCCCCGTAAAGGGCAGACTCTTCCCCACCCTCGAGCTTCCCTCATGCACGGCTGACCTTATCATCCACTTTGGGCTATTGTCCCTATCTGAAAACTTCGCACAAACGCAAATCTTCCGTCCGTTGTCAGGCCAGCTCATCAATCTCCGCCCTCGAATGGCTTCGGTTGCAAGAAACCATGACGGCAGGAGGGAGAGTCGCGGATTCAATCTTTATTGATGATCAATGTGGCGATGTAGAAGAGAGACGCTCTTGCAAACAGTAAGCATGCCACGTCGACACCAGTTGTCCGTAGTGCTGTTCTTGCTGTACGGCGGCTGCCTGGTGTTGCACGTGACTAGCTACGGGATTGATGACGCGCCGCGGGGAGCTCTTTCGTTGTAAGCTGACTCGTCATCTGGCACATGCTCTGGCTACCACGACATTGACTATGAGATAGCGTAGACCAGCTAAGGTCATAACAACCCCGAAAGGACTTCCGTGATCTGCTGGATATTGGTTACTGGCGACTGGTCTGTGGCGCCCTGTTCTAGCCTCAAGTCAAAGGCTGTACAGGAGATCTTCGCCGCTGCACTGCTCGTATCAAGATCGTTTGCGGCCCCACCGGTGGACACTGAACAACGGTTGCGCGGTTCCTCAACCTACTGGTCAACAATGAAGGCATGCTGCCAGGGTCTCGGCGATGCACTATGCTTTGATCTGCTATGCTCCAACTTGGGTCTCCGTGTCGCAACCTCCACAAGCTGCGCAGTGCGCCTCCAGTTCCTGTTACAAGTCTACGACTGCTGCTGTAGTCCTGCCATGCAAACACTAGCGTCACTCTCACTGTTGGGCTCCCAAGTCATTGCATTTGTCAACTTATAGTCGTTGCTTGGCTAGATGCTGTCAACCGACCCCGGTGACTCGGCCAGCGCATGGCTTCATTGCACCGCGTGGTCACAGGGGTTGTCTGCGATTTCATCAGAATAGACCTAACAAGTCATCGCCCAGCGCCCTCTTAAATAGGACCGAAGTTACGACTGTTTCGCCTTACACTATAGTCTTGCTCCATGTCTCCGGCCAGAAGACGCCCTGCTCTTGATGAGCACATCGACTCACGCTTACTACACGAACGAGTCCTCTATCGCAATGGAAGACCGGCGTTGACCGTCACCTTCAAGAGCTCGGCTGTCACAAGCAACGGGCAACCTGTATTCTTCAACGAAGACGTGGTCCAGGCGACCGTCAACGTTCTGGACGGCAGGCAGGTCGAGAAGATCACTTTCAAGGTATGATCTCTGCCTCCTATCTTGGTCGGTCTGCTGAGAGCATGAAGGGCAAAGGGTTCCTCGTGAGCCCGGACATAGGGATTGAGAAGGTGTTTTGGAGTGCGGCAGAGGTGCACTATACTTCCGTCTCTCTCACCCCCCTCTTTCAACGCCTGATACGCCGATCCGTCAAGGTCTACGATGATAATGACTGCTGGAACTTTTCCTTGCAACTTCCGGCGCGGGTCGCCGTTAGAACAAGAAGGGGTACCATGCATTGCCCATTGCCGCCTACCTATCGCTCGACCGTCGGAGCTGGCAGGCTGGAATACGAATTTTCCGTCACGGCGCACAGAGGGGTCCTCCGAGATTCCTACAGGTTGGTTCCACGGTAGGCTGCGTGAGTCGTTCTCACCTTGCGTCTCAGGCTAAAAATACCCTTCATTTATTTGCCACGCTGCACGCCTGAGCACCCGCTATGGAGCACGACTTCTGTCCAGGTGGACAACCATCCCGAGGTCGAAGAAGGATTTGTTGAAATCAGTCCCATTGGACCAAGGCGGATACCGGGAGGCTCCTTCGGCACATTGTCTTTCGAAGAGCGCCCCAACTGCATGGAACAACAATCCATCCAAGGTGTCGTCTTCGGCAATCGGCGCGTGCTGGTTACCCTGAGGGTAAGGACGTCAAGCAGGTGGACGTCAAATGCTGACTGGTTTCAAGGCACTGTACAATAGCCCACCGATATTTGCGCGAGATGCACCAATTCGAATCTCTCTCTCCTTCGAGTCACAGGATGCGCAAGTTCTTGACCTCCTCACCAGCGAGTCATGTTTGCAAGCCCATGTGGAACAGCGGGCACGGTTCGAGTGCGGCCAGGTGTATACAGAAGTCATATGTCGCGGCTCTACCTACTGGGATCGACCACCGGCGGCAACTCGGCGAACTGCTAGCCGGCCGCTTCAGAGGAAGGCGGAGCTGTCGTTCGAATGTCCTAGAGACGCTTGCCCCAGTTTCCGCTTTCCCGACCTGACGTTGCAGGTGCGCCTACTGCGACTGTTCCAAGCCTCCAGACTAAAGAGACCCACTAGCATTGGGCAGTTATCCAAATCAAACCCGGAGGCTTCTTCGTTCCTGTTACCAAACCAATCCCACCTTTGCGGTTGGAGATCCAGATCGTCACCGACAGCGTGCTGGCCTGACTGGCATTCTCTACGCGTGGCCGGGCCGAACGAAATCCGTGCGCCGTGCTCTCCATAACTTATTATGTATTGCAGCTGGACAGTTAGTGTTTTGATACTTATTCTGAGTGCTTGCTGAATGCAGTCCATTCAACCGTGCTCCCCGCAGGAGCATCGCCAAAGAAGTCATGTTTGACATAAGAAGCCGGATGCTTTTTGCGGGTTCCTGAACCCCAGATTTTTGCCAAGCTTTTCCCTATCGTTGTCACGATTATTCGCCTCTGGATGATAACAACAACCTCGCTGTGCTGTGGCTCTTCTTCATTGGTCAGAGTCTCATGTGGAACCCTTGCGGACAGTGGCTTCTTGGCACTGGACTGTATTACTGTGCGAGTCTGACTGATACATCTACGGTTAGCTTTCGACTGCGGATCATCCTTGGCGGTTCAGCCCAGCGTCTTGCTGTCACTCTTCGAAGCGGAAGCCGTCGATAACAACATTCCGGCAAATGAGGCTCCTCCATCTTATCAACCGAAGCCACCAAATTTGGGGTTTCGTGGTCCGGAATAGGAAAGGATGTAGCCTCGTTCGAAACCTGTCGTTCAGCTCCATTTAGGATGGTCTCGGGTCTAAAGGCGCTCAGCGGTATAATAATGGCTGGATTGCCTCTGGAACGTACTTGCGGCTTATCGTGTCGTCTTCGACCGTTCGAACTGATCAAGTATGGTCGTCCTGAGGACTATCGCGTTGCTCCTCGCCATCGCGGCATCTGTGCTAGCCCACGTCCCAACCTATGGCGTCAGTCCGAAGAACGGGAAGCCCCTGCCCGATCTGCTCTATGCCGACTTCGATACGCTCCAGGAAGGGATGGCATCTGGGACCTTCTCGGCTGTCGACTTGGTCAAGGCATACCTAATGAGGATCAGCGAGATCAACCCTGTCCTGCACGCTGTCCTTGAGACCAACCCTGATGCCATCAGCATTGCAGCCGGGCTTGATGCTGAGCGTGCTAATGGCACAGTCCGAGGCCCGCTTCATGGTATACCGATCATAGTCAAGGATAACGTTGGAACCCTTGATAAGATGAATACAACGGGTATGGGCTTTCGATATCTCTTTGCGCGTATGCTTATGCATATGCAGCCGGTTCTTACGCTCTTCTGGGTGCGACGATCCCACGCGATTCGAACGTGGCTAAGAAGCTCAAAGAGGCCGGTGCGATCATTCTTGGCAAGTGAGTGCGCCCTTAAGAGTAGCCAGGTACAAATGCTGATATCACAATAGAGCCAACCTGTCTCAGTGGGCAAACTATCGCTCGACGAACGGGACCAGTGGTTGGACGTCTCGTGGAGGCCAGTGCTTCAATGCATACTATCCCTTTGCCGATCCTTCAGGCTCCAGCAGCGGGTCTGGCATCGTCTCCTCGATTGGCCTTGCCGCTGGTGCAGTCGGTACCGAAACGTCCGGTTCGATCGTCGGGCCGAGCTGGAGGAATTCCCTTGCCGGGATCAAGCCGGTAAAGTCTTTCTTTCACTCATCGGATCGCACATTTGACACGGCATTCCAGACTGTCGGGCTGACTAGTCGCGACCTGGTTGTTCCTATCTCGCAGACTCAGGACACGATCGGACCTATGTGCAGGACGATGAAAGACGCTGCCTACATGCTGCACGTGATGGCAGGTCCTTCGCCTTACGACAACTACACGTCCGCCATCCCGTTCGGAGACAACATTCCAGACTATGCTGCTTCTTGCAAGCCGGGTGGTCTCAAGGGCGCGAAGATTGGTGTGCCGTGGAATGCGATCGTCAACATGACCACAACTTCGAATCTGCCTGAGGTTGCGGCTTTCAACGCTTCTCTGGACGTGCTGACGAGCCTCGGTGCCACCGTTGTGGCCGCTCCTTTCCCGAACTGGGCAGAATATCGGGCTAGCTCGAACTCGGTTAGCGTATTCTGTCTGTTGAAGGGTTTTTCTTGACTGATATCTGAGCAGAGTCTCATCCTCATGCTTGACTTCAAGGCTGACATCGCCAACTACTTTGCCGACCTAACGTACAACCCAACGGGCATTAAGACTCTGGGTGACCTTATCAACTTCACTCATACCGACCCACGTGAAGACTGGCCGGATCGGAATACGGTTACCTGGGATAACGCGTGGGCTCTGCCGTACAACAATACGTCTCCGGAGTATTGGAAGGCCTTGCAGTGCGTACTTCGGTCTGACATGAAAGAACGACATGCTGATTCCTTTAAAGAGCAGATCTTTACCTTGGTTCGGAGGCCACCATCCTGGGCTCAATCGAAACGTACGGACTGGACGCTATGGTCATCCCTACGTCCATGAGCTATGCGATTGCTGCCATTGCTGGTCGGTGTCCTCCTCCTCGCGATACGACCCCCTGTTGACGTTATTTTCCAGGTTATCCCATCGTCACGGTGCCTAACGGGTAACATTCTTTCTTGCGGGAAATGATGATTTTGCTGATGGCTTCGGCACGCTGCGCAGGTACTACCCTTCGACGCAACCAGTTGTCTGGAATTCCCGGGGAACTCTCGTCAGCTCCGGCCCGAAATTCCCATACGGCCTGGCGTTCTACGCGAAGAAGTTTGAGGAGGAGAAGATGATCAAGTATGCGTGTGATTATGAGCAGGCAACCGAGAGAAGGAGCCAGCTTAACCCATATATTATCCCTAACTTCCAGCTCATTGACGTCATGTAAGGGACATTGTCGGACGTGAGAATGGCTCGCAAAATTCTTGGAATAAGAGTATTACATTGGATCAGGAAATTGGTGACTATGGAGCGCGTGCTGCAGTTTGAGATACTCACACTGCAGTTTATTACTTCAGTTTTATTGGATATTCATCGATGCTTAAAAACGTTGAAGCGGCATCAGTGCCGGAAGAACCTGGCCGGACGACTTCCTTTTTAGGAAAATCAAAAGATGTGCTTGTAACAATGCACCGCATGCAGGGTTCTAAGGGGGTTGAAGGACGTCATCCTTCTAACCGAATCCAGGGGTTCTTCTTCTTGATGCAGTTTGATAAGTGTTGTAAGTGCAAGAAGGTGTTTGATTAGCGTTTGGCCAGGCTGTTGCCCAGTGAAATTGATAACCGGGGATGTGCAAGACAACGTTAGGCGGAGGATGGCGATGACGCGTTGAGCTCGCTTCGCGTCTCGCAGTTCTGATTTGGCTTTTCGCGCATCTGCGCCACGCCCCCGCCATAACCCCAATCAATCGCCCAACCGCCTCTTCGCTTTTCGCCTGTTTGACATTTCTCTGCGTCCTCATCACCCAAACAGGCGCATATATCGACCTTTTCTTACCCGCAACGACGACCATTCGCTACTTGATCTTCCCTCAACGTGCTCGCTGACCTTCTGGGTCCGCACATTCCTATCCCGCGGTCCCAATCGCGCGCGCATTCCTAGATCTCTCCCAGACTTTCCCCGGTGTCGCCTTCCTCAAACAGTGACCTCATCTCCCGCGTTCACGTCGTACATCGAACCACCGTCCTTGGCTTTTCCGATCGATCTACGACCAGGTAGACAGCATGACATCTGCAGACAAGCTCCGGTCAAAGGTGTTCGGCGCACTGGACGGCGTCCTTCCTTCCTCATCAACTTCACCCTCTCCTGGTGCTAGTGCAAGCGCCGCTCCACGAACGCCTACACCACCCCGCGCAGACTCGCCTTCAGACGGATTGAGCATCAGCATCCCGAAACCGCCTTCGCTCAACGTGACGCCCATGCCGAGCACGAAAAGCCCGCATACAGCAGGGTCTGTTGATGGCAAGGTGAACCAAAACAAGCCGTCTCCGCATGCGAATGGTAACGGATCACATACATTCGGAGCGCTGAACTCACCACGTCTGGCTCTGAACGGTGGTAAGGACAAGGATGGGGCGACGGAGGAGAAGGAATATACCAGCACAAGAGACCGATACCGAATGAAGCTGGGTATCGAGTATAAGAGTGTGGAACATGCTCGGCTTCAGGAGGACGAGGCAAGGGAGGTCTATTGGAAGCGCTGGGGACCGTATCTGTCCGAGAGACAATGGGTGCGTCCCTTGTTGACATAAGATGGACGTAAGCTGAATGTATGCGTAAGGCGACCGTTCGAGAGGACTACTCTGCCGACGGAAACGCCTGGGCTGCGTTCCCGCACGCACACGCTCGGTCGCGTGCCTATCGATGGGGCGAAGACGGCTTGGCTGGTTTGTCCGATAATCATCTTCGACTGTGTTTCTCGCTCGCGCTTTGGAACGGTGTCGACCCCATCCTGAAGGAACGGTTATTCGGCGTTACGGGTCATGAGGGCAACCATGGCGAGGACGTGAAGGAGATGTACTGGTATCTCGACAGCACACCGACTCACTCGTACATGAAGTTCCTCTATAAGTATCCGCAGAAGCGGTTCCCGTACGAAGAACTGGTCGGAGAGAACCAAAGACGGAGCCGAAATGAGCCGGAGTTCGAGATCATGAATACCGGTATCTGGGACGAGGACCGGTATTGGGACGTCTTCGTTGAGGTGTGTGTCACTGTGTTGCGCAGTACGCTGCGTCTCTAACGTCGATGTGACAGTACGCCAAGGATGACGATGAGCCGAACGCCGTTTCCATCCGCATCACAGCATACAATCGTGGTCCGGATCCGGCCACACTGCACATTATCCCTCAGCTCTTCTTCCCGAACACCTGGTCATGGTCCAGCCCACCGGTCACAGGTCCGGCAAAGCCGTCGATGCACGCGTCCAAGACGCAGCCAAACACGATCACCGCCAACCACCCGACGCTAGGCACGACAAGGCTGTACTGCACACCGTCACCTCCGCCAGTAGCACCCACAGAAACCGGTGGTATCGTCGAAGTCGAGGGCGACAGCATCGTTCCTGACCTTCTGTTCACGGAAAACGACACTAACTTCGAGCGACTCTGGGGTGGCAAGAACACGAGCCCGTACGTCAAGGACGGCTTCCACGACCATATAATTCCGTCGCACCGACCCCAGAAAGACCGTACTGCCAAGGAGGAGGTCGAGGCTGCACCTGAACCAGACCAGGATGCTCATGTTAAGACTCCAGGACCGGAGGCGCCGCCGAAGGAAGAGCCGAAGCACTACGTCAACCCAGCTAGGAAGGGTACGAAATCGGCCGCACACTACGTCTTCAACGATGTTCCGCCACGTGGCGGATGCGCTGTTGTGCGGTTGAAGCTCACACCTCGGAACCCGGAGGAGGACGAAGGTATCTGGGACGAGGAGATCTTCGACGATATCGTCGAGGAGCGTCGGGAGGAAGCGGATGAGTTCTACGATCAACTGGCCGGGGCGGTCTCCGACGACTTCAAGAACGTTATGCGGCAGGCATTGTCGGGTATGCTCTGGTCGAAGCAGTACTACCAGTTCATCCAAGATCAATGGATCAAGGGTGATCCTGGTCAGCCGCCGCCTCCACCAGAGAGGAAGTGGATCCGAAATAGGGTATGTCCATCTCCAGCTTACCTCATGTATGCGCGTGTACTGACTGAGGTGAAGGAATGGAAGCACCTGTACATCGCAGACATTCTGTCCATGCCCGACAAGTGGGAATATCCGTTCTTCGCCGCATGGGACAGCGCGTTCCACTGCATCCCGCTGGCCATGGTCGATTCCGCATTCGCGAAGAAGCAACTCGACCTGCTCGTTCGCGAATGGTACATGAAGCCAGACGGGCAAATTCCTGCCTATGAATGGAACTTCTCCGATGTCAACCCTCCTGTGCATGCTTGGGCAACATTCCGGGTGTTCAAGATTGAGCGTAAGATGCGAGGTGGTACTGGTGATCTGAAGTTCCTGGAGCGGGTGTTCCAGAAGCTGCTGTTGAACTTCACTTGGTACGTCTCATTCACAGTCTCGGATAGACACGTCCTGACCATGCTCTACAGGTGGGTGAACCGAAAGGACAAGGATGGCCAGAACGTGTTTGAAGGTGGTTTCCTCGGTCTCGACAACATTGGAGCGTTCAACCGCTCGGAGCCTTTGCCTACCGGTGGTGTTCTTCGTCAGGCGGACGGTACCGCTTGGATGGCGTTCTACTGCCTTGTCATGCTCTCCATCGCCCTTGAGCTCGCGAAGCATAACGACACCTACGAAGACATCGCTTCCAAGTTCTTCGAGCACTTCCTCTTCATCGCGGACGCCATGACCTTCCCCGGTGATGGCGATGAGCAGCTTACGCTCTGGAACGAGGACGACGGCATGTACTACGACGCTATCCAGTGGGGCTCTGGCCATATGCAACAACTGCCTATTCGTAGCTTGGTCGGTCTAATCCCGCTCTACGCGACCTTGACGTTGGAGCCGAGCGTGATCAATCGGCTGAAGGGCTTCAAGAAGCGTATGGATTGGTTCATCGATAACCGGCCTGAGATCTCCGAGCGTAATATGGCCAACATGCGAGGTGAGCCCATCTGGATGGACTCAGTATTGGATTGTGACTGATGGAATATCAGCTCGTGGTCGTGGTGAACGACGACTGCTCGCCTTGGCCAGCAAGGAACGCCTTGTCAGAATCCTGGAGAAGATGCTGGACGAAAAGGAATTTTTCAGCGAGTTCGGTATCAGGTCACTCAGCAAGTACCACGAAGAACATCCATGGGGCATGCACGTCAATGGCGAGTACTTCGGTGTTGAGTACTGGCCGGGCGACTCGAAGTCCGGCATGTTCGGCGGTAACTCCAACTGGAGAGGGCCGATCTGGCTTGCCACCAACTTCCTGCTCATCGAATCGCTTCAGCGGTTCCATCAATACTACGGTGACGAACTGCAGGTCGAGTGCCCGACTGGTAGCGGCGATTATATGAACCTCGCGAAGGTCGCTGAAGAGATCCAGCACCGGATCATCCACATTTTCGGCAGGGATCCGGAGGGCAAGCGCGCGACGAACGCCGGCATGCTCAAGCTCGACAAGGACCCTCATTTCCGCGACTATGTCTGGTTCCACGAGTTCTTCCATGGCGACGATGGCAGAGGCCTTGGCGCATCACACCAGACTGGCTGGACTGGCCTTGTCGCGTACCACATTGTGCAGAGTGGTCTGAACTGCCGTTTGCCGAGAACACCCAGGAGTACGTGTGATCCTCATTGACGCTGTGCTCTCATGCTGATTTGACTACAGCACCTCGATCGACCGCTCGTCACTACTTCGACGAGCACATCGAGTCCCAATCCGAGGTCGGCACTCCAGCGTACTCGCTCAGCAGTGCCTGGACAGCAGCGGACTACATGAGCCTCGCCGATACCGAGCCAGAGCCCGACGACCTGTAGATCCTGATGTAGGCGAAGCTGGAAGACCGAATTTCTGCAGAATAGATGCGATTATCGAAGAGAGTGGTATAGCAGTCGTAGTAATTCATGAGGCGGCGGATCCCAATCAACATCAACATTCTCTAGCTAGCACGCAGTTCCTTTCTCCTCTTTTGTTCTGTCGTGTTTAGTAATGCACTTGCCTTTCCTGAGCTTGGATGTCCGTTGCGCAAACAAGGTGTGAAGGATGTGAGGTCCAACTGGCAATTAGATGGCCCTGTACGGCATGTCTTACAGCAAGTCAGACTTGAGTGTCTCAAACTGGTTGTCTTTCGTCGTGAAGGGGACCAGGTTGGTTGTGCTATTGTGGTGGTCACACATCGAAGTTCTGAAGTGTACTTGAATCATATAGGGATTAAGACCACAGACCTGTCAGACTGTGACTGCAGTTCGTGAGAAAGCGACTTCAGACCCAGTCTGACTCTAACGGCTGCGTGACGACAGTTCTCCAGCACCCCAAAATCTCGTTCCAACCCTGAGGGCCTGCTTGGATAGGACTGGACTTAAGGCCAGAGACGTGGACTGATACTCTCGCCAGCGGGCGCCATTTCGCCGCGCGAAAGCACTACTCCGAACCGGCGTAGACGGGGACATGCGGTAAATGCACTGATCATTCACCATCATCGGAATCAAGACGGCACGTGCCTCCCACCCGCTTCTGCACGCGTCGTCTCCACAAACCATTGTTCACTGTCCATCCTCCGCTCTATCTCCCACCTATAAAGTCCCTCACCATACTGCTCTCATCGTGACCATCACACGCTATCTTTGAGCCCCCGTTTGTCCATACCCGAACACGATGGCACGATCGAAGTCGAAAGGCAAGAAGGCGAATAAGACAACCCAGTATACGACAGAGCTGCCCTACTCACCTGGTGGGGTTTCGAGTCAAGGCATGAACAGCTCCGACGGCCTCATATTGGACAGCCTCGCCATGGAGTACCGGTTAGAATGTCTGCGGGCACCCGAGGAGCTGCTGGAGAAGTGGAGGGTGACGCTGGGCAAGCGTGTCCGAGCATCTGAGAAGGAGTTGGAGAAGAAGGTGGACAAGGGCGACTTCCACCTATACGTCCTTACCGAAGACATCAACAACCCTGGCTCACTCAAGAGAGCCTTCGATTTTGAGCCATCACATATAAGCAGGCGGGTCAAGCCTGGAGAAGAGGTCTCCTGGCTGAAGGTCGACTCCAACCCTTCGAACGTTACCAGGCTTGTCCAGCCTGAGGAAGAAGGAACATTGCCTTTGCACGCCGACTTCGACAGCGCAACCATTGCTGTACCAGTCAGTCCTGAAGAGGCATCGCCTCGGGAAGTCGACATCGAGCCTTCGATGAGCACTTGGCGGCTCCAGGTCGACCCCACCCCACCTAACCTTCACATCCTCCCCTTTGGCGGAGACCCCAACTCGTCCGAATATGATACCCTGGTTGCGACATGGAATGAGGAAGTCCCGTACGAGTTGCAGACCCATGGCTTTCGCACCGTTCGCCTGGCCAACTATCCCAAGGAGAAGAAGGTCGAGGTCCGCACGCTGGAAGCAGGCAGTGCACAAGAGTCGCTCGTTGCGGTCTGCAACATCACAGAAGGCGAACTCATCATTGGGGAGCGGCCGATGCTGGTCGTCGACTCTAGCATCGACCACAAGGGCACCGTGAAGGTCGACGAGCAGGTTCGCGAGCGGAGGCCGGACCTTCGTGAGAGGATCACCGAAATGGTTCGTACCAGCGGCGAACCCAAGCTGCAACCGTTCAACCCCGTTGCAGGGGGCACCCTTCGCTGGTTCTTCCCGATCCCAATCCCGGTGGCCGGTGGCCATCATTGGGTCGACATGCGCGGGGTGTACGACATCATCTCCCGTGGATGCCTTCCCCTGGTGGAGAGCAAGAATGTGGAGCACAATGCAGGCTACCGCTTCAATATGTAAGCGCATACTAGTCATGTTCCCAGATTGAGCTTACCATTTGGTAGAACGATGTTCTGGGGAGAACTTGTTGCGCTCAGACCGATCGCAGCGGGGGAGCGGCTTGTGCTCAGAGTCCTGGGTGACCAGGATCAAGCGGGCAGGGCAAGCGGGCGGTGGTGAAGGCTTTGAGAAGCACGTATGCCTTGCACTGTGGATGATCCTGTCCACAGTAAGCGACGTAAATACGGTAACGTCGTCTCACTGCGTACCGTTGTCTTCGAAGTCTCTCGGGATAATGTCGATGTCTTTTTGCAGGTTCTGCGCGATGAGTGATGAGTGAATGACCCTCCTGATACTCGGACGTGTGAGCTCCGGCATATGGATGAGCATCGTCGAGTAGCGGACCTCGTTGTCGCCCTCATCAAGACTGACTGAGGACTGACTTCTCCGGGGTTTGTGCGACTTATTGCTTCCCTGCATTCTTCGGCAACCCCGCTACCACCATCGTGCTAGTATATTAGGGCGATCTTATCCACGATAAGCGGCGTAACGTGATGGCGCCGAATCTCCTGCTGAGTATCGTACGGTTCGAATCTCCACACGTTTGCACTGTTGGGCATAGCGGGCACGACGGGCCCCATACTGCACATCTGCTTCTCTTCAGCCATCGATCCGCAACGAGCATCGGCTGGATGGCGTACCTGCTATGCTTCGTCTCGACGCACTGGCAACGACCTTTGTTCTCGGTTTTTTGCGGCTTTCTACTGGCGATTCTCACTTTCGGACGACCGTATGACCTGCATCTATCTGTTTGTCGATATCGAAACCCGCTATCGATGCTTGTTCTAGGTAAGTCCAGGAGTATCTGCTTTGTGAACGATCAAGCAAGTGATGTGCAGTGAAGCGAGAAACGTATGCTGATTCCTTGAGGGGGGGTTGAGACGTGGAATGAGCTCCGCACTAACAGCGGCGCCGCATGAGGCTAGGTGTGGCCAAATAGGACCCGGGTTCGCTAGGGGACAATATTCACTATTTTTGCCCTCGTTCTCAACGCTCGGGCAACACGAAGAAGCACTGTCAGCGTCGCCGAGCTCGAGCAACCACACGAACTCCAGCCAGTATACGCCGATGCAGCAACTGACGATGCGCAGCACGATGATGCGCAAACCCCGGAGCCGGCAGCGAGCACTTCCAGTCCTCGACTTCGACCCAGCAGTCCCGTATTCATAGGCAACGACGAGGCTGTCAACTTATCTATAGGACAGGGACCGACCTCTCATGTTGAACTGTTTGGCAGCAGAGCAGGCGAGGACGAAACGAGTATACGCTGAGAGAGGACTTCCTGCCGTATTTCACGGCGGTGCCGCATCTCGACCTGTCTGCAGTACTGTTCTCGACACAGACGCGCCACCCGACATCATGGGGCTACTCGGCGATCATCTTTATCGCTTGCATCATTGTGCTGTTCAGGACATGGCTACAGTAGCCGTGGCGGAGGTCGTGTTACTAGTGGCCGGAGGGAGGATAAATGCTATGTGCTATGTGCGTGCCAGCAAGCTAGGAATCGTTCCGCGTACTGACCTACAAGCAGGCATTTCTGGCTATCTTCTCCCCTGGAATCCTGCCCAGACGAGCAGGCCCCATAAGCGGAATCAACACACGATCGGGCCCCTCTCCCCCATGCAGCCCAACCAAATCTCCGTCGTCCAATACCGCGTCCGCGTTCACCGTCCCTCTCGCACTCCCCCCCTCGCCCCCGACCGCCCTAAACCGGCTCAGGCTAAACAGAAGCGACACCCAGCTTTCCACTTCCCAGCCGGCAGCTGGCCGAAACGGTACAAGATGAATCCTCGGCCTCGACAACGTCGGAGCCTTCAACCGAGCGGAGACTTTGCCTATCGGAGGTGTTCTTCGTCAGGCGGATGGTGCGGCCTGGATGATATTCCACTGCATTGTCATACTCTGCATCGCCTCGGGGTTCGCGAAGCATAACGATACCCCCGAAGATATCGCATCGGAAGTTCTCCGAGCACTCCCTCTTCATCGCTGGTGCGATGGCCTTCCTCAGCGAAGGTGATGAGCAGCTTACGCTCTAAGTGCTCTTGAACGAGGACGACGGCATGTCCTCCAATGCCATCCAGTGGGGCTCAAGTCATTTGCAGCAAATACCTTTCGCAACTTGGTCGGTCTGAGCCTGCGGGCGTTGACACTGGAGCCTAGCGCCATGAATCGGCTGGATCCAACCTGGAGGTGATCACCGTAACACTGGTGGAATCATTACACAGATTCGATGAGAAGGAAATCTGATCGCCAACAAGATCGGCCCTCTCCAGTTCGAGTTGCTGGCGAACATGCCGGACTTCGAGTCGACCGGCCGGTACTCGACACCGAAGTGATTGCCGTTGACGTGCATACCCCAAGGTCGGCCTTCATGGTACTTGCTGAGTGACCGGATACCGAACTCGCTCAAGAACTCCTTTCCATCTCGCAGCTTATCTAACGTTCTGACAAGGCGTTCCTTGCTGTCCAAGGCAAGCAGCCTTCGCTTACTGCGACCGCAAGCTGAGGCCACCAATCGGTCATGATTCAACATCAATTCCACCCAGATCGGCTCACCTCGCATGTTGGCCAGGTTACTCTCGGAAAACTCAGGCCGGTCATCGATGAACCAATCCGTCCACTTCTGGAAGCCCTTCCAACTGGTAGCGGCGTTGGCATGAATCTTGCCAAGGTCGCCGAGGAGATTCAGCATCGGATCGGCCATGTCTTCGGTCGCGATCCGGAGGGCAAGCGTGCCACGAACGCTGGCATCAAGCTCGACAGGGATCCTGACTTCCGTGACTATATGTCGCTCCACGTATTCTTCCATGGTGATGATGGGAAAGGCCTGGCGCTTTGCACCAGACTGGCTGGACTGGCCTTGTCACATACCACATCGTGCGGAGTGGTCTGACCTATCGTCCTCCGAGGACAACAAGAAGGAGTACGTATATGCTGCATGGCTCAATTGCTGCTGGCTAACACGTTTCATAGCACCTTACTCGTCCCATTGTCACTATTTCGACGAACACACCGACCAAAGCCGGAGGACCTGTAGCTGCTGATATACTAGATGGAGCTAGCAAGCACTTCCTTTTCCAACTTGTCTTTGCGCTATTTAGTAATACATTTGTCTTTCCTGAGCTTTATCGTCCTCCACAGCAAAGCACAACTTGAGGAAGGAGAACGACTGGGGGTGCTGAGATCGCCTGTACGAGATGTCTTAGAGAAAGTCAGGCCGCGTGTCTCAAATAGGTTATCGCTTGGCATTGGTGCGAGCTTGGTCCTTCCTGTGCTGTCATTGCAAAGCCAACTATTTTCGCAATGGTATCTCGGCTTAGGACTACAGATTTCAGGGTCGATAAGTGTACCTTGGGGAGCTGAGAACGTCTTGAGATGCCATCTGGCCCTCACCATTGAGAGAGACAAGGTACTGCTTGGCACCACTCAGAGCCTCCGTTGACGTTCACATATATGAGGCCCCGTGGTCCCCCAAGCCGTTTTCTCTATTCGACACCATTTTGCCACACAAAAGGAGCCAGCCAGTGCAGGCGGAAGGTAGGGTAATGGGTAGATGGAGTGATCATTCACCATCATCGGAATCAAGATGACACGTGCCGCCCGCCCGTTCTGCTCTACGCGTCGTCTCCACAAACCATTGCTCACTGTCCATCGTTCACTCTGTCCCGCATATAAGTCACTTCATCTCAGTGCTCCCACCTCATACAACATCCCCGTCCTCACACCCACATCCACGTCGAACTTGAACATGGCGAAATCGAAGAGCAAGGGCAAGAAGGCAAATAAGTCAACCCATAAGGGGATGGTGTCGACTTACTCACCAGAAGGGGATTCGAGTCAAGGCGTGAACGGGGTCGATGGCTCGACCTGGGACACCACCACCTCAGAATACCGGTCGGAGTACGCCAGAGCACCAAAGGGACTGAAGAAGAGATGGAAGGCGACGTTGAAGGAGCGGGTTCGAGAGTCGCCGTCAGAAGTGGAGAAACAGGTTAACAAGGGCGACTTCCACCTCTACGTAGTCTCCGAAGACATCAAGAGCTCACTCAAGAGGGCCTTCGACTTTGAGCCATCGAGGATTACCGGCCCAATCCATCCTGAAGAGCGAGCGTTGCCTCAGGAAGTCGACTCCGAGCCTCCCACTGGCAGCATCATCAGGCCGGTCCAGCCTGAAGACACCTCTTCCAGTCAGATCGTCCAACCGCCTGCTGAGATCGACTACTGGATATTCACCTTCGGTGGAGAGTCAGGTTCAACAGAGTGGGACACCCTCGTCGTCACCCAGTACAAGGAGGTCCAGAACGTGCTGAAGGCACACCGGGCCTACACAATTCGCTCGCCAACTGGTCCGCAGCCGCACAGGGTCGAGGCTCGTGCGCTGCGACAAGGTCGGACGCAGGAAGCGCTTGTAGCGACATGCAACATTGCGCCTGGTGGTCTAATCATCAGCGAAAGGCCGATGCTGGTCCTGGATGCCAGTACTCCGCTGGGGATCTTGGAGATTCTCGACCATGGGCTGCAGCAACAACCTTGGCTCGAGCTCTACAACAAGATCGCCCGGATGGTCACTGCCAATTGTCCGCCGGGGGTCCTGGGGGAGAGCGTGAACCTGATCGCACTCGCCCATTCGATCTTCTGCTATAACATTCCAGTCCAGCTCGATGAGGAGTGCCACGTGACCTTGTGCGGGGTGTTCGACATCATCTCCCGTGGGTGCCTTTCCTCGAAGACTGGCGGACAGCCGAACGCAGCATATTACTTCAATCCGTAAGCAGATCTTATTCCATGCTTCGGGATCTGGCTTACATACAATATTGTAGGGCATCGTTCTGCGGAGAACTGTTCGCTGTCCGACCCATTCGAGCCGGAGAAAGGCTCGTGGTCGCCCTCCTGGGCGAGTACTAGCTGGTTGCTGAGGGATGGGCGGGCGGTCTTCAAGGCTTCGAGCAGCACGTACGCTTCTCACTGTGTATGGTCCTGTACACAGTCAGGGCGTTATCGTTATTACGGTAACGTCATGCACTGCGTACCGTTGTCTTCAAAGTCTTCGCAGATAATGTCTATATCTTCTTACAGGTCCTGAGTGATGAGTGAATGACCCTCCTAATACCCAAACATGTGAGCTCCGACATACGAATGACCGTCCACAAAGAGCCTACTTGGAATCACCCTCATCGCGACGAATCCGTCTTCGCTCTGGGATTTTCGCAGCTCACTGCTTCTCAGCTTGATCGGGCAGTCTGACCAGCGCATCTGCGATCCTTGTCGAATGACCTCGTTCATGATAAGATGTCTAACCCGAGCGATGGCACCAATCGCTTCCCATCGAGCCACTGGCGACTCATGACCTTTGTTCTCGGGTTTTCGCGGCTTCCTCGGTACTGGCGACTCTTTCTTTGTGATGGTGTCACCTGCATCTATCGTTTTGGCGACATCGAAACCCGCTAGTGCTCCAGGTATGTCGAGGAGTATGCGCTGTGCGGGTGATGGTACGAGTGAGCCGGGAAACGAACGTTGATGGCATGTCGCGGGTTTACTGTCGTGGAATGTGCTCCGCTCTAACGGCGGCACTGCATGAGGCTGGGTGTGGCCGAATCCGGCATCGTTGTTCGCCTGTGACGCGACGAATAGGACCCGGGTTCGCTAGGGGACGGCCAAGGCGACTAGGCCATGGGTTATGGCTGTACATATCGGCGTCTGATGCGCTGCGGGCGACTATCTATTCCAACTCAAGCATCCTTCCCACTTTTCTCTCCTCGAACCAATATTCACTACCTTTGCCCTCGGTATCGACGCTAGGGCAACACAAAGAATCACTGTCAATGTCGCCGAGCAGGCTCGAGCAACCACACGAACTCCAGCCAGTACAGACCGCCCAGTCAGCGACTGACAATGCGCAGCACGATGACGCGCAAACCCAGGAACCGGTAGCGAGCACTTCCAGTCCTCGAATTCGACCCAGTAGCCCCGTATCGATAAGCAGCGCCGAGGCTGTCAACTCCTTTCTAGGAGAAGGACCTACATTGCACGTCGACCTGTTTGGCAGCAGAGCAGGCGAGGATGAAGCGGCACAAGAGATGACAGCTGCACGAGCAACCCAAACCTCACCAACTGCAGATGATGAAGCACAGGTGCCTGCAACACCACCTTCACCACGACGACCCCCAGCTCAGCAGACCCCGCAACGACCACGACGCCAGCGTGTAGACTGGGGAATATGGATCAGCTCGCATATCTACAGCATCCGAATAGCGCTAGCGTCAAAGCGAGGCAAAATGAGCACCACCTGTATCTTCGCCTTCGTCCAGGTGAGCAACCGTCCCTCTCTACTACTCGCTATGAGTGCTGATAGCGTCTACAGATAGGAGCGATCATCGCCCTGCTGGTCGCATCAACCCATTATCCGAGCCCGGCAGCACCAACCATGTCCCAGTGGGACGCATGCCCACGGCGTCTACAAGCGTTTGACATCATCCAAGCGTTTAAAGCGACAATTGGGTGGATAGTGAGCGTATGGTGGATTCTTCGTCAGCCAGACGATAGCGTGTGCGTCATCTCCTTACCGTAAGCATAGAAGCAAGAAGCTCATATATGCATATGCATAGACCCGAGAAGGGCTGGACTCGGTTTGCGTATAGGTTGAGACAGGACTTCCTGCCGTATTTCACGGCGGTGCTGCATATCGTCCTCTCCGCGGTCCTATTCTCCACGCTTACGAGTCATCCGACATCATGGGACTACTCGCCGATCATCTTTATCGCTTGTGTTGTAGCTCTGTTCAGGACCTGGCTAGCAGTCGCGGAGGTCGTGTTGTTAGTGGTGGGAGGGGCGATATATGCTATATGCTACGTGCGTACCAGCAACCCAGCGATGATTCCGATCACTGACCTCCATCTAGGCATCTCTCGCTATCTTCTGCCCTGGAATCCTACCCCGACGAGCAGGCCGCATAGGCGGAATCAACCCCACAATCGGCCCCCTCACCCCAACCCAGCTGAACCAAATCCCTATCGTCCAATACGCATCCATGTCCACCGTCTCCCTCGCCCTCCCCACTCCGCCTCCAACCACCCTGAACCGGCTCAGGCTAAAGCGGAACGACACCCAGCTCTCTACCTCCCGGCCGAGCCAGGGGCCGAAAAGGTACAAGATCGAGAAGCACCGAGCGGCATGCGCGATCTGTCTGAACGATTTTGTGGATATGAAGCGGGTGCAGAACGCTCAGCCGATCGAGCAGCCACCTAGGTCGGCAGGGACGAGGTACGGGACTGCACCTACTAGTCCTGTCAGTCCGACGAGCCAAACTGGGACGGTGAGGGCGGCGGAGGGAACGGGCGTGAATGTGGAGGGTGGGGAGGCCACCATTCCGGTGGTGTATGTGGGGTCATCGTCCGCGAATGCGGAGGAGAATCCGCGGCCCCTGCCGGTCGAGCCGGAGGAATTAAGGCTCTTACCGTGCGAGCATGTATTTCACGTATGTCGAGCCCGCTGTGGTAGTCTACCCCCCGCTGACTTTGGCCGATACAGAAAGAGTGCATCGACCCATGGCTCAAGGACGTCTCAGGCCGATGTCCGACTTGTCAAAGACCAGTATTTGGAGGCGAAGGTGAAGAAGCGGTATAACGCGAAATTTGAACAGGAGCGAGATTGTAAGTCATATTGGGACAGTTTGTGCTCTAGAAATCACAACGTTCCGCTCAACGGAGCATCCGTCACGGTTATATCCTTTTTCTCATTGTAGATCGGCATATGTACACACCACTGCATGTACTTTGACACAAGAATGGACATTCCCACTTGTACGGATCACTGCACGCCCACAGAGCGGCGTTTGTCAGTCAGGACCAGGGGTTCATTTGCGCAACCCCTAACCATGCCAAGCTGCTACGACGACCCGGCCGACCCGCAACCGCGAACCGGTCCCGATCCTCGGCGCACCCAGCCTCCGAAATTAATTGCGCACGTGCTTTTCATTCCACTTTTCTTTTAGCCCGCCGGCGGGCGCTTCGGCGGGTTGGTGGTCTGCCGTTCCGCTTGTCGCATCAGCTCTTCCGCAATGGCAAATTCTGGCTTGTTTACCGCGTAGAGCTCTCCTAGGCGTCAAGAGGGCGAGGTCAGTCGCCAGTCTGGCTGATTGGACTGAAATCAGAAGTCTGGTCGTGATACTCTTATCTCTGGAAGAATCGTACCATCCAGCTTATCGTCCGTCTTATCATCCACATTTTCAACTTGACTGGAGCCACTCTTCCTATGACGCATCGTCCAAACCGACTCTCGCGAGCTCTCTACGAGCCTATACCGTCCTCTGCAAGAAAACGACGAATCAGCACTCTCGGTTTACCGAACAATAGCCCGTGGCGTCCCTCATCCGCCTACCCCCGAACCCGCTCGCCTCGTTCCCCTACCCTCCTCCCTCTGGCGTTTGGCGTTAGGCGGTGATGGGCCAGTAAAAGCGCATCCTTTGCTGTATTTGTCAATCCTCCCGACCCCTTATTCTCAGCATGCTCTAACCGGCGACTGGGTTCCTTTGATACCCCACACACGAAATGGGCCGGTGCGGAAGTCCGCTCGGTACAGGAAACACACTTGCTGGCCATTCTGGTGGTTCCTCGAGTTCTGTTCGTCTGATGGAAGTCTCATTCACGACTGGCAACGGATGCACTGATTTCGTATATAACGAGCTTGAAGGATGGAGCAGCAGCCTGCAATCTGCTCGCTTGTCCTTATCTCGACCCCACACTTCCCCCCACCTAAAACCCTAAAACTACGATGTCTGATAACAGGGCACATGGCGTTCCTCCCATGAAGCACATCGACCATGATGCGCTGTACAACAACCTCGAAGCCCGGATCGCCTATCTTACAGACTTCATCGAGTTCGGTGATGGTCAGCCCCCCTTTCCTCCTCCCTCTACATAGCGACAATCTGACCCTAATCCCGTGCAGACGATATCGCCGCCCTCAAAGAGATCGCACCACTCGCCACGCCCCTCATCCCCACCGTGCTCGATGCCGTATATACCAAGCTGTTCAACTACGACGTCACGAAGGTCTCCTTCCTTCCCCGGAACGCGGGGTTCGAGGGCAAGCTGGAGTCGAGCCTCGATACGTTGGGACACGACTCGGAGCAGATCAAGTTCCGGAAGGACTTCTTGAAGGTGTGGATCGTTAAGCTGCTGACTGGGGACTATAAGTCTATCAAGGTGAGCCAGCGCTTTGTTGTGGTAGGAAGCAGAGGTTGACGAAGAGTTGTAGCAATGGGAGTATATGGACAAGGTTGGAATTATGCATACCGGCAAGGCAGGGTTCAAACACCGGGAAAAGAAGGAGCCCCTGCACGTCGAGTACATACACATGAACGCAGTACGTAACGCCCTTCCCTGCTGTCTTTAGCAGATATTGATCTTGCACCTATAGTTGCTAGGTTGGGTCGAGGGATTGTTGGCCAAGACCGTCCTCTCCCTGCCGGAAGAGACCGTCTCCTCAAAAGACAAGATCCGCATGGTCTCCGCCGTCAACAAGGTCCTCTGGATCCAGAACGACCTCTTTGCACGGCACTATATCGGGCAGCAAGATATCAAGGCATGAGACCTTGCCCCCCTAGTAGGTTAGGATGATAACGAGCCCTCTTGATTGTATTGGAATAAACGGTGACATGATATAGCTACAAATGGATATTTATGATCCTTCCGTTCGTGGCAGCTATGACTGAGCGAAGAGCTTGGTGAACGGCATCTCCTTCGTGGGTTGAAGCCAGTTCTTCTCGTCGTACTTGGCGTACGGCTGGGACTCCTACGCGTATTGGTCAGGAATGAGTCACCAGACAGGCTAACCCAAGAACGTACGATCATATGGAACGTATATGCATATCGCGTAGCCTGAGAGGTGTTCTTCTCCGACTTATGCAGCACGCTGCCATGAATAAGCACGAGCGTTCCTATCCCCAATTCTCAGCACATCATCGATGACTCGCCTACAAGATACGCACCAGCCTCACAGGTCCCCATCACATAATCTTCATCCTTCGTAGGCGGATTTTCGTCCGCAAGCTTCTCGAACCCCGTCCCACCCTCAGGAAGCCGGACGAACCGCTTGCTGATGTGGGTCGTCTTGTGCGACCCGGGGAGGAAGGAGAGAGCGCCGTTGGTTGGCGTGCAGCGTTCGAGGGCGAACCAGAAACCGAGGGCGGAGGGTGGGTCGGTGTAAAGGAAGGTGCTGGATGTGCTGTCCAGCAGGGCCTCGCGGTTCGGGGTAAGGAGGGCTTACGAGTCATTGTGCTCAGGTACTGTGAAGTATATCAGAATAGTCCCCATCAGACATATCACTGTATCGCACCTTTCCCGCCTATCTCGGGCTGCTTGCATATTACCATCGACTGAAGGACTATCGAGATATCAGGCCAGGCTGCGAGACGGCTGAAGGAACGAACACCGTACTTGCTGGATCTTTGTGGAACTTCAGGTCTCTGGCTACAGCTCTCAGCTTCGGGTTGTGTAGCGTGACTTCCCGAAAAACCGGATCGAGTTCGTGCAGACCTGGCATATCACATTTCAGCGTCATGCGCGGTTTCGATAGCAGCAGTCAATAGAACGCACCATGGCCAATCTTGTTCACCGCCCTATTCTTTGGCCTATTCAGCTTCCCATCCGGTCCAACCGCATCCTCCTCCATGAAGAACCGGATCTTATCGCCTGAGTTCAGGAAGTAGTCGTCCCCCACATGCTTGGACTCGTCTTCTGACTCGCCGGTGGTGAACTTGGTCAAAGGATGGTTGTCAAGGTCGAATGAGTCTAGCAGCTCGTGGGTGCGGGTCATGAGAGCTTGGACTTCTTCGGGCTCGAGGAAGTTTGGGAGGATGAGATAGCTGTGGGAGATGTCAAGAGCTTTATCGTTAAGACCGGTTAAGTTAGCGTACCCATCGTCGTAGAACTGGAGCAGGAATGGTTCAGCACTTACTCCGGCTCAAAGACGAGAGATTACCTTCGCTATTTGCTTGGGGGTGAGATAGCTTGGGTCGGAGTCTGTAACAGCGACCGGCGACATAGTGTGCAGAAGTATCAACACAATACGGACAGCAGTCGCCAACAAGTTGCAGCACCTCCTACTGCTAGGCGGATGAACCCTGATACGCCTAAGGCCGATGATGCAGATCGATGTCGGCCCGATCGATCTTGCCTTAGTCAGCCCTTGCGAAGTTCCAGGCCAACCTGTTCTGCAATCTTGATAGGCTCGAAGCACATTAGTACTCACATATCGACAGCAAATGTATTATTAGCCACTCATTTGGATGGGGAGTCGTGGCTCTCACAATCCACACCACCTCCATGTTCGTAACTCTAACGGAAGCAAAGGGGTTATTGTCCACGCGTGCCTGACCTTCCTCGCGACGCGTGCATCTCCTCTCTTCTTCGTTCTCTGAGGGCCGCAAACGATATGGCTTCTGGTTTCGCACGCTCCGCAGCTGGACTTTTCGGGCATCTCTCACCATCAAGTGAGTTTGGCTCACGTAAGCCACTCTGCACACGAGGCTTCTCCAGAGATCGTTATCCCCGACCAAGTCGCTGATCAGACGTGGAAAGCACTCATGGGCAGCATGCTGCTGGCTGTCTACACGTCGTCTGGTCTCTCTAGAGCTGCTTCTCGCCATGGGCAGCATCATTGACGGCGTCGTGGCTGCTGCTCATGGTTGTCCGTCGACTCACCACGATGCCCCACAGCAGGCCGTCTTCTAGCGGGACGATGGCCGAACGGCGGCGACCTTCTTTTCTCAGGCGACCTCACATGACCGCTACCCTGAGCATCGATGCCGAGCACGACGTCCAGGGGGTATAAAGGCTGCCCGGGGGCGTCTTGGGAAATCAAAGCCTCTCGACAACCAAGTCCCTCCACTCTAAGCTACTAGACCCAGTCAACCAACAACATGTCCTCTGCCGCCATCAAGTCCGCCAGGGTCTTCAAGACCGATGAAGACCCGTCTAGGCCTCTCGCAGACTATCGTCTCTTGTCGCCTAACTGCGGTCTGCGTGTTTCCACCCTTTGCCTCGGAGGCATGTCGCTCGGCGACGCGTGGACGAACATGCTCGGCGGTGGTATCCCGAAGGAAACTGCCTTTGAGATCCTTGATACGTTCTGGAACGCTGGCGGCAACTTTATCGATACCGCGAACAACTATCAGGAGGAGCAGAGCGAGAAGTGGATCGGGGAATGGATGAAAGCTCGTGGGAATAGGGATGAGATTGGTGAGTCCGCAGACTGCTGGGGCTGAATCGCGGTTGACCGCCTGTGTAGTGCTTGCCACGAAGTACTCCATCGGCTACCGCAAGTCCCGCAACGACTCGAAGACCTACGTGAACTACACCGGCAACCAGAAGAAATCGCTCATGCTCTCCCTCCGCGACTCGCTCGAGAAGCTCCAGACGTCGTACATCGACATCCTCTACATCCACTGGTGGGACTACTCCTGCAGCATCCCGGAGATCATGCGTCAGCTTGACGATGTCGTCAAGAGCGGTAAGGTGCTGCATCTCGGGATCAGCGATACGCCGGCGTATATCGTTTCTCGTGCGAACGAGTATGCGCGCTGTCATGCGTTGACGCCGTTTGTGGTCTGTGAGTGTGATCTTCGCTGCAGCACTGTTCCCTTTGCTGACGAGGATGACAGACCAGGGCGAATGGTCCTGCCTGAAACGCGACATCGAACGGGAGATCCTGCCTATGTGCCGCATGGAAGAAATGGGCGTCGCGCCTTGGGGAGTGATCGGCGGAGGCCGGTTCTACACCCAGGCTCAGCTCGAAAAGAGGCTCAAAGAAGGGTCGCTCCGGTTCAACCAGAACGAGCTGACCGAGGACGAGAAGAAGATCAGCGCTGCCCTTGAGAAGGTCGCTAATGAGGTCGGAGGAGGTGCGAGCTTGGCGAGTGTCGCTATTGCATATACGCTGCATAAGCAGCCGTATGTGTTCCCTATTGTTGGGGTCAAGAAGGTGGCGCACTTGAAGGACAACATCCAGGTACGTTTTTCTGTATCTGTCACTCTCTTGCGTTATGCTGACCCGTTTGGTTAGGCGCTGAAGATCCGCCTGACTCAGGAGCAGATCGAGCTTCTGGAAAGTGCGGTCAGGTTTGACGTTGGCTGGCCGATGGACATCCTCGGCGGCAACCCTGCATACACGAAAGACGGCAGGACGACCAACTTCGTCCATAATAGCACCGCTAAGGTGCAGTGGGTCAAGGCGCCTCAGCCTATTGTCTAGAATAGACGTCTGGATGCGAGCGCGTTCGGATTCAAGTGAGGACATGTCTAGGTAGAGATCGGCCAATCAAATCGTTCTTTTTGCTCGAATTGCAGAGCCCGTAGTTTTCGGCGCAAAAGTGCCTATCAAATCAAAGCTTATCTTTGGCTGCATTGATCTCCGAGTATACGTAAAGCTTGTCACCCACAAGCGCTCCGGTGTTCTCCTGCGAGTGCAGCCTCCATCCTCTGAACCCAAATCAAAGCCGAACTGGTCGTCGGAGTCGGTTCGGTGTTACGGAATAAGCGCCCATTCGCGTGGGCGGCTGATCCCCTGCGCGTCCACGGTGTACCCTGGCCCCACGCTCTGCCCTGCATTTCCTCGGTGACAACAACACCTCATCTCCTCCTCGTAACCTCTTAATGCATATCGTTCTCGACTGGCTGGAAGTGATTATAGCCGAGATGGGCAATGGTTGCCGTGAGGGCTCTTCTGCAGGGTTATAGCCGGGTATGAAATACTCCAGCCCCGTCGCCTTGCTTTAGGTGACGGGCAAACGGTCGTAATGGTGCGTCCCGGTTTTGGTGGTTTTACATCTACGTTGCTTAACGTAGATACAGGGTAGACGTCGATGTCTTCCATGATTTCACTTTCGTGGAACAATGCTGCAAACAAAACTTGGCCTTGGCAGCCGGCCAGATATGTGACGTCCGCCGCACTTTAAGAGCTACCCTCGCTCCAGCGAGGGCTGCGCGCATGGGCGATGTCTATCCTTCGAGGGGCATATAAAGGCCTTCAGAGCCCCATCACCTCCACCATCAAACAAGCAGCATCCCGAACCCGACTTCTACTCAGCAGAACCATGTCCCAGACACCCCAAACCCCCGCGACGCGACTTCCTCCGATGATGTCTGTCCCCTCTATGACGCCTGTGCCGAAGCCCGCTACCAAGCTTGGGGAATACCGACTCCTCTCCCCTTCGTGTGGACTACGCGTGTCTCCTCTGTGCCTTGGCGGTATGTCCCTCGGCGATGCGTGGAGCGCCATCCTCGGCGGCGGAATATCGAAGGAGCAAGCCTGGGAGATCCTGGATACCTATTATCAGGCCGGCGGGAACTTCATCGACACGGCGAACAACTATCAGGAAGAACAGAGCGAGATGTGGATTGGCGAATGGATGGAGAAGAGGAAGAACAGGGACGAGATCGGTGAGTCCTTGTCCAAATCGTGAGTGCGCATACATGCTGACCGAGAACCAGTCCTCGCGACAAAGTACTCGGTCGGTTATCGCAAGGCTCGCGGTGATGCAAACATTTACGTCAACTATGCTGGCAATGCGAAAAAGTCACTCCTCGTCTCCGTTCGCGATTCACTGGAGAAGTTGCGCACGAGCTATATCGACATCCTCTATATCCATTGGTGGGACTACGGCAGCTCCGTCCCGGAAATCATGCGAGCGCTCGACGACATCGTTAAGAGTGGCAAGGTGCTCTACCTCGGCATCAGCGATACTCCGGCATGGATCGTCTCTAAGGCGAACGAGTACGCGCGTGCACACGGCTTGAGCCAGTTCGTCGTCTGTGAGCGTCCTGCGTTCATCTCACCCTACTTGGCTGACATGTATGCAGACCAAGGCGAATGGTCCTGCCTGAAACGCGACTTTGAGCGCGACATCCTGCCAATGTGTCATGCAGAGGGCATGGGCATCACGCCATGGGGCGTCATTGGTGGTGGCCGTTTCTTCACCCAAGCACAGCTGGAGAAACGACTGAAAGAAGGCGGAAACCTGCGCTTCGGGTTCAACCAGCTGACCGAGGCCGAGAAGAAGATGAGCGCAGCCCTGGAGAAGGTCGCCAACGAAGTCGGCGGAGACGCTAGTCTCGTCAATGTTGCCATCAGCTACTGCCTCCACAAGCAGGCGTATGTCTTCCCCTTGATCGGCGGCAAGAAGATCGAGCATCTGAAAGAGAACATCAAGGTTTGCACCATTTCCAGGACCAAAACCGTCTTGATCTGAAGTTGTCGTAGGCACTCGACATCAAGCTCACGCCTGAGCAGATTGACTTCCTAGATGCTGCAGTACCGTTCGATCTCGGCTTCCCTAAGAACCTCATGGGCGGTGATCCCGCCCTCTATAAGGATGGTCGCAGCAGGGTTCGTCTGCTGCCCATCTATGGTAGTGTTCAGTGGGTTCGGGCAGATCAGCCGATCGACGCTTAGAGGATCCCGCCAATGGTGTTATTATCGATATCAGTAACGAGTTCGCCCACCTAACTTGTGTGCAGAGTCAAAGAAGGCCTCCTAATCTTGCATGCCGATCCACATCTTTCCGCGTAGAAGCCTGTCTGATTCTGTCATTTTCATCCGGACGCCTCCTTTATCTCTCCGACCGCGACTTTCTCCATGTCTTCTCCTAGCACTTTCGTCGCGACCTTAAGATAAGGCACCATGGAGGCAGCAGCGATCGACCACAAAGCGCTCGACTATCAGGTTGTCACGCAGCTTACGCGTTACGGAGCCGCAGAGACGTTTAATGCTGCGCTCACCCTTGTCGCGACGGCTAAGACCTGTACTGAGCTCGACACGTCTTTGGCGACGATCGACAATGCTGTTGATCTGTTAGAGGGTAATCCATGGGTCGTTGGGATTCTGGAGGCTGCTTTCCATTTGAAAGTGTTTCGGTTTGTGAGAGAGCTACGTGAGTCAATGCCCTTGGGAACGTCCTGCCCGGTTTGCGAACGCTAAGCGACATCTAAGCGGTTCTACGTTCTTGGGTTAGTACAGCAGAGAAAGCGAGGGAAGCATGATTGCCACTCATGTCAGCTTCTGAAGATCGAACTGCTTCAGGAAGAAGACCTTGACGCAACGCAGATCAACGTCGCTTCTCAAGTAACTTCCGGCGTGGCAGCCCCTGCTGAAAAAGCCCCTCAGAATGGGTCAAAAAGCAGTATCCACCAGGTATTACCTCGGACTATAAACTTGCGCATAGTGCTGACTCTCAGTGTAGGAAGGCTGTCTTGTCTGTGATTACTGTCGTAACTCCAAGCAAGAATCCTGTCTGGCAGGAGCACCTCAACCGTGTCAGACATGCAAAACGCAAGGGATCGTATGCAGCGGGAGGCAGCAGTGTTCTCTGGCGAATAGCCAGGACAGGACCATCCGATTTATCTACTCTGATCTGCGACTCCTTTTTGATCATTATGTTGCAGGAGAAGGTCACTCATTCTTATCGGAGTCCGAATCAAACAAGGACTTTACATCGGCCATGCGGAATGTCCGAAAGTACATCACTCAACTCGGCCGACAGGAGGACGCGGAAACGTGCGATCTTGCTCGTGCTCTGATACGGGAGGATTTCGGGGCTGCACTGATGTTTCAACTGGTACACAGAGTACTGCGGTATGTTTGTAGACCAAGCTTGGGAGAGTGTTTATGCTGACAGTTCGACGTTAGAGAAGAGGGTTACACGAGACCTCGCACCACGGCAAAGGCTTGATGGGTTCCTCAGCTTCTCCTTTGCAAAACTGCTGGAAATACGCCAGGAAGAAGCTGTGGCTCCCTCGACCCCCGCAGACGCTCCTATTGAACAGTGTCGATATTGACGAATGTTCTTCGCTGTAATAGGAAGCTGCCCAGAGCGCACCCGGTCCGTTCCGGTCCGCGTGATAGTCTTTCCGGCCCAAACCCAACAATATTCGTTATCAATCCATGTCTCACAAGTCACGCTCACTGCGCTCTTGGCCGTGGTGAACAAGCAGTATCGATTCGTCAAGTTCGTCGCTCTTGTAGCCTGTTTGGCCGTAGCACCTAACGACGATTGTCGACAGCTGTGCAGTCAGTGCACAAAGGGGTCGCCGTTTAGCGCGCGTGAAGGGCCTTTTAGCGCAGAGGGCGATGACGTAGGCTGTTGATCTGTAGTCAGAGTTCATCGTACTCGGACGCGCCTGATTGGATCAACTGCTCTCACGCGCAACGGAGAGTGGTCATTTATTTTTCACCAGAAGACACAGCCACCGCCATAGAGGGGACAGGGCGGAGCGAACGACTCCGATGCCCACATTTGACGCGAGTAATTGCTCGGATGCCCACGACCCTTAAAGTTGCTCCGATGCCCATGGCCAATAAAAATGTTTTTACGAGCATAAGCCCCTTACTCAATAATGAAAAGGCTCCAAAAACGAGTAAACAATAGTCATTTACTTTTAAGTGCTTAATAAGCATATACTGCCCACACAGCCACGTTTTTTGGTGTAAACTGCGCCCACCCTGGACATCCTAACTTCTGGCTATTTGTGCAAAAAACCACCCGCAGTAATTTGGGTATCACCTTGAGCTCTGGTAGATAATTTTTCAACTACAGTGAGGAGCCTTACTGGCGCCAAATCATTTTTAATCGAAGATAAAAAGAACTTATATTAATTTACGACGCGCGACGCGTCGTGTTGTGGGCATCCGAGCTCCTGTGGGCATCCGAGCACATCCCGCGCGAAACGTGGGCATCGGAGTCGTTCGCTCGACAGGGCGGGGAACAGCAAAGGGCCGTGGCCGTCGTCTCCCCCTTTGTACACGACACACCTCGCACGCCTTCTTGCAGCATCGACAACGGCAGCCAGCACAACTGGGCATCAACAGCACACTTCTTAAACACGACAACTCAGCTCAGGCACCTCCTTTGCTTCTCTTCTCCTTGGCTACACCCCGCAAGACCGCATATCGCACAGATAGCTTCGCGACCCAACACAAGCGCGCATACGTCCGTCTCCTCTTCTCCTTTCCTCGTCTTTCTTGCCCCTACATCGACACTCTCACATCATGGCTTCCGTGCAAGCACAACCCCGCCTACCGCCACAACCGACCCTCTTGCCTCCTCCGCAGCCGGAGGCATCTACTTCTGCGCCAACCTCCGCACCTGCCCTTGCCCAGCAAATAGAAGAGCTGCAGAAGGCGCCCATCGTGCAAACGCTCAAGCAGGACCCGAAGCGGCGACAGGAGATGCTGACTTTCTTCGTCGCTGGAGGATGTGCGGGTGCAGCTAGTCGGACAGTGGTGAGCCCTCTCGAGCGGCTGAAGATCCTTCAGTGAGTGGTCCTATCTGGACCCTATGCGCATATATGCTGATATAATTCGCACAGGCAAGTACAACCACGACAAGCCGGCAAAGCAGTTGCATATACGGGAGTATGGCAGGGTCTTGTCAAGATGTGGCGGGAAGAGGGCTTTCGAGGGTTCATGCGAGGGAATGGCGTGAACTGCGTTCGCATTGTGCCGTACAGCGCGGTACAGTTTACCAGCTATGAGCAGCTGAAGAAGGTACGCGTCCCTTATCGATCTGCTGGAATTCAACACACTAACGAATCCCTAGTGGTTCACCCATAATGGGCAGGAGAAGCTTGATACCCCTACTCGGCTCTGCGCCGGTGCTCTCGCGGGGATTACGTCCGTAGCGACCACATACCCTCTGGACCTTGTTCGCTCGCGGCTGTCGATCGTCACCGCCTCCTTGGACATGTCCAGCTCGCATGCGAGAGACAAGGTTCCGGGAATATGGGGCATGACGCTGAAGGTTTACCGGGAAGAAGGCGGTATCAGGGGGTTGTACAAAGGGATTGTCCCAACGGCCGTGGGAGTCGCACCCTATGTAGGAATCAACTTCGCCGCTTACGAGCTGCTTCGTGGCAGTAGGTCCTTTTCCTTCCCTCCTTTGAACGCCTCCTAATGCATATATGCTACCAGTCATCACACCGCCTGACAAGCAAACTACCCTTCGCAAGCTCCTGTGCGGTGCACTAGCCGGGACAATCTCGCAAACATGCACCTATCCGCTCGACGTGCTCCGGCGAAAGATGCAAGTTAACGGGATGAAGGACAACGTGCTCGGCGTGCGGTACTCCTCTGCAACAGGGGCCATCATCAGCATCGTCAAGACTGAGGGTATCAAGGGTCTGTACAGGGGCTTGTGGCCGAATTTGCGTACGTCTCCTGTGCTCGCTCCTTTGACTGCAATTTCTGATCGAGTACATAGTCAAGGTCGCACCGAGCATCGCTACCAGCTTCTTCGTCTACGAAACAGTCAAGGAGTTCCTGGGCGAAGAGAGCAACTACCATTAATCGAAGCTCAGCACCTGTTCCGGACAGGAGCGACAGCCAGACAATCACATTCGCATCGCATCAGCTTACATTTACTCTACGCAATTGACACACTACAACACATACACTACCCCTTCCGTGGTTTCAGGATCCTTGGCATGTTTTACCTTTTCTCCTAGTTACGCTTCGCGAGTTAGACGTTGCGTAGAGTTGTAGAGCTTGGAGGTAGGAGGTGTGGGCGATAATGTACAACGTAATGACAGTCAAGAACATCGAGAACCAAAAACGGAATTTCAGAGAATCCAGAGCGTCTGCAATCGAAGAAGGTCCCCCGACGCGATACGGAAGAGGATACCTCTCTCGGAAGTCCAGCGGGGCCGGGGCGGAAAGGGTCTTCGGCTTCTATTTTCCTTAGCCGGCATATCTTTCCTGATTTGGACGCCAACCTGCCTGTGACATACAGCTGCGCGCGTTTGCTGCTTTTGTTCTTAGCCTGCGAAGTCGCACTCAATAGGCGTCTCTGCACCAGTCAATCGCCTAGAGAAGTGGCAGGTCCGCCTGTGTCTGGTGGATGGCTGTGTCGACCAGCTCGAACTCGGTGACGATAACAGCCTCTCACGCCTTATTGTCAGTAAACCCCGCTTCCTGGCAATCCCTTGGTCCAACTCTACCACTCGGACCACTCGACCACTTCGTCAGCACCTCTGTACCCGTGCAAGTGGTTTTCGTCTACCGTGCTCCACCATCGTCCTCTTCGGAGCCAGCTCGATCGGATGAAGAAACTCCTCAGAAGGAACACTCACAGGTTGGACCTGAGATCATCCCCATCAAAAGGCTAACACGTGCTCTCGAGCGTACGTTGGACTACTATCCCCACCTAACAGGAAGACTCTCTATCGACCCTGCCAATGGAGAGCGAAGCGTAACCCAGCTCGGCACAGGCGCGCTCCTGCTCGAAGCGCACTGCTCTCACCGGCTGGACGAATTCGCTTCCCCAGCTCTGCCAGACGGGATCTCACTCCAGCGCATGCCCGGTGCTGGCAATGCCCTCCTCGCACCATTCGATCCTAACTTGGAAGCGGTCTGTCGTGATCCTCTTTTTGCAGTACAACATACCCGTTTCGCTTGTGGTGGAGTCGCCCTGGGCGTGAAAGTACATCACATCCTTACGGATGCCGACGGCTTCTTTCAATTGATGCGAGACGTGGCGGACATCTATCGACAACTTTTCTTATCTGATCTGGAGGGAAAGCAGGCCGCTGAACTCCCGAGCCTCGCACGTCCACCCCATTTTCGGTCGCACATGTGCGACCTCATGGGAGGAAACATGTCACGCGAGCAACGCAAAGCAGCACTCGCATTCAAGCCTTCGTTGTTCTACATGGAGTCCGAGACAGCCGGTGAAGAGGTTTCCAAAGATATTGATACTGAGCCACCCAAACCCTTACCGCCGGTCACAGGCCGCTTCATTCGCTATACGGCCCAAGAGCTCGCCACTATCAAAGCTCGTGCAACGGCTCCAGACAGTGAATCCTCGGGCGCATGGGTATCAACATTCGACGCCCTCTCCGCCCACATCTATCAATGCACACATCCAGCACGTGTCCAACTCTGGGCCCAGGACCCATCAGTAGGTCCGATCTCCCCAACCGAGTTCCTCACATCGATCAACCTCCGTCCACGCTTCCCATCGGCTTTTCCCCCTCATTACTTCCCGCAAGCGCTCCTCTCACCTGCGGTGTTCATCCCACCTGAAACCCTCTGCACCGGCCCTCTATGGGAGGTCGCCAAGTACACGCACGAGATGATGCGCTCCCTCGCCACGACCTCACCGGAAGAGATAGAAGCAACAATGCGCTGGATCTGCGCCCAGCCGGACAAGCGCAAGATCAGGATGAACTTCAATTATGGCTCGGGGTCGTTCATGATCAGCCAGTGGAACAAGACGGATATGTATGGAGCTGTGTTCGAGACGCGGCCGGCGTTGGTCTCGCCGCCTTTTACACCTATTTCGCTTGTTGATGGGTTGGCGTATCCCTTGCCGACGGAGGATCAGGGGACGGAGCGGGATACGGGTGCGATCGATGTGGCTATTGCGCTTAGCGACCCGCTGTGGGATATCTTGAGGGAGCAGGGCAATATCGGAGGGACTATCATAGACTGACCTGGAAGAACATTGTGCATGGGGGCGTGGTTGTTTCCCTTTCATTCTTTCATTCGATCTGGACGATGTAGGAGTGCAAAAATGATCATTGCATGTTGTACAATATCAATCACAATCATCGCCTCGACGTATATGTACAACGAATCTACCGGGCCCCACCTCCATTCTCCCAAAGATGTGAAATCACAGCTTCGACTTGACGAACTGCGACTCCGTGACGCCCTCACCCATGGCAGCAGTGCTCGAGAAACCCCCGCTGACCATCCGAAGAATGTTATCCACAAACTCGGCGCCGCTCCATTTCTGCCCAACATGTCAGTCTCCTGAGAGACAACGAGAGATGAAACCAACCTGATGAGTGAGCACCTCCACACCCGCTTCTGCTTCGGGTTCCTGGACCATCTCAACATAGGCTTTCATGCCCTCTTTCGCGAACTGTTTTGCGAACAAGTCGGTTGAGAGTGCCGTCAGGTGCAAGCCGGCAAGAGTGATGAACTGCCAGACGAAGCCGAGCTTCCCAAGGCGCCAGATGAAGGTTCGTTCTTCTTCCTTGGACATGCCGGCAGCTGCAAACATGGATCAGTATACATGTATGCTGCCCGGGAAAGGAAATCGGCAAACCTTTCCAGTTGAATGACGGGCTGAGGTTGTACGCCAGCCATTGGCCAGGATGCACCCTATGTACTCCCTCTGCAAACTCCTTCGCCTGCTCATAGATCGGCTTCTTGCTCTCCATCCAGATCAGGTCGCAGTACGGCGCATAAGCGACCGCCCGGTTAATCGCACAACGCGTGCTGCCTTCGTAGCGGTAGTACCCCTCCCGTGTACGGGGCGCGTCCCAGTCCCAGAAGGGCGGCTGAGCAGGAGCGAGTAGAGCAGCGGCGTGCCTCCGAGCTTCGGCGTTGCTCGCATGCGGTGTGCTCGTATACTCTTTGATCTTCTGTTGTGCTTGTGCGCCGGTCTGTTTCTTCAGTGCGGCAAGGACAGCAGCATCGTATGTGCAAAGCCCGGCAGCTTTGACCCAGTCGCGTTCCACCTGCTCCAAGTCCTTCCCCTGGTTCGCAGCGATCCGCATCACATCGACCAAAGGATCGATCTGCGCATTCGTGCTACCGATTACAAATCCGTGATCGCGCGGATCGATCGTGCTCGTAATAAGCGTCGCTGCCTCGGAGTCGGTACGAGCGACGATGAGCGTCGAGGTGCCCATAATGTCGCACTGCGCTCGCATGGCGACAAGGCGAGATATATGCTCTGAAATCGGGACAAGCACTTTTCCGGCCATATGCCCGCACTGCCATCATAATCAGTGTGCTGTAAGAGATCGAGAGGGGCGCATATACAAACCTTTTTCGTCCCCGGGGCCTGGTCCTCCACGTGTATACCAGCCGCACCCCGCTCAACAAACATCTTCGTAAGCTTCATAACCGCCGTCAGCCCTCCATGGCCCGTATCGGCATCCGCAATAATCGGGCGGAAGAAATCGATCGGTTCCGGCAGGCTCTTCCTCTTCTCCAGGGGCAAGGCTAGACGCTCCTCGGCCTGCTTCCGGTCGTGGAAGATCTGCGCGAAGAAGAGCTCTTCGACTTTGTTCGGGACGGTGTCCATCGGGTAGTCTGCCAGGTCGGGCGAGGGCTCGTTGGATGTCGAGGCGGTGGAAGAACATTGCCAGCCGGAGACGTAGACTGTGTCGAGGTACTTGGCCATTTGGGTGAGTTGGACGGTGTTCAGGGCCCCGAAGGTGATGCTGGGCGTTTTGTTCTGCATTCATGCTTTGGTACCGGGTTGCGATTCAGAGAATTCGTGGGGACTCACCTTAGCATGCTCCTGCAAGAGCGCAAACAGCTTCTTCGCCGCCTGATCGCTCGTATACGTTTGTCGGATCGTACCCCGCTTGCGGACGATGTCTTCTGCCGTGTATTGCCGTGTTGTGCGTGCGAAACGGGGTGACGCCCACCATTGCTTGACGGCAGCGACATCTGCGCGGAAGGCAGCTTCTTCAGCTTGGAGGTTAACGCGGGACATGGTTGCACGATTATTTGGCGGTCGTGTAGAGATCAAGATAGGTCCAAGAAGGGAGACGTCGACCAGGGAGGCAAGAGAGGGTGCCAGTGGGACAAGTCGCGCTCGGCGAGGGGTATATGATCACCATCGCGCTCGGCCGAGATCGGGAGGGACTTGGCCAGGTCCTCCTCACCCCGCATCCCAAACGAGGAAACGTTCCTCGGGTCTGGCGCGTCCAAGTCAGCCTCTACCGTTCTCCTGGAGCCCATCAGGAAGCCCGAATGTCCGAACTGGGTCACAGGAGGTGCGTGACGGGTTTGCGCCCCCCGAAATGCGGGGCCGGGTGTAACCGCACGCGTGAACACAAGTTCATCTCCAAACTAACGGTCGACTCAGGTGTTGAACTCGCACGTCAAGGAAGCCTCTGCAAAGGAGAGATGTCGCGGGCCCTGAAGGGGATCATATTCCGCGAAGCCCACCGACCGCGACTCAATTGACCTTCCTTGTCATTTTCACGTGCCCACCCGGTTGAAGCCGTTTTCACATGACCGAGAATCGCGGGGAAGGACGGGTGCGCGTCACCTGCCTCCTCTCATCTCTCTCAGCCCTCTAAGCGTCGCACCAAAAACAGCCGCCGATCGCTCGCTATGCTTGATCGAAACTCTCTGGGATGGATGGAAGCTGTCACGTACCTCTGCTATGCACGTCTGCTGACCGACAAAGCTTGCTTGGACTTGCTCGTGAACGGCGGGAACTGGGGATCGTGTGCCCCTGCATGGATCTTGACTCGTCCGGCCTCCGGCTATTGTCTGACCCTTCCACTGTCGTTCTCTATTGGGAAAGTGGCTCACTTCGTGCAGACCTCCTTGCTGCAAGGAACCGCAATCATATTGTCTGCTCATTGTATGAACAACAACGCTCCGACTTCGCCCGGCAGAGGAAGCCAACGCGGGGCTGTCAACGCCCCCGCATCTCAATCCACTCCGCTCGGGCTCGGTCTTCTTGGCAATTCCCTTCTCACTCCTCAGCATACGCGCACCCGGATCTACCCGTTAAGAGCCTAAGGCGGATAGACTCTCTAAACAAGCTCTCGCTCGGCCACATCTAGTGGCATGTGATTCCTTCCCCGCATCGAGTCAGCTTCCGGGACCCTTACGTCTTGTCCATTCCTCTTGCTGCGACGACTCTCTCTGCGACGAGACATGCTTCGAGCTGTCGTGTTGTAGTGCTTCTCCTGTAGTACGCTGGCTGCAGGATGTAGCGTGACGTGACACCTCTATGTGCCGATCATTCGACCGATCAGTCCCTCGAGCGGTCGGAGCATACCGGGCACTCCCTTCTTCCCTATGTGTTGTGCCAAATTCGGAAACTCAGGAGGATGAAGTTACCGGTTTCACGCGACCCCGGCTGGGGAAGAGAGACAGACGCGACCCAGCCGCTCACGCGGGGTGATCAACATGTTCTTAGGTTGCCGTTGAGGGCAGCGCACAGGAGGCCTACTGGTGTATATGACGTCGAGTCAGGTTGGACTCTCGCGCCTGCGCCTCTTTATCACCTCTCTGGTGCTCCGCCGTTGCCGCTGCAGTTGAGCTCTCCGTTCTGCTCCTTTCCGTCTGTTCATCCGTTCCCCACCTCGACTCGCCGTCCCTACCCCCTGTTCCGAAGTTGACAGCCCTACCCGGAGCGCCCATCCTTTCCTTTATTACCCCGCACCCCACTTCCCCATCTCTTGTTCCGCTCCACGCCTCTCCCCCCATCCCCTCATCGCTCTTCCTCTCCTTTGTGTCTGCTTCCCAGCTCTGGCATACTCCCTCGACTTCCGAATATACTGAGCCAACATGGGGAACAAGAACGGTGAAGGCAAGTCTGGCAAGTCCGCGAGCTTCGGTACACATCTGCTCGGTGCGTCTTTCTTTCCCTAGCCATCCAATGCCCCTGACCTTGGTGTCGGTGGATACAGCCGGTGGGACGGCAGGCATGATGGAAGCGCTCACTTGTCATCCGCTGGATACGATCAAAGTGCGGATGCAGCTCTCGCGTCGTGCACGAAAGCCTGGTGTACGTCCACGCTCTCTCTCCTCCTCTCACGTTCCATACTTATCACAGATACAGGAACGTCCACGATCATTCTTCCGCGTGGGAAGGGACATCGTCGCCCGCGAAACGCCTCTCGGGCTATACAAAGGCCTCGGCGCCGTCCTAGTCGGCATCGTCCCAAAGATGGCAATCCGGTTCTCGTCCTTTGAGCAATACAAGTCCCTCCTCTCCCGTCCCTTCCCTTCCCCTTCCCAGCCGGGCGTGCCAAGCCCAACAGGCGTGTTCCTCTCCGGTCTCGCGGCCGGCGCTACGGAGGCTGTGCTCGTAGTGACGCCTATGGAGGTGGTCAAGATCCGACTGCAGGCGCAGGTGCATAGCCTGAGCGATCCGCTCGAGATTCCCAAGTATAGGAATGCGGCGCATTGCGCGTATACGATCGTGAGGGAGGAGGGCGCGAGGGCGCTCTATCGGGGTGTCGTCCTTACAGCCGCGAGGCAAGCGAGCAACCAAGCCGGTACGCCTTTTCTCCTGCCACCGTGTCCACTGGCATAGCTGACGACCGGACAGTATCGTTCACCACGTACACATATCTCAAGCAACTGGTCGCACGGTTACAGCCCGAACGGGAGACCCTCCCCTCCTGGCAACACATGTGCATCGGCTTGATCTCCGGCGCATGTGGCCCTCTGTCCAACGCGCCAATCGACACCATCAAGACCCGTCTCCAGCGAGGCGACCCCACCATCACAGGCGGAGCTGGATCAGCAATGAAAGCGCCCGCAACGCAGGGCTGGAGAAGAGGGCTGGAAATCGCTACGGAGATGTTCAAGAGGGAGGGGATGAGCGCGTTCTATAAGGGGATTACGCCGCGGATTATGCGCGTTGCCCCGGGACAGGCGGTCACTTTGTGAGATCTTTCTCATCTATACTTCTGGCATTTGCTGAAGAAATGGTAGTGCTGTGTATGAACGGATGAAGAAGTGGCTCGAGAGCTTGCCGGCGTATTCGGGCGAGGCGAAGGAGTACGAGGAATGAGAAGGGAGACTTCCCGGTGGATGATGATTAGGTATACCACCTGTGCGTGGACGCGGGTTTGGCATGCGAGTTGTATCATGGAGGTTCGGTATAGCACGACATACAGCATTCAGGGAGCGAGTTAATGCCGGGACCCTTGACTGACTGTGGAACGTTGACTCGCTCTACAGTAGATGAAGGGGTGCGACTCAGAACCAGGAAGCTTGAACTATCGATTCGTTCATCCTAACTGTCGCGAACACGTTTCGTCCGTCTTCCTGAGCCATCTTCGACATTGACCGCTTCTTCGGTCGATCGTGGCCTAGTTTTATTAGGGCTGCATGTTGAGGCTTGAAGGGGTGTCCTCACTCTCGGAGAGCACGTTCGACAGGCCTCAGGCAGGTCCGCATACCGGATCCTGCCTGCATAGTGAGCTAAGCTCGCCCAGCACTCCCTCTGAATGCTCCAAATCGCAGATTCCATCGAGAAGGTTGATGATGTCCTTGGATAGTTGTTTAAGTTGTGTCGCATCAGGCTGGACCGTCGTCTCGAGCACCTCCATGAGATGAATTCTGCAGCGGAAGTGACAGTGTACCAGGTTTGCAAAGAAAGCGGCAGCGACGCCCGATGTTGAGGTAAAGTGGCCTCCAACCAATAGACCTTCTGATTCCAGCCATTTGCATACCAGGCACTCAGGCTCGGCCGTCAGTGGGTGCTGCTATGCAAGTTAATGTCTAGGTCAGCGAAGGATCCGAAAGTGGTGAGCGCAACCGACACTAACCGAATCCCGGTCACTCTGCTCCAGCCCGGCGGTAGCATCGTCTACCAGAGCAAGCTCTGATTTAGGTTCGTCGGTTTGAGAGGCGCATAGAAGTGTAGTCTGTGTAGGTGTGATCTCCGTCTCTTCAAGCGGTTCAATCTTGACAACCTGAAAAAACAGATCGATCCAGTTAAATACTGATGGGAAGTATTAAGCTGATTGGGTCTACTCACATCCGCATCGGTGATGGGCTGAAGGACCGCTGTGGAGGAGTCCACGATATATTAGCTGGAATGACAGGAGCAGAACAGCAGGCCGCACGAAGCTCTCGAACAATTTTGAATGCCTTTAGATGATAAGAAGCCTCCAGGATACCGACGATCCAGGGGTTTCGTTGTAGCATTGCGGCCGCTTGATCCGCCTCTGCTAGCAACTCCGACAGCTCCGAGCTCGTCTTGACAACAGCGATGAGCGTCAGGACGGCGTTGAAACTGGTCGCACAGCCATAGCTGGCAAGTCGGTCGAGGACAAGCGCATCGCGCTCTTTGTGACTTTCCTCTGACAGCCGTAACATTCGTTGACGAGTACGACAATCGACAGGAAAAGACAACAGACAGGAGTGGAAGAAGTGACCTCGTATGGAAGGCGTAGGGGACGAGGCAGTCTGCGTCGGCATGACGACCGCTTCGCACCTTTTTTCGCGCTCGGAGCCGAGCTTTTGTACCTCCGCTTCTTGCGGAGATTTAGCGCCGGGGCACTGGGATGAACGACGCGTAAGGGGCATGGTCGGGGACGGTCTGCACCATGTTGACGTCTGTCTGCTCGTTGTGTTCCACTGCTTATACATTATGTTCTGCCGCCTTTAAAGCTACAGCTTCTGCTGCGGCATCGACACCTCTACGTGCTTCTATCGGTCTGGACGACGGCGCGCCGGTAACTGCGTTGTCCCGTACATACTCTAATTTCCGCTACCCTTGAAAACCGCGCCCAAAAACTCCGACACGCCCGGCCTGAGCAGCGAGCCCCCAGCAGGTTGAGCTGCATTAGAAGCCCAGCGCTGCTTACGTGCCCCTTGCCTGTCAATATGCATCAATATCTCGTGCTCTGGGCGTCAGACGAAGGTTCTCACAGCTGCTCGGAGATGGAGCTCCCGCGGCTGCGGCTGGTTATGATGGTGCTGTCCTTGCTGTCCGTGTTGGCGCCACGAATGATGTGGTTGGCGGCTGGGGAGTGTGAGCCATGCAGTTAATTAGGGCGGGGACCGACTTACTCGAGGAGCTCATATTTGCTTTGACGTGAGGGAGAATGTATCTGGATGGTGCGAGTGTGCGAGGTGGATCGGGGAGGAGAGGCTGGATGCTTGGTGACCTTTTCTAGCTAGAAAGGACCCGTACTTATACTTGTAGGAGGAACCCACGACGGGCGAGTGCCAGCCTGTACCTGACCTATAGTGGCTGAACGCCTGCCAGCGCGGACTTGTGAGTCGAATCGGACCGCGACATCCTTCCGCTACTTTGCCACTCGGAACAGGCGTCATTTCGTCCGAGACCAAGACCGGCTCCAAGAAGTTGCAGTGCGCTGTATGCGGCAAGAGGGTGATAGTCCTTGATGGCCTTCCAACACGAGATTGGATGAACTCCCTCCGCTGCCGACAAGTCTCGGGGTGACGTGATGACGAGTCCAGTGAGTAGTAGACACGGATAATATCGTTCACTGCCAGAAGCCGCGACAGACAATGGGTGTCTCGTCCATCGCGGGCAATAGAGACGGAAGGAATGGCATCGCTTGTTCCGAGACAGGTTCCATATGCTCCCCCTATGGGTACCGAAGGCTCTCATCCAAGACAATGACGCACAATAACGCTGGCCAACAATGAGACCGGATCAAGTCATTACGAATCTCAGTGGGGTACGTTAGTAACTTATTACAATACCGACCTTCCACTGGCACATGTCCTGACCAAATCCTAATCCCCGCGCGCGGCTTGCGTCTCCCGCGTCCATGATGATGGCGGAGGAACGACTCGGCAAGGTGTGTCTCGTCAGTACTAGTCTGAGTCAAAATGATAGTCGTAGTCGTCGTTATCACGATCATTAGAGGGAACCCGACCATCGTGCTGACTATTATCGGCCGGGCCCTGCCCATGGAATGCAACAGCAGGAGAGCTCGCAGCGGCCGTAGGTTCGGCAGCCCGCGGGGTCACCGTAGTCAAAGACGGTGCCAGCTTGGTCGGAACGCTCGGGATGATCACCGTCGTGCCGTTGACCGTACTGTCGCATAAAGGCATCCGGGCGTCTACGTCCAAACACTCCAGCGGCGGTGCTCTCAACATTGCTACAAACGCGCCGGTAATCAGCTCTCCCGTCTTCGGCACTCACGGTTCGGGAGGAGACATACGCAGGTCGCGAACGATCTTGAACGCCTTCAAGTGAAAAGCCGTCTCCACGATCCCCTCTATCCATGGGTTTGCCCTCAGGCAGTCGGCAGCTTTGTCCATGTCGCACAGAGCGGGGTTGAGGGTATCGTCAGGGTCGGATTTGATGATGGCGATGAGTGTTATGAGAGCATTGAAGTGGTTTAAGGCGCCGTATCGCTCTAGACGGGCGAGGACGTCTTTGTTGAAGGCTGCGGTGTCTGCCTCTTCGAGACTCATATGGGACCGTGGTCAGGCGCGGGAGAGGACGACGAGATGGTGAGTTGACGCTCCAGTCCAAACGGCGTCCCGTTCTCTCAGCAGGACATTTTCGCCGTCGTCGATAAAAACCTGAGCAACCCAACAGTCAGAAGCCGCATTTTCGGCTCCCACAGTGCTGGGCTCGATGACGAGAATATCACCCGTCCATCGTTTCCTCGCTTCGTCACCTCATGTCTAGTAGGCAGATGAAAAACGACAGGTGGCTCTCGGCACAGAACGAATAAAGTGGCTCTGAACGAGCCTTTTATACCGCGCATGGCCTGGGCAAAAGATCGCCGCGCGGCTGAGTGCCTGCCGCAGCGGCGAGGCTTCTAAGACATTGTTGGTTTTGACTCGCATGTCTATGTGGAGGTTCCGAGGGGCGATAATGGATGACTCCGCGGCGTTGTCGAAGGGTCTGTTCGGAAGTATGGGAAGGCTGACTCCAGGTGTGGACCCCAGCATGGGTTCGTGAGAATGGTAATAAGGTCATTTGTCATAATTCACTATGGAGGTCATGGACGTGCTGCGATCAGAAGACAAAGTCGGGAGAGAAGCTTGCGTTGGTAGCTTATCAACAACTGGCATAAGCAGCGCCCAGGCCTAGGGGACCACAAAGCCCAGCAGACGAATCGACCCGCGTCTCGATTTGGTGCCCAGGACAAATGTCAATGACGCAATCATCCACGTGCTTCTCATCTCCCCACCTTTTTCAGCGGAATCAATTCAGTTTTCAGGGTTCTGAGGGTTTGAAGGGGGCGGCCTGTGCATCCCCGCGACCGACCCGCGCAGTTGCACCGACCGCGTCGTCCGTTACGATCCGGGCGCAGCTGGGTGGGCGAAAAGAGGCGCGCGCGTGCTGCCGGCAGATGGTGAGTCGATACTCGCTTTTTTGCCACACGTCCGATCTAAGCGCATTTCATTCTGTTACCCAGCCCAACATCGATCGCCCTGCCCGTCCTACCGGATCTAGTTCCGGCCCAAAAGAGGAAAAGAGGGCGGTGTGTGCCTTCCGTCGGCGTTCCTGTCGCCCTTCCAACCTTCTCTCATCGTTCCCCTTCCATCGGGTCCAACGAGCGACAGGACGACTCACACCTCGGCACTCGGCTGCGGATTTGTCAGTTGTGCCCCCCTTTGGGGAAATTGTAAACTTGGCTAAGCACAACATAACCCAAAGGGTGTATATATATCCACTCCCCGCTGCCCGCTTCTGCCGCCGGACGAAAGACGCGTTGACGCAATTTGGCGCGACGGATCGGCGCTTCACCACATCTAATTTATACTGCTACGACGGCTACGACCGCCATCCACCTTACCCGCTGCTAATCAGCACTTACGCCTCCCCGTACCTTACTCCAACTGCTTGACATCGAACTGCTATCTTACGCCGAGCTGACGACATAACGACTCCGAGCCCAATCCCCTTCCAAACCGAAAAGGATGTCATCAACCATAACGCCCGTCGACTCCCACGCAGATCCAATACCTTCGGACGCCCCGCCTCCTGACCTCGAAAAGGCCCAGCCAGCCGCCTCCGCCCCGGAGCAGCAGCAACGAGGAGATGGGCAGACGGAAGGGGCAGCGATTGACCCGTCTAAGCCCGGGGGACATTGGAAGGCTCAGGAGGTACATGAGATCCCACATAAGTGCGTGATATGCGTGTAGACTTCTATGCGGTTTGCTGACGAGAGGTGGTAGTAATATGCTCCTGGTGTTCCCAGGCTTGATGTTGTCCGTATTCTTGGCTGCACTCGATCAGACTATTGGTGAGCTCGGATGGCTGCCGTGGTTAGGATCAAGGCTGACTGTCGCATAGTATCGACCGCACTACCGACGATCGTGTCGGAACTCGGTGGAGCAAGCGAGTACGAGTGGGTCGGTACTGCCTACCTTTTGACCGCGACATGTGTGGCGCCGTTATACGGCAAGCTTGCTGTAGGTTCTATCTTGTTAGTAAGAGAGAATGGGAGGCTGACACTGCTGTAGGACCTAATCGGCCGCAAGCCCACTCTCTACTTCTCCATCTTCACCTTCCTCTTCGGTTCCGCAATGTGCGGCGCCGCACAGAACTTCATCTGGCTCGCCGCCTGCCGAGGCGTACAAGGTATCGGCGGTGGCGGGATCATGCAACTCGTCCAAATAACGATCAGCGACATAACCTCCCTCGAAGAGCGCGGCAAGTACTCCGGGTTCATCGGTGCGACCTGGGGAATCGCTTCTGTCGTTGGTCCTTTGCTTGGAGGCGTCTTCACCGACAGAGTCACTTGGCGCTGGTGCTTCTTCATCAACCTGCCTACTGGCGGGTTCGCAGCCGCACTGCTGTTCTTCTTCCTCCACCTGAACCCAACGCCAAAGAAAACCGTACGCGAAATCGCAGCGACATTCGACTGGATCGGCCTCGGCCTAATAATGTGCAGCATCGTCTGCCTCCTGCTCGGTTTCTCCTTCGGCGGAACAGCATGGAACACCCCTCAAACCATCTCCCTCCTCGTCATCGGCGGGGTCCTCTTCGTGCTCGCATGCATCAACGAGCTCCTCACCAAACGGAGCGCTATTATCCCTCCTCGGCTGTTCAAGACCCGCACAACGACCGCAATCCTCCTCGTCACTTTCTTGCATGGAGTGGCGTTCTTGTGCGCGAGCTACTACATCCCGCTCTACTTCCAGATCATGGGCGCGAGCGCGATCCTCTCAGGAGTGAAGATGATGACCTTCTCCCTGGGCTCGGCGCTCGTCGCGATCGTGTCCGGGCTCGTGGTGGCCAAGACGGGGGATTACAGATACGTCATGTGGTTCGGGTTGACCGTCATGACCCTCGGGTTTGGGCTCATGATCATGCTCGATAACTATTCTTCTGTGTACGTGTCTCCCCTCTCCATCTGCTTTGATTTCACCCCATTCTCGAAGTACGATGCTGACCATGTTTGCTCACAGCGCACGACAAGAAGTCTTCCTCCTCGTAGCAGCAATCGGCGTCGGCTGTCTCTTCCAGCCTCCCCTGATTGGCCTGCAAGCCGCAATGCCAATAAAAGACATGGCCACCAGCACCGCAACCTTCGGTCTCCTCCGCACGCTCGGCGGGACAATCGGTATCTCAATAGGCGGCGCGATCTACCAGTCCGAAGTCCAGCGCCGGGCAGCTGCGGTCGCGCAGGCTACGGGCTGGCAGATGCCTGCCCAGTCCCAGCTGACGCAGAACGTCAGGCAGCTGAGCGATATCCAGCCTGAGAGTCTGAGGAACCAGGTGTTGTATGCGTTCACGAGGAGCGTGGCGACTATATGGATCGTCGCGACGCCTATCGTTTTTGTCGCTTTGCTACTTTGTGAGTCCCGCCCCTCTATACGTTTCGCTCGGAAGGGCGTGCTAACGAGATTGATAGCATTCTTGATGAAGAAGTATACGCTCAAGCGAACTCTTCACCGTGGCGGCCAAGCACCAGGGCAAGGACAAGGCAAGCCAGACCCACAAGCAGCAGATGGGGTCCAATCGCCCGCAGGTGAACAAGCGGTGAACGAGAAGCAGCAGCAGCTGGAGAGCTCAGCCGGGCCGACTGGGCGGGAGAGGGAAGAGGAGACGGAGGTCGCTACTGGTGAAGCGCCACCGATGGGTGCGCAGCCTATGCAGGGCGAAGGGGAGCGGGGGAGGATATAGTGCTTGTGTGTTTGGGGAACGGTGGTTGCCGTTACCTGACGGATACCAAAGCAGGAGGGCAAGAACTTGGATCGGACGTGGTTTTCGTGGAGCGCGCATTATGGCGAGCTGACAGCTGTTCACGTGGAAGGCTGAATTCGAGCACTGTATGATAAGCCGGGACAGTAGGACTGTAGCGGCGAGAGGAATGTGCGGAGTGGAACTATGCACAGATAGACAGCATAAAGGAGCTATAATTACAATCAACATGTCATGAACTCCGTTCCGTTGTGGGTCTAACGATGACTCGGAGGATGCGTCGCTGTTTCAGGCACTATTGTGTCTTTGCGTCTTGTCTGGACGGATGAATTCGGCCGAACAACGAGGCTGCCCATGATGAGTCCACCGAAGTGACTAAACCGGGGACACTCGAAGGATTCGCGGTGAGGTGCAGTATCTGATTAGATCCGATGAGCTGGGTCGCCCTTGTCGTGATCCACACTGCGTACCTTGGAAGTCGTGGGAGGAGAGCCGAGCCCTCGGCCGATTGACGGATCTAGTTTTTGGCCAGAAAAGGAAACGCGTCGCCCGTCATCACCTTCCCACCTTCCCCACTCTCCTTGCTGAGCCGCTGTTCCGTCGGCTTTGTTCGACTCATACGCGCCAGCGTTCGGCATGGGTACAGTGACCTTTGGTCTCCTCATGGTCACGGGATCCGAGGGATTGCCAGCTCGTATAAATACTGATACTCCGTTTCGAACTGCAGGCGCAAATGCGAAAGTGGACCTTGCAGGGGCAAAAGGACTAGTCTTGACTTCTCTATTACCCTTGCACCAGAGCGCGCTCTTCCATCGCCAGTCTACAGATCCTGCTCTACTAGCTCCATGGTGCTCACCACGAACCTCTGACACTACTGCAACTATCATACTGGGCGGCTAACTAGCCATCATTACTTGCGATCACGAGCCGGCCTCCGCTCATGCCTTAGCAGAAGATGTCAGTCAGTACAACTCCTGCTGATCCACGCTTTGAAATAATGCCCACGGGCGTTGCCGACGCCGATCTGGAGAAGGCAGACGTTGTCCCGCAAGACCATGATGTCCGAGGACACGGGCAACAAGATGAGGCGCACATCGGTGCTTCCGCCCCGGGCGGACACTGGGAAGCTCAGGAAGTGCACCAGATCCCTCATAAGTATGTCCTTTCCTTTCGCTCCTCCAATCGATCGTTCGTGGTCGGCTTGGAGCGCTCCGAGCTGATAATTGAGTGCAGTAACATGTATCTTGTCTTCCCTGGACTCATGCTATCCATCTTTCTGGCTGCTCTGGATCAGACGATCGGTAAGTCTTACACGCCGAAGCCAGAGGGTCGTGATCGCTGATTCAATGGATAGTGTCCACTGCGTTGCCGACAATCGTTTCCGAGCTTGGTGGAGCAAGCGAATATGAGTGGGTGGGCAGCGCGTACATGTTGACGGCGACTTGCGTAGCGCCTTTGTATGGAAAGCTGGCTGTTCGTCCCTTTCGTCCCTTCCCTTGTCGAGAGAGTACTGTGCTTACGGTCGCTCCTCTCACAGGATCTCATGGGCCGGAAGCCCACACTCTACTTCGCCATTTCCATGTTCCTATTTGGTTCTGCTATGTGCGGCGCAGCACAGAACTTCATCTGGCTGGCGGCCTGCCGTGGCGTACAAGGTGTCGGTGGAGGTGGGATCATGCAACTGGTGCAGATCACTATCAGCGACATTGTCTCGCTCGAGGAACGGGGCAAGTACGCCGGCCTGATCGGAGCAACTTGGGGCGTCGCATCCGTCATCGGCCCGCTCATGGGCGGAGCCTTCACGGACCGCGTTACCTGGCGCTGGTGCTTCTTCATCAACCTGCCAACTGGAGGATTCGCTGCAGCCCTCCTGTTCTTCTTCCTGCACCTCAACCCAGCGCCCCGGAAGACCGTACGCGAGCTCGCACGCACGTTCGACTGGCTCGGCCTCGGCCTGATAATGAGTAGCATCATCTGCATTCTTCTGGGATTCTCCTTTGGAGGCAAAGCCTGGCACACGCCACAAACCATCTCACTCCTTACCATCGGCGGCACACTCTTCATCCTCGCCTGTATAAACGAAATTCTCACCACGAGAAGCGCAATCATCCCTCGCCGGCTGTTTAGGACTCGCACCACCACCGCCATCTTAATCATCACTTTCCTGCACGGGGTTGCGATGCTCTGCGCCGGGTACTACATTCCGCTGTATTTCCAGATAATGGGAGCCTCTGCCGTACTTTCAGGAGTCAAGATGATGACCTTCTCGCTCGGCTCCGCACTCGTGGCCATCGTCAGTGGATTCGTGGTCGCGAAGACTGGAGATTACAGGCGGGTCATGTGGTTCGGGTTGACCGTCATGACCTTGGGCTTTGGGCTGATGATCATGCTGGATAATTATTCGTCTATGTACGTACCATTATGCTCTTATTCCCCAGATTTTGCTGCTTTGTCCGCGCACGAACCCCTGCTTTCCCATACCCGACAAGTCTTGCTTATTCATTGTCTGTTTTGCCCGTGTCCGTGCTGACCGCGTCCCAGAGCTCGGCAAGAGATTTTCCTTCTCGTCGCAGCACTTGGTGTTGGCTCTCTCTTCCAACCGCCCCTCATCGGCATCCAAGCCGCCATGCCTATCAAAGACATGGCAACGAGCACTGCGACCTATGGGCTTCTGCGCACTATGGGTGGAACGATCGGCATCTCCATAGGCGGCGCCATCTATCAGTCTGAAGTGCAGCGGGGCGTTGCGGCCGTTGCCAAAGCGACGGGGTGGAAGATGCCCCCACAAGCCCAGCTGACTCAGAATGTCCGACAGTTGAGCCAAATACAGCCGGAGAGCCTGAGGAACCAGGTGTTGTACGCATTCACGAGGAGCGTGAGCACGATATGGATTGTCGTGACACCTCTTGTTTTCGTGGCACTGCTCCTTTGTACGTCTCTCTTCCTGCGACGGTTCCCATGAAGTATGAGAGCGCTGACACGCTGCATAGCATTGGCGATCAAGAAGTACACGTTGAAGAGAACAGTGCAGAGAGCTGATGACCCTACTGATCACGATCTGGCTGAGAGGAAGCAGGATCCGAGAGACACCGGTGCTTCGACCTCCGCCGGCGTTCAAGAACAAGCGCAGGTTGACGAACAGGCTGGGCGCGGGGTAGAGGAAGAGGAACTGTAGACTATGGTGCATTGTGCAGCAGCGTGCGGCGTGAGACCCGTACCCTCAATCTCCTTTCAGCAGAAGTAGACGGGGTGTCCTGATGGCCAAATTGTGACCGCGATCGAAGAAGGATTGCACTCCGCATGTCCTTTTGTACGCGATCAAAGGTCGGACAGGCCGTCAGCAAGTGGGGTTTGTTGAGGGTGCAGGTGGGGTTTATTGAAGGGTTGCACGTTTGATTCACCTTATAAGGGGGCAAGATATCGCGCCACAACGCGGGTATCCTACGATGATACGCGGTGTAATCAGTAGTAACAATTGTTTCTCACCGGTCTACAGATGTAGACAGACTACGATCGCATATGTCCGGCACAGCAACAAAAGTTTCGCCGTCGCTCTCTCGACTGCGATCACCAAAGCGCGTTGTTAGACATAAGTTGCGTAACAAGCACGTAACCTTCTTCCAACTTGCTTTCTCGATAGACCCCCATTCATTTTCAAATGATGTACTGACAACAAGAGTAGACGCTACATACAGAGCCCTAACATGATGACGATGGCGATGACGATAACGGCGATGATGATATTTGACACAAAAACAATGCCTGGAAGTGTAACACGTGAACCACAAGATGGCAGATCCCCTTCCAGCTGACCGCCTATTCTGCCTCAGCCGTCTGTTGGGCGATCGCCGTCTCGCGAACTGGAGACGTCGGACGGTCGAGGGGCGGGGCCGTAGATGCCGTGGCTGGAACAACAGGAGGATACCCATCGCGGGGCGTAGCCGGTACATTCACCGACCTGCCGGGGGAGGAGGTAGCAGTGAGTGCGGGGGTCGACATGGCTGGAGGAAGCGGCATGACAGGCAGAGACGTCAGCCCTCGTCGACGGCGATCGGCCTCCATGCAGTCTCCCAGAGTCCCTTTCTCCCGCTGGACATACTTATCTTGCATTTCCTCGATCAGCATGAGCAGTCGTTCCTTGTACAACGCACGATCTTCTTCCAGCCACTCAACGAGGCCGGGCTTGAAGCCTTTCTTGGTGCGAAGGATGCGGGTCATGAGCTCTAACACCTCCTCAGCGCTTATTTGATTGGCTCTTAACTCCTCCGCGAGTTGTATGACTTGGCGCAAAACGACCGAGGTAGCACGATCTTGAGGAGTGGCGCTCTGGCCGATAGTAGACGACCCGGATGCTGACCCATTGGAAGGATGATGAATAGCAGGGATAGATGCGGCATTCGGAGGAACGGTAGACGTCGTGGGGGAGCGCGTGGGAATCTTCCATTCGCATGCGCGCTCTTTCTCGCGACAGGATTGACAGACATTCTGCTCAACGACGCATTCTTCCACGTTATCGTCCACGCAGCCCTTGCAGCGAGCAGCGCCATTCTAGATGGAGGTTATATAACTCTGTGATTCAAGGTTGGCGGACCATGCTACTTACGTAGAAAACAGGAGCATCACCAACATCGTAGTCGACACTCCCTTGACTTGCAGCACGCTGGTGCCCTTGGTCGATGGATGTTGCAGACGTATCGGACGCGGTAGGGGCATTGGGAGGAGGAGCGTTGGGAGGAGCGCTAACAGGCATGGGAGGCAATGCCTCATCAAGCCGGAACGATGTGTTCCTATCAGCCAGAGGGCTCAGAGCCGTCCTGCGAGCATTCTCCCCAAGATCCGTATCCTCGCTTGAATATGAATAACCCCTCTCGCGACCAGCCTCTCGAGGTCCAGGATGCGGCTGAGGTTCCGGCCATGGTGCAGCGCGTTCACGCAGCACCAGTTCCCTTGCACGCTGCGCCAGTGTGGCACTGAATGGGCCGGCGGGCAAACGACCGTGCGCGGCATCAGAGAGGGTGAACCCGCACTGAACCTTCTTCCTCGCGCACAGGATACAGGCCTTCTTGTGAGGCCCGATGACGCATTCTTCCACATGGCGCTGCTGACATACATCGCAGCGATCGAGGTCCGTCTAGAGCGGTGTTAGACAGAGTTCGGCGACCGATATAACAATAACACACCTTGATAACCCACTCTCCTGGCTTCCTCCTCTTCCGCCTCGCTGGCGAATCCTGCAGCTCCCTTTCAGCGGAATTAGAATGCAGCATATCACCCTCGCTGCTGCCTCTAGGGCTGGTGATATCCCCGCCACTGTACCCGCTCATCCCACCCAAGCTGTGCTTCCTCTCTCCCTCAGGCATAGAAGCCATGCTCGGGCGTCTACTGCTGTCGCCCGCAGAGCTGGAGGAATAAGGCTCTGCTCTCTGGACCGTAGCCGGACCGGAGTGCGCATGCCATGATGGAGGTCGGTGATATACGGGTGAGACAGGATCGGAATTGGGACCAGAGGGGATCCTGAACGACATGGGCGGAGGAGGCGGGTGCGGCTCGGTCGGCGGGGCCATAACAGATGGCGTTCCTTGCATGTCAAGGCTGTCGTCCTCCGAATCATCATCCGCGTCAGTTGCAGGAATATCAGGGAATTCTGCGGGAAGGCATCAGCGCCGAGCAACAATGATCCCGATCGAGCAATACGCACCTTCGCCATCCACAGTCCACTCGTGCTCCCAAGCCTTATGCTTCTTGCTCATCATATCGAGCTGCATCTGGAGCTGGTTGCGATAGGGATCGCCCACCGGAAGCCGGCCAAGCTCATCCAGCATCTTCTTCTTCAACCTGTTGTCCTTCGCCCACTGGCGCTTGCTCGCAAGATTACGCTCCTTCTTTTCCTGCAGCGTTCGCGGTTTAGAAGACTCAGGTTCCTCTGCAGATATTGTTAGTGCATGACTGGAGCAAGGCATATATGCGCGCGTACCTGTATCCCAACGACTTCTCTTTCTCAGCAGAGTAGGAAGATTATGTTTCTCCTGGGCGTGTCTCCGCCACACGCTCCTTGCATTAGCGCCAGTATAGGACTTGTCGCACCACGGACACTTGTAATTAGTAGTTCCCTTCGGGAAGTCGAATGTATGCGGGTCAGGGCCGCTCGGGCCAGGAGCGTGATAGGGGATGAACCAAGTGCTCTGGTTGCGGTGCATCGGGGATTGTCCAGCACCAGGACCGACGGGGGAAGCCATCACGCTCGGCTGAGGCATTGGCTGGCCAGCAGCCGCCATCACTTCTCGCGAGCTGATAGGTGTGTTGGGTGAATGAGGGGCAGAATCAGGACGAAGTGCATAAGGGTTCGAAAATTGATGCGGCGAGATGTAACGACCGCCTGGGCCTTCGGGTTCGGCGGGGCGAGCGACGGAGGGGATGGAGGAACCGGATTCGAAAGGACGAGCAACGGAGGGCATCATGGGCGGTGGGGAGGTGGGAGATAACTTGAAGCTACCATGACCGGGCGGTGGCGGGCCATACGAACGAGGCAGAGCGATCTCCGGAAGCGGCGGCGACGGCCCACGGGCTTCGGGAATGCGCCTCGTCGACGGATATCTCGCCGCTGTGATATGCGGTGGCCGTTGTTGTGCTTGGGTAGAGGAGATCTGCAGTGGAGTAGGAATGCGACCCTGCGGTGCATACGAATTGGTTGAGTATGCGGAAGAGGAGGTCTGGGTGGCGAGCGGTGGCCGAGGTGACGATGAAGATGGTTGGGAGGGGTTGGTCAATGGCGGCGAGATCAGCGAGCGCGCGCGCGCCGTAGAAGCAGGAGCCGCCGGTTTCTCATCCTAAGTAGAGCGTGAATAGGCGCATATAGCCTGGTATGTCAGTGCGTACCTTGATAGGAAGCTTCTCGAGCAGCTTTCGCCGCAACGGCGCTGCGGCGACGTCAGTTACAAGCACAATAAGAATAGGCATTGTCACCCACGAGATGTCCGAATGATCATCAAATCTCGGTCCGTGAACTCTCCTTGCCTGTCTATCAGCAACTCTAGCTCGGCCCGCTCGTCCAACAGCCTCCTCATCTGCAACCGGTCACTCTTCCCTGCCTCGAGCTCATCGCATACTTTAATATATGACTTGAGCGTATGTACGGGGTCGAAGACCGTGCCTCGGTAGGCTCGGATAGCCTTGACGGTGAGCTCGTCGAGCGCGCGTTGTTCATCGTTCGAGAGGAAGTCGTCCGGTGTGAGAGGGTCGAGGCGGCGACGCGAGACGACGCGGGTCCGGTCTACGGGTGAGGAGGCTCGCCGCTTGAGGGAGCCATATTGCGAGTTGTGGTGTACACTCGAAGAGATTACGTCTGTCATAGTAGATACGGGGTGGTGGGTTGAGGGGGGAAAGGAGGAGATGCAGTTGTATTTGAGGTTGTATTGTGTCAGATGTGCGGCGTGATGGGCGATTCGGTTACGGCGAAATGTATAGTTGCGTCGGAGTCAAGTCATTAAACCGCTCGGTGTGCGAGGATCTTGAACATTCCTGAAACGGAAATAGGGGGAATGTGGCGAGATGTGCGGCGACGATGGTGAGAGTTGAGACCAGAAGGTGGCGAAGGGGGAGGGATCAGTAGTTTAGCGAGTTGTTAAGGTAGAGTACTTTGATTGTGATGTTGCAGTAGAAAGGGGAAGGAAGGGGGAGGGAATGCAAAGCGGGAGATGAAAGGAGGGAAAGGGAAGAAATCGGAGAAGGTGTGGAATTGTGAGAGATTGCGACCGACGTCTGAAAGGAAGCGGGGAGAAAAGTGAATGAGGATCATGCGAGAACGATAGGAGCCGCCGCGGATGTTCCGTTGATGATGGTGTTCACCCTCCGAGCCAACCCACCCGCCTTCTTCAACTTCTCCCGCTCAACAACTTGTCTCCCAATTCACTTGCCTTCGGGCGTCTCGACTAATGCCGAACATCTCGGCATCTATTTCTTCCATACACCCACATAAAATCCCCTTGTCGTCCTTGTTCCCGTCATAACTGATCCAGCCCCGTGCCCCTGCCGGCAACCCTCGATAAAAGCTTGGGCCAAGGAAAACAAGCTCGAGCGGCTCCGGGCTCGGCGCCCACTCCCCGCGTCCTCATGTTCCGAACTTGACGCACCTGCAGCGCCGCAAGCCTCCTCCGAACCTTGTGCCTTGTCTCAGCCAGTTCAGTCGAGATCGGTACATCCGTCCGACTGTTCCGTGTCTCGGTGTCTCGGCTATCATATACAGTCTTGCGTCACTTGCGTCAAACCCGCAACAGGTTTTCCGTCCATCCCGTTTCCGGAAATTACTCAATTCCTGGTCGAACAATTTTCCATTTCTCCAGCAGATAGGAGTATTTGGCGACCGCGGGTTTTTCGGACACCGGTTTAGCTGTCATCATCTTTTGATGACTGCGGGTCCCACACGGGGTGTATGGCACAACTGAGGAAGGCAATGCGCCACGTCGTCTTTTCCCTTTGTGCACCCTGTCGCTTCTTCACATCAAGGGTATGTAGATAAGCAGCCAAAATAAGTAGCATGGTGGGTGGACGGCAGTGTTTCACACTCAATATCATCGGAATCCCGATCGTTGCGGCGACGTTGAGATGTCTTGGGGAGGCAATGAAAATTCTCGGGCTCCCTCACCAGAAGGCCGAGGATCCAAAAGAATGCCACTTACGTGAGGTATCCGGACGATGATGATTAACAGCATTGTCAAGGCACTGCATCGCATTCCGACCATGTCGCACACACGATACGGTTCCGTTTTGCAAATGTCAATCCCTTCAGTTGCAGTGGTTATCATTCGACTTGACAAATGTTCCCATGACTATCGAAAGGGTATGAGACAGAGCGCGGAATCTCGGATCATCCTGGGACAGCCACAAACTAGAATGTACCGGTCGGTCGGTCGGGATCGAAACCCCAGCAAAGGCCGAGAACGGCAGCCGGCGACCGAGGCTTGGGTAAAAGAGTGGCTGTGCTTTTGACTCATAAGTCTAAGGCTGCTAAGGACTTAGTCTGGGCAAGCTGTCTCGACTGCATTCCTGTGAACAGCAACATGTCAAGCTGGTAACAAGCGCAAGCTGCAAAATACGGTGTTCATTCCAGCGAGAGAAATAAGCAGGACCACGACATATCCATTCGTTTTCCTCCAATACCAATACCAATAATACCACTAAGCGGGGAGTCAACAGCGCAGCAAAAACCCAATACAGAAACCAGCGATGAAAAGTAATTGGTATCATATCGTTGCAATTCCTGCATGTGCACTTGCGGCAGCCCATTTTTGTTCCTTTTTGTCTCGTCCGTCCGTCAATCCTCATAACATCCCGTCCCAGACCTCCTCCTCCGCGTGCTCCTTGTCGTACTCCGTCTCCGGCGATGCGTTGCTTATCAAGCGGAGGATGCTCAGTCCGCTCCGGTCCATACGGCACGGGGAGCAGCAGCGTCATCCTTCCTCTCCATACCACCCCCAACCCCATCCTCCACTCTCCCAGGGGCCTCAAACCCCTCCTTAGAGCTAACAGGCGTAGTCTGGTCACTCGCGCTCACACCAGCCCCGTTATCGACCATACTCCCACTAATTCCACTTGCGCCACTAGCCCCACTCGCCGTCGTAACGCTGCTCACGCTGCTCTCTTGTCTGCTCACAGGACGAGGCTCGAGCAGCTGGTCCATCCCTTTCGGGTAGTCCATCACTTGCGGCTGCAGCTGTGGCTGGTACTGCGGTTGGAACTGCGGCTGCAGCTGAGGTTGAGGCTGAGCACGGCTGCTTGCAGGCCTCGATATCCCAGCCCCATCCGAATACCCCGCGCTCGCCGACCGCCGACGCTCGTATTCCCTCTCTCTCTCCCTTTCCCTCTCCCTCGCTTGCTGGTAAGGAGTCGGCTCTGCCCGCTCGTATGATTCGTTCGACGGGATCCTCGAATGCGGCTGGGAGTGGGAGGGCGTATATCCATGTGATCCGAGCGAAGGGGGAGAACGTTCTCTGCCGCGCTCGTAGGACTCGTTTAGCTGTAGACCGCGAGAGAGGGGTGTGTACGTGTTTGTGTCGGTGCGTTCGTAGGACTGGTTAGGGGCGAGAGAGCGAGAGAGGGTGTGTGGGTGCATGTGCGGATGAGGTTGAGAGTGGGGATGAGAATGTCCATATCCATCAGGGCCGGACAACCCAAGCCCAGGAGGAGGAGCGTGCGAGTACCCATTCGTCGGTGCGTACTCCTGCGGATGTGGAGCATAGCCAGTCCGCGGCTCGTAAGTCTCTTGAGAGACGTATCGCTGTTGGGGCGGAGGCTCGTCGTACCCGTCCAAAGCGGGCGGATACTCCCCCGAGCCAGGGGCGCTCCGTCTCTCCTGTTCCTGATCTGTCGAGTCTGGACTATCGAGCGACTCCTCCGGCTGATATGACGCATACACGGGTTCCTCCACTAGCACACGTAAGCGAGTCAATACCGCACACTACGAAAAGGGAGCAGGGAGAGTGCGTACATTCCATCTTGACCTCCTCCGTCCCGCCCTTATCTGCACCTACGCCGACGGAAAGACTCCACTGGCAGCGCTGTTTCATCCGATGACACGCTTGGCACGCTTTCATCGCCGTGGTCGAGATGGTGCATTTGTCCCATTTCTTTTTTTGGCAGTAGTCGCAGCGTGCCGCGCCGGTCTGCGTCAAACAGACAGAATGATGTCAGCATCGTCCCCCATCATTTTCAAGGACAGTAGCGAGGCCAGTGTGATGAAATGACAGGTGGAAAAATGAGCAAGAAGAGGCAAGACGCACCTTGATAACAGCTACCCGCCTAATAACCTGCGTAATCCCGACCTTCGGCGCCCTCCTCCTCTCCCTCTTCCCCGAACCCGAACCCGGGCTCCCCCCCGTCCCTGCCAGCCCTGCTCCTCCCACTCCAGCACCAGCACCAGCACCAGCAAACCCCTGCTCCTTCCCATCAACCCTACCCGACTCGGCACCAACAGACTCGGGCTGAGCGAGGGGCTTGACGTCCTCCGACCCCTCCATTGTCAGGCTCGGTGTACCTTCCGTCGAGAAACTAGCTGCGGATGCGGATGCTGAGGCGGAGGCGCTCCCCGTCGAAGGGCCGGAGAGGATGCCGGAGGCTGCGCTCGCCGAGCCAGGTCCGCCGACGAGTTCCCCGGTGTAAGGACGGTCGCGCTCGTCTGGGAGAGGGAGCTGAGGGAGGGAGGGAAGGGACATGGTTGGCATGGAGGGGAGTGTGGATCGTTGGGGTGGCTGGGGATGATGTTGGGAATGCGGGTGCGAGGGAGCCAGCGGCTCGTAGTCCCTTTCCCAGATCCTGTTCGGCTTTTCATATGCCTGTGCGCCCTGCTCCCTCTCCCCCAGTGGCTGCTCCCTCTCCCTAGGCGGAATGCCAATCACCCCCTCTGCTCCCCCGCCCAATCCGATCCCCAGCTCTCGGCCCTCCCCCGTCCCACCACCCGCACCCACCGCAACCCCTGTCGCGCCCCCCGGAGCCGCACCACCCACAACCCCATCATTCGGGTTCCGCTCCCACTCGCATTTCACCTTCATCTTCTGACACATATGACACGCCACCCTCCCGTTATTCGGCGTCCTGGTGCTTTTGTAGATCGTACATTCCTGGATGCCGCGCGCGATACAGCGCTTACAGCGCGCGTCGTGCAGCTTTACGATGCCCGTTGAGCGGGATGCGCGTTCTTCGAGTTGGGCAGCGCGGGCAGAGGTGGGGACGTAGGAGCGGCGTCGGTTCGGGTTGGCGTATGGCGCGCCGGGTACGCCTGGGGCGGGTGGGGCGCCAGCGGGAGCAGCAGCGGAGGGGAGATAGGAAGGGTAAGAGGAGGAGGGAAGGTGCTCGTCGTCCTCCAATTCGTCGATCTCCTCATGATATGATGGATCTGTGTTCCAAAAGTTAGCATATATGCGCTTCTAAGCGAACTGAGCAAGGAAAAGACGCACGTTCAGCAAGAACGTTCCATTTGGGCCTGCTGGGGCCAGGCTCCTCGCTCTCCAGCCTAGGACCATAGTACTGCGCTTCCCTCGCATCCATCTGACCCTGCGGCTGCTGCTCTCCCCGCATCTCAATCTCTGCCCGGGGCAGTTGTGGCTGCATCTGCTGATGAGGATGCGGGGGTTGATGCTGTTGATGATGTGGGTGCTGATGATGATGTACATGCGCCTGCTGAGGTGAACCGCCGTATCCGTCTTGCATGGGGCGTGGGCGTCCTTCCTCTGGCGAACGAGGCGGCATCGACATTCCCATCGGGAGGGGCATAGGAGGCGGGAGCGGGAGCGGCATAGGCGTCGATGAGTCAACCGATGTCTCGTCCCACCTTGCTTGTGCTGGAAGCTCCGGGTAGGGCTGTTCTTGCTTTCTCCTCAGAGCGGCTGTACGAAGCATTATTAGGAGGTACGCTGAGGTGCTGAGGAAGCGGACGCACGATGATTCCTGACATGTTTGAACTCCCTTCCCTCCCACCCGACCATCAACAGCATCTCCACTTCCTCCCTCTCGTCCAACAGCCTACTAGCCGCATCCAAGTCCGCGAGCACCGGGTCAAGCTCCTGACAAGTCTTGACAAGCGCCACCAACGTCTTCAGCGGATCAAACGAGGTGGAAGCGCGATACTGCTCGAGTTTCTGCAGGACTAGTTGGTCCAGCGCACGGTGCGTGCTGTCGGTTAAGTCGAGCGGGGTTAAACGGCGGCGGGACGTGAGAGGCTGGAGTTGGGGTGAAGGGGTGGGAGCACGGCGCTTGAGTGATGAGGAGGGGGAGAGGGAGGCGGGAGGGTTGGGGTTGGGGTCCATTGCTTGATTTTTTTTAGGCTTGGGTTAAGGCGAAAGAGGTTGGCATGCACAAAGAGGAGGAAGGGGGGATGGCGGAGAGGAAGGGAACAGGGAAGGGGGAGAGGGCGAAAGAGACGGGAAAAACGGTGGTGGACCGTGGGCGACGAGAGTAGACAGGAGACAGTCGAGTTTTGCAGACAGCAGACAGAGTCGAAGTCAGAGTCACAGAGTCACAGGTAGAGTCAGAGGCGGTAGCAGGCAGTAGGCAGTAGGCAGTAGACAGGCAGGCAGTATACCGAACAGGCAGTTGAGCAGACAGGCAGGCAGGCGAGATGCAGACGAGACGGTGGTAGGAAGAGAAGGAGCGAACGAAGCGGGGCGGACGGGCACGGCCGGGGGCGAAGGGGGGAAGGGAGGGAAGGGGGGCGGTAGCTGCGGCAAGGGTGGGAGGAGGGAGTGCGGGTGCGGGGGACCGGTCAGGGCAGAAACGGGCGAGCGGGCGATGAACTTGCAGCACAGGGAAAAAGAAGGGCGCAGAAGGAGAGAGGCAGAAAGAAAGGGGGTGAGCCACGCAAGCCCCGGCTGGGCGGATGCGGGACACAGCAAAGGAGGACAGGCACGGGCAGAACGGGCACGGATCCGGGGATGGGAACGGACACACCGACAGCGAAGAAGGGTGCGGGAGATGCCGATACGAAAGAGAGCGAGACAGAATCAGCGGAGACCGGGAGTCCGGAGACGGGGTCCGGCCGGGGCGATGATGCGCGCGCGGAGATGAACGGAGGCAAGGGAAGGAGAAGGGGGGTTGCGAGGACAGGACGGCAACGGAGAGATGGCGTCAACGGGTGCCACACAGATGGGCGCGGCACGGCTCGGGGGTTGGGTGCACGCTTCCACTCGGATTCCACGGGAAGATCTGGGCTGAGTTGGGCGTGCGGCCGCGGCCGTGGCACACCGCTACCGATCAAGACGTTGCTCGTTTTACGCCGGCTTCTATCCCTCCGTCAGCGATACCTGCACTCTCTGGGCAATTCAGCTGTGCTTGAGTTCCATCAAGGGACGAGAAACAGGAGTGATCACCCTCCCACCGCCGACCAGGGAGAGCTAACTCGGACCCCGGGAGACGGGAGATGTCTCGCTCCCCCGGCCGGCCAAGCTGTCAAACCGGGTCCGTGCCGCGCCCATCCACGCAACCAACCAAAGGGTGGCCCGTGCCGTGCTCACTGCTCCCATCCACGCTCGCAGGGTGCAGCACAAGCCGGTGCGAGCGGGCGGTGCCGCCTGCCGCAGATTCACGTTGTCCACGACCGGATGGACAGACGGATGGACAGAAAGCAGCGGTGTAAGCAAAGTGAATGCGTGCGACCGATCGGACAAAAGGGAATTGTACGGCGAAAGATTTCACCCGACAAGCGGGGGTTGACGCGCCGGGGAGCTGTCATCCATCTCTGCCCTCCAGCTTCCCTCCATAGCTCACAGTAGTAACCGACTAAAACCTCCAGCCTGACGCATCCACCGGCGGTCCAGACTTCCCCACCACCCCAAATCCTGCTCGCCTGCAAGCTGCCACCCAGCCTGCGACCTCCAGGTTGGAGGCAAGTTACAGGGGCCGGTCAAACCCGGCGTTCATACCCACATATAGGCGGGCCGGCGCTCGGCCCGACCCTCGCCCCCAGTCAAAGTCAAGGTCCTTGATGCACGCGAAACGCACGCGAAAGGGGCAAGCCGATCATTCCCGGTCTTGCGTGTCCGCAGCATCGTTACGAGCCGGTTTCCTCCTTACCTCTTCCTCTTCCGCACGCTCGGTCTGTGAGAAGATACACATTTCGTGCAAGATCGTCCGAGCGGTCGGACTGTCCGGGCCCCGTACATAGGTTCCGAGTAGCCGACAGTGCGGTCTTAGCCGAGTCACTTATGCCGTCACCATATATAGGGTCTTAATGTCATTATCGTTGTATGGTTGTTTGACGAGCTCGCCACATTTCTCCTAATGAACTGATAATATCATTACAACAACTTTCCACTGCCCACCTGGGCGTGTGGAAACAGACCAGTCAAACTAGTCCAATGGACCTGCCCAGTTCTACAACGGTGAGCGAGCTCGAGTTAGCTTAAGCGTCGCCTGCGAATCCCCCACAAACAGAAGGGATTGATGCTCTGGCAAGGTAAGAAAGATTATTGCAGAGAACGCACTGAACTGATTCATTAGCAGATACTTGTTCATTAATTAGTATTTACGCCAGCGAGCTCATTGCAAGCCCGAGCTCGCCGCATGAGTGACTTAGGGGCTATGCAGCAAACCCGGAGAAGCCCTTTTCGCTAGTCGCCACATTGTCGACCCTCGTCCTTGTCTTCTTACCACCACGTCGACTATGGACCGTTTTACTCGCTTCATTCCCCACATCCTCCGCCCCACCGACAATGGGCCCTTGCTTCCTCTAACCCCAATCAGGCGTACGACAAGGCCCCCCTCGCCCGTTGCGACCCACATCCCTACGACGGCTACGACGACGGCCCACCAGCTCGCCAACCCTATCCACGAACCCCCTCCTCCCCCTCGTATCCTCGTCCAGCCTTACGAGATCGATCTCTGGGGCACCATCTCCGACAACCTGAATAACTGGACGTCGTTCGCCATCCCTACGACTACGCTACTCGCCAACGAGTTCAACGCCGCGACTGGGGGTCCTCTGGTTAGAGCCGAGCAGCAAGACGGGGCGGATGAGAGGGTGGAAAGGTCGAGAAGGGCTGCGTTGGGATCGGAGGATGCGATAGGCGCTCCTCCCAGCCAGGAGCGCACTGACGAGGACAATCGCACCCCTCGTGAGGTGGAGGAGGGTGTTCAGGTGCGTCTCTGATTCGGCCACGCCTTTGTGGTGGATTCGCAGGCGATCTGGTCCTCCTCGTACGCTTACTGACTCATACCCCAGGTACCTGGCGGGCTGGTCTCCAACCGCTCGTTCTTCAACATGACCTTGGACGAGCGTCGCGATCGTATCGAACAGGAGCGTCGTGCTGGCGGGGATGCGGGCATTTGGCTGGTGCAGAGCATTATGGCCGGCTACAGCGCAACGGCTGAGGCGTGCTGGACGGATATCGGGCGTCTCCGCCTCTGGCTCGAGCGCGTCCTGCCCTGCTTGGTCCAGACCTGTATGGAGCCATTCAGGCACAAGTGCAGACCCCGTTACTGCTGTTGCGGATTGCTCGGGCTGCTGTCTCTGCCCTTCCTTGCGCTCTTTTACGTAGTCTGCTGGGGTTGGGGGAAACTCCGCAATAGCAGGCTCCATCGTCCTCTGGTGATCATAGCGGGTAAGTTCATTATCTCGCCCTCGAATTGTGTATGCTGACTTTGCATAGTGACGTTCTTCGTCCTCAAGTACGTCTTCCGGTTCGACACTCTCAAGCTCGTGTCTGGCGTCTTGAAGGCGGTCCCTGGCTACTTCTGAAGGAGGGGCACTAGATACGTATACCTACAGTTCTCTTTATTCCTCTTTCCCCCATGCATATACCTACGCCCGTCCTCCGGATACCGATGTCGTAGCTTTCCCTTCACTCATTCTCGTGTCTGCGTGGCTCGTGAAATATAATTGTTCCCCGCTTGCACTTGCGATTGACTCGTTTACCCTAGAGCTGGTGTACCCATCCGTCGTCTGCGAATCCCTCACAAACCAGAGCAACAGCTTCTGGACGCGCTCGTTCCTCCCAGCCCCTGTTCTGCTGCTGTGGGAGAGCAGGGCGCCGTCTGCGAATCCCTCACAAACCAGACCAACAGCTTCAAAGCCGGCCTGGACGCGCTCGTTCCTCCCAGCCCCTGTTCTGCTGCTGTGGGAGAGCAGGGCGCCGTCTGCGAATTCCCCACAAACCAGACCAACAGCTTGGCGTTCGATTCTCCTGTACTTCGGCTGGAGTGCAAGTGCAAGGCGTCGTCTGCGAATTCCCCACAAACCAGACCAGCAGCTTGAGGGTTGGGTTGCATCGCATACAGCAATCCTTTCAACTACTTTACCGAGGACAGACGCAGCTACAAGACATTGTATCGTGGCATTGAACCTTGAAAGGAGCTCGACTAGTAACGGGCGCTTAATCGATCGCGACGGAGCCCTTAAAGTACTTGGACTTGGATAACGGACGACTGCCCAATGCATCAATCATGCCCTCGTAGCTCGGCTCCCCCCATTCTTCAGCGGCCCTACCATCCGGAAAGTCGTCTTCTCCATCGAAGAAGTGCTCGCGCAGAAGTTCTTCAAGGCGATCGATGTTGCTGCGGCACGCTGGTCCTTGCTCATCGTAGTACTTGAATGAAACTGGTTTAACACGGGTTAGCTGCGTTTACGAGATGAAGGGGAGGAATTACTGTTAGCATACACCCCATTGCTCCACATGCATATACCGTTGTGCCGTTTACACCTTACACAGCATTGTCGTTCCCACCGAAAGCACCAGCGGTATACCCCTGTACGCGGTCCCGTCCAAACTCGACATCCATGGCAAGCTTCGCGCTGATCGGCAATCTGCAAGACGCCAGTCAATCCGGCGACAGGGTGATAGAAGGAGAGTGGGTTATAGAAGGAGGACTTACAAAGATATTCCCCTCGAGAAGACCTGTGATCTTGACGGTCCCATGCACCTTGATATCTTCTGGAGTAGGCCACGAAGGAAATGTCCATGTCCTGATATCCCAATAGTTTGCCTTTAAGAGAAGGTGTCTCGGGAAAGGCTCCAGCTTCTTGGATTTGGAAGCTCGCAGGCGTTTGGGCTGGCCGCTGCTGTCGAACTCATCCGCGACTTTCCCTTCTTCGTCTAGAGCAGGAGGTCCATTGGCCTTGCGTCGACCAGCCACAGTATATCTTCCATATCGGTAGTCCCATTCTTCCTGCTTAAGAGGATGGCGGGCCGAGCCGAGCAGGTGGGCACGCGTTAGAGGTACTGCCGGTCTTTGTAAGAACTTGCCGTTTGGTAGACGAAGATGTATGCGTTCCAGAATAGCTCGAGGGACTTCCAGAGGATGAAAGGGATACCGCCATTTATCGTAGAGGACCATCCACTCAAACACGTTGGTAATAATCTGGATCAATACCTCAGCCTGTTTCAACGTGAAAGGGCAATCGGATTGATGGTGGACAGTCAAGGTGAACTGTGATGACCAGTTAGCGACTGCAGCCCGAAATACACTCGTACCTCACCATTGAAATTGTAACGTCTGCGAACCACTTAGTTACCCTCTCTTCATTCTTCCTGAGAGGAGGTCTTGGCTTATTGGTATTAATGAACTCGAGCATCCCTTCAATGAAAAGAGACGAGTAGTAGTCGGAACTGTACGCCTGAAGCGGCGTATACCGCTTGACACGCTCGTATAGCGAGTTCCAGTCAATGTAGCCCTCGAAGCGCTCTTTATTCTGAAAGGGATCGGGGAAGCCTTGATGCACGTGCCAAGCCAACAGAAACACGATCTCGTCTTCCACCAAGCTGTCGCTTTCCTCCAGAATGCTTCGGCCATCGGGCTTGGGCATAGTATCTTTAGTTCGCAGCCGCAGTACAAACTCCTGAAGGAGACAGGTTAATAGAAGGAGAGAGGGATTCAGAAGTTGCTTACGAGACGGCGCGCTCTCCGATTGACCATCTTTCTGCATAAATCTTCCCCGATGATAGCATACTCGCCGAACCATGGCAGGGGAAGGCCCCGCAGCCTTGCAATATGATCCACGACCTCCTGGGATGTCTTGCTGTTGCTCAGTGTGTCTGTCCAGCCGGAGTTCCATACTGTCTTCAACAACTTAACTTCCTCACGTATGAGGTTCTCTCTGGGGCTATGGATTTGCATGAAGCGGTGATTTGCGGGGCGCAGGGGCACCCATTCTTCCGGGTTCAGGTTGTAGCATTCGGATTGCTTGAAGATTTCCTCTTCCAAATGCAAAAGGTAACGCACCGGTAGTCGTGAACTTGAGCGATCTAGGTCTGCGCACCGCTCCTGAAACAGCTATCAGAGCTCGCTCTAGGAATGACCCGTGGCATACCTTGTAGTATAGTCCGCATGACCACCACGCCTCGAAGTCCTGCCAACCTTCCACTCCTTGGCTAGGTGTTTGTTCCGGTACTTGCGAGAGGAGGGCGTAGGCGACGAGCGTGAGATCGTAGACGAGCTTCTCGTGCCTATGCTCGTCCAACGTTTGGGGTAGCACTAGCTCCGCACCGCCAGCCCACGCTTGCCAGGGGACCGCGTCACTCTCTTTCCTTGGCTCGCCCCACACCAGATCAGGGTCGTGCTCGGCATTCTCATTTACCTCGGTCGCGTTTGCACCTTCCGCATTCTCCCCTGGTAAGAAGTAAAGAGTTCGAGTTGGAGGAGGAGCAGGTCCGAAGTCGTCATTGGGTCCTGCCCTGGCAAAGCTTATATATGCGGCACACTCCTTCAGTTGATGTTCTCGTCGGGCTCGCTCAGCTTCTACTTCTTCTGCAAACCGCCTCCTTTCCTCATCTCGCTTCCTCTTTTTGGCTATCAGTTGGGCGGTTTCCTCTGGAGTCTGATCTGTATTGGAATTCGACTGATTGTCATCAGTCTCCGAGGCTTCGGATGGGTTATTCGTCTGCACGATGCGACGTTGGTCTCTGAAAGCAAACAGGTAGGACCACAAGTTGGGAATAGCGGTGCGAGGCCGTTCTATGTCTTCCTCAAAGCTCTGTTCCTGATCTTGACGATGTGCTTCGAGGGTAGCAGCGGGAGGCGTAGAACTCAGGCAAGGTCGCCGGTTGGCTGTATGCGTGGCTCGATCAACTGCAGGAGCTCGCGATATCGAGTGCATGGTGTTTGGGGGGCGGTCAAGGATAATCGAACTGGAATTGCGGGAGTGATTAAGATCTAGAAATTTAGAAGGACAATTGAGGATTGATAACTATGGCAGAGAGAGGATGATGAATCAGGAGAGGAGGTGTGGCGCGCTCCTACAGAAGACGCGACTGACTTTGGTCACGTGCAAACTGCCTGAAATTGACTTTGTTCTAGCACAGCTTTGCGGATTCAAAGCCCGCTGTCATGCTCCACTCAGCCTTCCCCTCTCTGCCATCAACGACCACTGAGATAACCAAATAACAACAGCTTACAACGCCTTTCAAGAAACTGTCTTATAGTGAGTGCACGTTTCAAACCAAGGTATAGTGGTTTACTGATGGTCATGCCATTCATGATTTGTAGTGTCATTCAAGAGCACGGTTGAGAAGGAAGTAATGCCTAAAGGCACTTCTGGCTCGCCGCCTTTCTACCGTCCTATCACTGGTTCGTTCTCTGTCCATTATCAGCCGCAATTAACTGACCGCTGTGAAGAGATGTCCTCGAACCTCTCTCCCACTGGTAGCCGTGCTGTGGGCACTAGTTTGGTTTACGAATCCCCCACAAACCAGACCAACAGCTTGAGGGCTGGGATAGCCGCCGGCACGGCGTGCACCCCGCCCTCAAGCCTTGCTGAACAGCAGGGCGTCGTCTGCGAATCCCCCACAAACCAGACCAACAGCTTGGAGGCTGGGACAGCCGCCAGCACGGCGTGCACCCCGCCCTCAAGCCTTGCTGAGCAGCAGGGCGTCGTCTGCCAATCCCCCACAAACCAGACCAACAGCTTGAGCGCTGGGTTGGACGTGCCCGTTCCGTCCACCCGCTCTCCTGCTGCAGCGGAACAGCATGGCATCGTCTGCAAATCCCCCACAAACCAGACCAACAGCTTGAGGGCTGGGTTGGATGACCCCTTCGCAGCCCTTCCAATGCATGTGGCGGTCGATCTCCACGAGTACATGCACGAAGCGGCCCCCGCCGGCATCGAAGTACGATATATCTTGGACCCTCGCGCGGTCAACATCAAGCAACGTCTAGAAGCCTACTATACCTACTTGCGTAGTGTGGTTCCTCGGACCGCCGTGGAGGCAGCCGTGATCCGCGAGCGTTTGCAGGTCATGGACGTGTGGCGCCGCCACATCGCAGCCCACAATGAGATTACCTCCGCATGCCTCCAGGACGCTGGGTCCGATGCCCCTCCCCCCTACGACTTTTCAAACGACCACTCAACTAGGAATATTGCCCTCCCGGCAGAAGAACCCTTATCCGGAAAGGGCCGCAATCACAACGCCCATGCCGACTGCAAGCATTGCGCCTATACCCACAGCATGCTGTGCCTCGGCAATCCTGCTACCCCTGCACAAGCAGCGCAGTATCCCTCTTTGGGATATGGACCCGAGGTGTACTTCAGTGCAAGCGCAGCGAAAGCATATGAGGCGAGGCGTGAGGAGGACAATAGGCATGAACGCGAATGGCGCCGGCAGAACGGATTGGACACTTGGACGGGACGTTTGGCCAGCTGGTGGACTAGCATGAAGACGTCGTACACGCCCAGGCGTGTGTCTGTGTAATTGTTCCGCCTAGTCTTGCCGTTTGGCTCTTGTCATGTACAATACAACCTGCCTTCTCTATCCCTCTCGCCTTCTCTATCCCTCTCGCCTTCTCTATCCCTCTCGCCTTCTCTATCCCTCTCGCGTTCCATGACCCTCTCGCCTTCTATGACCCTCTCGCCTTCTATGACCCTCTCTCCTTCTATGACCCTCTCTCCTTCTCTGTAGTTCTTCCAAACACGGATGTAGGTTCTCGCATCCCGAACGTAGCGATACCTGTAGGGTATTCACTACTTCCCGTCATGAATACAGCTGGTTTCCTTGTATTCCTCATAGCCATGCATATCCAGGCATGATTGGCACTGTCCCGTCTGCATTAGTTCCTCTCGAGTGTCCCAATAACGTCGGCTGAGTTACGCCCGCGAATACAAGAAGGCACATTTAGCTGAGTACCAGGCAAAGCACCAGAAAGGCCTTGCATGCGCGTCGATAACGCGCCGTACGACCGTGTATTGCCCTCTTGTAAGACGTTGAGAATGGTAACACCACCAGAGTCCATAAGATATGTACCAATGCATTCGAAAACCAATTGTATCAAAATTCGACGGTTTGGCGCGCGAATGGGTTTGAGAGCCACTGGTCTCTAGCCCAAATGGGTTTAAGACCCGCTGGATGGCAGAAACGATGGGTTTGACGACCGAAAGAATAGAGGGCTTCAGAGTAATGGGACCATCAGAAGACCAACGCACGGGCCATCATCACCAATGGAAATAGGCGCCGCACCAAATGGGGCCCGCCTAGAATCTAAGCCATGTACTTTGGAAACCGCTAGTATCAAATACCACCGAAAAATAAAGCCGTGCCAGCAAAGCGCCGGTAGAAAGAACTGTCGATGCAATCTTGCGCTACAAAAGGAATATCGATCACGTGTGCTATTGTTTGGCAAGCGCGTCTCCAGTGGCGTTGGCAATTCAGGGTATTGTTTTGATCTTTGCTATCATCCGCGTCGTTATCACTCCGAAGACGCTACAATGCGTACAAAGCACGGATGATTTGCGTTTCGCAAACAGAAAAGGGCGCGAAAGGTCAGGTGGATGGGCGAGCGATTGGAGCAATGGCAGGTGAGGTGGTTCGCAGGGTTCTACACGGTGAGCATGGCTTCCTCCTCCTGATTCGCCCTGTAACTTAGAGATTTTCACTGATGGCGCGAGTGCAGGCCCAGAAAGGTCGTTGAGGTGTTTGTACTCTATACCCTCTTGCCTATGCTTGTCCAACGTTTGTTGAAGTACTCAACACCGTACCGCCGACCCACGATTGCCGAGGAATGATGACACTCCTTTACCTCGGTAGCGTCTGCACCTTCCGGATGGCATAACCAGTCTCGGCCCTGCAACCGTAGTTTGGGAAGAGCAGTAGATGGGTGGGAGAATTCGGCGCACAAGTGGTCTGGTGATTCTGGGGATATATGTCATATATCTGGTTTGTGGGTGATTCGCAGACGACGATCACCAATGACTGACGGATTTTGTGGTGCTTGACTAGGTGAGTACATCTTCTGACCTGCAGAGTTGCGCTAACTTCATGCATCTAGCGTACTCGTGGCTTGGGCGTCGATGGTCAATGATGAAGCCCGCAGAAGATGTAACGCGGCCCGATATCGTTCTCCAAACTGTTCGAACCAAGCAAGCATCTGTTCTGCTTGTGGGGGATTAGCAGGCGACTGCTTGTATGTATCTTGTTGTCTTCCTTAACCAAGTAGTGGAGGTCTGGTGTGGCTTGACGGCCGGTGGCTGATTGTGTAGTTGTGAGGGATTTGCGGACGACGGCTCTGCATGCACGGCCTAGCCACTATGATATGGGAAACGTTCTCTTCCCAGTAGAGATGCACCCATGACTTCTGGTTTGTGGGGGAATCGCAGGCGACGGTGCAGCTTGATCAGGTGCCATATGTCCTGCTCTATCAGCATGATGTGTGCGCTAATTGGCTTCGAGAGCAGTTCGGACCAGCGTTCAATCGGATGCATTGTACGAGCTGCAATACTTGAAATTGCGATCCCTACGACTACGCTCCTCGCTCACTTGCTCAATGCCGCGACGGGTGGTCTTTATCAGGGCTGAGGAGCGTTAAGATGGGCGGATGAGAGGGTGAAAATGGAGGAATGGATTCTGTTATTCGGAGGGTATGGCGGGCAGAGGGACAGTCGCATCCCTAATGAGCAGGTATGAGCCTATTGATCCCTTGGTTTGTGGGGGATTTGCAGGCGATGTGCTGTGGCTGGGAGTGTTTTGCTGATATTGTTACAGGAATCATCGGCGATCGATTGTGATGAGTGGGTGGGACTGCATATATGCTGGTATGGACGCCGACAATGTGGTTCCAGTGAGGCAAGCTCATGATACGGCGGTCGTTCCACAACGGTAGCTCGCAGTACAGAATCAACTGCCCAATGGACATGAGCTCCATCTCCACTACGCCCATGAGTCCCTGATCTGGTCCCGTGAGTCTGTGTCTTACACTGTGAGTTGCGACAGTCGTGCTGTTTGCAGTCGCTAACTGGTCGGTCCCAACAGTTCTGCTCAAGTGAAGGCTCACAAGAGTAATGCTTGACGCGGTACTTCGGCTAAGCACTTCAGTTGTAAATCGTGCGACCCGTTCATGTCCTTTTAACTGTCTATATGCGCTACATTTCATCACTTACTGTCTTATCCGTTTGAGCTAGTCTATCGCTCTCCTTCTATATCCCTCACTCCTTCTCTATCCCTCTCGCCTTCTCTATTCCTCACTCCTTCTCTGTCCCTCTCGCCTTCTCTATTCCTCTCGCCTTCTCTGTCCCTCACTCCTTCTCTGTCCCTCTCGCCTTCTCTATTCCTCTCGCCTTCTCTATCCCTCTCGTCTTCTCTATTCCTCTCGTCTTCTGCATCCCGCTCTGCTTCCATCTCTCGCTCTGCTTCTATCTCTGGTTCTCTTTCTATCTCCCTCCGTCCCTCTATCGCCCACTCTCTTTCTATCTCCCACTCTCCTTCTATCTCCCACTCTCCTTCTATATCCCTCTCTCCTTCTATCTCCCTCTCTCCTTCTATCTCCCTCTCTCCTTCTATCTCCCTCTCTCCTTCTATCTCTCGTTCCTTTATATCTCCCTCCCTCTATCTCCCTCTCTCCCTCTATTACCCTCTCTCCCTATCCCGCTAGCTTTCGTACACGTCCATCCGACTGTCTGTGTAATTGTTCAGACTAATCTCGCCGTTTGGCTCTCGTCGTGTACGATCTGCATTCACTATACCCCTCGCCTTCTAAATCCCTCTATCTTTCTTCATCCCTCTCTCCTTCTATACCCTTATCTCCCTCGGCGATGGCACTCAGCCAATGCCCAGTCCTACTCTGCGAATCAAGGTAATGCGGGCAAGAATCTACCACAGCACCTTCCGCTGATTGTGTTTTCCATAGCTGAAGCAAAGCCACCACCACTCGTGATCCCTGCATAGGGCGCTGGGACGTTATCAAGAAAGGGACGACGCGGCGTCTGCGATTCCCCCACAAACCAGACCAACTACAGAAGGGCTCGCCTACGACTTCCCCACTATTCAATTACTGAAGGGCTCATTTACGACTTATCCTTGCCAGACGGAACACATGCTCTTCGCCAGCCATATGCCCGTATCGCCGCCAGCACGACGCTCCTGTTCGATACGAGCACGACGCTCGTCCAAGGTCATGTTGAAACATGAGCGGTTGCACCCTTCCTCGAGCAGCCTCCCACTCGCTATAACGGATGAGCGATTCGTCATCTGCGAGTCCCCCATCAACCGACTGCACAAGTGCTCATATGCAAAGTGCCGTGCTCGTCAGATGGTACAGAAGCGCTTCGCCTACCATAAACGACATTGCAGACCATCCTGCACCACTAGCAAGCTTCGCCGGGTACAGCCTCCACTCTGCTGTTAGAGGAGCGCCAGTCGTTGTCTATCCATCAACCACAAACCAGACCACCACACGAGTACCGGGTCGATACGCCGGATACATCCACCTCTTTTGCGATTGTACCGTTCACCGCCCTTCAGTTACAGCGGAACAGCATGGTGTCGTCTGCAAATCCCCCACAAACCAGTCCAGCAGCTTGAAGGCCGGGTTAGACGTGCTCGTTCGATGCACCCGTGCGTCTGTTGTAGCAGAAGTGCAAGAAGTCGTCTGCGAATCACCCACAAACCAGACCAACATCTCGAGGGCAGTATGGGATGTGACGTCTTTGTCCTCCTCTCAACTGTGGGTAGAAGGTGCATGGCGTCAACTGCGAGTCCTCCACAAACCAGACCGACTCGCCAAGAGTTCATCTGTCTGCGCAAGACGAGCCCTTGACTGCCGGGGGTTGGACAAAGCTCTGGGTTATCGATGGACTGAATCGTCAAGAGATGTGGCGTTCGCGAATCCTCCACAAACCAGACCAACTGGGGCAGAGCTCATCTGGCTATGCATGGACGAAGCCTCCTGAGCAGCCGGGTTCGACAGTGCTCGGGTTATCGGTGAACTCAAGAAGTGGAATCACGCGGCGTCGGCGAATCCTCCACAAACCAGACCAACTAGGCAAATGTGTTCATCTTGATCACCATTGACGAGCCCATTCGAGCAGCCCCCTCGGCCGAGCTTCGCCTTCCTCCCCCACGCCTCGCCTTGTGGATGAAGGCGCGCAATCGCAGGCTGAGCAAGCTGGGGGGAGGCACCCTTTGGCCTGCAAATCCCCCACAAACCAGGTCGACGCCGCATCGGCACGATCTGTTGCAGCCAATGTAGCAGCCCTAAATACTGTTTGCGGACAGGATGAAAAATGCCTTTCAACTGTCAACTGTTCGCGGGAACCGGTTGTTGTATTGACGCTGAATGCTACTTTGTTTTTCACCCCAATCGGACAACGCCCAATCGACAACATAACACGATGGTCTCTATCGACAAAACTCCCCTTTCACTCGCGCCCCAGCTGCGTCTCGAAAGGGTCGGCCCCAGAAGCCATCGTCCCCGGTGGCCCGCGGTCCCCATATCCGTCCGCTCTCAAAAGACCTCACGGTCCATCCCAGTGGGTGGAGGATCATGAGGCGATCGCATTGGCCGGCGATATAATACAGCGGCCGTGGTATTGGGCGGTCCTCAAATCTGGCGATCTTCAGATCTGGCGATCCTCAAAGCGGGCAATTTCGAAACCTGGTGGCCTTTGAAACCAGCGGCGCTCCAATCTTGTGGCTTCTATATTGCGTGGCTCCCAATTCCTGTACCTCCCAAACCCCGCTGTCTTCGAACAGAGGTATGGCCAGCCAAGGCCTTAGTTCACCCTAAACAAAGCAGGTCCGTGCGCTCCCGCTTAAGTCCCTGTTTTTTGATGGCGTCGGGGCTCATTTTTGTCTCAGGCGCGTGTCTTTATTCTCGTCTTCCTAGTCTTGTGCGTTTGGCTCTATGCCACCCCAATTTGGTAACCTGCCTCCCATATGGGTGCCAAAGGCGACCTGTCGGGGCGATGTCATGAAGGTTCTCGAATTTTGGGGGCGAGAGGGGTTTTCGGCAAAACCTTGCCGAATCTGTGGTTTGATTGGCAAACCATATGTCGCATACGACCGTCGCTCAGAACATCCCGAGAACTGGGGACGGGTCTGTATTCGGGTGCGCCAGATAACTGCGTGATGCTACGATAGTACTAACACACAGAGTAGTGCGATGATCGGGATCACTTCGACGCATCATTCGATTTCGGCACCCCGGCAATTGATCCAGATCTCATGGGCGTCGTGGAGATGGAGCTCAGGGAATGGTCAGCTGCTTCTGGAGTGAATATTCGCCCAAGTCCTGCGTCAAGCCCGGCCAAGCCTGCGACACAGCCCTCTCGCACGGGAAAACCTTCGAGACTGCCTCTGAAAGTGAAGCAAGCGTGCACGGGATGCAAGAAGCCAGCCAACGTGCAGTGCCTGCACACTCTCTGCCGCACATGCTGCCGAATTCGACAGGATCAATCACACTACGATTGTCCCGTACATCGAACTGGCCTGGGGAACGTCGATGCAATCATCAAAGCTGAAGCAAAGCCGCCACCGGACATCATCGATGTTGACGCACTTCCCGATCTATTGGCATCAATGCCGTTGGACAACGTGCGTCCTGGGGTTTCGCAGAACTCTCGCGCATTTCAGGGACCGTCGCTTGCAAGCGATTCACGTCGCCTCGGTCGGCCATTCCCTCCGATAGCTTCAGAAGCAAGGAAGGAGGCAATCATGGCGCATAAGCACCAGCAAGTGCAGGCGCAAGAAGAGCGCGCTCGGGAGGACGAGCTGGCACAACAATTCACCTTGGTGGTGCTTACTGCGGTACGTAGTTGCTTTCTCGCCATGTCAATCATACCAATCTGTTCTCCAGGATGAAGCTTTCCCTATCCCCGGCATTCTAGCGAAAAGGTCCACGAGCGGGCTGATGACGAGGATCAGTGAGTGGGGTGAGCATGTGGCCAAATGGTTGGAGAGCAAGATTGGTCACGGTTACACCGCCCTGGAACTCTTCAACGCTGCCACAGGTAGATGGGAGCTCTATGGCAAGGAGGTCCTACGCTCCGTCCAAAAGGGAGAAAGACTATTATGTCGTCTGCCGGGTGTCGGAAACGATCTGCCCCATGTCCAAGCCGAAACCGCCCAAGTGGTGTATCCAACGTTATTGCGCGACTCTCCTCGTCGATCAACCCATCAAACATCACCTTGGAAGACGCTTGTGCGGGATAACACAAAGCAGCGTACTGTAACGACTCCTGCCTTGCTCTTCAGGGGTACTTCAAAGGTACACCAAACTGATCAGGAGAGCGGGATAGAGAAGAAGAGCGGGATAGAGAAGGAGAGTGGGATAGGGAAAGAGACGGAGAGATTGAGCCGAGCGAAGCAGGGTGGCCCAGACGAGGTCCAAAAGCGCAAGCGCGTGCCATCCAACAGCTCGGTACAAAGCCTCCCGTCGGTCGACGGGGTAATCGCCAGCGTTCTCTCCATATCGTCCTCGTCAGACGTGTCGGTTGCCTGCAAAACCTCCAGCAAGGCTGCCCCGAAATGGCCTGGCGAGCTGAGCTTCGGGGAAGTCATAAGCGCGATGGACAAAGTCAGTCGGTTGAACCTCGTCGAAGGGGTGGAAGTGGAGCGAGCTATACTATCCGTCATGAAGTACCGCGTTCCTCGCTCAACATACTACGACCAGAGGACCTATTACCTTCAGGCACCCGAATCCGTCAAGGCCGATTTTCAACGTCATCCGTCCAGATCCTGGAACGCATTCCGGAGAGACGCTGCAGAAGCCAAAGCGCTCGCCAGAGCAGCCCCCGGCGATGGCAAAACAAGCCCAAAGGCGCGTGGGAAGTCCAAGGAGACCCACAAGTCACGCGAGATTCGTAAGTCAAAGAAACAGCGAGTGTAGTCTCATATATGCCGCGTCTGATTGTCTTCTTGTAAGTCCTTATCCCTCCTTGACCGCTGCCCTGCACGTTCCTTTCCGCCCCATTTCAAGGGTACCCACACTCCTTATCGTTTCCAGCGCCTAACTAGATCCTAATAATATCGACCCGTAGTTACCGTTATTCTTTTAATATGATTGCTTTCAAGGTAGAACCGGATCGCTGTCTGGTTTGTGGGAGATTCGCATGCGAAAGCTTGCGTATCATACAAAGTCGCAGCAGGTACGATCAGGCAACGGCCATCCCACATTCCTTGGCTCTTGTCGCCCTCTGCGGCCTTGCTGGACATCTGGTACCCTCTGTCAGGGTAACCTCTTAGGGGAGGATCGTCGTCGTAGCTTTGAGTTAAGGCGCTGGACAGCCTAGACGAGTCGATACATAGTTGGTCTGGTTTGTGGAGGATTTGCAGACGCTGCGGGAATCCACTTCTTGAGTCCACTGATATCCCAGAGCAATGTCGAACCCGGCTGCTCGAGAGGCTTCGTCCACGCATGGCCAGATGAGCTCTGCCCCAGTTGGTCTGGATTGTGGAGGATTCGCGAACGCTGCATCTCCTAACGTTTGAGTCCAGCGACATGGCAGAGCACTCCCAGCTGTTCAGACGTTGTGCAGACAGATGAACCCTTGCGGAGTTGGTCTGGTTCGTGGAGGATTCGCAGATGCTCATATCTCCAGCATTCAGTCCCGACCAGTTCAGACCAGCGCCTCCTTCTCATTACTACTTTAAAAACACAAAAGAGAACAGGGATGCAAAACAAGACTATTCCAGAGCAGCGGATGGTATGATATGAGGAGCTTGACCCCGCCGGCGGAGGTCCTCTACGACACATCGATTATGTACCTTGATGGCTTCGTCGAAGAAGAATTCGAATTGCACCGGCCCCATCTCCCGTACGATGGCATAGAAGTTCCTGATCCAAGCATTGACCTGCTTGCACTTGGAGGAGTTGAAAGTCCATTGCTTGGAAGCTTCATCGAAAAGATCAGGGTACGCGGACGCATTACAATGGTAGCCGCAGTACCAGTCCTTCTCTGTGTGCTTACTTTTGAAATGGAACACATCGACTACGAGGGCGGTATCTTTGAAGTATTGCCGAAGATTCGGCCGCTCGTGAATGTACTTGTGGAGCTGACAGTTGTTGTCGTAGAACAACACATCAGGGAGGGAGGACTTTGTTGGAAAAACTGTCTGCAGGAAAGCCTAATCGATGTTAGCGAGGAAGCGGTACATACACAAGAGAACACTCACGGCGACAGACTCTAAAGACTCAGCTCCATAGAAAGTACCACGAGCGAGAATGATTCCACATGGGCGGACGACGAGCTGCTCATTATGCGTACGCCTTCTCGCGAATTGCGCCTTCATTTTCTTCTTGAATTGCGAAGGGGCGTCTCCAAGGTGCATAGCAGGTGCCTGGACCGCATCGAGATCCAGCAGTCCTTCTAAATCCCGCTCTCCTTCTATATCCCCTCCTTCTACTAGCGGTTCGCCGCGAAGGTACGCATGAGTACGATTGAGTCGCCTTTTTAAGAGTTGCAACGACTGGTTTTCAGTTCGGAATTTCGCCTCGAAGGATGCATGCGTGCGCTCGTCGCAGGTCTGGTAACCGGGCTGCACGGGTCTATCACAGCCCTCCACGCAACACAATGACTCGAGACTGCTGTGTTCGTGGCAGTAGCGTGCACGATTGCTGACCAATGGGTTCGCACAATTGTGCTGAGCACAGCAAGGTCGAGTGATGGCAACACCATCTGTCACCGCGCAGGATATCATATCTGGCTGAGACATGAAAACAGGAAAGTGTTACAGATTGAGCGTACTCACATTCCTGCCCGTTCCGCACAGATATCTTTCTACATGTTTCGCATGCATGCGCCCATTGTTCCTGGCCCGAGGTGGCGATAAAGACGTTTCTCTCCAGCATGGCATGGGTAAGTCGTTCAGCTTGGGTGAGTCCACCGCCATGAGGAAGTCGAAGCTCAGTACCTCTCTCGGCGTGATGTAGAAGGAGAGAGTACATGTAAAATAGGTCGGATACGTATTCGCTGCGCAGGAGCGGAATGTCGTATGAGCCTGAGAGGGGAGCAGGAGGCGCCGCAAGAGTAGTGTTGTAGATGGAAGCATTGGTGCTGAAAGACGAGCTATAGAGAAGGATAGAGGAGTTAGCAGGAGAGAGGGCTATAGAGGAGAGACGTACTGCGAGAGAATAGTAAGGACTCTGAACAGTTCGCAGAGCTTGTCCTCGAACAGCAGATGCTTTTCGCCTTGAATGACATGCGGGATTCCTCGGTAATATACCCGGTAGGGAATGCCATCGGGATCACGTTGGCAAGCGTAATTCAGATGGTATGTTGACTGACAGTGCAAGCAGCGCAGAGAGGTGACCAGCACGGGGAAGGCGCCGCGAGCGAGCGTATACAAAGTGGCACGAAACCGGCGTGGATCGTTCAAACGAGCGCCGCGGCCACGGGCGATAAAGTATGGACACTGGCGATATGTACATGTGCACGTTGGCGGGTAGAACTCCTCTGCTCCTAAAGAAGAAGTGAGGGATATAGAAGTGAGACGCCGCTAGAAAGCTTACCGAGGTCAAAGGCTTCCGCACGCTCAGCAAAATGGCGAAAGTCATCAGCGATAGGTGGTGAAACGGCCGTGACATCCTTATCAGGTACCCATATGACGTCCCTGAAGAGAGTCCATAGGGCCAGAACTTGTCCTCGACTAATGTTTAGTGCATCTGAGAGGAAGGATGCCACGGAGTTGGGTAGGTCGGCAGGAGACTCATCCCGCGTAGAAAGACTAGTATCCTGTTGCCAGGATATCCGCGATTGCAGGCGACGAGCAGTCACGAGAAATTCCAGGGCTACTTCCACAGAGAGATGTCCGATAGAGGGGCGAAGGTGCTTTAGGAGCTTGTAGAGTTCAGCTAGGTACATGGCGGAGAACAGAGACGCCGAGCGGGATATAGAGGGTGAGGGAGGTGAGGCTGGGGTCTCAGTGTGAGGCGTTGAGTCAGGGCACAGTCATTAAGGTCGAATTTTGAATATGTGACCAGTAAGGGGGTGTGTACGCTTATCCCTCGTTGCTCCCGTTCAGCACCCGTGTGGCTGTACCGACGCATAACCGGTGTACGGCGCCCGGACGGCGCTCCCGTACAAAGTTGCACGGAAGCTGGAAGTACTGCGGTCTGTATCGCGGGCCTGGCCAGAGGGTGGGGTACGGCCGAGAGGTTCGGCGATCGTGTCAGCCTAAAGGGCTTTTGTTCGGCACGCCCAACTCTGAACTCATCGGGTTGGGTCCCGCCGGCTTGTTACGCTCCTTGCTTCGCCGTGCATCATCGGCCGTGAGAAAATAGCACCATACAACAGGACCATTCAACCCAGCCCTCAGTTGTCCCAAAATTGTTCGGGCACAGGGTGGGAGTCGGACGTTACACCCCCGATCAGGAATATTGCCACCAAAACGCCCATCCCCACCCAGCGCCCGTCCAGCGTGGGGAGCGCAAGCCTTGCTGACTCATCCGTCTTCTCACAGGCGCAGATCACCACCAGAACAGCAGATAAGCATGCGGTCGATTGAATGTCATCGTATTATTGCATAGCAACCCGTTCTCATGTATACTTCTGTCGATCAGGTATCAGACTGATCGTCATCTTCCGAAGGATGGAGATTGGGACGTCGGATGTGAGAGGGATGATCGGCGGCATGCTGCCCGCTGTTCGACGGTGCAGATGGGCGAGTTGATGAGCGTCTGATGGTCCGTGCGGCGGGGTTCGCACGTGTCGAGGAACGCGTGTTTGACTTCCCCTGCATCCCCCATCTACAGCAAGGCGAAGTAAGGCCGGGTGGGTCCTGTATGCCGGTGGGTTGTTGCTTTCTCTGTACTCTCGGTGTCTTGAGGCCGGTTTCTAAGCCTGGTATCCTTGACCGCCGGTCGTGCCTTGTGCCAATCTGGCGCACTCGCTCGCTGTTTCGCCGAAGACGAAGGCAGATCAGCGCCGAGGGGTCGGATCCGCGGCCCACCCAAGAAGACCGAGCAAATGGATTTCATCTACTACAAATACCTCGCATCGCGTCGGCTGCCGCCGGTCCACCTCTCTCCGAGCCGATAGCGATTAGCTGGCCGAGGGTTGAGGTCCGCGGGTCCGAGATGACCTCGGTTTCTGCTGTCGGAGTGCATGCATATCTCGGAGGTCTCGGGATATGCATGCGATCTCGGTGCTTGTATGTGCATGCTGGAATCGGTTGCTGGAGCTGCTTTTCTGGCGATTCAGGAGCTTCTTGTCGTCATCACTTGCGGGCTAGGACAGGCCCTACTTGCTGCTGCGCTAGCATTGCCTGACACGACCTCCCTGTGCAAGTCGCCCTCTGTATGACTTTTCCGCCTGCACTCGTGCAAGGTTGATGAATGAACAACGACGGGGCGGCGCTCGTAGCGGTTGGGGATTACGATCTCAATTCAACGATGGCCGCAAGCGTCTCGATGACCAGCGCGTCACCCACCATCAAGAGCGTATCCAAGCTGCCCTCAACAACAAACTCACCGGTCACTCTCCAGCGCGGTCGGCGGCTGCGTAAAGGGTTTGAGGGGACGATGAAGACCTCCCCCAAGCCAGCTTATCGAGAAATCCTATCAGGCTGAAGTCTTCTATCTTCCACATGTCGTCGCCCTTATTCGCGTGCTCGTTCAGCCAATCCATCAGCCGAGATATCATCCTAATCGCATACCAGCCCGTGGAGCCCAGAACCTTCCTCCGTCTGTTCTTCCCCTCTGCCAAATTCGTGCGGGGCCCCAACTTCGACCTTCCAGCAATCTTGCCGGACTGCGGAAGAAGAGGGAAAGGCGACTTCGCGGTGCCTTGGTTTCCCACTCGTCGTGCGCTGGAAAACAAGGAAAAGAGGATTAGCCTGCGGCTTGACTTGAGCTGGCAGTCGTTCTGACGAACAGGGCATCTTCCTCCCTTGGAGCGGGGAGAGAAGGTTGGGAGCAGCGGTATTGCTGCTCCCGCTCTGGTTTATAAGGGAATGCCAAGTGCTTGAACGGGGAACACCGAGGAGATCAGAGCGAGGAGGTGTGCCAGCGATCAGAGGAAGACGAGTTGTCGAGGTTCACATGCGATTTTGTGTGGGGCGTGCCTGGAGGGTATAAATAATGGTGCTCTGTCCACAGAGCACGCTCAATACGATCGCGAGCCTCGATAAATCAACATAACCAGCATCAAAGCTCCAACCCAAAAACCCCATCACTGCCTTTCGTATTTCCTACCTTTTCCGATCTATCCGCTATGTCCTCTCCTAGTGAGTCTATCCGCTTCATGGCAGAGGCAAGGCTAATGTATCCCTGCAGCGAACTACGACAACCTGGCCAACCAGCCCAGTAGCCCTATCAGCCTTCGTCCTCGCGGCCGCTCCATCTCCGAGCAGATGTACGTCTGATATCCCTTGAGCTCTATGTGACGAGACACTGACCAAGACTTCAGGGAGGAAGAACGCAGGCAGCGCTGGGCGCGGAACGCTGCTAGCCCGACCGGACGACCCCTGTTCAGGCCTGGCGTCTCGCAGTTCTTTGGAGCATTCTTCAAGCGCGGAGATCAGAAGAACTGAAAACGATCGGTCTCACACCCGGAACTCATGGGTGGTCGAGGCGGGACCATAGGGTGTCCAGGTTTCCGAAGCTTCGCCAGCCCCCTGTCTGTGTTCGTATAGGTACAACTCGTTTGGCCTGGTCTATGTAAGGGTAGTTGCTAGCTTTGACAGCCTCGAAGAAAGATAATGAATAGTAGTGCTCCTGATGAAATGAATCCCAAGTGCCCTGTCACGAAGTGGGATTGGAGGTGCATGTGAACGCAACCGACTATTGAATCCTTCTTGACCACTGCATCCGCGCAATTATCAAACCTAGCCATCGAACAACAGTCTGCCGTGACCCGCCCAGCGCTGGACTGGCAGCCAACAGCTACATATCCTCCAAGACTCCTCAACACAGCGAGTGAATCTCCTTCAGCACCTGGATGACAAGATGATGTCCCGGGGAGAAGCGTGTGCTCGAGGTTTGTCTCACAGGTTCCAGCACGTCATGTGGGGTGTCGGAGGTGTCTCGCAACAGGCGGTGATATTCCTTCCGCGTCTATGCGTCCATGCCCGTCGAAGGATGAGACAAGCATTGTCGTTGTACCGTAGAAGCGGATGCTCTCATCCGTGGTTGCTGCTCGCCGCACGCGTCATCTTCACCCCGAAACCTGTAGCCTGTACGCGGATAGTTCGTCATGTATGATCATTTCATCCCTCTGTGCAGCATGTCCATGCAGGGGATCACCATCCTACCACTTGGATCATTGTACGACTTCCGTAAGCCGACCCTGGTCTCGTACGATTGAGTTGCAAGTCGAGTAACGAGGTAGCGGAAGATGGTTGCGGGTGGCGCGCAAGTACCTGTCGACTTGCGTTGACCCACACGCTGTGGTTGAGAGACAGTCTCGTACGCTACCGTCGTGAGGTTCTCTTGCAGGTATAAGTATGGGTCTTTTCCAGGCGGGAGATCATCATCAGCTTACCCCTCTCGCCTTCAGACCATCTCACCCACACGCATCATGCCTTCTTACCTAGACCAAGCCAAATCGAACATGAGCTCCCCCAGTAAGTCGGTCGAGATATCCATGAAGATGGTAGCTAACCTTCTCTAGACGCCATCCATATCAACCGCGGCGCCAACAAGGACACGCCGGACAGCACCAATGTAACCAGCCGCACGCGCGGCAGTTCAATCTCGGAGCAGCTGTGAGTTTCTTCCTCCAACGCATAGGGTAGGAGATATTGAAGAATCTTCTCGCCAGGCAAGGGGAACGCAAGCAGCGTTGGGCGTACAACGCAACCAAGCCTGCTGGAGCGTCAGTCCTTAGGCCGGGCGTATCCGAGTTCCTGGGCTTAGTCTTCCGGAGGGGCGGGCAAGGCAACTAGACGGACACAACAATATCTATCAGTAGAGTATGCAACCTCGATGCATGTACAACATGATGTATAGGCCGCTAGCCGCGCAAGAGAATTGAATGACCTCAACCCTTTTAATGGTTGTGGGCCGTTTTGCGCGCGCCACAGACGGAGCCTGCCCTAAACACAAGTGCGCCCGGGCCAATTCGTTTCACGCGGCCCGGACCTCAGTGCACATCTTCCACCTCAGTTCGACGTTGAAGATGCCACATTTCCAATCGTGTACATGATGGAAGCACAGAGGGGCACATTCTTGCGCTCAACAAGCCCGGCCTCGACCGTCTTACGCGCAGGCTACGGCGGCCGTCAATAGTACAACACCATCCTGAAGCTCATTGTCAAGACGTGCGACGCATAAGATCCACTGTGCCCTTGGAGATCCGGTCGAGGCGGGTCACTTCCTAGAGTTGCATCCCTGGGCGGAGATAATCGTCAGGGCTGACTTTGATCGGCGCGTACAAGATCGCGCGCGTGTTGCCTACGTCCACCATCTCTGCCATCTCGTAAGAGACACTACGGCTCCGCTCAACTTATCATCTTCGTTTACTCTGGCTGGATACCGAGGACCGAAGGTCGACGAAGTTCTGGTCCCGTACTCTTCCCTTGTCTTGGCTCCGCTACTCTCACTTGATGATGCTTAGCAAGCCTTCAGTCGCTCAGAACTGCTGGTGCATCTCCGCGCGATCCCGTCGACCCTTGTAAGATCGTGATCATCAATATCGTTCTCCAGGATCGGATGTCTCAGCGGACGATCGGACCTGTCTCGGAACAGATCAGGCAGTGCTTTCCGCCTCCCGGCCGCTCCCTGATTATTCATGATGGCTGTGAATGGCTGGGAATGATACTTCTAGGCCAGGGGCGAATGATACGACCCATTGTCTCTGGCAACCCAAGACCGATGCTCATCTGCGACTGCTACCTGTGCCTACTGAAGGAGTCATCACGTCACTACGAAACCTTTGGCATGGATGGACGATCGTCATCTAATCTTCTTGGTCGTCGGGAAAAAGGAACTTCCTGCACTTCCGCGGGCTCAACATCTAGGACAGATGAAGCACCTTCGACCGTCTGGGTCCCTTTTGCAGCTATATAAGCCGTACTTCCCTCGGCACCCATCACTGCATCTTATCGCTCAGCCCCCGACGTCGCCATACCTTACTCTGATCTGCCCAAATCGTTGCACCTCCACGCCAACTCTTAAACAGAATGAGCTCGTCGAGTGCGTTGTCCGCCAGATCCTTGTGTAACACATACCTGACCAACCATCCAAGCCAAGTACTACAACATCAACAACACCGGAAACAACCTGACGAGCAGCCGCTCTCGCGGCAGTTCCCTCTCGGAGCAGATGTACGTCACTTTCCTGCACAGCCCTGTGACTGTACAACTGAGCAATCTCGACAGGAAAAAAGAACGAAACCAACGCTGGGCGCAATATACCACCAAACCTACTGGGGCCTCCGTCCTGAGGCCGGGCGTGTCGCAGTTCCTGGGCTTGCTATTCAACGGTGGCGGGCGCGACAATTGAGCGCAAACTCGAGTGGACGGAGACCTCCACGTGGTGTCCTTACAGGTCTTTACCTGGGAGAGGCCACACCTCCCGCTTACACCTAGTACCATGTATATCAAGCAAGATGTTCCGTGTTTTACAGTTCATTTCGACGGCGTCAAACGCATCTTCGTCCGTCGTCCTCCGCAACTGACATCACCACCGCTCCTAGCCGGTGCAGCCACGAAGATGAGGCACTCGTGAACGTAGCGGATGAGAGCATCCTCCAATATGACAGTCCGAAGCTGCCTGTGCCATCAATGGACGTCGCGCCCCGCTCAGCCCTCGCGCACATATTCCGGCCTGATACCGGGCCCCTCTCGTTCTCTTGTCCGGACGGCAAAAGTAACGGATACGCCCGACCAATCGCCGACAATGTCGAAAGTTTTGCCTTGTAGTTTTCTGCCTGATAGTGACTTTCAGCCTATCATCGACGTCCGCGTCGAAAACCATCAGACCCCAAACCCCTAAGCGCGAATGTGGGTCGGCCGACCTTCCCAGGAATTCAGGCATACCCGACCTTAGCCTCAGACGAAGCAGTCTGCATGACGCGCAGGGACACGAAGGCCGCAGGCAGAGAATGACCCGGGTCCCGCTCCCCGTTCCGGTTCCCAGTCCAGAACGAGAGCAAGGGTAAGCCAGTTGGGAACGCACCCCCATCCAGCCCCGAGCAATCGTCGCTCTACCACGGCCCGTCGACCCAGTCAATACTCACACTTCTCGTACCTCATACTGCGCAGGTGAGAAGTGCGGAGATTGACAGGAGCGAGCGAGCAGAGAGGGGACGTGCGGGGGCTGGGAGGTGGGTTTGTTCTTCGCTTCTTTATTTGTTGCGAGAGGTTTAGTGGCGCCGACGGCCGAAGAGAAGCGAGGACCAAGCAGCAGGAGCAGACAGAAACGAGAACCAAGGTAGAAACAAGGAGCAAGCAGATTCAAAAGTCAAGCAGAAACGAACAGCCAGCAGAAGGTGTACTGAGCAAGTCGGTATACTTCGACATCAACCAAGGGAAGCGCAGGCGCAGCCGAAGGCCCAAACCCAAGGAACCCAACCGACTCGGACAGGGAGTCATCCATGCCCATCTATACCCGTTCCAACTCCCAACTCCGCTCGCTAAGGCCCGCCTCGGCGGCAGTAGTAGTCAAGTCCATATCGAGCAGATCGAGTGGATTCGCCCTAACGCGGCCGCAGAGCCGGGAGAGAAGATACACCTCCCAACCTCCCAGAGCACGTCATATCAGCGCAGCATCAGACCAATATCAGCCTAACATCAGAGCCCATCGATCAGCCCAGACAGACGTACGGCATATCCCGCCCCTCCAGCACCCAGAAGCCAAGAGCGTAAGCGCCCGTGAAAGCTCCCGCGGAATGGCTTGCGGCGCACGGTCCTTCCTCGCCGTTCGGTGGCCTGCGGCCGGTTGGACGCTCTTCTCAGAATCTCGTCTTCTGGCCTTGTTCGGAGGTTGAATGATGCGGAAGAGGGTTCATTTCCGCTGTATCTCTACTTTCTTGTTTTGCGACGAAGCTGATGCGGCGTGTATGGAGAGATCGGGTTGAGAACCGGAGGGTTGGGAGGTCCGGGATGGGATGGTACGACGTGTTGAGGGTTCTTGCGAGGAAATGTCAAGCGCTCGATCAGATCAGATCAAATCAAATCCGGGCCTGAAGCTGCATAGGCAAGACTGACAGTGCGTCGCGAAGCAGGCAGATCCGAGCGTAGTACTCGATCAGCCCTCATGCCCCAATCCGGTAAGTAATAGCTGACGAGCTGCCGAGGCTTATGGCTTGCCGAGCAGACTCCGACGGCGGGCGTATTGTTGAGGGAGCTCGCCTGGTCGCTTGGTCGCCTGGTCGCCTGGATCGAGTACTAGTAGCACGGATTGGACGATCCGGGATCGGAGATCGGAGATCATCGAGCGTCGATCCTGATCGATATGCAGAGCATACGTAGTTGATAGGAGGTCGGTACGGTATCGAGATTCGATCCACCGGCAGGACAAAGCGAGCAAGTTTACAAGGTCGCTCCAAACACCGCCAGACGGCCGACAAGCTGCAAGCAAGAGATCAGAAAGCCCGTACAAGGAGACTTGAAAGTGCCACAAAGCCAAACAAAGTAAGAGGACAAAGTGATTTGCTGGCGAGCCCAGACCGGTTTTTACGCCCATAAACCTGCCCAAGAAATTTGCACAGAATGGACAGAATGGACGGACAAGGGAAAGCTGTGCTGGTTCTAGCATCTTCCAGAACCCACTATCATAGCTTCAGGGTTCTCCTCTTCTGAGCGCTCACGCATGCTGTCTGTGCGTGATGCTGTACGCATGCGGTAGATAGCGGGATGGAAGGAGGGATGAAGGGATGGTGAGAGGGCGGGACGTTGGGAAAGAAGCGATGAAGCGATGAAGCGATGTGCAGTACCTCGAGAATGTGAAGCTGCTCTTTAGCTCCGTGAACGGTGAAGGTCGAGCGCTCTGCGCACTCGGTGAGTTCCCGCCGGGCGAGCCGTTATCAACCCTCCGTTCGCCCTCATAGAAGACGGTTCGCTCGTACATTCCAGCATTCGCTCCTCTGTCTCTATCTCTCCGTCTCTCAACCACCACCCCTCTCTCGTTCCTCAGGCTGGAGTGGTGAGCACCTCCCAAGAGCGCGTGACACCTCCCCGCCGAGGCGGGTCCAGAGCCTCCCCCCACTCCTCGCCCACCAAACCCAAACGGGATCAATTCCGCTGTGGGTTGCATCATCATCAGTCCAGTGAGTCCAGGCTGCTCCGCCCCACGTTCCCGCCGGCCTAAGGACTCAAGGGGAGCTGTTGGACTGTGGACTGTCGGTCTGGACGGTGACGGCACCGGTGTCATTCCCATCTCCGTACTCCTCCTCCAAGAAGCCACGCAGCAAAGCAAGGCAAGCACCGATCAGCGACCACGGTGTGCACCGAGGGCTGCCGGGGCTGCAGCTGCTACCCTTAGTCGTTCCCCCCCAGTGCGAATATCCACTGCAAGACGTCACCGCTCCCACCCACATCGACACATCGCACTTGCATCCCTACATCTCTCATCTCTCATCTCATCTCATTCCACACACGCAACAGCGTCCATCCTCCATCAACCTCCCACATCGCACGCCACATCACTAATTCAACAACGCGAATTACGAACGACCTGCGAACGAACAGACGATTGATTGGACAAAGCGAAGGGATTTGTTGAGTTGTTGAGCTGTTGGATATTGTGAAAGGATAAGCGAGAGAGTGGCACACCTACCCTGAGGAGTTGAACGAGGCTTCCATTCTTCAACCCACGCGAACGAACCATCAGCGAATAAGCATCAGCGAATCGAGTGCTATCCCCCACGTCCTTTCTCCCTTTCCTTCCCCCTCATCCTCCTACCTTCACCCATCACCCATCACCATCTTCTACCCTCGTCGACCGCCAACCCATCAGTCATCAACGACCAACCTCGCAAGCATGGACGGGTACGTCCTCCCTCCCCCTCCTTCCCTTCCCGCTGCCTTCCATCAGCCTACTAACCAGGAAAACAGGCACCAACAAGCCTACCACGACTTCGCATTCCCCTCCTCATCCTCCAACCCCCCATTCCCGACCTCCCTCCAACCACAACCACCCCAATCCCTCCAACCAACATCCCAGCAACCCCAGTTCCCCTACTTCACCCAGCCTCAGCAGCAATACGACATGAGCGGGTTTAACTTCCCGTCTGCTCCTCCAGCGCAGCAACAACAGGCCCAACAACAGCAGCAACAGTTTGGGCCTTTTGCGCCTCCTCAGCAGCAGGGGACGCAAGGGGGCCAGTATGCGCCCGGGCCGCCGGGGATGACTCTTACTGGCGGGGCACCCTCCATGTCGGGGATGGGCAGCTTAGGGCTGGGTGGGGGAGCAGGGATTGGCGGCGTTGGGGGTATAGGAGTAGGTGGTGCTGGGCTCGGAGCAGGAGTGGGAGGAACAGGAGTGGGAGTAGGAGTAGGGGGTGGGGGGACTGGGAACCCGAGTGCGGGGAACGTCACGCAGAGTACGGGTTTGCCTGGGGGTCAAAGGCGGAGGCCGAAGGTACGTCCCTCCTTCCTTCCTCCCTCCTCCCTTTCGTCTCTCCTGATCAGGTTGCTGGATGGGTGTGCTGACGGAGTGTTCGTAGTATACGAGAAGTAAAGCCGGCTGCTTGACCTGTCGGCAGAAGAAGATCAAGTGTGATGAGCTCCATCCGATCTGTACGAGGTGCTTGCAGTCACATCGTGAGGTACGTCCCTCCCATCCTGCTTTCTCTCCCCACCTGTCTGTCTGCATACAGTTACTGATACGTGATGATGCGTGTAGTGCGTCTGGCCCCCTGACACGCCCCACCGCCGCTCGAAGCCTTCCTCCCAACCCGGCTCAACACCGGGTACACCTCCTTCCAGACCTCATCCATACGCCACAGGACGAGCAGGACACGCAAGACATCATTCTCAAGGTCACCTCGTACCCGGCGGAGCGGCGTCTCGCTCTCACTCACCCCCAAGCGGAGCGGAGAGCGGTGCGAGCCTCGGAGTTCCCAGTCCAGCGACGAGCGGGAGCGCACCGGGGAGCAGTGAGAGGCGAGTTAGCCCCATGTTGGGACAAGGAGGGTTTCAGCCGTACGTCCATCTCCTTTCTCCTCCCTCCCTCCTCAACCAGGAGGAGAATGACTGGCTCACGATGCCCTGCAGACCGATGTACGGCACGGGGGAATACGACCCAAACGTGCACCACCTCCTCGAAGCGATGCAGCACCAAAACCTCGCCCAGCCCCGTCCCCCCGCCTCCAGCTCGCAAGCCTCACCCGAGATGCCCCCCCTCCCCGCCTCATCCTCCACCACCACCGCCGGCACAACCACCACCACCACCGCCTCCTCAAGCACGGGCATGCCCCCCACCCCACCCCAGGGCATGCCTGGCTCGGCGCAGAACTGGTGGGCTACGGGTCTGCCGCTGCTGCCGAGTCCGCAGATCCATAATACCAACCTGGTGTTCCCGACGGTGGATGGGGAGTGGTGGGGCGCTGAGCAAGTGTTCAATGCGGGTGAGGGGTGGAGTCCGGATAAAGAACAACCCCCTAGTGGCGCTCAACAACAGCAACAGCAACAGCAACCCGCCGGCGCCGACGGGCAAGCGCAAAACAACAACGGCCAAGGCCAACTAATACCCACCACCACCTCCTCCCAAACCCAACAACCCCCCACCGACCTCAGCGCCCTAATATCCCTCTACCCCCACCCACCGACCAACGCCCCCCTCTCACCCTCATCCCTTTTCCCGCCCTACGGGTTCGGCAACGCCACTTCCCCGCCTCTCCTCCCGCCCGGTCAACCTTACCCGCTTGCGCCTGCGCAGAACCCGTTGAGTCCGTTGGGGAATTTGAGTCCGCCGCCGTTGGATGCGAGTTTTGTGGCGCAGTTGCAGGCGCTGCAAGGTGCGTGATGCGTCGTTTTTCTGGCGGGGGGGAGCTGATGTGTTGTTTTCTTCTCTTCTCTTTCCATGATGCGCTCTCATCGTGCTGGCTGGCTCGTCTTGGATCATCCTTCGCTCGCTCGTGTGATACGACTGGTTATCGTCGGCTTCATGCGACTTGCGACTGCTCGGCATCGGAATCTGTTCGGCATATTGTACCTGTACGACTACGACCACGACTGCGACTACGACGTTGGACTTGTGATTGTAATGGAATGATGTACTCGTATGTCGTCATCCTTGGTCGGAATTGCTGACCTCACGATCCCTGTCCTTGCGCTGATCCCGCTGACCCACCTGGCTACGTCCTCTCTAACCTTGCCACCCCGCGCAGGCCTAGCACCCTACGGCCCAGCAAGCGTCACCCCCGCCCAAGGCCAATGGGGCAACACCCTCTCCTCCCCTAACGGCCGCTCAGCCTCCAACGTCATCGGCGCGCTCGAAGGTCCCAGCGGGCTGAACGGCGGCAGCATCTCCGTCCCGAACAACACGAACGGCGATCTTGGCCAGCCGCTCATGGCCGGTCCAGACCCGTTCGAGCCGTATTTCCAGACTGTCGAGGAACGGAACTTGGTGCGCATGCCGCTGTCCTCCCACTAGGGGCAGCTCCGCTAATACCTTGTCCCTGGGTGCGTAAATTAGATCCGACACTACTGCCAGACAGCAACGAAGATCATCATGGCCGTCCCGTCCGACCTCAACCCCGTACTAGCCATCAACCTCCCGCTAGTATTCGAGCACCCCCCAGGCCAAAACTCAGCCACTGAAGCCCTCCGCCTGAGTTTGTTGGGAGTAGGAGCGATCCATCAGGCGTATCTGCTCTCGAGGCATGGGGTCAATAGTGCGAGCCAGCAGGAGATGATGAACCTTGCTGTTACGCTCCGGTTGACGGCGACTCATTATCTCAGGATGGCGTGCTTGAGCCCGCAGGGGATGGAGAGTGATGCTGCGCTGGGGGCGAGCATAACCATTGCGCTCATTGACGTGCGTCCTCGCTCCTTCCCATCATCTCCCCATGCTAGGCGGGCCGTGGCTGACACGCGCTTCAGATCTTCACCGGAGGCCAGAACTGGACCGCAAACCTCGCGCTCGCCAAGACGCTCGTCGACCTCCGCGGTGGCCCCCGAACGATAATCGCAACCAACAAGCCTCATTTGATCGACGGCGGGGCCAAGGTCTCCCCTGCCCGGCTGCTACTCGAGATCCTAGCGGTGTACGACACATTCGGTTCGCTCACCACTGGCGAGCCGCCTACCATCCTTGCGCCCGGCAGCGAAGACTGGTGGTTCGACGGCGATAAGAGCAGCTACCATCTCTTCAGCGTCGAAAAAGTGTTCGGTATGTCCCGGGCGATGATCGAGCTCGTCGCTCGCGTTAGCTGCCTAGCCGCCCGAGCGAACAAGCACAGGCGAAAGATCGTCGAGCTCGAAGAAGCGCAGGACGGCCGCAGTCCGGCCCAGCAAGAAGAATACGAGCGGCAAGCGATCGAGAGTGAGGCTATGGCCCTGTATGAGGAAGCGAAGACGTGGAACAACTCTGCGCTCAAGCATCGGTTGCATCCGAGGGTTGAGTATGGGAATACGGCGCATAGGCAGGCCATGCAGGTTATCCTTCTCCGGGACGTCCTGCGTGTGGATCGGAAGGACCCGAGGGTGCAGGAGGCCGTGCAGAGTATTCTGAAGATATGCACGGATAGCGCTAAGCGGCTTGGGATGGGTGTCGAGTGCGTCCTTTCCCCTCATACCCGATTGAGCCAGGCGCTGATAAAGGTGTAGCCTGACATGGCCAGTGATTGTCGCTGGCTGCCAAGTGGAAAAAGAAGACAGGGACAAGGTCCTAAAAGCGTTCGAGAGCTTCCGGGAACAGTGTTGCTTCGACATTGACACGGCCGAGCGGATCGTACGCGAGGTGCGCTCGTGTTCCCCCATGTTATCTATCTCGGCGCCTTGACTGACGTACGGATGCAGGTCTGGAAACGGCTCGATAAAAACCCGAACGACCCGCGTGCGGACTGGCGCTCCGTAACGGAAGACTTGGACCTAAAGGTGCTCCTTCTCTAATCGGAATCGATTCGGCTTGATGGATACCCAGTCCTGTGCACTGTGTTCGGTAACGATTGTATATGCGTGTGTTTATGGGACCTGATTGTCGCTGTCGTCGTCGTATGGTGTAATATTTCCTTTTTCTCTCCTGTTTACCACAACAGCTCCTGTTCTTTCTCTTTGTTTTTCCTGTCTTTGGCTGAAGAACTGTAATAATACGAAAGAGAATCTCGACCGGCAATGCGAGCTTGTGTTTATTGCTCATGCGGACCTGATGTAGGGTGTGGGGAGAGTGAATGCATGTACTACATACGTACAGTGCTGGGGTTTATGTAGAGATGAATACACGTGTTTGAGGTTACAACAACATTATCGTGGTTTACAAGATAATGAGTGAGGGCGGAACAAAGGGCCCGAGACAGGCTTCGCGCCAAGTCAACTTCGTACGAGCGTTGCCAAGACCCATCCATGAGGTCATAGAAGCATCTTCCATACCAGCGTGCCAGCCTACTCCTACAAGTCAGAAACAACCTCCCCACAGTATGGACGTCACTCACGACGGGAACGAGGAGGAGGCTGTACACCCTGGGATCGATCGTGGGCCAGGAGAGGGTAGGCGCTTCGAGTGCGTCGCCGATGTAGTCGGTGTCCATTGTAATCCTTCGCAATTACTAGGGTTCGGGGACGTTTCTGGCAGAAAGGGACTTTGCCCACGGCGAGTTCAGACGGGCTTGGATGCCTCAAGGCAACGGAGGATGTCCTCCTCTTATGCTACTTTCACCGTAGAGGATCGTCGGCGATCGCTCACGCAATTGACCAACAATGATACTGACTTCTCGGATAGTTGGACCAGCGGGCGTATCCAGCGGATTCGATGCCTCGCTTCGACCCGCTTCCCGCCGTCTATCGCACGTCAAGCGGACCACAGCCCCGCCTGCAAGGGGCGTATTCAAGCCGCCGTTTAGCCAAATATCGTTCTTGACAGCTTTGGCTTCATCCGCAGTAGCAACTGTGGGCGCGATGTTGACAGCTAACTGCCTCTCAGCAGCACCGCTTTAAGCACTTGTAGTCAGGAGCGGCCGTAAGGAGCTACGAGAAGGTGATGATATCCAGAGAGCCCCTATCCGGGTTTGCCGCAATACATTCCGCGGAATGATCTGCGGGGAGATGCGCCACGGAGCGGTGCTCGTACACGTGTTGAGTGACAGTGAGGGTTGTTTAAAGGAAACGGAAGTAAGGCTGACGGTAAATCCGGTATCACGGACCTGAGAAGCAGATTCTTTGGGAAGATCAGTTCGGCTCCGGCAGCGCCGACGCCGCCTCCAAAGCAATTCACGAGGAGCGCAGTTGCCGGAGATGCCGGATCGATGAGCGATGGGATCTTGATAGTGGTCAGGCACCGCAGAGTCACTGTGCCTGTGCCTATAATCCCGCCCATGACAACGCATGATTCGAGCTAATAATGTGCTTGTTGGCGCCTAAATCACTCAAGGCTCTCTTGCTTCCCCGCATCTCCTCTCCTTCTTGCCAGCATGCCTTCATTCCCCAGATTGCAATACTCCGTTACTCGGGACTATGACCTCGCATTTACATTATGGACCCTCTTTGGGTTTGCATTGATCGCCGGCATTCTCGGCAGTGAGTTCTCCCCATCCCTGACCGGCCGGACTTCACTGATGCACTGCATAACTATTGTATAAGTAGCATTCAATTTCGCCGCTGATGGTTATCAAACATTGACAGTCATGAGCACTGACTTCAATACAACGCAGACCTTCGTATGTTTCGTCCGTGGGGCGAAAAAGGAGACTCCTCCTGATAAGCGCCGCCTAGTGGTATCATAGCATCATACCGAGCTGGCTACTACCGGCTTCTGCAACAAGGAGTCAATGCCAGCCATTCACATACCAAATAGGCGACACGTTTCGAACGACAAACAGGATCTTCAATTGGAAGATAACCGACGTGCAGGGCTCGTGTAAGTCCCGGCGTCTATTTTGCTATCTCGCTACTGACCGCTTCTCAGTGGACGATTCTGGACAATGGGTTGCTGGAAACATCCATAGCTCTATGCCATATTCAAACTCTGCGCTGGACACTTGCGACGTCATCAATATCATGATGAACGCCGACCTGGCCTCACACACGATCAGCGCGAGGGTGGAGATACTCTGCCAGGCGCCAGTGCCTCTGGTCGCAAGTACCGTCGTGTCGTCGTCTGAACTACCGACTCGTACCTTTCTGACGGACGTTCCCTGGCTGACGAGCACGAACGGGACGTACGACTACGCGCCGCAATTTAACGTCTCAATGGCGGTGATAATGCTCGGCTGGGACGTGCTCGACGTCATGCTTTACATGTACGAGCTGAGCGGAGGGGCAGCGCCAACGATGCTCGAGACGAAGTTCGACTTTGGCGCGGGGAACAGCTATTGCCCACCAGCGTTGACGAGGACCGGCAACTGGTGCCCACATATGGACAACCACACGCTTCCCGTGTTCGAGGTCCTAGGCGGAGACTACCTCGGCTTCGCCAACTACACCCTTGCGCTGGAACCCGGCGGAGCCGACTTGTCGACAAACACGTTCAGCGACCCGGCCTACTGGAATCCCATCCGGAACTTCCTGCACGGCGCGCACGCGGCTGCCCGAGCGGATTTGGGGACTTTCTGGCCGAACAACATGTTCCAGAACTTGTCGTTCATGCCCGAAGCTGTCAATACGACGGGGTTCATACCAGCTGGGAAAGGGCTGTATCTGGAGATACCGCTCGGTGCGGCTGCGATTGTCGCTAATGGCACTGATGGCGTGCTTACGGCTTTGCCGATGCCGTCCTCGGATCTAACGTTGATCGATACGACGTATGTCTGTAATCGTCAGTTCTTGAAGTCAGCCCCAGCACTTTTCTTTGCGATCACGTCCGGTACATTATCTAACGTTCTTGGTAAGATCCGTCTTGACTGCCCTGGAGAGCGAATTGCTGAAGGTTCATGTAGTGCTGTGGGGTTTGTGGATGCTTATCTGCTCTCGCTGGGTGAAAGGAGGGAACTTCGGTTTGTTCTTCTCTGACGTCCTCGTTCGATCTCACAGATATGACAGCGATGAACACCTGCAAATACCACGCCCTCGAAAAAGGTTTCCTAGCCACGCCACCAAGTAGCAAGTCCTTCAGCTTCAGCAATCGCAAAAATCGAAACCAAGAAGACTGGACATATACCCGTGCCTCGACAGACGAAGGACCCCTCTCCGCTACCAAATCCCCAGGGCCATTCGACGACGAATCCGCCGTCGGGCATCATTACCCCCCTCCACCAAACTGGATGGTCAACCTCCCCGCATTAGCATACAACGGTGAACCAAGCTATTCCTCGATGCAGATGGAAGATCTGAGCCCTAATTCCCCGAACAATGCGCGGTCAAGGTCCGCGTAGGACATTGTCTTTTTACCCTGTACACCGGATATCAGGTCATGTTCCCATGTTATTCTGTTTGTTTTGAGTTATCTGAGAGCATTGTACCAAGAGGCCAGAAGGATTGCATTATTTATGAGTAATGTTACAGTGCGGTTTATTTGCAAAGGAATTCCTGATATGTGAGGGGTGATGAGAAGCTGTGGAACGTTTCGAAGACTGATCCAGTCATGCGATTATTTAGGCGACAGCAAACAGCCGAGGCGCTTTCCGGAATCGTGCTGCCCAATTATCAATACGCTGCAATCCGCATGCAGAGATATGGGACTTACCGTAACAAATCGAACACACCCCAACAAGCTGGATCAACCCGCTAAAAAGAATTGCACCCCTCCAATCCTGATCCGCGCCTTCCCGTCCATTGGAACGCAGTATCGCACCGAATATCGGTGCGCCGGCCGTATTCCCCGGAAGGTTGAAAGCCAGTAACATGCCCGAAAGGGTGGCGAGGTTGTGTACGCCGAAGAGGCTTGCAGCCATTGGGGCTCCGAGGGAGATGAAGCAGCCCTGCGCCTCCATCGTCAGTTTCTGCGGGCTTATGGAAGGAGAAGGGAGGAGAGACGTACCCCGAAGAACCCAAAGACAATAGCGAACCCCATGATCCCCCCATACGTATCCACAAACTGCCATATCAGGATCTGACTCAGCCCCGAAAGAGACACGCTCAGTATGAACGCGTTTATCACCCCGATCCTGTCTGCTAGCCTGCCGACGAGCGTACGGCCTATGGCGGACGCGCAGTTGTTCACTGCGATAGGGACGGAGATTTCTTGGTTTGAGAGAGTGGGGATCTTGGCTTGCGCGTATGTTGACATGAAGTATAGCGGGGAAGGGTAGCCGCTGTCGTACCACGATTAGCATGAGCTGGGGAGGAGGAGGAAGGTGGAGAGGGGACGTACAAGCAAGTACACATCATCGCCAGTGCCGCACTCCAGAACATCGGGTTCTTAAGTATGTGCTTGTCGATCCAGACGATCTTCTTGGGCGCTTTTGGTGCGCCGGGGATAGGTCGGGACTTGATGAGGAAACAGCCGAGCGTCATTACTGCGCCGTGGATGAAGGAGTAGATCAGGACTGTGTTCCGGAACCCAAGTTTGGTGAGCATGGCGCGGATTATGAGGGAGGCTATCGCGCCGCCTGCCACGAAGCTATCAGCATCGTCTGATAAGTGATCCGGCAGAGGACGACGCACCCAGGGAACCACCGGCGATGACTAGTCCCGTGGCCAGAGAGCGAAGGCGGCGGAACCACTGACTAGGATAGGACATCACAAATGGCAACAGTATCCCCCACCCAAAAGCAGGCATGACGCCCTGCGTGATGAACAGCTGCCAGACTTGGGTACAAAAGGCAGCGCAGAGCATAGACAGGAAAGACAGGATACAGCCGGTGATGACGAAGCGTTTGTAGCCACTAGAGGTACGTCCATCAATACCCCCCTGTTTTAAGCGATGAGCGGGATGGACGTACTATCTGTCACCAAGCTTGCCACATACGACTGAGATGGGGAACATGAACTGGGAGGTTTTGGTCAGCTGAGGTGTACGTTTGTGTGGGGAAAGACGCATACCCCGCATGCGATCGAGCCTAAGAGGCCTAATATTGCTGGTGACGTATCGGGAAACATCTGGTTCTGGTAATATTCTTGAAATACACCCCATACCAGTCTGCTAACTGTCAGTAAATTCAGCTTACTAAAACGGGGCTGGGCTTACTGGAAGCCGAATGTCACTGCAACACAAGTCAGCCTCTCAGTATGAAAGGTGGAATGGGAAAGAAGAACCAACCTGCAGCGATCATCGAGCATCCAGCAACGACCCACCACCCTCTTCCACCTTCCGGGAAATCCGCATCGTCGGGCTTGACACCTCCTAAATCAAGTTGAGCTTCCTTGTCGCCTTCCTTGTTCGGAAGAGCGCATTCTGGCGATGTCTCAGCTGCGATCAGGGAGGGAGGCTCGTCGGAGGGCTTTTCGGGCTCTTGTTCGTGAGAGGATGAGGATGTACGGGGTTTTGAGAGAGCGGCGGGCTCGGTGGGAGGATAGCATGTTGGAGCTTCTTGTAGGGTCGCGTCGTCGTCCGCGTCGCGTGATGTTATGCGGGAGGCCATAACGAGGAGAAGGGTATGGGAATCGGGAAGAGAAAACGGAGGGTAATGCAGGCGTCGCCTCAGAAGTTAGGAGGTCTTGTTCGCCAGCAACTAACGAAGGAGCCGATTATATGTTCAGGTAAAGCACTCAGAAGATCCGTATATCGAGTCAGCCCCACAGAAGCGTCGCCGCAAGCAGACAATGCGCAAAGCGGTAGTCAGCAGCTAAGCAGACGATGCTCAGCTAAGCAAGTCGACGGTCGACTCAGCCGCCCCACCGAGCTGATCAAGCAAATCGCGCAAGCCGACGAGCACGCAACAGGCCACAGTCCAGCAGCCCAAGAGACCGAAAAGTGCGGGGTAGCGGGGACTCTCGCATCATTTGTATTTTGCGCAATGTTGACGCGCTTAAGAGAGTTGTCGGATGAGGCCGGGCACGGGCTCGGACCGGATCGTAGAACGAACTGGGGTGAAGGGTCGGCCGAAGAAGCGCCCAAACGGAAGCGGGCCTTTTGTGCCGGTCCGGCAAAGGTTGGCTGGACGTGTGGCAGCGGATGCCGACTGTTAGGTAACGAGAGCCAGTATAGTATTGATTTGGACCGGGGAAGAGGGATCCGACCGCCTGGATCAATAGCTATATCGAGCAATGATAGTATTCATGAATAGGGAAGGAGGCGGTTGTAAGAGGAAGAGAGGTAAAGTTGCCGTGAGGGGAAAGAAGTTGAAGTCGGCCATACGGTTCCGACCTCTGATCCCTCAATCCCTGGCTTGGCCTCGGCACCTGGCACGCTTTCATTACACTGTTACGGCTGCACTCCACAACCATTCAACGAGGCAGCGATTGAGCACCATCCAGCGCATTATTGTAAATAACGATCATCTGCCAATTGTACACGAACTATAATGGCGGATGTGTATCCTGGTGAGCCTGAGTTAGCTGGATGAATACGACGTGCGATGGGCTAAGCTGGCTGCTCCAGCTCGCGCTCATGCACTCAAAGTGCTGCATAAACTGCTCGCGCTCCTGTCACCCGAAGACCAGTTGAAGGTAGGCTGAAATCACCGACCGCTTGTTGTGAAGCTGACCTAGCGCCTGTAGCCCCAACTCATCTTCCTCCAAGGAAAGAACACCACCTACCGCGATGACACCGACCGCGAGCTCCCGTTCCGACAAGAATCCAACTTCTACTACCTCACCGGCTGTCTCGTACCCAATGCATCCCTGCTCGTCTCCTACCTCCCAGCACACGGCACAACCTTAGGCCACGGGCTCGAGATAGAGGACGCGAACGTCCTCTCCACCCTATTCATACCGGAGGAAGACCCGCTCGAGGTTCTCTGGTCGCCTGCTCCTCCAAGCTTGGACGAAGCGAGCAAGACGCACGATGCGAGCGCTGTGAAATACACTAATGTCCTCCCCCACCTCCTGAAAGATCTACTGGGCGCAACGCCGGATGCGATGCTCCACGTGCTCCCCGATCACCCGTTCCCCCCGCTGCCCGACGGTGTAGCAGCTCTAGTGAAGGACAAGCAAGTCAGCAGCACCTCCCAGTTCCTCCTCCCTGCTTTGCATCAAGCCCGATTGATCAAGGACGACTACGAGATCAACCTGATCAGGAAAGCGAACGCGATTAGCAGCCGGGCGCACGAGACTGTCATGCGTCTTTTGGGGCAGCACGTGGGCGAGAAGCATGTGGGCGTAAAAGGAGGTGAGATGCCGGGAGAGTGGAGGATCGAGAAGGAGGGGGATGCGGAGGCGGTGTTTGTGGCTGCTTGTAGGCGAGAGGAGTGCGTCTTCTCCCTTTCCCTCTGGCGGGAGGACTTACTGACGCCTGGGTTATGTCAGTGCGATCCACCAAGCTTACCTACCAATCGTGGCATCTTCTGTAAGGGCTGCGACGCTGCATTACTGCTGCAACGACAAAGCATTCTCCTGGGGCCCTATACCACGGGAGAATGGCCACTCGCACAGTCTGCTAGGTGGGCACGCGAACGGGCATGACGAAGGGGAGAGATACCTCCAAGCCCAAGTGCTGCTTATTGACGCCGGATGCGAGTGGAACTGCTATGCGAGCGATATCACTCGTGTCACTCCGGTGCGCTCTCTTCACCGCATGCATATAGGGCTTCTTCTGATAAACTTGTGGGCAGCTGGGCAACAACGGCCACTTCTCGAAAGAAGCTCGCGAGATCTACAGCATCGTCCTGAAAATGCAAAACGAAGCGATCGCCTCCCTCCGCCCGGGGCTTCACTGGGACGCCGTGCAACTGCAATGTCACGTTACCCTCGTGCGCGAGTTCCTAAAGCTCGGCATCTTCCAGGGCTCGGAGGAGGAGGTGCTGAAGAGCGGCGTGAGCGCTGCGTTCTTCCCGCATGGGGTGGGCCATTCGCTTGGTTTGGACGTGCATGATGTTCCTAGCGCGAGCAAGCCTGAGCTTCTGCGTATGCCGGAGAAGAGTGCGGAGAATCCGACTTTCTACACGTATCTCCGGCTCAGGCTGCCATTGGAGGCGGGGATGGTTCTCGTGCGTATTTTTCCTTCTTCCTTCTTAGAGGAAGCGAGCTAATGGGATACGTCGGTTGGTGACAGACGGTAGAACCGGGAATTTACTTCTCCCCACACCAACTCGCGCCCGTCCGGAACTCACCATATATCAACCACGGCGTCCTAGCGAAATACGAATACGTCGGCGGGGTGCGGATCGAAGACGTACTCCTTATCACCCCTGAGGGGTGCGAGAACCTCACGCCCGCGGTGAAAGATGTCGAGGCTGTCGAGCGCCTTGCGTCCGGAGCGTGGAAGCACCCGAACGGGCTGCTGGGGAAGGTGGAGGAGGTCGCGGAGAAGGTGTTGGGGACTGGAGAGAGGGTCGTGGTCTGGTGATGCTCCGGTGCTTGTATAAATGTATTGTAGGTATGGTACAATGAGATAGGGGAGAGAGGCTGGCACGGGGGCTCCGGCCCAATCAGACATTACATGGACGCAGCATGACATCCAACAGCGAGCAAGATCCGCTTGCGCCTGTGGCTGAGTGACCGTGGAACTGCCTCGCCCGGGAAGTAGGCCCGGAAGATTTGAATTAGCATCGCTCCATCCAGACCATTCACCATGTCAACACTGGTGATTGGTGGTAAACCCATCTAGGCAAGATTTTGGTTCAGAGCTGCGATGGGTGTGGATGTCACAAACCCTCACCTCATCTAGGTGTAAATGAGGTGGAGCTGGAGTTGGGACAGACTCAAAAGGTCCCCGGTGTTGGGAACTATTGTGATTCTGGCAAGATGATCAGACGAGGTTGGCAAAACATCGGTGAGGGTGAAGTAGGACCAACCTTTGTGGAAAGAATAGAGCTCTTTCTTATGGCTATCTCCAGCTGTTGAACACTACCTTCGAGAGCATGGATGGATCCATTCAGGGGAGCCAATGCAGTTGTAATTGTGTCCGCTAGCTGTTGCTGCCAAGCGACCTGGAATTTGGCCATAGTAGCATCAAGGAGTGGTTGCAGGAAGCGAGCTGGAGGAGTGTCCGGGTTCAGCGCACTCGCAAGTGCTCCTTGCACGGCTTCTTGCAGCTGGGCAGACATGGCTGGCTGCTCTAGCGCCTGCACCAGTTTGCCGTCAAAGTCTCGAATATCCAGCTTGGTGCTGGCAACCTGCTGAATATTCTCCCGGGCAACGGTATCGACTGCTCCAAGTATGCCACCATCTTGCACTCCCGTTAGGATCAATGAAGATGATGAAAGTTGTGGTGCTTACACCGATTGTTTGCTACTGCCACCTCTACAGCGGTCCTACACACCCGCATATCCCATTCATAATCTTCATGGACGTCAACACGCCGCTCATCCATCCCTGAGTTTGAGGGTCAGCATTGTTATGATATGATGAGAATAGGAGGGTGGACCCACTGTTTTTCCGGATGGTGAGTAGGCGTTTATGGGCATTTCCGACATCGGTCAGATTTGCGGGGTTGTTGGGCAGTGGCAGTTGTTCGGTATCAGGCAAATTGTTGTAGATAGGAGTGATGGCCATGGTTTGTTGTACTGTGCTTAATGGGAGAACAGGAATGACAGCGTTGAAGTGATCGTTGTTTGTGGAGTTCTACAGCCTCAGTAAGAGGTCATGAATGACGCGTCTGGGATGAGCGGCGCGATCGCACAGTGGTCACGTGCACTAGTATTCTCAGAGCAGGTGATCCGGGCAGCTTCCCTGTGTTGTCCCTCACCCAATGTCTGTTGTGAGGCATTGATTAATGGCGATGGACTGTTCATCTACTTGTACGCTTGCGGGGAACCTAAGACAGACAGGCTAAGTTGGCTCTCTCTTCCGCAGCCCTTGTTCCTGAGTCGGTACTACTACCTGCAATAATGTGGAATTGTATCATTGCGTGTGTGCCCAGGGCATCTCGCAGCTCACAAACTCCCTCCCCCTTCTTCGTTCAGCTGACGTGCAGGAAAAGGCACAGGCCCAGACTTCTACCCAAACAAGAGGAAGAAACGAGAATTCAGAATGTGGAGGAACAGGGGGTGCAGGCGGCGTAGGGCCGAAAATTTCCCGGTTGGTTGGGTGCTGGTCGGCTAAAATAGACTGCCGTGCTCGATTGTGGTTGTGTGATTATATTTGGAAGTGGGTCAGTTATTGCACTGTAAGAGTAAGTAGTAGCTAGTTCAAATGACCCGTCCGACCCGTCCGCAATATCAAAGAAACGTAAGAAGGCACGCCTACATAGACTTCCCGCTCCTTCTCACAGCGCACCAAATCGGCCCCATCCCCCGCCGATTCGGCCGGACCCTTGCCCCCATTTCCTCCGCAGGAACCGAGCCGAACTGGTTCCGTTTCCGGGGTGGGGGTCACGGGTCATGTGCCGTTCCTTCCCCGTGGGCGGAAGGACCGGCGGGGAAGGTCACGGCACCATCGTCCCTCCTTCTGTCCTGTGCGCACTCGAGGAACGTGAGCGTCCGTGTGGTCGAGGAAGGGGTGAGACAGCGTTGCGGCATCAACAGCTCGTGCACATCCCTTCCCTCCCTCTCTATCGTGTACTGGCTTGTCGGGATCCCTTGCTGCTGGCTACTGTACTGTCGGCCTTGAAGTAGAACGCCGACGACGCCGACTGGGGCTGAGTGCCTGAGTGGGGACTGCTCGATTACGACCATTTTACGACCTTGCCTGCTACCAGCCTACTGCTCAGCTCGCGAACGAACGTATTTTACACGGCATCGGCAGCACGACCTCTTCTCATTATCCCATCTACGCATCTACACCGCCCAACCGCTCCCACCCGCTTTCTCACCCAACAACCGCCAGCGGCACCCCTCTCACACCTCCCTCCTCGACCGCATACACATAGCCAAAGCGAAAGCGAAGAGGATGTCGAAACCAACAACAGTCAAGAAGATTCTGCCCTCCGGCCCTCCCCCGACCCAAAGCGGGAACGGCGGGCAAGGAGGGATGGTCGGTGCGCCTGTGCAGAGAGCAGTGTTGAGGGTCAATCGTGCGTCTACCTCCTTCTGTCATCGCTGTAGAATATTGGGGCTGACTGTATGCTCTCTTTCTCTTTGCTGGTTTGCATATATGCGCCTTTCCTTGACTCGCTCGTGAACTATACCTGCTATGCTCGTACCTCGCTATGCTCCCGCAGGAGCCTGCACCTCCTGCCGCAAGCACAAAATGCGCTGCGAAGGCGCCGACGACCCTCCGTGCGCCCGCTGCAGGTCCTCAGGGATCGAATGCGTCTTCGAATCAATCAAGAAAGAACATGCGCTGGACAGCGTAGCCGTTGAGAGGCTCAGCAGTCTGGAGAGGGAGTTTAGGGCTATGCAGGGGACGATGAGGGAGATTTTGGGGGCTATTAAGGGTGGTGGGGTTGGCGGTGGCGGGGGTGCGGGTGCGGGTGGATCCGAGGGGGAGGGACGAGGAGGCAGAGCAGGGGAAAGAGGAGGAGGAGGGAATGGAGTGAAATTGGAGAACGGCTCCCATTTGGGCGAAGTGCATGGGCACGACCATGCTACTGGCCGACAGACCTATTTCTCCCTCCCACCTTCGTCGTCGTCGAACGAGCACCATCCACACCCTCCCAGTACGGCTTCCAACCCCTCACCCGGTGCTAATGGCTCTGCACCTGCGAGTGTGCCTTCCCACCGGAGTCTTGTGAGCCCGGTGTATACGCATACACCTAGCCCGCCAGGAGGGATGGGGATGATGCACCCGCACCATCAGTCGCACCACCCGCATCAACAGCACCATCAGGGACATGGCCATCACCCCTCCGTCAGCGGACTGCACGGACACTCCAATATGCACCCCTCCCAAAGTCCCGTCCATTCCTCCTTCCCGGGCACCGGAGCGGCAGGAGGGCAAGCGAACGGCACCTCCCACCTCTCCCCTTCTTCGGTACATTCGGTCCACTCCGGCCATTCTCACACGCACCAGCACCCGCACGCCTCAGGCTCACAAGGACAAACGCATCATCCACCAATGGTACACTCCACCTCGTTCGCCCTGCCTGACCCGACACTGCAGGACCTGCATTCCTCTGCTCGCCGGTCGCCGGGGCGGAGGAGGAACGGACTGGCGAATGGAGCTGGGGGGCGGGAAGGGGACCAGTTTAAGAGTATCCCGACTAGTGCGGCTACGAGTGATGATGAGGGGGAGTTGCCGCCGAAGGCGCTTTTGGCGCCTATTGAGGTTTTGAGTGGTGCGTATCTCTCTTTTTTTTTCATTTCTCATTTCCGCACTTGCGAAAGGGAAGGAGGGAAGGAGTATGAAAAGATGCTGACTTTGCCGCAGACCTAGCAAGCGTAGCCGCCGCCCAAGCCGGTGTCAACTCCCCTGAAGACAAGTCCACGCCACCCACACACGGCGGGAAAAAGCGTAAGCTTAACGACGGCCGCTCCACCGCTCCAGGGGCTGGTGCATCCTCGACTCTTGCTGGTGCGGGCGGGGCTGGGGGACCGGTAGGACTTGGCGGGGAGGGTATGCCGGGGGAAATGGAGGTGGAGAGGGAGAGGACGAGGGATGTGATCGAGAAGGGGATTATCAGTGAGGAGGAGGCGAGGGATTTGTATCGCATGTGAGTCACCGCTGTCTTTATTCCCCCTTGTTCTTCCTCCCCGTCATTGCCCGGGTTTTCGCGCGAATCGGAGAATTGATGCTGACCTGTATGCGCGCAGATACTTCTCCGGCTGCTACCGTTTCCTAGCAGTGTTCAACCCCGACGTCGACACGTTCGATTCCCTTCGCGCGCGCTCGCCCTTCGTCCTCTGCGCCATCTTGATGGTCGCCGCCCGCGTGCGGGACGGTGGTGGGCCTCCAAGCAGAGTTCATACGGAGTTGTTCCAGGAAGCGAGTAACCTTGCCCGTGATACGCTGTTCTCCCAACCTCAGGGGGTGGAGTGTGTCCAGGCTATGTTGCTGCTTGCTGGGTGGAGCAGTAAGACCGGCTGGTTGGCAGCGGGGCACGGCATCCGAATGGTCCACCTCTTCCTTTCTTTCACCAAGCTCTCCAGGCTGACGCAAATGAGCAGGGCATGGAAATAGGAATGCACAAAGCCCTCCCGCGCCTAGTCGCCAAGATGCGCGCAGGGCGACACGACCCCTCCCCAGACCCCAAAACCTCAGCCGACGCGCTGCTCGTCTCTCAAGCCCGGACGTGGCTCGGCCTGTTCGTCTTCGAACTTCAGATCGGGCGTGGGACTGGCAGGCCAGCGATGATACGCGGCGATCGGAGTATCTCTGAGGCCCGCCATCTCTTGACTCATCCGTGTAGTATCCTTACGGATGCGAGGCTGGTCAGTACGTGCGAGCTGTTGATGATCCAGAGTGCGTCTGCGTCTCCCTCTTATGCAAGATGAGAAAGGCGCTGATGCGATGATCTTTTGCGTGATAGCCCGGATACACGACATGCTCGACGAAGAACGCGACTACGACAAAGTCGTCTCCATCCTACGCGAAGGCGGACGCGAGATCGACGACTGGCACACCGAATGGGACTTTATGATGTCCGACCAGCACCCGGACGCCGCAGGGTTCTTCAGGTCCAGCGCGCAGATCCAGCGGATGTACGCCGTGCTGTTCATGCACAGTATTGCCCTCCGGGAGCTGCGCACGGTGCAGGATGCGAAGGAGCATCCGCAGATGCATGAGGTTATGATGACTGCCGTGCATAATGCCAGGGGGTGCATCGAGATTTGTTTGGAGGCGCCGGAGTATCGGGAGGGGCTGCGGTATGGTGTGTGCAATCCTCCTCTTCATATGTCTCCCATACTGACCGCTCGGCAGCTGTCACGTACACGCATACAAGTGCTGCCTTTGCAGCGGCATTCTTGTTGCGCTTCGCGCGGCTGTTCCCGCAGGATGTGGATATCGAGGACTCGATCCGGATGGTAGAGAGCCTGATCCGGTTGTTCTCCGAGAGTGAGCTATACCAATGCTTCGGGTTTTCGTATTGGAGACTGATACTTGGCCAGTTCCCGCAGCCCGCTTCGTCTTCCCCCTCCGACAAATGGTCGAATACACCCGCAAGCGGCTAGACGAGCTCAAATCCGGCATCGACATCTCCGCCTCCGCGCACGCCGCACTAACAGGAGCAGCAGCGCCCACTCCTCCTGCATCACATTTCACGAACGACTTCCAGAGCATCATGAACCCTCCCAATCCGCCAGTATTTGACCCGGGGATGAGCATGTTCCCTGTTGATCCGAATAGCAGTACGATGGAGTGGGCTGCGGCGGTTAATATGCTGGACGGGTTTGGGCTGCCGCCGAGTATGTCTACTAATGGAGGTTCGCTCGGGTGGTTGCCTAATTCGGTACGTTGTATGTTTCTCGTCCTTCATGGCCTGTGTCTCATAAGGTGTTCTAGATTCTTGGCGATCTGGCTGTACCACCATCAGCTACGGAAGGCGATGGCCATGATTGGGGCCTGCAATTCGCCTTCGATATATAGCCTGCATGCGGGTATTGTTTATTCTCCGTTCTTCCTCGACGGTATTATGCGCTCATTCAACATTGGGTACAAGGCGTCTTTCGTCTCTTTTCGTTCTTACACCTAATTCTCTCTTTCGTTCTTCTCTACTCAGCCGCTTGATTACTGGTCCCTTGTCCCCATTTCGATAGACGCCAAAGTGTCAATTTTTGGGATGTACTACTAGTAGGCACGAATGACAAATGCTACAGATGGGAAAGGACAACAACAGCGGTCATCATGCTCTGCTCCTGCTCTGCCCCGTCGAGCTCGACAGCACGCATCCTACCGGTATTTCAAGCGGGGTTATGTTATGAGGATGGCGCAGGAGCAGCAGCCTCACCATGCGCGCCTTCGCCATTTGGTGCACCACGAGCGCCGCGGTTACCTATCACTAATCGTCAGCTCATGCCGATCAGGAAGAGTAGAGAAGCGGCTTACCACCCCTCATCCCCCTCCCACGGAACTCGCCGCCCCTCTCACCCCCCTGACCACCCCTACCGCGGAACCCCTCTCCCCTCCCCCTATACTCCCCACCCCGGCCCCTAAACTCCCCACGACCCCTGCCTCTCCCCTCACCCCTCCCTCCGCCAAATCCAGGGGTACCCCGTGCACCCCTCTTACTGGGCACACTGACCCAGCCGTCTTCTTCTTCCGCCTGGGGAGCAGCATGTCCGTTCTGCCCCTGCCCCTGGCCTGGCACACCGGCCGCGGCGGGCGTGTAAGGGCCGTTCCCGTTCTGCCCTGCCCCGCCGCCTCGTCCACCACGGAACCCACCACGCCCTCCTCCGCGCGCACCACCGCGCCCACCACGGAAGCTGCGCTCTCCACCCTCGGCAGCACCGCGCCCACCCCTTGGGCCCCAAGCGTTCCCACGCCCACCACGCCCAGCCGCGGGGGGAGCAGAAGGCTCAGCAGCAGCAAGGACCGGCTCAACGACGGTCACTTCGACCACCGCTGGGATCTCTGGTGCCGCCTCGGGCGTATGCACACCAGTCGAGCCGAGCGCAGCGTGCAGCTCGCCAATGTCCGGCAGCTCGCCGTCGTCCCCGTGCGCTGCCCAGTCAATAGGCCCCGCACTGGTCGGACCAGCAGCAGCAGCAGCGGCGGCCTCGTCGAGAGCCTCCTCAAGCGCTTCTTCGATAACGGCCTCCGCTACTGCTTCCTCCAGCGCTTCCTCGATCGCTTCCTGCACCACTGCCTCAGCCTCGGCCTCAACGACGGCCTGCTCGACAGCTTCCAGCACCTGTTCTGCCTCCTGGGCGACCTGCTGCTCGAGCTGCTGCTGTTCGTAGCCGTTCAGCCCAGTGGCAGGGTCGAGCTCATCAGGGTTCATGAACATGAAGCCTCCCGCGGGCGGGGCAGGAGCAGCCACGAATGCCGGCTCGGCGGAGCCAGCGACTACGTCTGCTACTGCTTGTTCGGCGATGGCTTCTGCGACGGCGGACGCGTAGGCTGCTTCGGCTTCGGCTTCGACTTCTGCGGGAGTGGGCTCGGGGACCGGGTTGAGGTATGAGGAGAGGATGTCGCGCAGGCGCACGTCTGGTACAGGTTAGTCAACATACAACGCAGGCAGGTATGGTGTAGGGAGGAGACGTACATTCCACTCCCTCCAACTCGCCCTCCCCAGCCATTAAGCCGCGCATAACGTCCAGCTGATCCTCAGGATGCAACAGCCTCCCATGAGCATGATGGATCGCCTGCAGCTCCAAATCGGACAACGAAGGCTGGGCGATCGCGCCCTGCATGAGAGCTTGGTAGAACCGAACGAAGCCCAGGATGAGCCTGAAGGACTCTTGTTGCGCTTCCTGCGCGGCCTGGACGGCGCTCGCTACTGCCGCCGCGGCGTCGGCCGCGTCGAGCTGACGCTGCGTTTCGCGCGCGACGGTTTGCTCGATCTCGATGAGCTGCGACGAAGAAAATGGAGATCAGCCCACGGGTTGAGGTAGCGAAGGAAGATAGAGACGAACCTCGAGACCTTTCCGGACTTCTTCGAGCTCTTTGAATGCTCCCTGCAGGCCTGGGAGGGAATCGACCGACTTTTTCTGATCGTCGTTCAGCTCATTTCTTGGCTTATGAGCATAGGTCATAATCCGATCCTATCACAATCCACCATCAGCACCCAATGCAGTCGAAGTAAGTTGGTCAGCGCATACGATCTTCTTCCTCAAGTTCCTAATCCGCTTGCTCACAAACTCGACCGTCGCGAACTTGGGTTCCTCCGGGTTTGTCACACTCCCATTCTGGGCAATAGCCTGCCCCAGCTCCCCTTTCGGCGCCAGCAAACTAGCATCCACTTTCCCCTGGGCAATCTCTCCAGGTGCGGGCGCATGATCCGTCAGCGCTGCCTCCTTCGGGTCGTGGATCCCATTCACGCCACCTGCCTTCTTAGCGGCCTTCTTTTGTTTCTTGAGCTGGTTGCGAGAGAGGGTGCCGCTCTCGGATTGGGGTGCAGGGGGTGGAGAGAGGGACTCTGCGGGTGCGGCAGCCTGCGCCTCTTGGGCTGCCATCTGTTTGAGCGAACAGGGAGGGATTTGTGGTCAGTATGTAAACAGGCACACGAGCGCATACATCGACGTACTTTCGATGGTTCTCTTTTGGTTGTTAGTTTCTGCTTGCTGCCTCCGACACTCCGGCTAGATCCTTTTGCTTATGCCCTCGACGTAGTAGATAGTGGAGGTCAACAACAAAGTGTTACCCCGAGTTTTGAGTGTGGGCTAAGGGTTGTGTTGGGGGATACGGTTTGGAGAAATGCGGACTGAGAGCCACACGACGCAAATTCCTGCGGAGGAAAAAGCGGCACAGCCAGCGCATCATCATCCACTCTCACTTCTGTTTACCTCCTTCATCGGACAAAGGGGAAACGTCATTGGGCCGATGACTCTTAATATTGGAGTCATGCATTGACAATGTGACTAGAATATGAAAGTGGACTACAACAATAATATCATTCATACATGTTTGTACAGTACATATATTGTAGCAGCCCAAGATCGAACGAATTGAACATGTACTCGTCGATACATACAGTGAGTGATACAACCCACCACAAACATTACAGCAACCCCATCACCCATCTCCCAGCGGACACGCCCACCAACGGAGGTTATAACAGCTTCGTCACCACGCCCAACCCCTTCGTCTTCCCCTCCCTAAAAAGCAGCTTCATCCCCTCCTTCAGAAACTCCGGCCCGACCACAAACTCAAACACGACCGTTGCTCTGTCCCCTGTCCGTAGTAGTCCCTGCGGATGATCAATCGAGACGATTCGCACTGTTTGCCTGATGGCGCCGCAGTGCAGCATCGCTTGGTAATTGCGTTGCATGGTCGTGTTGTGGTATAGGATCAGGACTTGGCCTTCGAAGCGTCTTACGGCTGTAACAAGATATCAGCACCTGTAGAAGAGCCTGTCGGCGGGCAAGAAGAGTGGCGTGGACGAACCTCTTGGTGGCGGCCCGTCGGTCTTAGCCACGATCACCATCCCTTTCCTCACCGCTCCTCTCCTAACTCGCTTCAGTGCGAACGACACGCTCTGCCCGGCCTCGGCCGTATCGACCGTAGCCCGTTTCCGCTGGATAGACTTGACAGTCACGTTACCGAACGCGCCATGTCCGTCCGGTCCCAGGAGAACGGTATCGCCCGCTCGGATAGAGCCAGAGTTCAGCGTGCCGTTGACGACTGTGCCGACGTATGGCACGGACCAGACTTCGGTGATGGCATACTGTCAAACCGCGTCAGCTTGGTACTGACTACGGGAACAGATGACTGAACTCACCTCCAGCGGAGCATCGAGCAGATATTTCTCCTCGTCTCCTTGGCTCGAAGGTGTAAGATTGATGAACATTCTTAGCAGGTCCAGGCCTTGCCCGGAAACGTTTGAAATCAAGAAGATGGGGCATATTCTGCATCTCGATCAGCCCTATGCAAATCCAGAGAAAGACGGAGAGAAGACGCACCGGTCCTTCATGAACGACTGGCTGATCTCCACCGCCGCCTCCTTGCTCTTCACAAACACGGGCGTCTTCCTGCACCCGGGGCTCTTGAGGATCTTGACAACGCTCTTGATCGTATTCTCCAGCACGTTCGCAGGCGTCATGTCAATCTTCGTTATCGCAATAATAACGGGCACGCTGAGCGCAAGGGCGATCGCGAGGTGCTCTTTGCTCATCCCGATCAGGCCCGCATTAGCCCCGACCATAAGCATCACGCAGTCCGCGTTCTGGCTCGTCATCCCGTATAGCGTGGTTTTGAGGTACTTCTCGTGCCCCGCGAGGTCGATGAAGGAGACGATCTTGGCGCTCTTGCGGATGATGTCATCCCAGCCTAGCTTCTCACGTTTTGCAGCGCTGCCAGCGGCGGTCTCCATCCCCGCAATAGGGAAGACGGGCTCTCCACCAGCAGAGAAGCCCAGAATCTGAAGAATTCCGTGTAAGCCCGGCGCTCCGTGAACATGAATGAAGGCGAAGGAGGAGACGCACCTCCATTCCCACGGAACTGGTCCGTCCGCTCTCGATCTCGTGCTTGTGCCTGAACAGCGCAACACGAGCCCTCCCTCTCCCATCATCCAAGAACCCGCGCGTCAGCACTCCCAGTGTCGTCGATTTCCCAGAGTCGACGTTTCCCACGCAGGCGACTCGCAGCTCGGGTATACGCTCCAGAGTGGCGGAGGGTAGTCTTAGCAGATGGTACGCGCATGTTGACGTCGCGTGGATAGTCGCCATCTGTGAGTCATGACAGCATCAGCATCGAACCAGCAAGGTCGCAAGAATGCTGCGTACCGTTGCTCCTAGCTCGTCCACAGCTGCTTTCAGAAGATCGGTGCATCTTCGCAGCTCGTCCTCCGTTAGAGCGTCTCCGACGAGAGGGGCATCCGCAACCCCAGAGTCGGGCACGTCGGGTAGCTGGTCCTCCTTGTGCGTCTTGTGCGCTCCTAATCGGACCACAAGCTCAGACCGTTGCAGCAGCATTGGTTGGATGGCGGCAACCACAGCTGCAAGATCCCCCGACAGGAGTGTTGTCTGCTTGTAACATGAGTGACTATCAGTGGAAGAAAGAGGAAGGTAGCGCACTTGGAGATCCACAGCATCGTGCTGTATCCGGTCGTCGCCCTCAGGATGTAGCTTCGCCCTCTCCTGCGCGATTATCTTCCCTCTTTGTGCATCGACCTCGGTGATGAAAGCTCTTAGTGAAGTCATATTCGCATCTGTGTTCTTCGACTTCCTCTAGGGGATATCAAGCAGGCCAGCGATTAGAAGCTGGATGTCGTGGTGCAGCTGGAACCGGTACCGTATGCGAGACAGGGTAGCGCTGGGGACCACGTACACGCGCGTCTATATGTGGACGCGAATGATTGGACGACTGACTCGATTCTGCGTCAGTCACTCTGGGCAAAGCAGGTTCTAGTATGTTTGGCTGCCTGACTGGGCTTGTATGGTCTGTAAGTTCCTTGACTCGACCCCTTTACGACAGATCTGTCTCTTACCCACTTACACGTCGTACCAGTTGGTGGATGACCACTCCCCGCACGCCGCGCACCGGAGATCGACCCGGTCCGTAATGACCGTGCATTACACACAGCCACTAACTCGAGACTCTATCTCATCAACCGACCAACAGCAAAACAAACAACCGTAACATTGCATCCCATTTCATCCCTGTCGTGATTGTCATTTCGTCATTACAATTCGTGTCACACTGACATAGGTCGATTCGGTCTCAACTGGCTAGCGCGGATGGTGGATCTCCCTCGGTCCCCTACTTGGCCCTCTACCATAAACCTGCTGTCATTCTGCCCCACTCTCAGCTTCCTCACATCCATCGGGCGTGGGCTCTTGTGTGTGAAGCCGGCGAACGCGTACGCCTTGCGGATTCCGAGGGCCACTGCACCATGCACCGCGTCCCGAAGAATGGGGTCGTGCGTCTGGTCCGGCCGCTGCCCATTCGGCGGTGGTAGTGTCTGTCAATCCGAACCGACAGGGGCCCATACGTCAGCTCTCTTTCAGTGGAAATTACTGCCAACAAAAGCACTCGGGGCAGGTTTGTCGCGAGCGAGCGCAAGGCGTCATAGATGAACCGCTGATCGGAACCCCATAAATAGGCGCTTACGCGCTTGGGAAAAGGAAGGGTGGGAAGACGGGGGAAACGGTACCGTACCTCTGGTGCGATATCCGGGTCGAAGTGCCGCGTATCGTCCGGACTTCTCAGGTTCGGCTTGTAGGGCGCGGGGCGGTCCCGAATATGGGCCCAGTCGATACCCTTAAACCAGGGGTGGGCCTATCGAGCATGGACGTCAGCTTTGCGTCTCCGGCCGAATAATAGCAGTAAGGTTGCGATTTACGGCATCCCAATCGAAAAGGCAATCTCAATATGTGCCACCGAACGCACCTTAATCTGGTCCGCCCCATCCGATGTACCCAGCACTGGTCGCTGGAAGAACCCGCTTCGTCGGTTGTAGCCTGCGCCCGCCACGGATCCACCGCGAAATGCTGCTTTGCCGGAACGAGCAGAGCCAAGACGATCCTCGGGCTCGCAGATTAGGCGTCGCATGAGGTCCAGCGCTTCCTGCGAGATCCGGGGCCGAGCAGGGAACTTGAGGGACTGTTTCCAATTCAGAATTCTCTGTCTGGTGATGTGTCGCTAGTTACTGTTGTCAAACCACGCTATCCGTATAGCTGTCGGGCTTACCGAGTGACTGATAAATGGAGGATATCCGAACCTATCGCCGGGGAGTGAGTCAGCACGAGTGATCTCCGATCATCTTCTTCAATGCGCAGCATTCAGGAATACTGACAGGCATTCAAACATGATGACACCCAAACTCCAATAATCACATGAATAACCATAGCCCTGACCTGTGCGCCCACCATTGTCAGAATTGCACTGCCTGATGGAGTAAAGGCAATGATCACCTCTGATAACCTCCGGCGACACTTCGGCCAACTTGGTGAGTGACGAGAACACTGGAAGGCAAAGTGACGGCTCACGCACTGTATGAGTTTGTACCACAGCTTCGCACCATGCGTAAGTGAGCGCCACAGCGGGTTAATGGAATGGACGCACATGGAGTACGCCAGCTGGTGATGTTCAGATTCCGCGGTTCGTCAAGAGGGCATGCGGCTCGCGCGAGAAGGAGACCCACCTTCTTCCTATTTCGTTCTCGCCATGTGAAGACCCCTTCCTTGCCTGCTCCGCCGCCCATGATGGTTTCCACTTGGTTCGGCGCGAGCCTCCGGGAGATCACATTGTCGTCAAAATCATTTCCGTCCGCGAGGTCGATGCCATACTTGCGCAACAGATCCTGCCGCTGCTGTTCGTAATCTGCATAAGCGGGATCAAAAATGGGTCTTGAGTTTCTTCTTTTCCGGTCTTTGTACTATATGCATACAAGAGGTTTCATGTGCCCAATGTAGGTCCGTCCTGATAGGCAGCATTAGCACCGGTTCACCGTAGCACCGGACGATCATGCTCACGCTAGTCCAAAGTCGCTCAGCTTGAGGTGCCCATCCTTGTCGAATAGGAAATTCTGCGGAAAGCGTGGTCAGGCCTGCCGTTCGTGCACAGCGGAAACTGCGGTACATCTGGTTTGATATCACGATGAATAAACCCGTGTTTATGGCACTGCTCGATGCACAATATCATCTATCGGACCATTATTCTGTTTCCACTTTGCGTGCTTTGCCCTGTGCTCACCTCGGCAACATAGAACTTTGTGAAACCCTCCTCGAACACGTCTCTTTCGATTAACAAGTTTAGCAAGTCGCCTCCACCCATCCACTCCAAAACGAGATACAGAGAGTCTTGATCTTGAAAACTAGGAGTACATAGTTGTCAAATGAATTATGGTGAGCGGCGAAAATAGCACGTGCCTGTAAAACAATCGTACAATCCAGTCTGTCCCGCGACTAGATCCAGCCAGCGCAGCAGCCTTCAACACTTCGCGTTCTGCCCGCACGTGGCCCTCTTGCCCTCTGCGGAGCATGTCGGTCTTGCGCATCTGAAACACATCAATCATGGGATCGCTTAACTCGCGTATGAATGAATATCCCAACCTGCTTCATCGCGTAGAGCTCGCTTGTTCGCTTCTCTTTGACAAGATAGACAACGCCAAAGGCGCCTACACCGCCACGCAACGGCAACGTAAGCGAGATTCAACATTGATGGCTCCAGATGCAGTCGACTTACCGTGGCCAACCGTCTTGATTTTGATGAACGCAGAAATATCCAGTCGACGCCTTCTTTCACGCAAGTAATCGGTCTCATTCTGCTGCCACCGCTTGCGAAGGACTAGTCTCTGCGCCTCCTCCATGTGCATGGTATCCATGTCCTTCTCGAGAGCCATTCTTCTTTGTTCTCGAGGTGGACATTGCCGAAGCAGTGGGAAGTACAGGTTTTCGAAGTATATTCGCGCCGATATCGCCTTCTCAAGTGTTATCAGCGAGGGTACGATGGGTCTCGAAAGCGTTCTTGTCCTGAACAGTTCTTGCGCTTTCTGCGCGACACGGAGGGTCTTCTGGTCTCCTGGAATGCCAGTGCCCGCAGCTCGCTCTTCAGGCGTGTTGGGGAGGCCGTCAACAGCGTTCTGCATATGCCAAGCATCCTTTTCAGGGACCGGGGGTGGTCCCGGAGGTGCCGTGCTCGTAGTAAGACCGCTTCCGCCATTCACGACGCGAAGAACCGGGCGCGGACCACCGGGGATTGTATCGGGTCGCATATTGCTGACCACCTCGGCGATTGCCCTGGCTTGCATCTTCGCGCGGACAATTTCCTTGAGGGGTGCGGCCCATGATGGATCTGATAGAATAATCTATTATTGAAAAACGAGCAAGGGCTAGTCGGATGATCGGCCTTACCTCCGACTTTCCCCTGACCATCAGGACCCCACCTCTTCAGCAGCACCTCGGCCTGCGCAAGATCTGATGCGTGAACGGCATGGACGAATCCGGTAGGAGATGATATCGTATCCTTGCTGAGTATAGAGCGTTGCGTTCCCCGAGGGGCATTGGGTACAGTAACATAGCCCTGTCGAAAATCGCGATGAGGAGAAGCATGGGTGAGCACCGCCCTTTGCATCGCTAGCGCCCCATCAGGTTTCCTTGCTGTAGTCCATAGTAAGGGTGGCCTAGGTGTCGGTATCATCGCCAAAAGATCATAGAAGCCTTTGTGAAGAAGCGTTCCGTCGCGAAGGACGCTAGAGCAGCCCTGCTCGTATCTCATCGGAACAGACGCATATGCACCCCAGTTACCAGGCACATCATCGTAGAGTCGCTGGAAACCGTTGGAGCGAGCATAGACGTCGGCAGATGAGATCACAGGACGAGACATTGATGTTCGAACGCAAGGATAACACTGCTCTGGTGCATATATGCGCGCTTGGTCGACGTCAGCAGAAACGAAAACGCATCGTTATTCGAAGGAGGGGTTGATATTGCTGCAAGATAACCCCCATCCATGCCGCTTAGGAGCCATCGCAGCAGAGAGGAGACGTTGAGGACTGTTTGTTGCTCCTAACCCCTAACGAGAAGCAGGGAAACTGGCAAGAAGCAAGGGACGGGTTTGTAGGCTAAAATGGATTGTGTCCGCGCGCGAGACCCCGGGTAAAGGCTAAAGAAGAGGGGGAAGATGAAAGGGTTCGGACTGAGTCCGTTATCTTCCCGTGGCAGGATGAATTGCCCATTTGATTTGGACCCGGCGGTTATCTCTTCCCCCGTTGTCGTGCGGTATTTTGCCTCATTCGCCACGTGGATACATAATTTCGGCACGGTCAATCACGCTGTGGCACTCTTTCTAACAACGCTCAGGACATCCTATCATCCCAAGGCTAATGACAGCTCGGTAAACGGAGGCATATCGGGGGGTTCACCATGCCTTCTCCTTATCCCGACCCTGACGTTTGCCGCCCTGGACCAATCACTCCGCTCCCGTCTTTACTGATATCGAGGCCTTCTTCTATGCACAGAACCCATCGCTGTCATCGCCCCATCTCTTTTCTCTTCTTTTTGTACCCAGACCACCTTCTCTACCAACGCCTCCCGTCAGCAGCTTTGCGATTCCCCCAATTCCGGTTATCACGAGCCGGCTTATTCGTACTATCCCCCGGCTCGCTGGTATCAGTCCACCTTCGACGCAGTTTGGATACGTGCGACTCAGAAATCAAAGGCTCACCTGGCTTTTCTGTGCCCCCATTCCCCCAAGGCGCACGCGGTCCTCCAAACACGCAGAGAAGCTCGCCATTGTAGGCTCTCCGGCTTCCTCCTTCTCAGTATATTCGGGAATCTTTTGCTGCGCTGCGCGAAGATAAGCCCCCGCGGAGATCAGGTGATAATTAACAAGTGCCTGGCAACCCGCATTGGCTTATCGGTGGTATTTTCTTCATTTCCCACGCAGGACCCCGGGAGCTTGGTCCTGCCGAGTGTCGGTCGGTGCTCTTGGGAGGCATCCTTGCCATCACGCGACCATCTCTTCGCATCAGTATCAGCATCAGAAGAACAACACGACGACCGCTACTGATTTCTGGTCTGGCTTCATCTCGTCACGGCCCGGCCAGATCACAACCCACCTTGATGCGCGTCTCGGATTTAACTCCCTTCGACCTGGCATCCATTTGGCATATAGTGACTAGACGACCTCTGAGGCCCTCTGCTGGACCCCTCACCGCCGCCATCTGAAGGTCATTGTGCACCTTCCATCCGAAGAGGCGGGTGATCTTCATTCATCCTATGCTAATTTCACCCTCGCAAGGCCTTTCCTTCGTTTCTAGTTGTAATGCCACGGATCTCGACACCGGTACTATCGTTCCAGAGATCATTCTCGAGAAGGAAGCCTTAACACCACCCAAATTGTTTAAAATCGTCGACCAGCTTCAGCATACACCCGACGACGCTCTTACCCTGACTGTTACGCATTTCACCGACTCGCCCGATTCGGCTTATACTAGCTCGGAGGCCCCCTCGCCAATGTCGGCAGAGCGCAAACCCGAGGCGTCTAATCACGATCCGTCATCCGGGAGCACGGGCGATCTTCCGACCCCAGAGCTTCTGTCGCATCCTTCGAATTCCTCGACCCTCCCCGCTCATCCTGAATATCCGCAATCGCACATGCCATCATCAGATCCACCTCAGCCCGATCGACCGCGACCGTCACTACATATAAGCCATGAAAGGCACCCGATGGGAGACCCTAGCCCTCAAAGGTCCCCTCCTGCAATGATGGACGCCCCTGTATCCCACATGCGTTCCACGCAGGCCTTGAATAGGTCAGACAGTCCCATGACCTCCTATCCCGGTACGCTCTTTCCCTTCACATTATGACTGTGAAAGTAATTGTTCGAAGGTCCCGCGAGTGAGGTGCACTCAAGTGCAGTCCCGAGGGGCGCGTATACAGGTCGCAATGTATATTCGGCTTTCCGTAAGTCCACTGCTGTCATAATGGTTAACACATTGAATAACCCGCACTGGCACAGCTGCAAATAATCCCGGTGCCACAACAACACACAGCTTTGCAAACAGCTCGTCGCCATATTACCTGCCATCTTCCACTGCTCACCCACCAGAGGCCCCCGCATATCGCTCTCCTCAACCTGCGCAGACCTCGCCAAACATCTCTTACCCCGCTCCTCCGCGTTCGGGTGGAAGCAGCCATCCAAGCAGCTCGCCGCAGGCCTCCAATCGATCTCCTTCGTCTCGTAGCGGGGATCCGTACATACCGAGTCCGCATACACCTTCGAGTTTCCAATTGGCGAGCCCTTCAATGGATGCGGCCGCTGCGAATCATATCGAGAGCCCGGCTCGCCTACCAGGCGCGATAGGGGGACGTCTCTTCACCAGTCTCACCCTACCGAGCCCAGTCCAAGCCGGAGGCCCTCCAGGGCCACCAAGCGACTCTGGCCATCCCTCAGCAAGCTCGACCGGAGGACACAGTAGTCTCAGCCTGTCGCCAGATTATGATCCGCACAGCTCTTCCGGTGACGATTACTATTCGAGCAGTAGGGTCCACTATAGTGATGCTCTGCTGCCTGATGTCGTCGAGGCTTATGGCCAAGACGCCGGTGAATTGAAGGCAAGGCGACATCGCACTACTCCGTGAGACCTCCTCTTGTGTTATTGTGCCATTGCTTACCAGTCTCTTAGTCGCCAATTCCAAGCCCTCACTGCAGTATACAATCGCACCGCATTTCCCTCTACCCAGGAGAGGCTACAGCTGGCGGAACGTCTCGGTATGCAGCCCCGTCAGGTTCAAATCTGGTATGTGCTCCTCTTCAAGGAAATGTATTTGCGTATTCACGCAACGCTCAGGTTCCAGAATCGGCGCCAGCAGGAGAAGAACCGTGTCAATCGGGGCGTGCCCCAACCTCCCATTCTGCACCGTAATGTCGGTCGTCCTCGTGTAGAGCGCATCCCACACGAAGGTGGTCCGGAGCAGACAAGGGAATGGATCCTCCGTGAGGCAAGAGAGCGCGCTCCACCGTATTACGACCCATACCCAGGATATGGACCGCCTGCACACCTTCCAAACTACCCGCCTCCGAGCATTCCTCGGTCGAACAACCCACCCCGGGGCTTCGTCGGCCATGTACATGACATTCCCGGTCGAGCTCAGCAGGATGCTTATGCAACATCACCTCGGTCGTACGAAGGCGCTGCCCGGCTGGATCGCTATCCGCTGGCCTCTTCTTATCCGCCGCCCTCCTACGCGTCTTCCTCTCGTGACTACCAGCCCAATCCTGGCCCTTACGGGCCGCCTCCACGTCGAACCAGTGACTACGAGCTCCCTCCTCTTCGTGGAAACGGTGCATCATTCTCGCCTTCCAACCGAGGCCAAGACATGTACGAGAGATACGTCAATGAGGAACCCAGGCGTGAGGACAATGGCCCCGGAGGCCGCTAACGGCAGGCTGGAGGAACACTTGCCTTCTTTCTTATGTGTACTTTTATTGTTTCATGGTTTTTCGGACAGCTTGTTGTATCATACACACCGCGTTCCTCAGGTGGGACGAAGCGATGTGGGGCTTCGAATTTCTTCTTGTGTCTCCTTGCGTCCCTGTTGAAAGGTTATATACACTTTGGGATGAAGGGTTTGGTTGATGGCTGGTGCTGGTGCTAACGGTGTATTTCTTAGTCGCAAACACAAACCCACCACACATTGTAGAAAGATATCCTTTCGATAGGGCTTGAATAATTATCAACTTGTTCCCCCGCATCTTGCTGACGTGGAGCCTCTGGTGCACAGTCAACTATCTGCTGGAACCCGCAAACGCTGCCGGGATACTGTGCCGCGGGAGATGCTTCTCATGTCCTTCCAACTCCTTCGTCATCGTGCCGTTGCTATCAAGTCGATGAGAGACTTCAGCCGGCCGCTATTGGAAGAACCGGGACATCCCGAACGCCGGCACAGCCCCTCAAATCCGCCTGGTAACCCCTTTCGTCTGCGGCGACCCAGGGCAACGGTAAACACTCATTTCTGGCGACATGAACATCTCGCGGGAAAGCACACCAGTGGAGGACGGAAAAAGCCTCTGCAGCGTGAAAATGGTGTTTACAAGTCATGAAGAAAGAACAGGCGATAAACCGTTTACCCCTGGGTCTCGGACACGTACCAACCGCGCCCAGTCAGAAGGAAGCCCAGGACGTCGACCTTTGTTGCCACACAGTCCAGAGAATTATTGGAGCGGGGCCGGGCTTTACTGGCTTCTGCAGACCCTTGTCGTCATATGCCGTACCTTGGGCGTTCGGCCAGGGTTTCTGCTGGCGATTGTCCCCAGATGAATTAAGAGCACGCTTGGCCAATTGACTTGCGGGCTGAGGACCGGGGTCCGACCGCCCAAATGTGGACGTTTACCGGCACGGAACTACTAGAAGCAGAAGATCGAAGTGCTCAAAAGTGTGAGTGCTGGCAAAGCCTGAGCCAGAAGTCCCATGCCCCCAGATTATGGTTCTTGCGCCCGTATTGACATTCTATTGAATGCATGATGCTCGGTGATAGGTGGTGATAGCCTGGCGTGAGCCAAGCGTGCCACATTCTACGGTCGCACGCAATGCAACCCCGCGCTCCGACCGGCCCCGGTTTCTTCCAAAGAACCGGATTTGATCGAATATATTCTACCTGAGTTCCACAGAGACATTTCCGACAGTTGTCAGCATGGTGAGCAGGGATCACATGTGATGATAAGGAATTTCTATTTCATATCAGAGTTTGCTATTCAGTACTCCCTGCGCGTCGTGTTGAGCCTTGAGCTCGTTCGAACATTACGGCGACCGCCGAGCAGCGTGCTGCGTCAGACTGGATTGCAAGCCAGTTTGCCTGAACAGCGCTATCAACCGTTTCAGCCTTATGTCCACCCGTGCCTTGCAGAAACCGGGTATCTGGTGGGTAATCTCGTCGAATTCCGTGAGGTCGGCAGCCTTTCGAAATACGGTCGGAGAGCAGATAAGTGAAATAAGACCGAGACAAGCTGCCCCACATGCGTGGGGTAAAATGCATGCGCATTCCCGTTTTGAATCCGACCAGTCGTAGGCTGGAGTATGCCAAGCTCCACCCCGGCAACCAGCCGGAGTTCGTCCTCTATGTGGTAAACTTGGATCATGGGCTCGGCAGGCGATTATGGGAGTCCCAGTTGCTTTTCAGCCAGGTGCCCCTGCGTAGATATATGGTCCACGCCGGAATTCATCAGGGAGATCGTTGAGTATGCTCTGAACAGCTCAGGACTACTGTACGCTGTGGCTGCCTGTGGTCGTGGCGGTATGAAGCGCCCAAAAGCGCAATCGATAAGCGCCTCATCCGCGCTTATCCTGCCGGTTCCTGCCGTGCTGACAAATCCGGAAGCTTTCAATTCATGTTTGGTGGCTGTTCCCCCCCTTCCCGTCACGTCAGGGACATGACGCAATGAGGTTCTCCGGTCCCGTTCAGGGTAGGCCTGTGATCGAGCAGACCTCGATCGATTCTTCCGTGACTCCCACACCAAAACTCTGCTTGCGAGTTGCGGGCTGAGCGCGTCGTCCACTCATCACGGGCTGAGCTGAATGCTCTCCCGTACAACGCGCATACACCGACTTGCTGGGCGTTCCCAATGCATACTGGCGATGTCGAAGAGACCTCTGGCGACCAGCACGACGGCTTCCTCGCCAGCTAAGAAGAAATCAAAGAAGGACAATGGAGAGCAACCGAGCATTGCTGCTTTTTTCGCGTCGCCGAAAGCTGCGAAGCAGGACGGTGCCGCTTCCTCGTTGTCAGGTCGATCAGGGACAGGGGCGAGCCGGTCGGACCCGGTAGAGGTGCTGGATGAAGATGAGGAACTGGCACGAGAATTGGCTGCCGCGGATGGGCTGGACTTGGATGCCATTCGAGCAGAAGAAGCTAGGTGGAAGAGTGCGAACGCCGCGGTTGCACATGCGAAGGACGCAATCAAAGAGGAATTGGCCGCAAATCCATCGTTGAGGGCAGCCTCCACCTCGCCGAGCAAGGCGGCACCGAAGCAGCACATCAATCTGGCCATACCGAAGTCGAAACCGACTGTTATGACGTTTCCAGATCTCCTGGTCGACCCACTGCTCGCGACTCCCGAAGCATGTCCCTGGCCGACTTCCAAAGCGCCTTTTGCTTTTTTGTCCCATGCGCTAGTGTCACTATCTGGTACACGCAGTCGCATTCTGATCTTGAATATCTTGACGAACACTCTACGATACATCATTGCACACGATCCGTCTAGTCTCACCGCGGCTGTATACCTCCTTTCGAATTCACTTGGTATGCATGCACATATATGCGCCTATATGCGCGTAATCTGATCGATCGTATAGGTCCAACATATCAGCCTAACACGGAGCTCAATATCGGAGGTTCAGTACTATCCAAAGCTCTTCTGGCGACGACTTCCCTCACACAAGCCAACCTCCGTCACCTATATCAGCAACATGGCGACCCCGGCGATGTTGCCTTCTACGCGAAGACCTCCGTTCGCACCCTCATACCTCCATCCCCTCTCACTATCCAAGGCCTATACGACAAGCTCCTGGCTATAGCCGCAGCGAAGGGCCAGGGTGTCGTCAAGCGGAAAGAGGAGATCGTGCGTGGCTTGCTTGTTCAAGCGCAGGGAGAGGAGGTCCGATGGGTATATCGCATCCTTTCGCTTAACTTGCGGGTCGGAGCGGTTAGGAATACGCTCCTTCAAGCCGTTGCGAGAGCGTTCGCGCTCTCCCCACTTGCACATCTTGTCCAAGAAGATGGTGCGGAAGAGTACGTCACGGAGGAGCTCAGGCAGCAAGTCAAACCACCACCAGAAGGGAAAAAGAAGCCACCTCCGGATCCAGCGAGGATCAAAGCTACGGAGATATTGCTGAGGGCTGAGGGAACCGTTAAGAAGACGTATGCCCAACATCCAAATTACGGCGACATCATCAATGGCTTGTTAAACGGGCGCCTGGGCGAACTACCCGATCGCGTGCCGCTCAGCGTCGGTGCGATATTTCAATTCACTATTCCCACCGTGTACTAATGGACGTATAGGTGTACCGCTACTTCCCACTCTCGGGAGTCCCATGCGCAGCTTGGAAGAGATATACGATCGATTATCTGGCTTACCGTTCAGCGCTGAGATGAAGTACGACGGACAGCGTGCCCAAGTGCATGTGAATGTCATCAATCCGTCCCAAAGGGTCAACGGTACCGGATCAGGGGCGAGCCAGTTTGTCGTGGATATCGGAGATGGGAGAAAGGCTGCCGTTCGAGTCTTCAGCAGGCACCTGGAGGACATGACAGACAAGGTGCGTCATGCAGTTGAGCCAGAATAGGGGCGAACACTAACAGGATTCACAGTATCCCGACATCCTGGCAATGCTCGCTTCGGTCCTTGCCAGAGATCCGACACTTGATTCATTCATCTTGGATGCTGAAGTTGTCGCCCTGGATCCAGCCACCGGATCCTTGAAGAGTTTCCAAGAGCTGAGCAACCGCGCCCGAAAGGATGTGAAGCTGGAGGATGTAAAGGTGTCAGTCGGGTTGTTCGTATTCGATCTGCTGTATCTGAACGGCCAGGTCCGTCCACTATACTATATCGCTGCGCGTACGTCGCTAACCGCCCGCCCATGTAGCCACTTCTGAGCGAAACATTCCGTCAACGACGTCAAACGCTCCGTGAAAGATTACCGCCGTATCTGCCCCAAGACGTCCGCCTTTCCGCCCGCCTAGAATGGGTGGAGAATGTGGATTCGGAGGAAGGCGACGATGCTATAGTCGAGTTCTGGGAGCGAGCGGTGGCTGGGAAGTACGAGGGTCTGATGATCAAGATCCTCGACAGCGGGGAGGTGATAGATGATGATTTGGGTGCTGACGCTCCCAACGAGGAGGCATCACCCAAGAAGAGGGGAAGGAAGAAAGCGTCCGATGTGAAGGAGGAAGGGAAGGAGAAAGAAAAGAAGGTCGGCTCGAGGAGAAAACCGTTGCCAGCGACATACGAGCCAGGTGCGTTGGGTTGCAGCGAGTTGTGTCACAACTGCTCATGGATTTGTGCAGATAAGCGCACAATGGCCTGGCTGAAGCTGAAGAAGGACTACGTGCTCACGACCGGTGATTCTCTCGATCTCATCCCCATCGGCGCGTGGCACGGTAACGGTCGGAAAGCTGGCTGGTGGAGCCCAGTGCTTCTGGCAGTATGGGACGAGAACGAAGGCAAGCCGGTAGCATTGTGCAAATGCATGAGTGGTGTGTCCCGCGTCTACAAAGCTGTTGCTTCTGCTGACAAGCTGCAGGCTTTACGGACGCCTTCTACAAGAACCTAAATGAGAAGTACCCGGAAGGCAGCGAGACCTGCTCCCGGACACCTTTGTGGGACGTCGAGACCGGCGGTTATTCGCCCACCGTGTACTTCAAGCCGCACGAAGTGTGGGAGGTGCGGGGAGCGGAGTAAGTCCTGTCCTTCCGCTGCGATGAACGACCGGCTGATGCATGCACAGTATAACGATCTCCCCGACCTCGGTCACAGCAAAAGGGATGATCGATCCTGATCGAGGTCTAAGCCTGCGCTTCCCACGATTCATGAAGCTTCGAGAAGACAAGCGGATCGAGAATGCCAGTACGCCAGAAGACATCGCTCGGATGTATCGTACACAGGAGGGTCGTGTGGGTGGAGCAGGCGGAAAGGCCACAGCGGCGATAGACGACGGAGACTTGGTCGATGTTGAGCTTGAGAGTGAGGAGGCAGCGGAGGAGGACGAGAGCGAAAGCGACGAGGAAGCGCAGAAGAAGAAGCAGGTGGTGGAGGCTTGACCTTATAGTTAATAACAACACGCATTGTACACTATCGACACATAATGCTGTATTCTACAATGTCCCTACTCATCTCATCCCACATCGTCCATCGTCCATCGTCCATCGTCCATCGTACACAACGCTCGCAGTCAAGCAACTCACAACCTCTTCGTCATCGTCGTCGTCGTCGTCACCTTCCTCCTCAAACTCCTCCCGCTCCGCCTCAGCGTAGGCCGATTAAACAGCCTCCTAGCCCTCTCCCTTACAGGCGTCGGACCCTCCAGCACCAACTCCTCCTCATCCTCTTCCTCGTCTGGGCGAGGGAAATAGTCCTCATCCTCGTCTTCCCATTCGTCGTCCCCGGCGGAGCAAGGACGAGCAAGCCCACCAAGGACGTGTTTGACGTCTTCGTGTAGCTCACTGGTAGAGCTTGCGGAACTGGCTGTCCCGGGGGTCCTTGGGTTGCTGGAGGGCGAGAACCGGGAAAGAGCAGCAGCCAACGCAGGTCCAAAAGCAGGAACATAAGCCACCTGCCCCCTGTCCCCCTCTCCATCTCCATCTTCATCTTCCTCTGCCTCGTCCTCTTCTCTCTCAGCACCTTGGAGCATCATGCCCTGCGGCTCTGGAAGGGAGGGCTGGTTGGGCTGCCCGAGCAAGGAGGAGCGATTCAACAACCCCTCCACTTCCGCCCACAGCCCACTGTACTCCACCGGCGTCCCATCCCCCTCCTCTTCTCTATCATCCTCGTACAGCTCAGCAGTATCCAAGTCCGAGCCACTCGACTCCCCCGCAAAGACGACCCCATCCTCCTCCTCTTGCGCTCCCAAGTGCAGAGGTCGTTCCACCTCCAGAGCTGGCGTATCCCCATACGACGACTCGGAATCGGCCGTCCTCCCGCTCCCCGTACTTCCTATACTGGTCATAGAAGTCGGCAAATGCCTGAGCGCCGGTCTCCGGTGAACACGCGCAGGCTGAGAGAGGAGAGGGAGTGAGGAGGCGAGGTTCTGCCTTAGCTTGCTTTGGGGCGGAAGTGGTCCGGTTGTTGGGGTTGGGCTGGGGCTGGGTGTGGCCGATTCTGGGCTCTGTTGGGCCGTCGGAGATGGATGGGGGATGAAAAGGGGGATGGTGAGCGAGCCGGGCCGGAGGGGGCGGACGGTGAGCTTCTCCTCTATTGCCTTGGGTGGAAGAGCTGATGGCTGCTGGGAGGCTCCAGGTTGGGTCTGGGGTTGGGTCTTGGCAGGAGGAGGAGGAGGAGGCGTCTTCGGCGGCGTGAGCGGTGCATACGTCGGCGTCGGAAGGGGCGACATATCATCCCCTTCATCCATCTTCTCCCTCCTCCCCTTTCGTAGTGCTGATGCGTCAGGACCGCGGCGTGTGGCCAAGAATGGCCTAGTCACGGGCGCAGGAACAGGGGTAGTGCGAAGCGGGCTCTTGCGCGATGGGCTGCCCGTCAGCTGCGGCAGACCTGAAGGCCTGGTCGGAGGATTCGTTTTGCTCGGCGTCCGATGCGCAGAAGGCCGACGACGCTGAGACGGTCTACGTGCGCCCTTCGCACCAGTAGTAGGCGGAAGAGCGGTTTGGACCTTCAGGGAAGGTCTTCTTCCTGCTTGGGTCTGCGTCTGCGTCTGCTGCTGGGGCTGGGAGTGTCGAGTTGAGGGACGACGTTTCACACTCCCTCTCCTTTTTGGCGTCCCGCCCGCTATCATCTCAGCTGACATAGGCGGGGTTGGCGGGATCTCCGTTTCCGTTTCCCCTACCAGGGCGGTCATCGGACTCCTCGGTACGACCTCCGGCTCGGACAAACGAGGGTGATGTCTCTGGACGACGGAGCTGTAGATCGGTGTCCTAAGCACCGCCGGGGTCGAGGTGGAAATGAGTGGTGAGGCAGGATGCGGACGCTGCTGAGCACTGGGTTAGCACTGATGGGTGTGCGGAGAGGAGAGAGGGAGGACGTACTTTTCGGGGAGAGACGAGCTTACGTCGCGGTCTAGGCCCGTAGAGGATACTTGGTTGCGCCGCGTCCGTACTTGGCCCGGAGAGTGAGGTGCTGCTGGTGGTCGCAGTACTAGGCGAGGCGAATGAGCTTGTGCTGTACCGAGCTGAGGAGCGAAAAGGAGGCTGGCGAGGTCCCATCTTCTCCTTCTCCTCCTGTTGAAGTCGTGGTGTGGGCAGAGGGGTAGGGAGCGCGAGAGATGGTGCGGATGAGGAGGGAGAAAGACGAGGGAGTTTGCTCAGTTTTCGCGGTTGTCGGGCGCTTTGTCCAGCTGATGCTGGTACTGGTGTGGTAGAGGGTGGGGAGGGGAGGGGAGTGGGAAGGGAGGGCAGGCGCGCGTGCCCGACGAAGGGGGTATTATACCGCTCCATACTTGCTTACTCTTCTCGTTCGGAAATGTATAGATCGTCCTCTAAAGCCGTACCGGTGCCGGAGCCGGTGTCGGACTCCTCGGGTGAGCGCTAGTCGGGCAGGGGGCACAACGAGTGCAGCAAGCGCAGCTAACGTCGCAAGAGCTAGCGAGCGCGGAGTACAGGGAGCAAGTAGGAAGTTTCGTATCCCCGACCCCCGCCCCCAAAGCAGAATATATGCACCCCCTCCCTCCAAAATGTCTCGTTCCGAGAAGGGCGGTGTGTCGCAAGAGCGGGGGCAGTGAGACTCTGCCCGACGCAGCGCGGACTCACTGCATGTAGTCCGAGACGCGCGCATCCGACCCGACCCATCGCGCACGCGAGACACCGCTAGCTTTCAGCCTGCTTTTCCGCGCTTGATCCTCTTCCCTACCGTCGTGGCGGATATCGCTGCTGACTGCGGGCTGGCTGGTGAAAAAGTGCATACATCCGAGCTGCATGACCGGCGAACTGCGAGCGGTGTACCAGAATTGTCAGGGAGGAGGGGCAGTGTGTGTGTGTTTAGCAGCTAGGGATGAGGCGATGCAGAAGGGCGGTGCCCCGCGTTTCGGGCTCTGTGTGCGTCATCCAGGGTCTTCTTAGGGGTTCTTGAGTTGTCTAAAGGGCTCTGCAGTCTTCTGCGGTCTTCTGCCACAGAAATTGTTCTCGGTCCATTAAGGTAGTAGTCATTAATTAGAGCTCTATGACTGAAAGATGCAGACTAAGCGGTGTCGTTTGTCGTTCTTCAGCACGATGAACTATCTCGGCTTAGTCCCTCTAAGTACTTGTATGGATGCGCACAAACCCACACTGGCCAAACACCAGATCAGTCAGATCCAAATATAACCACATGATATCAAAAATCATACGCCACTCCCACCCCGTCCATCCTCATGACACACCCATCTAACCCCCCTCAATCCCCTTCACAAAACCCCGCACCACAGCCCCAACAACCCGCCCCTCCCCTCCACTCCAGCACTCAACAGCCTCCCTCAGCTCTCCATCCCTCACTACGTCCTTCCATTCCGGCAGACGGCGTACGTCCAGCTCGGACAGCGACTGGAGGATAGAGAGCTTGGCGATTTTGTGTCTTTCTCTCGCTTCTTCCGAGACTTGGGAGGTCGGAGCTGATGCACGGGAAGAGGGGCCAGAGGGGCGGTTTGATCTGCTGGGAGGGGGAGTTCGGACTCGGGAAGAAGCAGGTTTGCCAGATGTTGTAGGCTTAGGTTCTAGCGAGAAGAGCGGGAGTATGATTTTAGGCGAAGCGAGGGGATACAGTTTCTCTCCCCCTCCTCCCTCCGCATTGGTGGAAGCAGCGGGCCCCTCGCTCGCTCCGCCCGAGGAAGGCTCCTTCCCCCTCCCTCTAAGAGCTCGCGCTCTCCTCCCTACCGGTACTGCACCGCCAGCAGTAGCAGCAGGCTTCTTAACCGGCGAACTCCCCAGCAAGCCCTCAGAAGACGCGTCGCGCGATGTGTGCGCCAGGAAGAGCGCACAAAGCGCTACTTTGAATCGACTGTATGCGCCCGACTGGGTAGGCTGGGGATGAGTACGAGCGTGGGGCGTGGTGAGGAGTGCTTGGAGGGAGGAGGGAGGGAGAGAGGGGAGGATGTAGGATGTTTGACGGAGGAGGTTTGTTGGGGATAGGGCTGGGGGGGAGGGGGTGGTGCATGCGATCAGCTGCCAAAACATCTCAGATGTCAGAGTGTTAAGGGGCAGAAGAAGAAGACGCACGAGTTGGAGCAGTCGGCTGGCTAGCTGGGCGCGGTGGAGGGTCTCGGCTTCTTGCGAGATTGGCCAGGGCTCGCCGTCCGCTCTCGTAGGGGGAACGGGCTGGAGCAGGTAAGCGACGACGTTCAGCGGGGCGTTGGCATCCATCACGCGCATACTGGATGTTGGGCTCGGCGGCAGCTGGGAGAGTAGGAGTTTGGAATAATGTTCTGCTCGTAGGACCGGTTAGAGCGCACAGGGATGCCAGAGGAAGATATGCGCACCCGGATTCGTGCGCGCATCGTCTTCCCACAGAGCGATCATCCATTCCAGTACTGGGACCGCGTGGTCTGCTACAGTGAGCTTCGACTCCCCAGCACCCTCCTCCCCTTGCCCCTCGTCGTCGTCGTCATCGTCGTCTCTTGGCTTATCCACCTCTCCCAACCGCTTAACAGCGCCAGGCTTCAACAGCTCCCAAACACTCCGCGCAGCTCCAATGCATCTCGCCGACCGCGCAAATCGGCTCTCGTCTTCCTCCTCTTCGTCGCTCTCCTCATCGCGTGATCGCCGCTCCCACAGCACCGGAAGCGCCAACGCGCACGCAGCGGCACTGTTGGTCAGCCGGAATGCATGTAGGAGGTTTAATGCGGATATAGAGTCTTCCGGTTTGGGGACGGGGACGGGCTCGCGCGTTGTGATCTTACTTGGGGAGCCGAGTGGTTGGGAGAGGCGTCTTCCGTCTGATGCAGCCTTGGATGAAGGAGTAGGTGGGTAGAGAGCGAGGTAGAGAAGTTGTCGGAGATGTGTTCTACAAGGCTGCTTTTAGCTTCATCCAAGATGCGTGGAAGGTGGAGGGACGGGGGCACGTACTGACTCGGCCTGTATCGTGCGCTTCGGATATGGTCGAGCGTCGAGACTGCGGCTTGGTCTATGCCACCAGGAAAGTGTCAGTGCGGGCCATGTTGTTGGAGGGAGGTGAAAGTGCGTACATTGACCTTCGTCTAGACAATTATCTACCAATCCTCGGAGCTGCTTGCTCATCACCCGCTCCGGAGGCGGAGATGAGCTGGGTATAGGGACAGGCATCGCCGGCTCAACGAGAGAGAACTGTATGACGTGAAGGGTACACTGGCATGGTGCTGGTCAGAGACGCGTCCGTTGGAACTGGCGCGCGTCAGGCACGGTGGCGGTGAAGAAGCCGAGCTCCCCTTCACCTTTCAGGGATCCAACGGCATTCACCGGAGGCCGGAGAAATCACCGGCTCCGGCGCCACATCTCCTTCCATCCCGGTTCTTCCTCCTCCTCTCCCTTCCCGTTCCGCCACAACCTTCAACAAAGAAAGGCCCAGTCTCGCTCTGATAAAAATATTGAATCACCGTGCCTTTTGCACGTGTCGGGCCAGATCCAACCTACTCAATCTTGGACTCTTGGGCCCTGATGGCGTTCGGCGGGAGACGGCGCCTAACCATCTCCGAATGCGCAAAGAGCACCCAGCATTTCGTTCTGCTACAAGAATTCCGACACCCAGCCTCCGAGGCCCGTATTCCCATCAATGTTGGGTGAACTATGATCACATTGGACCCGTTGGAGGACACACAAAAGTAGCACGCTCACGTTTCGGCCCGTTGCCAGAGTAGAAGGCGGGCGAGACAGGCAATTGCCAATCCCGAGATTGGGGTATCCTTTGCCACCCGGCGCTAAAATTCGCCGATGTGCCGATGAGCGTTGTTGTGCGATAAGGCCAGCTGGCGGGTCGATAGAAGGTATAAAGGCGCCGTCTTGCTCGTGCGAAGGTCCTCAGCCCACCCCTCCTGCCTCTGCCAGCGATCACAACAAGCCTCCCGTACCGTCTCTCACGCCGTCTCAGTCCCCACCAACGAACAACCCAAAATGTCTTTTGCCGATATCGACTCCACCGATCTTAACGTTCTCTTCTGCGACATGAAGGTCGTCTCCTTCGTCGATGACCTCGCACGGCCACTACGATGGATCGCGTCCGGCCTGCCAACCCGGGGCAGGGCAGAGAAACCCGTTCGCCCGTCTCTCAGCCGGAACTCTTCTTCAGGTCTGTTAGACCTCAGTTGCTCGCTAGCGCGCTCGTGCTGACTTCGGACCGTAGATTCCAGCGCTAGCGCAGAGCACCCGCTCGCTGCATTGTCCATCTCTATAAAAAGCAAGCATGGTCAACTATGATCTTCTTGCCAGGCTCGTGAGTATCTGACGCCTACCCACACGATCGTCTTGTGCTAATTATTGGCGCCAGATCATATCGTTCACGTTCCTTATCTCCGGTTTCTCAGGCTATCTTCCTACCATCTCATAGTGTAACCTCATCCATCGTGTAATTTCTCTTGAACTAGTCACGCAAAGGTGCCATATGCAACGAACATTCTTTCCATCTTTCCACGGCCTTAGTTCGAGCTCGAGGCGGCTTACTGAAACGCCGACATCAGAACAGCCTCATTCGCCGGCTCTGTAATACACATCGGGCCTCCTTCTTTCCCCTCTGACGGCACTCTGCCTCATGGCAACACGAATCGCACGCGTGCCTGACGCACTGAAACAAATCGGCCACAGGCTATGCCCCGCACGCATGCCATATCACGTGATCAATTGCTTCTGAAACGCTTCCCCCGGTTGACCCCTGTGGCTGTTGCCTTTCTGGCTTCGGCCGTCCGAGGCCTAATTTGGGCTGAGCACAGCAAGATGGTTTATCGTGTCATATCCACCTGATTTTCTGGTGAGGTTGTTGGAAGAGTTGGTGGATGAAACGTATTCGGTCATTGGGAACGTGGTTACGGTCGCGTGAGCTCGGTTGTCGATATCGGGCTCGGCGATGTGCTTGATTGGTGCAGTTTTCGCCGTTTAACGACCAAGCGGAAGGGGTATAAAAAGGAGGGGGGATGCTCTCCTTCGCTGTACACACACCAGCGAACCTCACTCGCAAATTACTCGCAACCCTCTTATCTCCAGCTCGTCGTCAACCTCACAACCAACCAAAATGTCTTTCGGCGATATCTCCACCTCAGACCTCGACCACCTCTTCGACAACGTCGAGATCCTCTCCATCCAAGGCAGCGGACTCGACCGCCCACTCCAATGGGTAACATCCGGTCTTTCCGCTCTTACGCAAGCGGACTATCGGCCGATCCGCACTATTCGACGACTTGCCTCCTTCTGTGAGTCGCTCACACCTTCTTGAGTAAGATGTGGTCTGACAGTGCAATAGCAAGCTCTACTTCGACTTCCGATTCGAAGGGGGCAGCGGTGGTATCCGTGGGCGCTTGAGTGATGCGGCTGCGGTGGGCCGGGATGAGGGTGAGTCGTTCTTTCCCATGCACTGCCGTATCAGGTCTGATCCGATGTTCTGCCAGCAGAATCTCTCCATAAAACATCCTCACAGGATCTTACGACCAACAATTACTGAACATACGCATCGTCAATCGTATTCAACGCACCGTTGCAATAATCACCTCCCCACAAATCTCATACCTTCATAGACTTATATACCCGCAATGTACCAATCAGCCAATCATCATATTTATTGTCAAGATCATCGTTGTTCCATTCTCCCATAACAGTCTGCACGGTAGATAGTCCATAGCGGCAGGGTGAATCAGGCAGAGATCAATCGCTCGTCGATGTCGATGAAGTGCGGGAAGTGGCTGTGAGAAGGAAAAGCGCCCACATTCCGCAGCATACAAATGCGGCGCAAACTAACCGCAACCCATTGAACCCTTTCTCTGCTGCAAATTTGTCTCTCTCTCGTGTTCTCAAGCTCTCGCCTAATCGACGGAGGTCTGCTAGCTCCGAAGCCCGGTCTATAGTTGGCAGGCTCTTGTGTATTATCACCGCACCTCTTGCTTACCCATTCCACGTGTCTTCAATTTTTGAAGAGCGGGAAGTGGTTAGCGCCGATCCCGAGTCCAGCGCGATCCTCTGGAATGCTGCCAGAATGCGGCGAAGGTATGGACGAACTATGCCGAACTATTGCTCGTCCAAGCTGTGCTGCTAATATTGGATCGATATGCTGTCGTCTTCGCCTCCTCCTGCCAGATAGCAGGCGCCGGCGATATTGTCTTTGCGGGCAGGGGCCGAGTGCATCGCTATGCAATGTTTGGCTGATGTCGGCTCTCGATGGTCGGCGCTCTGTACCAAGCGCTCCGAGATCTACCAACGCACTCTGATGAGGCACAATGACTCTCTGTAGCGCTGGCTTGCATATAATAGGAGGGTCTACTGTCATGGATGTGCGTCATTCAACCGATCCGACCGCATTTTACGCCCAGAGCAACCTCATCGAGCACAATGGTCCTCTCTCTGTCGACGCTGCAATATCTTGCGGAAACGATCAAGCTTGCTCATTCGACCGGTCGCTCGGAACCGATCCACGTGAAGGGCATCCGTGCTCCCGTACAATGGCTCAAAGACAGCCTGTACACGCTGTTCTTGTTCACCTATGCCGACTATCATACCTTATTCTTCCCTATTGTATGCGCATTCCCATCCTTGTAAGGCACCGGCTGACTGGCAGCAGATAATCTTTGCTTGTGTTGCTGGGCCAGTCCGGTCGCCTGCTCATCTTACCATGGGCGCCGCCTGGACCTGGCTTCATCTCCTGCAATGCAACATCTCCAATCAGTACCGCTCCATCACTGAGGACGCCGGCAACAAGCCATGGAGACCGCTACCGGCTGGAAGGATCACCCCTGAGCAAGCGTCAGTGCTCCACGCAGTTGTTACCGTCCTTTGTCTGGCGATGTCGGCACCGTCGGGCTGTGAGATGGTCCTCGTCAGCGTTACCTTGACTGTGACCACGATCCTGTACGACCACATGAGAATGTCAGCACATTGGGCCAAGCGTGTGGTCTGCGTCGTCACAGGGTACGGGATCTTCGAGTACGGCGCGACGAAAGTCATCGGTACGCGCATTGTTTCTACGTATAACATCTCAGCAGCTGAGACCATCTATAGCTGGCTCGGCCGCGCTAGATCAGACAGCATGGGCTGCCATCGCTAGTTCACTGGTCGTCATTGCAACCACGGCCCATGTCGGCGATTTCCCGGATGTTGAAGGAGATAAGGAGGACGGCCGGTGGACGATACCCATCGCCTTCCCACGGGTGTCTCGCATCATCACACCAATCCTCATCATGTTCTGGTCGATCTACATGGCTCTGCAGTGGGAGCTCGGCCTGATCAACGCCGTCTCGTTTCTGCTGATGGGATCTCTGGTGGCCTACCGAAACCTCGTCCTCCGGGATTGGGCGAGCGATAAGCGAACATACGTTCTGCACAGCGTACGTAATGCTCTCCTAACTTCCGTCTGTGCCACTAGCTGACAACTTTTCCAGGTCTGGCTGTTGACGATCCATCTTCTGCCGATGAATGCAAGATGGAACGCGTTGAGCTATTAGAGGATTCCCTATGAGGAAGGTACCATATACTACTTATTATAGAACGCTGTATTCTATACAACCAAACCATAACTACTTTTGGGTATCTGGCTCGTTTGGACCGAGAATACTCGGAATTCTGGGCCCACCCAAGTTCGGAAGCGGTGGTAAGATTCTCCGGCCTGGCTTCCGGAAGACCGGAAGCGTTTTCGGCCCATTCCATAGTCCGGCTCACGAGCTTCTTGCAGTCACGTCCCTTTTCGACCACTTCGACCAACATCTCTACTTGGTCGTAATACTACTGCACGAGAGGCTTATCCCGCTGGCGAATGTAAGAGTCCGAACCAAGCTGCTTGATAATCTCCCTCGATGCTAAATTGACTGCGGAAGTCGCTCAGTACCTCCAGCTGACCGCGCTGGCGGGCGACTCAATCATAGGTGGTGCTGGTTCGCGCAATGCCGATAAGCCGAGGACCATCTGCTACAGTACACGAGCATCTATGCATTCAACGGCAGTGCGGGGCTCCTCATTTCTCTCGCATACATGCTGTTTCGTCGGCCCGAAAATTGGCCTGTGGAGGCTTCGCGAAGCACCGGCTACCCCATATGAGGGCTACGACATGGGGTTGTATCGTTCTTCTTCGATTCAGTAGCTCGTTTATGAGCAGCACTGCCGACCTCACGATATAAGAATGCAAGTAGTCTGGACGCCCTCGCGTACGCTCAGCGTAGGACCCGACCGCTCTGCTTGATTTCGAACTATCACGTCTAGGATGGCCGGTGGTGCAGTCGTTACTGGAAAGGGGTTGGGAGGAGATGCTGCGCCCAAGAGTAAAGCCGTTGCCGTGCTTCTCACGACCTTTGCGGCTTTCGGCGGTATCCTATTCGGGTATGATACTGGGACGATCAACGGCATCAAGGTGATGAACGACTGGCTCTGCACATTTGGGACGGACTGTCAAATCACGTACGCATCTCCCTCCTACTGTAAATGGTACACGCGACTGATCCATATTACCAGAACGGCTCAGCAGTCCGAGGTTGTCTCGTTGCTCTCTGCAGGAACGTTCTTTGGTGCTCTGGCAGCGGCTCCTCTGGCAGACTGGGTAGGACGCAAGCCGGGAATCATGTTCTCAGCACTGGTGTTCTCGATCGGTTGCGCCATGCAGACCGCGTCCACCCACCTGTCTCGTGAGTTTGCTTTCCTCACCCGCCTCGTCGGATTGTGACTGAGACGTCTCAGTTTTCCTCCCTGGCCGTGTCGTTGCGGGTCTCGGGGTCGGCTTCATCTCGACACTTTGCCCCTTATATCAGTCAGAATGGTAGGCTCCCTTTCCTGTCGCGCTATATTGAAGCTTGCTCACGCCTCGCACAAGCTCCCCCAAATGGATCCGCGGCGCCGTCGTCTCCTGCTACCAATGGTGCATCACCCTCGGTCTCCTCCTCGCGGCAATCGTCGACTACGCAACGCAGAACCTGAACAGCCATGCATCGTACCGCATCCCCATCGGCGTCCAGCTTGTATGGGGCGCCATCCTGGGATTTGGGATGCTCTGTCTTCCGGAGTCTCCCAGGTACTTGATTAAGAAGCACAAAGACGAGCAAGCTGCCAAAGTACTGGGGAGGCTGCTAGCATGCTCGTCGGAAGACCCGCTCGTCCAGGCCGAGGTGGCTGATATCGCTTCAAATCTGGTTGCGGAAGAGCAACTGGGTGGGACGGGGTGGATTGCCATGTTCACCCCTGGTCCGTCGAAGATCTTGTACCGGACTATGGTTGGGATTTGGATCCAAGCGTAAGTCTGCCGCCCCTCTTTCAGCCATTGTGCTTCTCACTATTCTGCTCGCAGGTGGCAACAGCTCACGGGAATCAACTTTATCAATTACTATGGGACGACGTACTTCTCCAACTCTGGCATTCCCAACCCATTCCTCATCTCCATTGCCACCAATCTTATGAACGTTGGGTATGTCATTACATTACCAGCCGAGTCAATTCACCACGCGACTGACTCAATCACGCTAGACTAACAATAGTCGGCGGTCTCGCAGTCGACCACGTCGGCCGCCGCTTCCTCCTGCTATCCGGTTCTGCTCTAATGGGCATCTGCGAATTCCTCGTCGCCATCCTCGGCCTAACCCTCTCCCCACGAACCAAGCAGGACAAAAAGCGCTCGTCGCCCTCGTCTGCATCTACATCGGCGGGTTCGGCTTCTCCTGGGGCCCAGTAGCATGGGTCGTAACGGGTGAGATCTTCCCACTCCACTTCAGGGCTAAAGGGGTCGCGCTCGCCGCGGCGAGTAATTGGCTCTGGAATTTCGCGCTGGGGTACGCCACGCCCTATTTGGTCAATTCGGGGCCGGGTAACGCGAATTTGGGATCGAAGGTGTTCTTCATCTGGGGAGCATGCTGTGCGGCCGGGTTCGCATTTGTGTTCTTTTTCGTGCCGGAGGTGCGTTGTCCAACCTGCGTCTTCTTCTTATCGCTCCTGCAGCTTATGTCCCTCTCCGGCAGACAAGAGGCTTATCGCTCGAACAAGTTGATATCCTTATCCAAGAATCTACGCCGCTGAAATCGGAGAAATTCAGGAGGCATTTGCTGAAGGACAACATCCATGCTATGGACAGCGAGGGACATGGCATCTCCCCGACGCCGTCAAGGGCGGAGGAGAAGCCCGAGTCGAGCGGGACCGAGTCTGTGTAGCACGTTATCTCCCCGTACGACGTAGTCAGAGTATCTGTGGCCGACGAAAGAGAGATGTACAAGTACATGCATATAGTCACCCCGTGCTCAATGTCCCGCTCCACTTGCGCCAGTTCGACGCGGTAATTTCCAGATGACCACGTGACCCAGGTGCCCGGCCCAACTCCGGTTATATCCTCGGCATTCTCCGCGCGGCGATCCCTCTGATTACCCCGCATTGCCGTATTCAGCTGCCAAGCAATCCAACAAGTCAGCAACAAACGCCCGCTGAATGACCGCCTCCTTCATTTACCCGTCTGCTTAGTTGCTGTCATAACTGCCCACGTTGTCTGCTTGTGTCTCTACCGTTTTCTACCTAAGGCAAACCAGGCTCTTACAAGCACGAAACAACGAGCAAAAGCAAAAGGCAAGATGAGAGTCGAAGACGGCTTCCAGCAGCAGCCCTACACCCTCCCTTCAGACATATACGCCGCCTCCCGCTCGCTCAACTCCCTCCTCCGGCGCCTTCTCCCTCCTCCCGCCCGTGATGAGATCGAAGCCGACCTGCACCGATTTGGAAAACGTCTCGGTAGCGGAGGTACGCCCCGCCCTTCTCCCCTTCTCCCTTTGAATAGGGAAAGAGCAGAGGCTGATGTGAGGAGCAGAGATTGAGGCTATTGGCAAGCTTGCTGATGGACCGCAGAACGAGCCTAGGCTGGTGCAGTATGACCATTTTGGCCGGAGAGTAGATCGGTTGGAGACGAGCGAAGGGTGGAGGAGGTTGAAGGAGGTTGCTGCTGAGGAGGGGTGCGTCCGTTTCTTTGCTTGTCTTGCTGGATATGCGGGGGAGGATGTTGATGGATATGGGGAAGGATCGTTGCGATTGCGTATGAGAGGAAGACGGGCGAATGGGCGAGGGTGCATCAGTTTGCCAAGGTGCGCCTCTCCCATTCTCTGTCTAACAAGAACATTCCTAAGAAGGAAGACAGATCTACCTCTGGGTCGGTGATTCCCGCGTAGTCGGATGTCCAATGTCAGTGACAGACGGCTGTGCCCGCGGTCCGCACCCTCCCTCTCCCTCATCCCTGCAGCGTTTCTCACTGATGAGCTGTGAGTAGTGCTAGAACAATACGGCACCCCCGCAATGCAAGCCTCTCTCCTTCCACTCCTCACCTCGCGCGATGGTAGGAAAGCGTGGACGGCGGGACAGTTCATGACTGAAAAGCCTGGCGGGTCGGACGTCTCCCGTACAGAAACCGTTGCATCTCGTCTCCCCTCATCAGCCAGCACTTCGTCCTCATCCAGCTCAGCCTCATCCTCAGCCTCAGCCGCTTCGGACGAACCGAAAGCTGGGGACGAGTATATCCTAGATGGCTTCAAATGGTTCTCCAGTGCAACAGACGGCGAACTAGCCCTCTCACTCGCCCGAACCGGTGGCCCCGGCAGCAGCGGGCTAAGCCTCTTCCTCCTCCCTCTCAAATCCACTTCCTACCTCCCCGGCTCCCCGAAAGGGAACAACGGCGTCCACCTGCACAGGCTCAAACAGAAAATAGGCACCAAATCCGTCCCTACCGCCGAACTCTCCCTCTCTTCGGCCCGCGCGTTCCTGGTCGGCCGGCTCGGGGAGGGCGTGCGGACGATCGCAACTGTTTTGAACATAACGCGTATGCACTCTGCGTTCCACGCGCTGGGGAGCGTCGGGAGGGCACTGATGATCGCCACTTCCTACGCTCAAGTCCGGGAGGTATTGGACCACGAGAGCGGGAAGTACGTCCCTCTCCGGGACTTGCCGGCTCATACTGCGCTCTTAATGGACGTAGCGACGCTGCATCACGCCCTCACGCATCTCCTTATCCCGCTCGCTCACCTGCTAGGCCGCTCCGAACTCAACCTCACTTCTCAAGCGGAAGACCTCCGCCTACGCCTCCTCACCCCAGTCGCAAAAGCCTTCGCTGGCGTTAGAGCAAGTAAGGCGGTACAGGACTGTATAGAGGCGCTGGGCGGGCTGGGGTATATGGACGAAGAACCCCTCAGCAGGCTGATGAGGGATTCGTTAGTGGAGAGGATATGGGAGGGGACGAGCGGGGTTTTGGGGGTTGATGTGGGGCGCGTGATTAGACGATCGGGGGGGAAGGCGATGGGGGCTTGGGAGGAGGTGCGTCTTCTTTTTCTTTTTCTGTTGATTTGCAAGAGCTGATTGGGGTTAGTGGGCTAAGGGGATTCTGGATACGGCGCCGCAGGAAGAGGAGAGTGTTAGGCAGCTGAAAAGTCATATTATCACTATCCTTCAAGCCACCCACTCCCTCGCCGACCCGAACCCCAGCCCTTCGCAGCCTTCAGACCCCAGACTACCCCGAGCGCTCCTCCCTGCCCTGGGGCACGCAACCGCCGCTTTGGGGATGCTGGAACAAGCTCTCTGGGCGTCTCGTACACCCGGGGAGGAGGGGGAAGGGGAGGGGGAAGGGGAGGGGGGATGGGAGTTCTTGAAGCGGTGGGTGAGGGAGGGGGAGAGTGGGGTGAGGGAGTTGGGGAGGTTGGTTGGTTTGGGTTTGGGAGGTGGAGAGGGGGAGAGAGGGAGGGAGTGGGGATGTGTTTATGGGAGGGAGCGGGGGAGAGGGGGGAGGGCGAAGCTGTAGGCCCATCTCGGGAAAGGAGGGGTGGACGTAAGTATGCGCCTGAAATCGGCTGGCTTGGTCGGGTACTACACTATCTGGGGTTTGAACGCTTGTAGGACATGGACGGATGGATGGACGGACGGACAAAGGGCCGGGGTAGAATGTGTAATCTTGATCTCCACTTCGCTGGGAACTATAACGAATCCTGACCTTACTTTCTATCGCTCCTTCCTCACGCCCATCAACCCCATCAACCCCATCCCGTCCAGCCCAAGCCAGATCAAACAAACACCCCAACCCAAACATCCATCGCCCTCACCCCCCTCACCCCCCCGTCCAACCCCCCAACCTCAGCCTCCACGGCATCCCTAAGCGCAAGAACAACACTCCTCTCCCTCTCGTCCTCCACATACTCCTCCACCTGTTTCTGGAAGCTAGGGGAGAGGACAGCAGAGACTTCCCATTGTCCGTCTAATATCCCCTGCTCTGGAGTGATTGTCGTACTGCTCTCCTCTTTCCAGCCCGCTTGCACCGCAAGCGCCCGCAGGCGAGAAGGGGCAAGGACGGTGCGCACATTACTAGCCGTCTCTCCCTTCCTGCACTCCAGGCTTGCCTGAGCTAGAACGGCGAGCACGTGAGCGTGCTGTTCTGGTAGGCTTGTCCGTAAGCTCCATTCGGCTAGACAGAGGGTCTGACAGTGCGGGCGCAGGGCTTGGAGGGTCGTGAGGATGTGGGAGGGGGAGGGGAAGTAGAATATGGAGTGGGCTAGGAATGCGTGTGAGTAGGTGTATGCTTTTGGTTCTTGAGTTGCTGGGTCGGGGGAGGGGTTGGAGTTGGGGGAGGGGTTGGAGGAGGTGGTGGTGGTGGTGGAGGAGGAGGGGTTGGGGAAGGGGAGGGAGGCGAGGTGCTCGAGCGGTGTGCTTTGGACCCAGTGGATGCGTGGGCCGAGCGGGGAGGCGGAGAGATGGGCTTGGGCTTCTCCTAACGTGAATGGGCTCCCTGCAATATCACCCCTCATCAGCCTCCTGCCGAGCCTTAAAGAGCCTCGAGACCGGTGTTGGAAGTAGAGTATATGCGCACCATACTCCAACGGAGCCGGGTCGACCGCCACCACCCTCCCCCCCGCCCCAACAGCAGCAGCAAGGACGGCAGTCATATCACCCTGCCCGCACCCCAATTCCAGCACGCTCGACCCCTCCGCGATGGGTGGGAAATGGGAGAGGATGGAGAGCCGGTGAGAGGTTTGGGCGTGTTGGATGTTTAGGGAGGAGGGGGTGTGGAGGGAGAGGGGGGCGAGGGTGTCTGCTGTTAGGGGTGGGGAGGGGGACATGCTGCTGCCTTAGAGTGAAGAGGATATCGAGCCTGAGTAGGGGTACAGGATGAGGAGGATGGGTCGGTGACGTGTGAGGGATATTATTGGTGACTCTGACTCGCCACTGTGGCCGAAAGTGACCGCGTTTGAACGGCGTGGACAGGATGATCCCCGGTCGCCGTCGTCACACACTCTCACCGTTCTAGGTCGCGTTACAGATCTATCCCCTCACCTTCCCCAATCTCCTCATTCTCCTCACTCCCTGCTCCCCCTTTGGTCTGGCCGTCGTCACTGCTCGTCGTTAAGGGGTCATCTGAGCACAGCATACATTCACACTTGACATCCCACACCTCGCATACCAGGCCGGACTGAGGACATACCTCCTCCTCCTCCTGCGCCAGCATTCCGCCTTTGTACCCCTCAGCCTCTCTCACCTCGAGTCGTTGGCCTGCTTGCGTCCTTCTTGACAACCGCACCCTACTCCCGCCCCCGCCTACAACAACAACAACACCCACCCAACCAACCAATCACAAGGCGCAAGAAATCGCACACACACACAGAGAGAAAGGACGATGGACGCCTCCCCCGCCCCCATCCCACCCGCACGCCGCGCCCGACCGGCAGGAGGCCGCCCGCTCCCCTCCACTCCGAGGCTGAACCTCGCCATCCCCGCTCGGGAGCCTTCACCTGCCCCACCAGCGCAGCAGCAGGAGCAGCAGCAGCAGCAGCAGCAGCAGCCACAGCCGGCCAGACAGGCCTCGGTGGACCAGACGATCACTCCTACGCCTGTCCGACATCCTACGCTTAGCCCGCCTACGATCGTCCCTCCTCCTGCCAACAACAACAACAACAGCCAGTCAAACGGACTAGGAGCGAGCCCCGTCCCGCTGCTCCATATCCCCCGCCCGCCCCATTCGCGCTCCGCAACCCCACACATCCGACTCGACCTTGGTGCCCTCGGCTCCGGCTCCAGCAGCAACAGCAGCTCAAACGGCCTCCTCCTCCAGCCGCAGCCTCGCTCGACCTCCCCTACGTCGGAGGACGACACCTCAATCTACAACCACGTAGCATCATACAACACGCCCACCCTCCGCCCCCCAATGACAGCCTCCTCATCCGTAGGCTCTGCCCTCTCCTCCACGGGTGCTTCCCTGTCCGCCCTAAGCGGGACAAGCAGCCTCTCCTCTCTCGCGGACGCGATCAAAGAATGGACGATCCATCCCGTCGACTCCGAGGACTCCGATTCAGACCTTTCCACTGGTGCCAACCCTTCCACTGGTGCCAACCCTTCCACTACGGGAGGGCAGGGAGGGCAGGGAGGGCAGGGGGGGCAGGGAGGGCAGGGGGGAAAGATGTACTCGGATGGGGATTTTGAGGTTCTTGAGAGGCTTGGAGAGGGAGCGGGGGGGAGCGTTGATAAGGTGAGGGAGATCGGGACGGGGTTGATATGGGCTCGAAAGGTTCGTCCTCTCCCATCTCTTCTCTTCCTCCACTATAGACTTCTCTAAGGGGCAAGGGCTGACCGCGATGGCAGACGATCCCCGCCCCCTCGGCCCCGGTGCAACAGCTGAGAAGAGAACTGAACTTTTTGGCGAACTGTAAACATCCGCATATCGTCGTTTTTCACGGGGCGTATCTTTCGGCGGGGGACTCGTTGATTAATGTTTTGATGGAGTATTGTGAAGGTGTGTGCTGTTCCCGTCCTCACCTCGTCTCCCTTCTTCTCCCTCTGCTCTGCTCTTCTTCTCCACCCGCTCGCCTCTTCTCTCCTCTAGTCTTCTCTTCTCTCCTCTTCCCTCCTCCCTCTCTTCATCTCCATCTCCCCGGCTCCGGCCTTTGGAAAGAGAACTGAACGCTGACATGTTTGGTTGGGGTAGGAGGATCCCTAGAAGCAGTCCGCGACAGAATGCGAGAAGAAGGAGCCAGAATGAGCGAAAAAGTGATCGCCAAGATCGCCGAGGGCGTACGTCCACCCATTCCCCTCTTCTCACCCTCTTCTCTTCTCCTCTCCTCTCTTCTCTTCTCTTCTCACCCTCTCCTCTTCTCACCCTCTTCTCTTCTTTCCATGCCATCTGCGTCATTCATGCCATTTGCGTAAAGTGGCTAACGGGAACGTGCAGTGTTTGGAGGGACTCAAGTACTTGAAGTCGAAGAATATCATTCATCGTGGTACGTCTTCTCTTCCTCTTCCGCTTCCCTCTTCCCCTTCCTCCTCACTCTTCCTGCTCCTCCTCTTCCTCCTCGCTCCTCGCTCCTGCTCCTCCTCCCTCTTCTTCTTCCTCCTCCCTCCTCCTCCTCCTCCTCCTCCTCCTCGTCCCTCCTCCTGCTCCACGCTCTAGCAGCCTCGCTAACGCTCCGCCGTGGCTCTGGCAGACATAAAGCCCTCCAACATCCTCCTGACCGCGGCGGGCATCCCGAAGCTGATCGATTTTGGCGTTTCGGGGGAGTTGGTGGATAGTTATGCGGGGACGTTTACGGGTACATCATACTACATGGCGGTGCGCGCTCTTCCTCTCTTTCTGCCTCCTTCCCTGCCTCCCTCCCTGCCTCCTCCCACACCCCTCTCACCCTACCTCCCTCCCCTCGTCACTACAGAATCAGAGACTGACAACCCCCGCAGCCCGAACGTATCCAAGGCGCGAAATACTCCGTCCGATCAGACGTCTGGTCCCTCGGCCTAACACTGCTAGAACTAGCCCGCACAGAGCCTATCTACCCCGTGGACCTAGGGCCGATAGAGCTGATCACGTATATTGTGGGCTCGGAGCCGCCCGCGTTGGAGGGGGAGTGGAGTGACGAGATGAAGGATTTCTTTAGGCAGTGGTGGGTCCCTTTGCTTCCCCTCCTCCTGCACCTGCTGCTCCTTCTCCTCCCTCCTTCTCCCCCCTCCTTCTCCCCCCTCCTTCTCCCCCCTCCTTCTCCTCCCTCCTTCTCCTCCCTCCTTCTCCTCCCTCCTTCTCCTCCCTCCTTCTCCCTCCTCCCCGCTTCGCTCCCACATCAGACACGAAGAACCCTCATGCTGACCATCCGTCATGCGAAAGTCTATCAGTAGACCACACAAAACGACCCTCCCCCACCGAACTGCTCGACCATCCCTGGATCGTCGAGTCCCGGAAACGGAAGATCAACCTCGCGAAATGGATCAGGCAGGTGTGGCAGTGGGACCAGCCTAGTAGTCGGTACGTTCCTGCTCCTGCTCTTGCTCCTGCTCCTGCGCCCGAATACCGGTCGGCATGATTGCTGACTTTGGGGTAGGCCGCAGTCGGCGTTACAGTAGACAGCTGCTCGACCCGGGACTCTTTCATCCATCCATCCTACCTACATCAGTGAACATCCAGTCTTTTCCTTTTTGTCGTTTTTTTTTCCTGTTACAGTGTTACACCACAGCCCACAGCCTGCAGCCTGCACACTACACTCTATAGCACCGCAACTAAAGAGCATACTCTCAATGAATGATATCCCTTGCACAAGGTATACACTGTCTTCTTTCTGCTTTCCTACTCGCTCCCCAATTGCAAAAGCAAACCCGAGGGCCGCTACATGCCGCTCCGGAGGTTATCCCACTTGGCGCCCTCATACCCCAGCCAATTGGGCGTCTGGTCCAGCCAGCCAAACGTATCCTTCACGACCTGCACCAAGCTCTGCCCCGGCACCTCGGCCTTCCCCTCCCCTCCCCCCGCACCGCCGCCCTCCATCCCCTCCCTCCCACCGGTATTCTTGTCCCCGCTCAGCTCCCAGAACATCGCCCCTCCCAGGCCCATCTGGTTTATCCAGTCTGCCTTGAGCCACGCTACTTCCGGGTTGTCGTACGTGATCATCTCCCTTTTCTGGGGATCGTACGACCAGCTGGCGATAAGTTCCCGGGAGACTTGTTCGTATGCGCCGGGGAGAGGGAGGGAACGGTAGTCGTAGTTGCCTGCTTCCCAGCTTCCGGGGCCAACGCCGGAGAAGGGCGTGCCTGGGCCGTCGGTATTGAGGAAACTGCGGCCGTACAGCGGGATGCCTGTTTCTCTCATCAGCCTGCTCAGCTGCTCACTGAGGGATGGAAGGACGGACCGATCACGAGCTTGCTTGGATTGATTCCTTGGCTTTGGTACCACTGGACTGCCGCGGCAGTTGAGAACGGCTGACCGAAGACGTTCGCTTGATGGTTGGCGATAGAGTCCCACGAACCGGCATAGTCGTATGCCTATTGACGACTAGATCTCAGCATGTTCACTGGACAGGGGAGGAACTACGGACCATAAGATTCCAGAAATCGAGCGATTGGTCCATATCCGCCGCTAGGAGCTTTTGGTAGTTGTCCGGCCCGCAAGGCGCCGCAATCTAATCAGATCAGCTATGAGCCGAAGCAATCAGCAAAAGGGAAGGGGAAAGGCCGGCCCTACAGTCAGAGCAAACCGGTAATTCGCCCCCTTCTGGTATGCGTGCTGATCCAGCCCGTACCTGAGCTCGCGCAGGAGATCTGCGTACCCGCGTGCTTGGTCGTAGTTCTGCGGGAACTCGTAGTCCAAGTCGAGGCCGTCTAGGCCGTAGTCTTCCACGAGCCTGATGGCGGAGCGGACGAAGTTGGCCCTGAGGTGCGGGTTGACGACGACCGGGTGAAAGTTCGACGAGTAGGTGTATCCTCCGATAGACAGGAGAACTTTCAAGTGACTAGCGGGCGAGCATTAATGCTCTGCGTGTTAGCAAGATCTGGGTGCGTGAGGACTAACCGAAAACGTTTCTTGAGGAGATACAGCTGTTTGAAGTTCCCGTACAGGTTCGTGCCCACGTCGTTCCAAGAATCACCCTCATAATGGATCTGCTCGTCAGCCCAAGCATCGGACAAGTATACTTCGCCCGACTCAGGTCTGACGTTCGCAAAGGAGTAGAGGATATGTCTGCATGTTTCTGATTAGATATCGGTTTCACCCGCCTGTGCGATCGGCTGACGTTAGGTTGTTTGCTGGGATCTGCCACGGGAAGAATTTGCGGCCGTAGATACCCCTGATCCGGTCTTATTGCCAAAGCACGCGCCAGATAGTAGGCAAACATACCAGTTCGTGAAGCTAGAGGACAAAGCCGACGACAAGCTCGGTGAGGGATCAATGTCCGATCTGAGCGGATGACGTACTATCCGACGCTCCTTTTTCCAGCCATACTGATAAGAGCCTCTTCTTGTCGAAAACTTAGCAGAGACCTAGTGAGCTCAAAGCGAGAGTAGAGAAAGACAGAGAGGAGCGCAAAGATGCAGGAGAATAAGAGGCCTTTGGTGATGCTTGGCATGCATGCGGTGCACAAGAAGGGACTCGCACGCCTCGCGCAGCTTGTGTGGGATCCCGGAGGCTGCGTCGGGATTGCGGCAACTTCGTCCTGCTCGGCTCCCGCTGATGCATTGATGTATGTCAAAAAATCAAGTATCGAGGAAGCATTAGATGTTGTGTGTGATTATGCTACACAAGATGGTGATATATTGCCAACCTCATGGTTATCGGGGACTGAGCAATCATGCACGCCGTGCGCATGTCCAACCTCTTGATGCTTGACTGCCGCTCAGGCCTTGATCATTCGATGCTTGCCAACATCTATACTGCCATGCCAATCGTTTTATTGTGATGCTGATTGATCATTATATGTATATGCTCCTGAGTATAGTCGTGCGAATGAGGAGTATTGTCCAATGCAATTGTCCGTGAACCAAGACTTTGTCCCTCACAACGCGGCTTTCCGCCTCCTCACCCGCATAACAAACCAAATCCCACAGGCCAAAAACACCAACCCAAGAACACTAATCACCACGCCTAACGCGATCTTCCCTCCCTCCGACAGACCGGAATGACACGCAAAGGAGTCGTCGCAGGGGTGCCCGCTTGGTGGGCTGTACGCGCCGGCTTGAAGGGCTGTGAAGAATGGATCGGAGGGGTTAGTGAGGACATTGTAGGCTGCGAGAGTGAGCAGGGGTGCAGCGTAGTCTAGTGCGGGCTGGCGCGAGCGTTAGTACACACGAAAAGACAATGAGATGGGAACCTACCTCTGACTGGATATAGTCTGACCGGAGGTTCCAGAACCTATCCTTTTTGTCTGGTCCGCCGACGACAGCGCCGTACAGCACATGCAGGTCGGGTCCGTCTGGGTCGGTATTGATCGCATTTATGTTATTTCCGCCGCTGGCCATAGCAGAATGGACTCGGTTGGGCGAGTTCGGGTTGATGCCGACCACGTAGACCGCTGGTAAAGCGTCAAGCACGAGCGCGTATGGGTGCGCTTGGAGGAGGCAACTCACCGGACATAGGGTTATCGCCCAGAGTATAGTTGACCTGAGAGGCGGCGAATTGGAGGTAATTGGCGGTCTTATCTGATGTCGAAGCGATAGGCGCGTAGTGCGTCAAAACCATTGCCGCGTTCAAAGCCGGGTTGAGGGACGCCGAGTCCGAGTCTCCCGGCCAGTACAGTAACCCGCCTACAGTACTCGTCAGTTTATGTGCATATATGCGCATTTAGTGGGAGAGCGTACCGCCTGTCATATATGCAGCTCCCTTCCCACCAGAAACGACCCCATCCATCCATCGTTCCGCTTCTTCCCTCCAACCAGTGAGATTCGCCCCACCCGCCCAAGCAGGTCTTGCAAGAGCCAGCTCGGTGAGAAGCGTATAGATTGCGGGGGCTTTGGAGTCCCAGTTCAGGACGCCGTTCGAGCCGCCAAGCTTGTATTGAGAGTAATAGGAGAGGGCTTGCCGATATGTTGACTGGGATGAGGTGGCGAGGGAAAGAAAGAGAGCTGCGAGAGTCTGTTGCATGCGTGAAAATGAGTCCACGAGAATTGAATAGGTGGTACTGACAAGCTCGTCGCCATATCCTGCGTAGGTCATCAGTAGGGCTGATGGGAGGCAGTGAGAAGCCGACATACCTGAGCTAGGATAGGCATCTCCCACTGCAGCGACAGCATCCTATTCTCCAGTCAGCTAAGAAATGGGGGGCGCATAGTGGAGCCACTGACCTGGTATTCATCCATACCACCACTCGCAATACTCAATGCCCACAGTCCCTCCGCGTGCTCCAGCAGGGCATCCGCATACGTGGAGTTGGTAATATTACTCGGCGCACTGGCATTACTCGTAGCGTTGAGCACACCGCCGGAATAGAGAAAAGAGCAGGCGGCGAAGGCTGCACTCGCTTGGGCTGTTGCGTCTGTTCCTGGGCTGCGAGGGGTCAGGAGAAGAGGAGAAAGAGAGTGGGTGAGTAGCGTACTTGGTATCATTCACTTGGTATGAAGGTCGTGGTGTGGGTATGTTCGTGTCTCCTCCCCAGTAGTTGTTGTCTATCGCATCTGTTGACATCCATCAGTCATCTCTTTCGTCAGGCGGGAAGGTGGGGCGTACCGTCGCCGACTTGGACGAAGAACGTGCTATTGTCAGGATGTACCTGGACGTGATCAGAGACTGAGGGGAAAGAACGGTACGAGAGCGAACTTTGATAAGCCAGTCTAGTCCCCATCGGAGCATCTCATCTAGGTAGGCGGTCTGGTTGGCGAGGTCGTACCCTTGTCCAAAGACCATCGCACCCCAACACGCACTGGTCAAGACCCACGACTGCGGCGAGCATAAGTATCGGCATCACAGTTCCCAGCCAATGGCATACTAAAGGGTAGGCGGCCTTGATGTAGTCTATTATCTATCAGATCACGTCCATACTGTGGAGGCATTGGAGTGTGCGTACCTCCTGCATCATAGTACCCTCCCGTCAGATCAAACCCTACATCCTGCCCGTCCTCCAAGCCACTACTATTCCTCCACGTCACCCTATTGTCATCCGGCAGCTTCCCACTCCTCTGAGCCTCGTAGAAATAAAGCAAGTCGCCAAGAAGGTTGGACCATTGTTGGTTCGGAATTGTTTGTTGTGGTGATGGGGTCGTCCCAGCGTCTGGTGGGGGAGGGGTGAATGTCGGGTTTGGCGTAAGTTGGGCTTCTGTGAACGCTGCTAGGCATAGCAGGAGGGGGAGCGGCAACATCTGCCGTGCTGGTCGTAGGAAGAGAGGGAGGCGACGAGGAAGAGAGGACGTTGTCCGCGATGGACCTAATGGTGCCGTGTTCCGGGCTCCATTCCTCCGGCTTACTCGCTCACAGTTTGGTGAGGTGTGGACCCTTGTGATGACGTCCTACAAAGGGACCGAAGCAAACTGACCGTGGTGAAGAAGAGGGAGAGCGGCTGTGCGGTGCACGTGCTACGAAGCATACATCGCTTCTTTTTGCTGACCGTCTCCGCTTGCCCCTGGGACCGTTGAGGAAGTAGCAGAACAGGAAACAAAGATCTCATTCCGCCGTTCTAGGGCATTGTGGAAGTGCCTCCCGTTGAGGTCATTCAAGTCAAATCCAACACATCGCATACATCCTTCGTCTTTATAGAGTGAAATACTTGGAGGTAGAACCGATGTACTCCTGCTGTATACGACCCCGCAAGTCCGTCAACCTTCCGTATCATGGACCACAACCTCGAGAAAATGTCGTGTTGCTCACTCTTGATGACTCGCGGCGGTGCCCTCCGCACTGCGGGTTTCTGCTTCCCGCATGTACTCCTCGAAACCCGTCCTCGGCAGATCATCAAATTTGGCCTGCGGCCCGTATGCAAAGACTGCCAGCCGGTCCCTGAAATGGTCGGGGAAGTCGCACAGCGCCATCCAGGACCAGAGCGCGAAAAGCAGCGCGGGTAGGCTCATACGTTGTCGTGTCAGCGAGGCCGGCGAGCCGATGTCAAGGTGCGGATATCGACTCGCTTCGGCTTTGGCGAATGCGTCGTCCAGGCAGTCGATGACTTGCTGGTTTAGCCATGAAGTAGTGCCGATCACCGTGAGGTTGGCGAAAAGGGCCCAGCCGAGTGCGGCAAGTCCGCGCGGGAGAACATGGGCTTCGCTCCAGTCTAAGACGGCGACGATGTTGCAGTTCTGGCCCACGTCAGTGGGTGAGCAAGATTCGGTGAACTGGTCGCACCTCATCAACCAGGATGTTTTCAGGGTGAAGATCGCAGTGCGCGACGGCGAATTCGACGTCGTTCATCTCCTTCCCTGCCTGGGTTGCTGCACGTCGCCACAGCATCGCCATAAAAAGACACTCCTCCCTGTGACTTTCGTCCTGCAGCAGAGCACGGCCATCAAGATAATTCGCACAAGCCCCAAAGTATTCTTGACAGGTTTTGAAAGGGCCTTTCTTGATTAAGTCGTCTGGCCCAATATTGCACTCCCCGGCCTCCGGAGAGGACGGAACGAGCGCGCCAATGAGGGGAAATCGAATCGCATCAAGCTCAAGCAGAATTTCCGCATACTGTCGCAGGAACCTTCTCATCTTGTCCATCCCTTCGACATCCGCCGGGATATCATTCACGAGATCCAGACCGGCCTCTTTCGGAAAGACTCCGACGACACCCTCTTGAATGGTGTATGCACAACCCAGTGGGCTTCCTGCTGCACTTGCTCGGAAATCGATTACAGCCGGGACGGGGATTAAGGTACGTTCTTTGATCAGCCGCGTTATTGCAACTTCTCGAAGGATGTCTGCCGCTTCTGGAGTTTGCCAAGACAGCTTCTTCATGGGCATACGAAGGATCCAGGACGAGCCGTCAGAAAACCGGACCTCTACACAAGCATAAGGTTGAATAATAATTTCATAGGTCAGGTGCACCTTCACGGTTAACATGCGAACTTACCAATTGCGAAGTTTGACTGGCCCCAGGCGAATTTGTCTCGGACAACGATGAAGGAATCGCCGTCCGGCCGAAGGGAATGGATCAGTTGTTCAATGCTCTCCCATGGACAGTGAGCGACGAAATCGCGGATGCGCTCTTGGCTTTGGTCGTCCACTTTGTTCAGGGCCTCGTCGTATGGGAGCCAAGCATCACTGGGCCAACGCATTCGACGAGGCGACTCGGAGTCGGACAGTTGAGGAAGAGACATCTTGTGCAGGCTGTGGCACGATAGGGGACTGGCAGCCAAGAAGGCGCGAGTATATGAATGCTAGCTGCGAGAACAAAGGGGAGAGCACAGGCCATACGCATGATCCCTTTGTCCTGCGTTTGCATTGACCATCTCCGCCATGTGCTGACCAGAGATGATGAGTCGTAGAATGTCAGGGTCAACAAACTTCTGACTCGGGAACCAGGAAGACAAAAGACGACAGAAGCAGACAACCGCTCAGGGGCTGTGCCGAATAATGCACGTGCGAGAAGCGAAGGGCGCGCTCCGCCCTTCCATTTTGGCTCCGGCATCGACCGGCACCGGTACGGCCAAAATTTGATTTGCTGGGAGCTCACCCAATCAAGCGCCCACCCATCCGGTGCCACATCTCCCGGACACGGCCTCCTCCGCGCCCTGGAAGAGAGGCAGATTGTCAGTCCCCTGTTTCCCTTCTCTCTCTCCACTCACTTCACTTCTAGACGACCACACTCACCACTCATCTATACCCTCCATCACATTTACTTAATCCTTTCCTTTCTCCTCCTAGACCTTCGTGAACTCTCTCTTGTACATCATGTCGCCTGTCGCTGTCCAGGACAGCCCTTTTCCTGCGCTCTTGGAGGCGCTCAAAACTGCACCGACTGATGCGGACGCTAAGGCTGCAGCTGAGAAGCTCGCCGTGCAAGTCAAGCAGACCGGACTCCAGTCACTCACGTATGTCCTGCTCTGTTCTCTACTCGGTGCATGTGTGCTAACAGGTGCTTTCAGCGATGATAACATCCTCTCTACCCTTACGAACTATGCCAACAACAAGAAATCCGGATATGAGCGCGAGTCCGCCGCTGTCGGTCTTCACGCCCTCGCCCGGGTCTGCGGCGCTGGCATCGACCCCGCCCTCTTCGACACCATCCCAACACTCTTTGACCTCTACATGGACAAAGGCGACGTCGTCCGCTCCGCAGCGGACAAAGCCGTCAAGGCGATCCTGAAGCTCGTCCCGCCCGAAGCGACCCGCCTGACCCTCTCTGTACTGGAGGGTGTACTGGAGCAAGGGAAGTGGAGGACGAAGGTCGGGGTGCTGAAGGCGATCCAGGGGATGATCCCTACTGCGAAAGAGCAACTGGGGCAAGAGCTGGCTACCATTTTGCCGAAGATCGAGCATGCGATGCATGATACCAAGGCTGAGGTACGTTTCCCTCTTTCCCTGACCCAATGTGTTGTATCTGATCTTCCTAATATAGGTCTCATCCGCAGCTGTGGCATGCGCGACCGCTCTCTGTAGTAAGACGATCGACAATGCCGATATCCAGCCATTCGTTCCCGATCTCGTAGGGTGCATGGCCCGGCCCGACGCTGTGCCTGCCTGCGTCAAGAAGCTCGCCTCGAACACTTTTGTAGCAGAAGTCACTGCCCCGACATTGGCAGTGATGGTCCCTCTTCTCTCCCGTGCTCTCAACGAAAGGAGCATGGAGACTCAACGGTTGACGGTGATCGTCATTGACAATCTTGTCAAGCTTGTTCGGGACCCAGCCGTGGCTGCACGGTACCTAAGCACATTAGTGCCCGGTGTTGATCAGATCGCCAAGGGCGCCAGTTTTCCTGAAGTCCGCGCCTTCGCCAACACCGCTCTCAACACGCTCCTCAAAGCCGGTGCATCAGCTACGTTCACCCCACCCCCGCCGAGGGACATCGCAGCCGAAGTCGACGCTGTCTACAAGGTGATCCTCGCCAGCTTGCCCGAATACCTGCTTATCCCGCCTGGTCCCAACTCGGCCACCGCAACGCCCTTCCATCCTCAGCTGGAGAAGTCGTTGAGGTGGAGCGCGGCGCTCGTCGCGGATCTCGTGAGGGATAGGAGCTTTGATGTCAAGGCTTGGGATCGGTGTCTTGCTGTGTATCTTGGTTGGTGGGTTGGAGGCGCAGATGAGGGGAAGAAGGTTTCTGGCGCTGTTAGGCAGGCGTTCATGGATGCCGACAGGGTTCGTCTCTACCTGCATATATGCCGCAATAGAGCTGACAGGATAAATTCAGGCTAAGCATGCCCCCGCAGCAGCTGACGACGGCGAAGAAGGCGAGCTCCTGTGCGACATCCTCTTCTCTCTTGCATACGGTGCCCTCCTCCTGCTCAACCATACCACCCTCCGTCTTTACCGCGGTAGGCGATACGGTATCTGCGCCGGCAACGGCCAGGGCAAGAGCACGCTTATGAAGGCGATCCGAGACGGCAAAGTCGAGAACTTTCCACCTCAGTCCGAGCTGCGCGCTGTTATGGTCGAGCATTCCCTGCAGGGTGAAGATGCAAGTCTACCGATCTTGGACTTTATCGCTTCGGATAAACAGCTGAAGGGCGTGCCGAGGGAGAAGATTGCCGCGCAGCTGAGGGAGGTCGGGTTCGATGATGCCAGGCAGCAGGAGACTGTAGGGTCGTTGTCAGGAGGGTGGAAGATGAAGCTCGAGTTGGCCAGGGCGATGCTCTACAATGCCGATTTGCTGCTACTCGATGAGCCGACTAACCATGTACGTCCTTATTCTCCCTCCCTTTCCCAATTGCAAGTACTGACCACATGTGTGTAGCTTGATGCTGCCTCCGTCAAGTGGCTCCAGGACTACCTGATCTCTCTTACCAAAGTGACCTGCCTGATCGTCTCCCACGACTCTGGTTTCTTGGACGCGGTGACGACCGATATCATCCATTATGAGGACAAGAAGCTCGTGTACTATAAGGGCAACCTGGCCGCTTTCGTGGAGAAACACCCAGAGGCGAAGTCGTACTACACTCTTGCCGCTACTTCCATCAAGTGAGTTCTCACGCCGCCTGTTATATGCGCATATACTGACGAAATGCAGGTTTGCGTTCCCTCCCCCTGGCTCGCTCATGGGCGTACGGTCCAATACTCGCGCTATCCTCAAGCTTTCGCACTGCACGTTCACCTACCCTGGCAAGACGGTCCCACAGCTCAAGGACGTCTCCTGCGCTCTGACGCTCTCAAGCCGCGTTGGCGTCATTGGCCCGAACGGAGCTGGCAAGTCCACCCTTATCAAGCTCATCACCGGCGAAACCTCTCCGCAAGAAGGCACCGTCACCAAGCACCCTTCCCTGCGAGTCGGCTATGTCGCGCAGCACGCCACGCACCATATCGACCGTCATCTCGAGAAGACGCCTGTGCAGTACATCCAATGGCGGTACCAAGACGGGCACGATCGCGAGCTTCTCGAGAAGTCCACCCGTGTCCTCACAGACGAAGAGAAACAGCAGCTCGAGGTCGAGTTCGTGGGCAAGAACGGCGAGCGGAGGAAGATCGAGATGATCATGGGTCGCCAAAAGCTCAAGAAGAGCTTGCAGTACGAGATCAAGTGGCGTGGGCTGGACCATCGGTTCAATACGTGGCTGCCGAGGGACGAACTGATCGAGAAGGGGTTCTTGAAGCTCGTGCAGCAGTTTGACGATATCGAGTCATCTCGTGAGGGTGCTGGTACTCGCGAAACCTCGACTGCTGTTGTGCGAAAGCATCTGGAGGACGTTGGTCTGGACGGAGATATCGCGCAGTATAACGAGATGCGCGGTCTTTCGGGAGGACAAAAGGTCAAGGTTGTCATTGCTGCCGCGATGTGGAACAACCCGCAGCTGCTTGTACTGGACGAGCCTACCAGTAAGCATACTCTCGCTCTTACGGTTGATCCAAGGCTGACCGCGCCCTTCTAGACTTCTTGGACCGGGAAGCCCTTGGTGGTCTGGCTGTTGCCATCCGCGACTGGTCTGGTGCCGTCATCATCATCAGTCACAACGACGAGTTCGTCAGTGCGCTCTGCCCCGAAATCTGGAACGTCGACGCCGGTGTCTTGACCAAGAAGGGCAAAGTCGCCATCGTCGAAGACGCATTCTTAGACGTCAAGAGCTCGAAGTCCAGCAGGAGCAACACGCCCGCCGCTACACCAGCAGGGACAACTCCGAACGCTTCTACGCTTCCTACACCAGCTGGTTCCGGTGCGGAAGACTCGAAGCCCGCGAGCGGCGTTGCTACACCCATTAAGAAGAAGAAGAAAATGACGCGGAACCAGCTTAAGGCGCAAGAGGAGCGCCGGCGGCTGCGGAAGCTCAACTGGCTCACCCACGGCGGGCCAAAGCCGGAGGATACGGACAGCGACTGATCATAGGTTCCGATGGCTTCGATGGCGGCTTCGATGGCTTCTACTGGTTCCCTTTTGGTTTCTGGTTTCCTTTCCTTTTGCATTCCCTTTAGACTAGACATGGCGATTCGGGCGAGAATAGCGATGTTGTACAACTAGCGCATAGACCATACCCTGCGGATGTCGATTGTAATGCATTGCTTGACTGCTTCTTTCTTCGAATTCCGAAGAGTTCGGGTTCGCGCCTTGTAAAGGGTGCATGACTTCCCACTGGCATGCAGTAGGTCGTTCTTTGGAGGTACCTATCACTTGGAGATGGCCAGACTCCTCAAGCTGCGTTTCCGGAGGGCGGCACCTAGTGTGCAATCGGTTCGCAAACAAGTGGTATACCTGGTGATAGATCCAGATCCATCCTTGAACGTAAGCACCTTTGGGATCATTCGAAAGGAGCGCAACCGTGTCAGACTGTCACGGCTAGGTCGCCAGTCCATATTACTCCATCAAGTTCGGTTGGACAGACAGCCCAAAGAGGACCACAAGGGTATTTCGCAAAGTTGCGCCTCTTTCAAAGTAGGTTACCGTTTAGTGCGTGCCCCAGAATATGTTGCCAACTCATTCCAGAATCGTATTCAACGGTACTGCGGAAGATGCACCTGCCAGAGTCAAAGAGCTCGAACATGGCGTGCTTGCAGGGGCAGACAAGGTCGAAAAGGTGCTGGGTACAGCATATGGTATGTAGCTCCGTTCCATTAACGACTCTTCGAACGGCAGTACTGAGCATCGTTGGTATATGGTACAATATTAGCGAGGTCGACGGCATGGTATCGCATCTATTCGGGGAAATGACCAGTTGGGTAGTGTTACATGAAAGGAGGTTAGAAGTGCTTGAGCTTGTATAGAAGACAGCAATTCGGCTAACATCCGTATTGAGTGCATCAGCTATGAACGCCCAGTGTCGCTGTCTTGTCGTCCTACCATAGCGGGTAGGTGGCTCGTCGCCTCTACCCGCCAGCAGAAGCGGCGAGCGCGCCGCCGCAGGTCAACCGAGACATGGCGACCATCGCCCAGTCACTGATTTGCCTCCTTGTCCCGCGCTCAATACGGACAACAACAACATCGCCGACCATGTCAAGCACACCGGCGATACCACCACAACTCGAGTCATGGCTGCGGGAATTCTGGCAGCGTCAGATGGATCAGGCGGAGACGATGCGCGAAGACGGGCTGAAAGAGACGACGTTACCGCTGGCACGGATAAAGAAGGTCATGAAGATGGATCCGGATGTCAAGGTGCGTCTGTTGCGCGTTCATTATGCCTCGTGGATAGCGCGCTGACCGGGCATGAGAAGTAGATGATCTCCTCTGACGGTGCCTACATGCCTTCTTGGGTCGTCCTGAACATGTACTAACAATGTAATATCGCAGCACCATTATTGCTGTCCAAAGCATGTGAAAGTGCGTGTGTTCGCCACGAATGCGGAGAATGAGCTCTGATTGGTCAACTACAGTATTCATATCGGAGGTCACGTCTCGCGCATGGATGTTGGCCGAGGTTAACAAGCGAAGAACGCTGCAGAGGGTAGACGTCGCTGGAGCTGTCGGACAGAGCGACCAGTTCGACTTCCTCATCGACATCGTCCCGCCAGAATACGGCTACTCGAAACACAGCAAAGCCAAAAAAGAGGTCAACCCCATTGTCAAGTATTTCAAGCGGTAATGCTGATCTATATGCGCCAGAAGAGCGAGGGAGAGGGTGAGCATGTCAACGGCCAACATCCCATGCCTGCAGAAGGGGAGGATGAGGTCGCGGACATCCAGCCACCCGCGCTGCAGCCATATCACGCCAATGGCGCTCACTGATATTATGTATTGTAACAGATTTTCATAGGATGTAATTGTGATATAGGGATAGGTTATACGGATACATGGAATGAGATGTGGCTCCTGGGTGTGGATTGACTAAACTACATTGCGTGTGGTCTGAAGGAAGGACGAGGGTAACGGTCTTCGACACGATCATCGAACGACGTGGCAAACGGATTCGGAGGCTCCAGGTTGGGTGTCAACTGACGTGGCACTGAGCGAGACGAGTATGCGGGAAGATCAGGGGAAAGCACTCGATTGGATGGATTGACAGAAGGTGGAGAGAACGGTCGGACCTCTATTCGGGCGCTGTTGGATGGGGCCGGGAACGGTGGGAGCCCTGGCGATGGCATAGGTGATGCAGCCGGTCCTTTCTTGCCATCCTGCTCTCTAGGAGCAACAATCACTGGAAGGAACGACTCGCCATCTGCATCCCGTCCCTTCTCCAACGGTCCATAGTCATCGACCACATCCTTCTCCTGAAGCTCGGGCTCGCCGAGCAAAGCACGCCGCTTCTCCCAGCGAGCCTTCTTCCACCGGTACACCGCGTGCTTGCCCCAATTATGCCAGAGCAGAATGCCGAGCGCCACCAGGACGACGATGAACCAGAGTGCAATGAAGATTCCAAACATCCATCGCTCCGTATAGAGGGAATTGGTGTACTTGGCAATAAGCTGTTCCGCCAGCCCTTGACTCCCCCCGTTCACGTCCGAATCGCCAACGGCAGCATTTCGGATGTTCGTCGCGATCTCCGTTTGACTCGTATTGCTCAGCTGCAGGATATCCGGGTTCATGAGCGGCAGCTTGACTTGTACGTTATCATGTATCCACGTCAGGGCTTCCTCGATATGCTCCACTTTCCCACCCAAGAAGCACGCGACGAACTCCTGGATCGGAGGTCCTAGGATCGTATTTCCGAACACGGTATTGACAGCAGAGACGACGTCGGAGTAGAACGTCTCGATCGTGGTGTTGAGGTTGACGGTCGTGGTGTTCACCCATCCGAAGACGCCGCCGTCGATTGTTTGCTGGATAGTGAGGATATGAGCGTTCGTCCCGTTGACGTAGCTCCCGGTCTGGGACTGGATTGCCGTGTTCAGGCTGGCGCTGATCGCGTCCGTCAGACCGTTGACGGCAGTGCTGACTTGATCCTGGGCGGGCTTGGTGAAGATTGCGATCAGTGCCAGTTGAAGCTCGACAGCCAAGATCCCGGCGAGTCCGATAACAAGGCAGATCAAAGCTGGCGGATACGTGATGTAAGCCAGGAACCAGCGGACGTTGTTCCTCGCCGTCGGTGTCCTGAACATCCGCTTGAGAATGCTGACCTCAAGCCACTGCAGGATCATAGCGTGATGCGATTCAGCCATGAACGTCAAGGTCGAGCGTTCGTTCGCGAACGGATCCTGCGACATGCCCGAAATAGCGGCATCGGCGTTCCAGCGTTCTTTCATCGTCCGGACACGCTTCATGAGTACGCGCCAGCGATACCACTGCCAGGCGCAGTTGGCGCCGATGATGAGAATGATAGCGAGGATCGCGAATCCGATCGCGATGATGGGGATCTTGGCCATTATCTTGCCTAGGTCGTCGATCGTGTTGTCAAGGTTGGTGGCGTTGCAGAAGGTGACTTGCTGCTGAATGGGTACGGTGAGCACGTTCTCGTCGAATGACAGGCCGTTGAAGGTGTTGTTGATGTCGTTGATGAGGTCTTGGAAAGGAGTGTCGATTCTGAGGATCATAAGGTAAGGGTAAAGGTGGCTATAGACACAGGCACGCACAATTGGGTAAGCATATCTTTAAGTGTGGAGAGCGTTGGCAGGGAATTATTCAGGTTGATAAGGGAATTCTCAAAGTCCGTCGGAATGGTGACATTCCCCAGCTGTGCCAAGCTAGGAATCGAGATCTGCGGGATCTGCGGATCGCCGGGCAAGAAGCTCAGGGCAGAGTTCACGACACTGAAGAAACTGTTCACCGCGTTCTGAGCGGCAGAGACGTCGTTGGCGATGTTCTTCCCTATGGCGCTGAGGGTCGTGTTGAGGAATGAAGTCACTTCTTGGACTGCGCCGATGAGCAGCGCCAGGCCGCCTCGGATGACGAGCTCGAGGAAGCAGAGGAAGGTGGAGCGGTACATGTCGACGATAAAGTCGATGATCGCTTCCAGAGCGGTGAGCCTAGCCCGTATATCAGCATATATCCTGCATCTGAGAAAGGATGAAGCGTACGTGAGGATGAGCACGTCCTTGGCACCGTCTATCGTTCCGTTGACAGCGTCCACTATGCTCTTATTGGTCCCCTCTGCCATGTATCGCGGCAAGCTTGCAGCGACCGTAGCAGCCCTCTCGGCCGCCTGACAGCTAGCCAGCACATCCGCCTTCATATCTGCCACCGCAGCCTGGACATCGAAAGACGAGAGAACAAGCTTGATCACGACGAACAGCAGAGAGATAACAGGAGTAGCAAGCCATGATAGAGTGTAATGGTCCACCAGCCGAAGGTAAGGAGGAAGAGGCGTGTCGACAGTAGCAGGATCAACCGGAGCTCTGAAGCGGTCTGCCATCGCTCGTCGTTGGAAGGGGCTCTCGCCTGGAGAGTAGCTAGGAGGAGGAGGGGTGGAAAAAGAGGTCGTCATGGTCCAGCCGATATTAGATGAGTATATGTGACCGTGAGTGGGATGGATGGATGAGGCCGAGGTATGGCCAGTAAAAGGGGGTGAGTCGGCGTTGGCCTGTGGGTCGCCAGGCTGCGCTCAGAGCGGGAAACGATGATAGGCAGAAGAGGGAGATAGAGCGGGCGGGCGGACCATGACCCCTCTTGAGGATGGGTTGACAGCTCATAACAAGCGTCTAGGGCGAGCATGAGAGCTAACGGACAATAAGTGGAAGAAGACGGATATTGTTCATTCATTGTGTCCGCTGTGAGGATGACGACGAGGCCGCTGAGAGAGAAGCATTGGGACGGCCGATAAGACAGAACAATAGGGGGACTGAGGGACGCATCGCCACAGATGAACCACGTAGCGGGCCTTCGGGCGCTTGAGTCTTTCCATAGGCGCTTCTTGCAGTCGAGGCCTGCGTAGTCGCATTATACTCGACTCTGATCACTAGAGGATATCTGCCACTACTCTTATAACTTATAGATCGTTCATTGTTCGTAAGAACGTCGGTTGATTGGGAGTACGGCAGTATCTACCGCATACGTATTCTTGCAGTGGATACGACTCGTTGAACCAAGGCCTCACCGTCACTCGCGTGCTACCCCTATTCCCGCACACTCACGATGCTCCACCTCCTCCCCCTCCTACTCGCAACATTCGCCGGGTTCACACAAGCAAAAGAAACAGTCGAGGATGCTGGTGCGCAGTCCGGTCCCATCGATTCATCAGCATCGTTGTTCATCGCGTCGCAGCCCGACTCGCCCGGAATCTGCTATGGCAAGAGACGATCGGCAGCCTAGCGACTGTTTTCCCTCCCTCCCACCCGGAATTACCGGGTCAGCCGTTCAGCCTTATGGAGTACTTTGCGCCGTGAGCTCGTCCACATCTTACCGGGAGTGAGGTTATTGATAAAGAGCAGATGTTACACCAACGGCTCGCTGACACTCCTATTCCTCCCTATTGCGCAGAACAACCGCAATATCCTCGCTTCCCCGACTCATTCTGCCACTCTTACGGTCAGGCAACCGGATCCGACGGACGATACGGGCGATGGCGGCTGGGATAGTCCGGCTTCAAGAGGTCGGGTTGCGTTGATCGGGAGCGTGACGGTTCTGGGAAAAGATGGAGGACCGGGTTTAGAGCAATGTTATTTGGAGAAGCATCCGGATGCGGAGGATTGGCTGCCTGGGAGGGAGGACGCGCCGGTTTGTGCGATCTACTACCGTATGTGCTCCAGGAGGACCTGATAGCGTGCTGTGTAGCATAACGCCTACTGGGCACGATTCGACCCACACGTGAGTGGGACCTGTAATAACCTCGTATCCGGCTTACACCTCACAGCACGTCTACTGGGTGGGCGGATTTGGAGAGTGCGTATATACCGCCCTCATCAGCGAACCACAAGCTTATTCGTTGCCAGCGAGCATTATATCGGGTACATCCCGCTGGACCTGTATCAGAAAACGCTCCCGACTGGGTCAAATACGGGATCCGCTCCGCTCCGCATCCAATAAGCCAGTTGCACATGTACAGTACAACATCATACGATAGCGAAGCTTCTCTCCGTGCGGATAGCATCCTTTTTTGCGCCAATTGTCCACCGGATGCATGGGCATAATCCGTTAGCAATCGAGAACTTGGTCGTCCATGCGATTCGTCGTCTGTCGGACGCATATGGAGTGGAGTCTTTCTTTCCGTATGCTGAAATGTAACGACCTTGAGTCTGCTACGGTGATGTACAAACCGACCGAGGTATTGCCATTGCGTACCAATACGTACGGCCTGCTCGTCCCGCTCAATCATCAATACCGTATCAGCACTGGTATGGGACAATCCGAAGTCGTAAGAGCAGGATGTGCCTGGGGCTGCATACTTTACGAGAACGTCCAGAAAAAAGGCCACGAAACCAACATTCTCAGATCAACGGACCATACAGCGGTAGTTTGCGGCCGCGAGGACGACGAGAGTGCACGGGCGCCGGACAGGCACAGACTGCATCGCAACGAGCGGCGGGCGGCGACGAAGCTTTCGAGCTCGTAAGTAAGATGAGGCTTGCGGGAATCCAAAATGAATGGAGTAAGTTTAGCCTGCGCCTCCCCCGGACCATCCGTCGCACTAAAATCAACCCCATCAGATGGAGCGCCTCCGAGGTAATACGGGCCGTTCGAGGGCAGTGAATGAGAAGGGCCCAAAGGGTCTGGCCCCGGCACACCGGAGAGAGCGGGTCGATTGAGACGCCGGGGCAGTGGGGCCCGTATTAGATAATCAGGGTTCACCGCGTGGAAGGGGGCGGAGAGGCTTGTCACAACCTCCCGGTGGCCGGCTGCCGAGTGCGAGATCATCGAGATTGGCAGATTGTCAGATTGGGTCTCCCTTTTCATGCTCACCTTGGGCAGTGCAAAAGGCCCTTACAACCACGCGCTAAGTAGCCACCATCAAATGCGCCATGTACATCACTAAGGGACGCGGTCGTCCCTGTCCGATTATGGGACACCTACTTCTTCTACGTCTTCTGCATCGTATGGTACGTGGGCTATGCATAGTACAGGCACGCTGGATCGCCATGCCGTTTACCCGTAGAAGCCGGATCTTCAAGCTCGCTTGCCTTCTGGGGTAACTGAAGAAAGGAATGCACCGGTCTAAAGATTCCAGATCGCGAGATGACCGCGCGCTCAAGCTCAAAATTTCGCGATCTACAGCAACTCGGCGCAAAGAGAGTTCGGCGATTGGGCTGAATGGGTCGGGATTTGACCGTTTCTTCGGGGAATTGCCACATGGCCGTGGGCGCGCGAATCGAGAAGAGAACATTAGGCTACGGGCCGAGCCTTCCGTATCCGGTAATCGCCGAGCGGGCCGCATGGATGCAGCGGTTCTTGGGTGGACGATGCACCGCGAGCTGCATGAGAATCGCCACGTTACATGCACGCGCTGGCAATTTATTTGGTGTTGCACTGTTCTCTTCCACCACCCTCGGTTTGGCCGTGTCTCGGTGCTCCATTGTCTTGGTGGCTGGTCAGTGGTACTTTACCGGCGGTACATTATGGTATGGCCTGAGGCGGTCCGATAATCGTGCACCGAGGCATTCGCAATCTGAAGGCATCTACGCGCTCCGGACATCGTATGATACGAACAGCGAGGACCGAAAGTTCGGCGACGCGTCGCGTTACCAGCGGATCCACTCGCTTGGCCCGACGCGTCGAGCGCTCGTCTTTGCAATTGGCTTTAGCTTGACTGTCCGTATGCCAATATCGCGATTGTGGAGCCACCGACGTACGGCGACCGGTGACGTGAGATTGCAGGCGTCAAGCGGGCCATTATAGCCTAGCAACAATGACGCCCAGGTACGAAAAAGCTTGATAGTGCGGTTGACAACAACAACATCCAGGCGAGATGACAAGCTGTGGTGCCTTGCACAGCCGCCTGTGCCTTAGCGAGCGGAATTTTCGGGTTCGTTCGGCGCTCAAGCCGCGTGTCGTGTTAAACTATTAAGAAGACGAGAGATGTTGCCGGTGCTAGGACAATGCCGGTGGAGCGACGACGGTCCGCGAGCGTTTTCTGTATTTTGATGTTCGATCCAAAGCGTCCGTTGTTGGGGAAGGTTGCGAGAAGGCGAAAAGGACCGATAGGCTTCAGATGAGCTGATGAGTCCCTGGTCTGATGGGACACCCTTTTGATAGAAAAGTTCCGTGGAAGCGGAGGCCAAATCAAGAAGCCACATCTGCTGCGGGAACAAGCTTCAGCGGGAGCGGTTTGCGTCATCTGGAGGCTGTCGCGTATTTGTCCGGGTTGTCCGGACAAGCCCCGCACATCGACTTTGTTTTTGTCAACGACTTCTTCGATTTCGTTTCTAGGCAGTAGGAAAGAAGGGGGGGAAGAGGGTGATGAAACAGGGCCGAGGAGAACGTAAATTCCAGGCACAGTCGAATGGTTCGCAGGGACAGCGGTTAAAGGAAGTCGCCTGGGCAAGGAACCCGTTCAGGCGGGGCAAGGCACGAATGAAGCGAGACACGTGGAGCGGCTGTGCGTCCGCGCTCTGCGTCAAAACTGTAAGCGCAAGCCTGGACCGTTGGGTCCTCTTTTTGTCGGTGTATGGGCTCATTTCGGCGTTGTCTGGGTCGGGTTAAGTGGTGCCGGGTAGCAGCGAACGGCCGCCGGGGGATACCCGAGGAACCCCTGGGGTAGTAGGGCAAGCAAGGGGGGAAAAGAAGAGCATCCGAACCTGACATTTAGACCCGTAAATAATGTACGTGAGAGCAGTTTAAGGGCAAAAGCGGAGCAAATGACCGGGGGAAGAATGTGAAGGTAAAGCGCCGGGGGCGGCTGTTATGGACGGGGTCGAGAGCCCAGGGATCCTTTTGGGACCGGGCCTTGTTCAGTTGGGTGCGCGTCCGAGCCATTTCGCTTCCTCTCCCTCCTCCTCCTGGGCCCAAATCCCCTCCCATCACCCAAAGCGTATACCCATTCCTCCTCTTCCTCCTCCCTCTCCTCCTCCTCGCCCTCTCGGCTGTTTTCTCATCCATCTGTGCCCCCGTCTCTATCCAATGGGGCGAAACACGGCCTGAATTTTTTCGCGTGTTCTCCCCCCTTTCCGCATACTGCGGTCCTGCCATTCCTTTCCGGAGCCACTTCGAGTAGTTTGCCCCGCTGAGCGAGGCATGTCAACCATCCCGAGCGCGATAAAGGCAAGACGCCACGCCCCGTTCTCTGGACGATCCAAGGTCCCTTGTCCAACCCCGCCCCCTCCATCCCTTACTCTCCTTCACACCGCCGCCGCCGCCGCCCTTCCCCGGCAGGTCATTCACACATACACGGCTGTGAACGCCGCCGCCCTGCTGTAGGCTGGCAGCACCCCGTTTTCAGAACGACGACCCTTACCCTCTTCCCGTCTTCCGGCGCATTCCTTGCCGCCAACAAAGCCATACGCATGGTCGGTGCCCACTTCCCCCTCGACGAGGACATCGACGACGCATACACCCTCGACCAAGCTCAGCCCGTCGGACTGCCCGCGAATCAAGCGCCACAGCACCCTCATCCGCCGTCATCGCATCAGCAACATTCCCAAGCTCAACCGCCCACACACTCTTCCAGATCGTTGGCCACCTCCACACCAATGACCTCCTTTCAACCCATCCCTGTTCATTCTCCCCATCGTCTGTCAGTCACGGCTCCAGTTCGCGTCGCAATAGACGCAGGTCTGCTCACCCGGAACGATAGACACCACATGGCAGGCCTTCCGTCCCCCACGAATCATACCGAAGCTGGTGAGGCAGACCCTTCGCCCTTCGCCTGGAGTCCACCTGGCACAGCAAGTCGAGCCACAAATCCCTACCAGACCATCCCCTCTCCCGACACCTACTATAACACCCAGTCGTTCGCTCAGTACGGGCCTGCAAGCGCCCACTCAGGGAACCCTAATGCCGCTGCCGCTGGACCCTCAACCGTGCCGACGCTAACATACACGAATGCGTCAGCTTACGGGCCCTACGGTCCAGCACGTCGCTCACCTCACTCGACTCATCCGTCTCCTCCTCAACAGCATACCTATCTCTCCACCGGTGGTGATGGGTATACACACTCGAGTGCCTTTGGGATGGATCAGTCACCGTCGGTGTCTCCGCCGAACCCCGCACCAGGATTTGACCCGTCGTCATATTCGTACTCGGTGTACCCGCCCGCCAGTCTCCCTCCACCGCCGATATACACCTCAGCTCACCCACATCCGCCAGGAGCAAACGCTCCAGGGGTACCGGGTCCCTCGTACTCCCATAGTGGGAGTACATCGCCAGAAGTCGCCTATCATCCGCGAACGTCGCCGATAGCATTGAGTGGAGTATCTCGATACCATCCTTACGCGGCAGCTGAGAAGGCAGCACTGGGCTCGCCCATCACGCCAACAAGCCCGACGAACAAGCCGTATGCATGCAGATTGTGCGCATATACGTCCTCCAGGTCACATGATCTGAAGCGGCATATGCGGACCCACACGAACGAGCGTCCGTACGAGTGCGAGGTGTGCCACAGGACATTTGCCAGGAAGGATGCTGCCAAGCGACATATGGCTGCCAAGAACTGTGGTGTGAATGCCCCAGGTGCAGGGCTGGGGACGCTGAAAAGCATGGCGGACGGAAATGGAGGAGGACCATCTGGACCAGGCAAAGCTGTCGATGGTGCCTCTTCCGAGGAGCAGTCCGACGAGGAGGATGGGCGTTCAAGGGGAGACACTGGGTCGTCAGGAGCAGAAGAGCTTGGCAAGATGCAGGTGGATGGTGACGTACACCCTCAAGCGCTGGAGCCAAAGTTGGAGAACAAGACGCCCACTCCACCATCAGCAACGGCGTATCCAGGCTCCACCGCACCGTACCCACAACAGCATCAGCCATCCCAGCAGGAACAACAAATGCCTCGACAGCCGGCGACGTCGCCAACGCAGAGCACGTCAGACCATACCACTGGTCCACGTTCAGGAGCATAGGTTGCCCGCTCTTCCTGAAAATTTCTCCCCTTCTCGACGCTGTATCCCTGCCTGGCCCCTGTTTCTTCTCCCTTTCTCTATTCGCCAACAACCCCCAACAACCAACTCGAAGCGACCAACTGTCACAATCCTGTCCATACGGCTTCGATTTCTTCCTTTTTCTTTCTTGGCTCTCTCTGATCCCGGGCCGTATCGCGGACATTATACGAACGGTCGCGGTGGAATATCTATTTTTCAGAAATGTTGTGGACGTGTCATCGTACAGTACTCACATCTGTTTCCCACGTCATTCCCCCTCCTGTTGTGTGCACCACTAATGGCTCCATACTGAGCCGCGCCGCAGACCGAGAAGTAGGGGAGTAGGGTGGTAGTGTAGCCTGAACTGGAAAGCCACAATTTGGCAATGTAGTACGGTGTGGGTTGAAAACGGTGTTGACTTTTGTGTTGAAATCTCCCATTAATGGTGTTCGACCAGTTCGTTGTGCGCCACAGCGGGGTAAGAAGAAGGAGTAAGGGCTGATCGTGGCGTTTGTTCTCCCCCATCGGTCCAGGTTGCAATTGAGAATTTGAGGGTAAATTACGTTGCTATGCTGCGGGCATTTTAGCAGCCCTTTTCCCGCATTTAGACTCACCCGCACACACGCGTTACAGCACTCACCCTGAACGGCTACAACCAACAGACCCTCTTCTCCACACCACCCCTCCTGCTACTCATTCATCCTCCTTCTTCATCTATCCGTTGACGTACACAGCCAGCAGCATATATACGGGTCCCTTCATCCCCTAAACATCCCTTGTCATACTTATACCAATCGGCAACAATGATGACCTCGGACACCCTCACACAGCACGTCTCACCGACACCAGCAGCTGACGCCATCCCAATCGAACGGATACCGCGAAAGGCAGACTGGAAGAAGCCACCACCGGCCCGCATCACCTCAGCGCCTCTCACGAAGAACAACGTCGGTACCGTGAAGCGCATAAACCAGGTCGTATTTCCCATATCGTACTCGTCAAAGTTCTATGGTGCGTTATCCTCCCTCTGACGTATTGATGGCCGCGTCTCTTGGCTGACGCGGTGGCTCATGCAGACGAGTCGCTTGCAGCTGATCTGGAGGAGTTCAACCGACTAGGTGCGCATCAAGTTGCTGTCTGCATGTGGTAGATGTGGCTAATCTTCGGTGTTCAGTATACTACAATGATATCCCGGTTGCATGCGTGGTCTGCCGGTTTGACAAGACACCGGGGTCGGATACGGCCAGGTTATACATAGCAACGATGGCGGTCCTTGCTGTACGTCTGCTGCTCGTACACTCTCGTCATCTGCTCACCGGCGTACTTGTCTAGGCATACCGATCTCTCACGATCGGCAAGCAAATGTTGCAACTCGTCCTCCACGCCGCCGCAAAACACAAATCGCCCAAGATCTCTCACGTTTACGTACATGTTCAGGTCTCCAACGCAGAAGCGCGGAAATTCTACGAGCGCGAAGGGTTCAAGGTCGTTTCGGAGATCAAGGACTACTACAAGAAGATCGAGCCGCGGGACGCTTGGCTGATGGAGAGGGAGATAAAGCCTGAGGATGCGGCACAGAAGAGTACATGAACGAGGTGCAATCGTGTTGTATCCCGGGGCCACGCGCAAATTGTGCGCCGCTTTCATCGCATCTACCTGTATTGCATAGGCCATGAATAACGGTGTTGTGCCGAGTAACATCAATATCATTACGATCTACGCATCTCGGATCACAGGCGCCTTCGTCTCTGCCAATTTCTGCAACAGTGCACAAGCCTCCTTCGCACTCTCGTGCTTTGCAAAATCCTCCTTCACCCTCCTGGCTCCGTTCTTGAAGTTCGCCTCACGCAGTACACGGCGAACCGCCTCGCGGATCTGCTTCTCGCTGGGCTTGTCTGTCTTCAAGTCGATCCCAGCTCCAGCCCATTCCACACGGCCACTCACGTCGGCTTTGTCCTCCGTTCTTCCTGCACAGACCATAGGAACACCAAAGGCGAGCGCTGTGAGTACGCCGTTGTACCCAGCATTAGTGACCATACAGTCAACATGCGGCAGCAGCAACGGATGCGGGATGAAATTGGCAACGCGTACATTCGGCGGCCGGTTGGTGAGAGCTGTGCTCGCGTTCGGGGAGGTGACGACCAAGAGAACGTCCTCCTTCCCGAGCGCCGCGATGGTCGGTCGGATCAGATTCGCTTCGTCGATGGCATAACTCCCCTGGGTCACATGCACCACCTTCCCCTTATGCTGCTCCAGCTCGCTCCACCAAGCAGGGTACTCGAAGTCCTTAGGCGGAGCAGGGATAAGCGGTCCAACAAAGTGCACTTGGCGCGGCATGTTCCGTCTCGGGTACTCGAACGCCATCGTAGTCGGCATGATGTGCAGAAATTCGCTCCTCAGCAGGTTCTGGAACTCCTTCTCCGGACCGTACGGCTTGAGTCCCATCTCGACACGGGCGTCGTTCACCAGCTTAGTGCACTTGGGCATGAACAGCCAGCGGGCCATCCAGTGAGCGATGGAGTTCTTCAACTGGCCGAACCAGCTCGTGGCGGGTGGTCCGCCCACGCCGAACGGCGGGATCTCCGGGTCGAACGTTGAGAGGGGGTTGATACCGAGTGTGGCGTAGACGGGACCGCCATAGTCTTGCAGGGCGAGCGCGCCGAGGCTGCACATATCCACCACGAGCACGTCGGCGGGGAATGACTGCAGGAGAGCGCGGTAGTCCTCCACTTGTCCGGCCATACGGTCGACAAATAGGCGGCGCATGACCGACACTCCCGCTTGCATCCCACTCGCTCCTGGGTCGGGAACCACGGGGATTTGCTCGAGGTCTGGTGTCTTGTCGAATGCGGCGAAACGCGCCCCAGTGGCTTCGACCTTGGCTCGATACTTCTCGCCTGTATGCCACAGGACTTCGTGTCCTTCTCTGACTAGCTCGGTGGCCAGTGGTATGAACGGGTGGACGTGCCCCGTTGCGGGCATTGTCGAGATGAGTACTTTCATGGTTCGCGACTTAGCTAATGCCAGAATGGTATGAGCAGGTTGAGAGGCAGAGGAGAGAAGTGGTGGTCATCGTCGACCCTGCGCTCATCGTCGTCGTTGAAATAGGGATGGAAAGGGTTCGTGCGCAGACTGACTTTTGACAGGCTGCGAACGACGAGCGCACCGTCGGTGGATGCGTGGCCCATCGGCAGCTCACTTCGTCCACGCGGTCACACTGGTGCACGTGACGCAATACGTCACACTTTTGACAGCGGCGACCCTTGATAGCATGCTGCGAATTCACCCCTTCCGCCTACCCTCGAACGGTCAGGACGAAACAGCACAGTCGGCGCTCTCTTAGAGACGTTTCCAGTAGGAAATTGACTGCGGTCGACGCTCCGCCCGCTCCTCAGCGCCTCGGACGGGACAATCTCGCCTGCGCATGCGATCAAGGTTCACTTACAACTGGAGACACCACCCGTGACCCATGGAGGCAACGGCCCTTAGATGACGACTTGCTGTGAGTCAACGCAGCCTAGCTCAACAGTGCCAACATCGTGTCTTCATACTCTTTCGCCTCCACATGTCCTATAACTCAGGTAAGTCGCTTCTGTTCTGTGGGCCGTCTTCCGATGCTTACCTACCTTGCAGGTGTTGATTGGGATACCTATGTGTACTCCGAGGCCTTCAGTCGGAAGTGCATCGCTCTCGCAAAGATCGTATCGTCCCGCTCAGTCGGCGGGCCCTCGCACGGATCTGCTGAACTCTGGGACGACACTCTCAGCTCGACCGGGTCCGACTCTGACAGCCATGATGGCGCGCAGATGGAAGCCTATCTCTACTATTACGGTCTTCGCGGTAGGCGCAAGCTTGGTCCAAAGCTCATTTTCCGAACTTCGAAGGATGTGTTTTTGCCACCATCCGGACCCACTCAAGATATTCGCTCCATGCAACTCCTCACAGTACACAAACACAAGAGGCTGGAGGACAATAACCTTTGGGATACGATTCTTCACAAGGTTAGCGGCTATCCTACGGTAGGGTTGAACTGCAAAGTGACGTTCTTTTCAAGTTGGTTGAAGTCCTCGACAATCACGGTGTCAAGATCACATCCATCGACCTCGTTCGATTTGGCTGGAAGGAGGAGCTCGAAAGCGGTGATACCCAGGTTGTCATCACCCCTAGCACCGTCTGGATTGGGGTCGTGCCCGACAGCACCACCAGCGAGGTTGCCCATGTTTCCGCGATGGAGATTCTGAAAGTGTTGGAGGAACACGGTGTCGACGATCTCGAGGTGGCCTTCCGAGAGTCCACTGTCCATCCTCTTTCTGGTCCCATTCTCTATGCGCCAGTCAACAGCGTTCATCCTCTCAAACACGCTCTCGACTGGTTGACGACGCCGCTCAGCCTGCCCATTGCTGGGCTGAAGACATTGCACATGCAAGGGTCGCTGGGATTCTACTTCAGAGTCGGCAACGAGCTGTACGGGGTCACCGCTCGCCACGTCCTGTTTCCCGACGATGAGGGCAATGACCTGTACAGACTCGAACCCTGTGCGTTTACGTCTTTGATCTCCTTTCCTAGGCGACGAGCAGAGTTCTGACTATATCTTGACAGCGGTGCCGAAAAAGAAGGTTGTCTTGATGGGCGAAGCTGCGTTCAATGACCTCCTTGTGTTTGTTCAGGCACGCATCGGGACGTTAAGCAATACCGTCATTGTCCTACATAAGCAAGTCAACTTCAACCGGGCAAGGGCTGCTGAGATCGCCCAGGCAGCATTGGACCTAGCAAAGCTCGAACAGCTGCTTACAGAGACGGAGGTAGAGATCGAAGAGTTGAGGAAGTTCTATGCACTGTTAAGGAAGGATTGGGCCAATGTCAATGACCGCGTCATCGGGCACGTGGTCTGGTCGCCGCCTATCACCGGCATGAACCCTCCGCACGGCTATACGAAGGATGTTTGCGTTATCAAGCTCAAGAAGCGCAAATTCCTTCCAAATTTCAGGGGCAATGGGATCGACCTTGGTGCGTTCTTCTATGTCGTCCTGAATCTGGTGAGCAAACTGTTGTTCTCTAGGAACGGAAATCGAGCCAGGCGCTTTGATGAGTCTCTTGTCTCCTCGAGAGGACGTCCCCTCCCAGTTCGACTACCCTCATGACCGCCTGTATACGCTCCAGTCAATCCTTGGTCTGGATAACTTCGGGGACCTGAATAGCAAAGATGCAGATGGGGACCCTACTCGGTTCGTAATCAAACGTGGCCCCACTACCAAGACGACCGTAGGACGTCTCAACAGATTCAAGTCTTTCCAACGCCGTTATGGACTCATGGGCCACTTTGATTCGTTCGAAACGTCAGTCCTACCCTGTGACAGCGAGTCGGGTCCGTTTTCTCGAGGTGGGGACTCTGGATCCGCCATCGTCGGCACTAACAACGACTTTGTCGCCCTGCTGACCGGTGCTGCTGGGCCTCCTCATTCATCTGAGATTACCTATGGCACTCCTATGGAGTGGCTCTGGAACAACGTCATCAAGACCGAATTTCCCAGAGCTGTCCTTTTTTTCGAACCTACGGTTCACGACTAGGGCTGCGTCTTCCCTGTTTGTTTCCATCGGCCCTTGTTGCTGCGTAGCTGACAATGTTCAGTCTTCTACGTGTCTCTTCCATTGTATACCGAGTCACCACCGTCCTTGCCCATTGATTCCCAGCATTGTCTGCTAGCGTTTCTCCACGGATGTTCTAGCAGCCTCAAAGGTTTCAGAGTAAAGGAGGAACTAAGGGGAGATGTACATACCCCTGCGGCCCAGACTTGGGACTGTCAAATGCAAGCAGTGTGCCGATCATTCGTCTTCTGTCCGAGCAATGTGGGTAGCCAGACATATGTAGCTTTGTTCACTACAGTCTCATACCCTTGTGCGAATCCATGTCCTTGCATCAGCCTGTATTGGATATTCAAGCGGCCCTCCATACTGTATACCGGTCAATCGTTCCGCTGAATGATGGGAAAGCGGAGGTGTGAACAAGGCGCAAGAAGCTAGGGTGCTGGTGACGAAAAATGACTCGGTGAAGGACGACGAACACGGGTTCCCACGGTGTCTTCCCAACAATCACAGGTTGGTGGCTATACTGATGACAATCACGTGCATGCGCTGCCTCGCACTCCCTCCGTCGATCTGAGTGCGGAGATGCGCCACATGCGTCACCTTCCGTCTGCGCCGTTCCAATCTGCGTCACTTCCGTCCCTTTGGCTCATTACAGCACACGGAGCAGAGAGAGGAACCATCGAATATGGCTTGGGGGTAGCTAGGAGCCGGCCCTATCTCTGCAACACGAACTTCTACAACCGCGCTTGCTCTGGCGTTCACCTTCATCGTACTCCTACTGGATTGACTAGACGCAAACAATCAGCAAACACGGCTAGACCGCTAGGATGACTTCCCTAGGCATGCTAGGCGCAGTGGTAGGGAACGACGCAGGCGAATCATCACCCGCACACGCAGTCCCAGCACCGAAAGCACCGTTGAGGGACGACACCGATCGACCCGCTCTGGATCTGCGAGGGCAGGATGCACCGACGCAGGACACGCTGCCTCCTAAAGCAGGGGCGGAGAGATCGGAGCAAGTTGGAGTCGTTGGTGCAGGAAGCTTGAATGGAGGGGATGCAGGAGGACAGGCTCAGGGAGCGGAGGAGAGTGATTGGACAAAGGTGTCGCCGCCTATGTCTGCTGCTGGGCCTGCACCTTCACACGTTCCTTCTCCATCAACGACCAACGACGCGACTGCGACGACCACGAGCGATCGTGTCCACAATCCAAACGACAACCCGCAACAGTCTGCACCTCCTGACCCGAACCTCGCCGACCCGGTCACCAACCCTCCCACGCACTACAACCGCCTGGAGCCCTTCCCGGAGCCCCACAAAGAGCAAGCCGCCGCCACCCACGACCCCCGCGCCGTTGACTCGCCCCTCAATACGGCTACGTCGCCTACTGGAAGCCCGTGGAACAGGCTGAGCACGACGGCTGGCGCTGCTGGGCCTCTCAACCCTCAAATTTCGACTCCGCCTGCGTCTGAGTTGAGGGAGGAGCCGTCCCTCGGAGCGTCCGCTCGTCCCGTCCCCCGTCTCACTCCTCCTGCTCCGCCACCGAAAGACGCACTGGCACCCCTCGTTGCACCGGAGTTCAAGGACGAGATGGGTAATGTGAAGGATCATCCCGCGGACCGGGACGACAGGCCATCCGAGCACGTTCCACCTGCTGAGGTCAAAGCGAAGGTGCCGGATCATTTGGATGGGCTCGCCGAGGCTGGGACCGTTACGATGACCGCTGAAGTCAGCCAAAAGACGGCGCACGATCCTGGCATCGTCGATCTAGGCTGGAATGAGCACCCCGATGACATCCCTTCGCCTGTCATCGGCGGCGTGACGAACGATACGTTATGGATGCTGATTCGACGCTTTGACAAGGTCGGTCATCACATTCCTGAACGCAGAGAGTGAAAGGCTAATGATCCCTCAGCAAATGTACCATGTTAAGGCAGTCCCCGATGAAAAGATCGTTGGCCCACTGGATTTGCAAGTCGCCGAGGAAGAAGAGTTCTCGCCGGACAAGCTGCGCGCTAACCTCGAGCGCTTCTACGTCTCCGTTATCATCTCTACCATGGCCTTCGTGAAGCACATCATGCGCCTCCGAAGCTGGAATGAGCCGCGCCGAACCGGTATATGGCTCGCGGTATACGTTGTGGCCTGGTGGACGGATATGATCCTTCCGACGATCTTCACGCTTATATTGGTGCTCATTCTGTTCCCGCCGGCTCGGACAGCGCTTTTCCCGCCGGCTCCGCTCGCACTGGTGAGCACCAAAACGGGCAACCTCCAGACGCCACGCGCAGGCACCCTTGCTACCGACGACACCCTCACCGGTGCGCCGGAGAACCATCAAGGCGAGGCTGCAGAGCAGGAAGCCACCAACTTTGTCAACGGGTTCGCGAGCCTTGCAGTGGGCACCGCGCTTGGCAAGCATCCGGACGGTGATGCAGTAGAAGGCAAACATCCGTCCAACCAGGCTATCGACAAGACCCTCCCTGACCCGTCGAACCTGGGTACAACCGCACTGGACGCTAAGCAGACCGCCGGTGGTGACGGTCAGGAACGAGATAAGGATAAGACGAAGCAGCCAATGGAAGTTGCTATCTGGACGAAGGCTCGACCGGCCATGCGCGCCCTGACCGCCGTTGCGGATACGTGGGAGATGCTCGCCAATGCTCTTTCACCAACTCCGCCGTTCAATCACCTCCCGCGATATAAGCTGGCCGGCGTCGTCGCTCCTATCATCATCTTGACCGCACTGCTTAACAACGAGATGTTGAACAAGGGAATTGGTGCTGGCGTCGGCTTCGGGTTCTTTGGCCAACCCTTGATCGACCGTGGACTGAACTACCTGAACACGCACTATCCCGACTGGCAGAAGGCACTCGACTTGCGCAACTCTTTGCTCGTTGGTGTTCCCACCAACGCTCAGCTCACCCTTACACTCCTCCGTATTGGTGAGGCTAACAAGCAGCCTCTGCCGCCTCCGCCCGTTACGAAGGAAGCTCCGCCTTCTCGACCATCGTCACCAGTTGTCAAACATGAAGATCTGCCTTCTGACTTACAGAACGCCGAGGTGGAGCGCAACGTCCCTCCTGAAGAAGCGCCGGACGTCGCTCACGGGAAAGGTGTCAAGACTGAAAAGAAGCACAAAGTCATGAGCAAGATCGGAGGTCTACTTAAAGGTGCTACCAAGACAGGCGTGAGCGGCGTTATGGGTGCCGACCACGTGAAGGCGAGCCTGGGTAGTGAGCACGCCAAACAACGCCTTGGGATTATACCTCCTTCGGGCGGCGACGATCTCGTTGACGGTCCGAGCGTCTTCGAAGCCCGCGTGCACGGCAAGAAGGGCCATGTTATCATCTCAACTACTGCTACTACACCTTGCGTCTCGTGGATCCCAGCCGGCAGCAAACGGAGCAAAGAGACGGGAGATTGGCAGGCAGAGTTCTCCATCCTCCTGTCCGACATCCAGGAGATGCGCAAGGTTGGCGGGCTTGGTTGGAAGGGCAAGCTCGTGGTCGGATGGGCTTACGAACGGGAGGTGTATGACGGTCTGGAGATCGTCGATTCCAAAGGCAAGACATACACCTTCACCGCGATGAAGAGGCGAGACGAGCTCTTCAACCGACTGATCGCGCTCGTCAAGCACAAGTGGGAGGCGTGGTGAGCGCGTGATTCGAATATGCTGGAGACGTTTTGAGAACAACATGGACATTGATGAACCAAAATGCGCATGTACGGCGCGGCATAGGATACATACGACACATACACCAGCAGAGAGCTCACGATTACTTGTGAATGCCTGTAGAATAGTTTGTATGAAAGACTCACCTTAACGGACGCGCAGCGCCGCAGGACCATCATTGCGAGGCCTGCCGCCTTCGACGCAAGTGGAAAACTGTGGAGCTCGGTCACTTTCCAGAGGTAAGTGTGAAGGCAAGGCGGAAGTCCAATAGGGTTTCCACTGTAGAAGACAAGGTCGAACGTTGACTACGGCAGACCGATAGTCCAGTGTGCTAAACACAGCTCGAACAGGTCAGACTGCTGTCAGTAAAGCCCGGTTGGTGCCGTGAACCAGTCGCTCGTTGCCGAGTCGCAGGACCAGCAAGTAGGCAGGCTTGTCGCGCTTTCCACGAGTGCCCGGCACTCGCTTCAACAAACTCGAATAGTGCTGCTTCATAAATCCAAGTGAAAACTCATGGCCCTGTCGCCGAAACAGAGCCGCAAAGGCAGAATCTGGAGAGCAACAAGGGTGAACTAGAAGACACCACTGCTAAGCGAGGTGTGGAGGGTCGACTGTGCATCTACAGTCTGACCTGCAATTAAGCATGGGCTCATGTGAGGGCACACCACAATAACAAGGTTACTGCAGGTGAACAGCCAGATTGGGTAGTATCCAGAGAGGGTAAATAAGGGCACCCTACAGGGGTGTCAGGGGACGTACCTTTTTTTGACCCTAAAGCCTGGACTCCTTATCATGACTGAATACCCATGGCCACCCAGCAAGAGCTTCTATCGCCTATCTATAGGTATATTACAGTGGGTTCGGGTTGGGTTTGCATAAATGTATGGGTTTATGCAGTGGCTTCCAGCATTCTAGTGGTGTCGTTCTGGCGCAAACGGCCCCACCAAGGGGTGGTGGTGTCGTTCTGGCGCGAACGGCCCCACCAAGGGGTGGTGGTGTCGTTCTGGCACGAACCACCAGGACATGGAAGCGCACAGTAGTAATAAATAGTAGTAGTTCAGCCAAGTGAACCCTGATTGTGCGCGTCTACCTTTTCATCCACCATGTACAATCATCTATAGGTATATTACAGTGGGTTTGGGTTGGGTTTGCATAAATGTATGGGTTTATGCAGTGGCTTCCAGCATTCTAGTGGTGTCGTTCTGGCGCGAACGGCCCCACCAAGGGGTGGTGGTGTCGTTCTGGCACGAACGGCCCCACCAAGGGGTGGTGGTGTCGTTCTGGCGCGAACCACCCCACCAGATAAACCAGGTCAATTGCCCTGGCGATCGTGCTATCAGCCAACACATCAACTGGTGACTCTCGCTTCAGAACTGCCCCACTTGGTACACTTGAAGCTCATGGTAACCTTTTTATCTGCATGTATCTATATTGTTTCAGCCCATCTTCTGAAGGTATCCTGCTATATTGGTTGAACATGTGCTATGCTGACTGTTGAAGCAGCAGTATGAAGTACACCATGTTGAAGGTAGTACTTGGACAAGAAACCGTTAATCCAACTCACCACCCCGAGTTTGCAGTTGACCCAAATCCCCTGCGTTGCTTCTCAGCTGCAATCCTTGATAAGAGCTCTGCCTCGGATTGTTTGCGTTTTGATGAGCCCGAAGGAACTGCTGTGGCTTCACGAGTATCTGCCAAAGTGACAGCAGTGGCTGAAAACAAGCTTGGAGGCGGTCGACGTAAGTTTCGTGCCTGGTACCGTTGCATTTCCTTTGTTCCCAGTAGCTCTTCCAATACTCTTGCATAGTCCGCAGCAGACCAAAGACGCTGCAGCATCAACCAATCCTCTACTAGATCATCACGGGACTTGAATCGATAGTTCCCTGCCTCAGGATAGCCACCTGAGAGCAAGCGAGTGTCGGTGCCAATTACTTGATAAAGACCAAGGTTGCAGAAAAGATGTAAGCTAAGGCCTTTGTTTGCTGTAATGAAAGGTGTCAGTGGACATGTATCATTGCTATAAACAACTGTACTCACAGTGAACCTTTTCTTTGAAGTGATCCAAGGGCACCTTGGTTTTCTTGAGAATCAGATGCTCCATGTTGTGATGCCAATAAACACAATAGAGCAAAAAAATTGAAATGATAGGACCAATTTTCGTTTGACCTTTGCGACGCTTTCATTTGGCTGCACTTTCCATGTCATCTTTGACGACCAACCGGTTTTGTTCGATGCGGACCTGAAAGGGTGTCGTGCAGTTGGCCTTTGCAGCGGGAGTTGGTTTTTCATAGTGATAGTTAGGATGAATGCATGCCAAAAGGGTTGCAAGAAAGATGAACAATTGATGCACCGGGTCTTCCAAATTGTCTTCAAGCACTTTGCGAATCAATGTGAATGCCTTTGCATAATCCATGCCTTGCACTTGAACCCCTTTGCTGCTACACAGATTGCTGATTCCTTGACGCATCTCTTCTGACAATCGTGTACGGTGAAGTGCAATTGAGTAGAAGTTGAGATTCATCGGGTCTTGTGCAAACCATTCTTCACCCGATTCCATGTTAAGGCGCTGTTGACGTTCAGCATGTGCTTCAAGTGCTTCTTCTGGATCCTCTGGTTCTGAATCTTCTTCATCTTCTTTGACAGTCGCTTTCCTTGGACCAGGCTCAGACTGGTAGGTTACGCGCACCCAGTGTCTTGGGTTTGGGTATGCCCCGCTGATTGCCCATGGTAGAAGATCAACATCTATACCCCTTTGAGGCTGGGTTCAGGCCAGGGTTAGGGCTAGGTCTGGACCCTGACGACATTTGCCACAGCCGCTCAGCCCCCTATGGGCCAGTGGCTGCGCGTACTCATACTAACGCACAGCCACCGTTAGTATCCGTCGCGACGCATACTAACGGTGGCTGTGCGTTAGTATATGTCGCGCAGCCACCGTTAGAATGCGTCGCGACGTATACTAACGGTGGCTGCGCACCACCCGGTTTGCAGCTGGGCAGCCCTGAAGTAACATGGTATTCACCACGCGAGTTTCGTGCACCGCTTTTTCCCGCTTGCTTTCAGTTTATAGGATAGGATGCAGGCACCGCATGCATTGTTTATGGACGGTAGTCATATCTTGTCAAAGTGTTGCTTGTGCAGTGTGCGGCGCTACCGCATCCCCTGGCTCGCGGTTATATACAATTCTTTTTTTGGATTTTTGTAGCTTTTCTAGAGACATTTGGTATCTACCATTCTTTTTTTGGGCTTTCTTGGTTAGTTCTAATCGCAGTCTTTATCTATATTTCTTTTGTGAACCTTGTGATCCATAGCTTTTGGTGGGCTACCACAAATCGTTCTCATCATCCCTCCGGGCACGCATCAGATCGGCTGTGTCGTCATCCCACACTTGCTTCTGTTGCAAGCTTCCCTGTTGTGCCGACCGGCCCACATAGCTGGGACCAACGACTCGTCCAGGGTGGAGCTCAACACGTTGGGTCGATAACCCTCGCCAGAGCTTGCGCAGATCGCCGGCATGATTGATGACTGCCCTTTCTGGCCTCACAGGCCGATCGTCCCGCCTGGAGGAGCTCACTTTTGGTGCCGGCTGCTCCAACCAGCCACGCTCCTCCCACATCCGCAGGGTCGCTTGGGAGCACATCGTTCCCAATGCCTCCTTGTACATCTGCCGCTGCCAGTACGCCTTAACCCTCTCCCAGTGTGTCTCAACCTTGTCTACTGCCGTTAGCTCCCAGAACCGTGTTCCGCTGGGGCTTGTCTCTGGAAACCCCTTGTTCCCCGTGATGTTGTCATGTGGCGCAAGCACAGTGTAGAAATGCCATGAAGCAAAGAGTCCCCACAAGAGCCCATGATGTGCTGGTCCAGGATCAGGCTCATGCCCGCCACACAATCCTGGCTTTTTGCTCACCGATCTTGGCCTTGAGCTTGGCCTCTGTTATCCCCCAATGGTCTTCCATCATCCTCTTGTCCGCGTAATACTTGTACGTCAACCAGGCCATAAACGAGGCAGCGATTTGGCCACGGTTTGCCATCCCCTTTTTGTCGTGTCCGGATCCCGTTTTGGAAGCCTGCGTAAGGATCATGTTGGCAATGGCCTCATGCGCCTCCTCAAGCGAGCGCAGCGTGGTCTTTTTGCTGGCCACACACACGTGGAACGGATGGATCTTGCAGAGGATGGTGGTGCAGAACAGGATGTACTGGTTGAGCGGTCGGTCGATGTTGTCTTCAAACAGGGTGCGCAAATGCCCATAACCCTCCTTATACTCTATGCCGGATTGATTGGTGGCCAGCAGATTGAATCCCTCACTCATTTCCTTGGAGATGTCCTGCCTAGGGATCACGATCGAGGTCAGCGCAGGCTCAAGGCTGGCACTCCACGCATTTGGAGCTGGATTCGCCTTCTCTCTTGCCTCTGCCGTTTTCATCGCCAGCAGTTCTTCCTCATCCTGGGGGATATACCTCCCTGTAGGATTCGTTCGCTTCATCGAGCGGCTCTGGGTGACGTGCGTCCATGCCTTAGCGGAGGCAAAACGGGAGCCTGTCGTCTGCCATGGCACAATGGTTGTGCCCGAGGCTGCAAACTCGTTGATCATCGCTTTTGCCAGCCATTGTCGGTGCTGCAGTTGGATCTCTTCATGCGCGTTGCCTGCCAAGTGGGCCAGCGCGGCTTGGATAAGCGAGAGTGTCAGCTGGCTGCGAGAACTGAACAAAGGTGCCCCAAGGCTTTTGCTCCCCGTGGCCATCTCAATCAAGTTGGATGTGAGCACATCACTTTCCACCCGCTCGGCGCGCGGAGACAACGGGAACTCGGGGGGCAGCGCCTTGCTCCCCAACATGGCGCTGATCAGACTCCAACCCTCGCCATCCAGAGGGGCCTCTTTCTCAAGCCACGCCTTCAGTGCCTTCTCCCGTCGGGCAATCACCGTCCCGGCTTGCGCATGGCGGGAGAGGTCAACCAGCTCCTCCCTTTTTGCCTGCTCTGCCCTGATCAATGCCTCAGCCTCGACCGTCGTCCGTTCGCGAATCTCCAGCCGATAGGCACGGATGATTTGTTGTGCAGCGGCCGCATGCAGCCGGGTCGTCGAAGCTTGCCCTCTCATTTTGATCATGTCCAGGTGCCATTCCAGCTCGATGCGGACAAGATACTGCTCCGCGGCCTCTTTCCCATAGCGGCTTCGGATGGCGCTGGCTGCCACAGAGGGGAACACGCTTCCATTCCGGCGCAGAGGCCAGTCTGCTGGGTTGATCCTGCTGTCCTTCTCATCCCACCAGCCATCATGCATCGATGGATAACCGGTCTCCCTGACCGATTGGACAATGCCGGCATTCTGAAAGATTGGTCCCGAGATGAGCCGCATATCCCCAGTCTGCGCAAACGTCGCCACACGCAAACAGAACATGATGCCCTCGGTCAGGTACCATGGGCAGAACCGGCGGCCGCTGTCGACCATGCGCAGGGCGTCTCTCCACAGCCTTTCAGCCTTCACTGCCCAGGAGTAGCCGGTATCGATCAACAGCCGTGGGAAGACCTGTTTCATTCTCAGCGCTTGTGCCCGATGAGCATGCCCTGTCCACGCACTCCTGGACGCAGCACGATCAGGGTTGATTGGAAGGTCTCCCCGAGTGCTTCCCAATAGACGGTGGTCATCGGCTTCAAGAGCTTGCTGACAATGTAACTACTATTGATCAGCTCTGTGCTAGCGTTTGGCCATGTTTGCTTACGCTCCGGTGCGGTGGGCCTTCCTGAGATGGCGAGGGTGGATGACAAGCTCCATCTCGGAACGCACTGCTGTCCCTCCTTCCTTGCTCTCGATCCGACGCTGAGTGCGGTGGAAGCTGGATTCGGCCTCGAGCTCTCGGAGTTCACTTGCCACCTTGCCAATCGCTTTCCCTGCCATCCCACACATGCCCAGTGCGGCCGCCTCTCGCCCCAAGCTGATATCATGTTCCTTCTCCGAGTTTCTGAACACGGTTTTCTGGGCTGAGTAGGCTTGCCACTTGATGCATTCAAATGGGTCCTCCCCGTACTTCCTGTTGCCTTCTTCGTCCACGGTGACCACCCGACTGCGCTCGTTGGCCTTGATGAGTTCTTCCTCGAACATTGCCGGTAGGCCGTTCGCCTGGATGTTGCATGCGGTTGTCGTGAAGCCAAGCGGATAGAAGGCAGCACCATCACCGCCGCCCTGCCGGGCACCGAATTGTTTCTTCATCACTTGGTAGTTGCACAGCGCGCTGCACTCGTTCTTGCTGGCATCACGAACACTGCCCAGGGTCAGCTTGGCTGCGTCCCACATTGGCCTGCGTACCTTTGGTTCACGGCGATGGCACAGACAAAGCGCCCGATATTGGTGACGTCATACTGTGAATCCCATTTGTCCTTCATCCGCTCCCACTCCTCCATTGACTCCAAGATGGGAGTGTCCTGGCCGTACTTGAGCGTCACGGTGAATGCCTGATGTCTGAGGAAGAACGGATCGGTCCATGGCGCCTCTTGAGCCCACTGATGATAAGCGCGCCCAAACAGCTTATCAAACAGCCGGACCTCTCCGACGGAAAGCTTCAGCTGGCCCTTCCTGTGTCTCATTGTCAGCCATGCAGCACCACTGTTTTGGAAGCACACTGCACAGGAAAGGGCTCAGTGTCCTGGCATCGTCTGCCCATGGACTATGCTCGGGGATGTTCTTGCTGGGCATGTGCGCAAACACATAGGAAAGGAATGCAGCAAAGCGGCGCATGCGTATGATCCATGTTGCATATCCATCGCTGTTGGCGCGTCCACGCTCTGTCACATCGATTGGGCGGAACACAAACCAGATCGACCGCCCTTCAGATTCACCAAAGTAGAAGGTGCGATGTGCCGAGTCAAAGCCGATGAACTGATGCTTGTCCCGGAAGACACGGGCAAACTGGTTGGCCTGAATCTTGACATACTCGTTCATCGAAAACCACACCGGGCCAGGGTAGAGGACGCCCAGGCCAGGTGCCGCAGAAATCGCACCAAAGGAGTCCATGTACACCTCACGTGGCCCCCAGGTGAGGTCCTTGTGCTCCGACACTCTGAACGCCGCTGGCTCCTGTTTGTCATACAGCTCCAGGACCAGTCGCGAATGGCAGAGTGCTTCCATTGGATGGCATGGCTCATCCTCTACCCACCATTCGTCATCGCGTATCTCCGCAAGGGCGCGAGGTGTGATCACCGTGGGCTTTCCCCAAGGTGATTTCTTCTTTTCTTTGATCTGATCGAAGAAATCCACGTTGGGCTGCGGGTCCACATGGTCGTCAATCATGTCGTCCCCCAAGTTTGCTGCTGCGCCATGGACTGGCGGGTTCTCTGTGCCAGGTACCCTGCCCGAAAATGCGTCATCATCCTCCTCGTCATCGCTGAGCGTGATGATGACAGCGCTCGCTCTGTGGCCTGTTAGCTTGACCATGCAGGACGACCACATGCGTGACCTACTTGGCCCCTGCAGCGTTTGCCTTTGGTTGGGACTGTGTTGCAGGCTGATCCTCATCGTCGCTGATCACGATCACACTGCGGTCCGCCCTGTTGGCAATCAGAAGTATCCTTGCGGCAGATCATGGATGGGCCATACTTGGTTTGCAACCTTGCCTTCTTGGCTCTACGGTTTGCCTGCGCATGCATGCTCATGTTGGCCAGCATGGGCTCCACGATGTCGGACTGTTCAATGGCATTTGCATGCGCTGTCCATGGGCTGTGGATTGCATGAGTGTGGGTCACCGTGTGGTCTCCTGTGCACGCACGAGGGCTCTCTCTCCCCCTGGCTGTCTGTGCTTGCCATGGACCGCGGGGGGGTGACGGCGCCCAGACTGATCGAAAGCTCGGCATTGTCTATGCTCTCACGGCTGTCTTCTTCTCCCTCGCTCTCCCTGCCAATCAGAGTCCTGCTATGCATGGAATCAGTGCTTGCACAGCAGCGATTCGGCCATGCTTACCGATGCTCTGGGTACATTGGAGTGGCCTCGATGTCGTCCTGCGCTCCCCACTTGCCCTTTGCTTGTGCCGGGCTGCGTGCACTGGACCCCAGGATCAGTGCCATCTGCGCTACACCCTGTCAGCACGCACCTCTCCTTCTCATTGTCTTCCCCCAGCTTGGCCGTCTCCCCTTCAGAATCCGATAGAAAGGGCGGCAGGTCAATCCAGTGTGGGCTGAATGCCTGTGAGCTCACGCTTACGGGGCAGTCCGGTGACTTACTTGGGCTTGCTTGCCTGTGCCTGTACCCTGCTGATATCCTTGCGCGCCGCAGACCCGGGTCCCGGTTGGCCCTTTCTATCCAGATGGGTGAAGCATATAAGTGCCTGCCTCTGGGAGGGCATGCTCGGCATACCCAGACTCGCTCGTAGTGCTCCCTATCGTATTGCTCTGCTTGTCCGAAATCGACTCTGACCCACGCTCTCCATGCCTGTGTGCGTCCTGTTCAGCCACGTTACTCTGTCTGCAGAAGTGTTTTGGCGTACCCCGTGCTCCCTATCGTATTGCTCTGCTTGTCCGAAATCGACTCTGACCCACGCTCTCCATGCCTGTGTGCGTCCTGTTAAGCCCCGTTACTCTTTCTGCAGAAGGGTCTTGGCGTACCCCGCATTGCCTGCCCCCGGGGGCACAAAGCTTATGTCTTCGTCTGAATCAGACTCGTACGCCGCACGGCCCATCCTTTGTATCCTACAGGGGTCTATGGGTGAGTACGGATAGGGGTTGAGGGTAGGGTACGCCGAAAATGCGGCCCGAAACCTCCCTATCTCCCTATCTGTAACACCCATCACCTCCCCGCAGGCGAGCTCGTGATGGGTTGGCACGCATTTGAACCCATCACGAGCTCGCGCGCGAGGAGGTGATGGGAAAACGCTTACGAACCCATCACCTCCTCGCGCGCGAGCTCGTGATGGGTTTAAACGCGTGCCAACCCATCACGAGCTCGCGCGCGAGCTCGTGAAGGGGCTGTGCTAAGCGAAAAAGCGGCCCAACCCATCACGAGCTCGCCTGCAAGCTCGTGATGGGTTGGCACGCGTCACTCGTTAGGCGCACGCTGCAATGCTCGCAGCACATCCACCATCCCCGTAACCCCTCTCTTGCATCTCCGTTGCACCGTATCGTCCTCTGCCTCTTTCCAAGGCCTCCTTGGGCCGCCTACAGCGTAATATACATATAATACATTATAATACAAGGTATCCTTTCTTTATATACAGCCTCTACGTTTATTTTGTCGCGCTCCCTTTATCCGCTCCCGACTTAGACTCCACGCGGGTTCAGCTCGAGCCGGGACGAGTGCATGCTGCGTGTCAGATTACGCAACATCTCCTGCGTCATCGGGGCATGCCGTTGCTGCACTGTCGCCCTCTTGTCTGGGCTTGCGCCCGTATTGCGCTGTGCGGGACGCTGCAACATACCTGTAGCTTCCCAGTGTGCAATGTCTGCATCCGACCAGATATGCCGTAGCCCTTCTTTGTGCTGTCCTCGTTCCCAGCAGTCCTTGATCTCCCTCCAGAGCGCTTCGATCCGGCTATGCTTGGCCATTCGCCAGTATTCGATGCCGTTCGTTTGGCGCTGGCGTGGACCACGCTTACCCAGCATATCCTTGTGTGGGCTGAGGACGGTGTAGAAGCCCCAGGATGCGAACAGACCCCAATGCAAGGCATGGTTCGCTGCGGTCATTAGCAGAGCATCCATCCCGTATCCAGTCACACTCACAGGTCTTTGTCTTCATCATCGCATCTGTCACCCCCCAATGTGTCGCAAGCTCCTCCTGCTGATCGTAGAGCATGTACATCAGCCAGGCGATGAACGAGGCGGCCACGATCCCGACGTGGGTTGTCCCTGCGGCACGCTCTGGCACCAGCATTACCATGTTCTTCACCACGTTGCGTGCATCCTCGACCGTGTTGAGACGTGCCTTTGGGTTGGACGCCATGTATCGGTATCGTGGGTGGATCTTGCAGAGCAGCGTGGCACAGAATAGGATGTACTGGTGCAGGTTGGTCTCGATCCGCTCCTCGAAGAGCGCACGGAGGTGCTCGAATGCCGGTCGATACTGCGCACCTGTCGCCCCACGCCCCCCGCCCTTGCAGAGCTCTTCAAAGCCGTTGTTCATCTCCTCGGACAGGTCCCTGCGGAAGGTTGGAATCGACCAGAGCGTTGGCGGGAGCTGAGCTTTCCAGGCATGCGGCCGGGGGTTGACACGGTCGCGTTCAGCCTGGATCTGCATCGTCACGTACTCGTCCTCATCCGCAGGCACATAGCGGCCAGACCGGGCCTGCCGGGGGTTGTCATCGACCACGTGGATCCAGTGAAGCGCACTGGCCCAGAGACCGCGCCGACCAGCCCAAGGGACAATGTTCAGCCTTGACGCCCTGAGCACATGGCACATGGCGTCCCGTAACCAGCCGATCACTTGCTCATGCAGCTCGGCCGGCGTGCCACGGGTCAAATGCCCGATCGCAGTCTGCAGGACGGACAGGGTGAGCATACGGCGCTTACCAAAGAAAGGAGATCCCATCGCCCTCTTCCCCCGTGCCATCTTCAGCATCAGATCGACAAGGTCCACTGTCGATATGGTCGCACGCTGGACAGAGAGAGGGAATGCTGGGACGAGGTCTTCTGTGCCGAGCATGCGCGTGATGTACGTATACCCGTTGGTGGCATCGAGGGGCATTCCTTCGGCCTTCCATTCGTTGATGGCGCGCTCTCGTCGGTCGATCACCTGGCTGACCAATGCATGGCGTTCTCCGGCACGCCAGAGCGACATTCGACTGGTGCTCACAAGCAGGCCTGCAGCTGAAAGGGCGTTCTCCTGGATCTCCTGCCGGTACGCCTCGATGATCTGCTGCGCTGCTGCCTGGCGAAGGGCGGAGCCGCTGCCATTCCCTTGCTCTGCGAGCATGTCGAGGCGCCACTCGAGCTCGAAACGGCGACGATAGGCCAGGCCGGCCTCCTTACCAAAGTGTGCCGTGATCGCACTTACCGCTACGGATGCACGGAGCCCGCCCTGAATGGGCCGTGGCCATGCGCTGGGCACAAGCTGGCCTTGCGGCCCTCCCGCCCAGAACGACTTGAGCATGGTCGGCACACCGTTCTCACGGATCGAAGACCACAGGCCCGCAGCACGGTAGACAGGCCCTGAGATCGTGCGCATGTCCCCCGTCTGGGCCAGCGCAATGTTCCGGAGGCAGATTGCGATGCCCTCGATGAGATACCAGGGACAAGGACGTGTCCCGTTGTTGGTGATCATCATCGCATCCTTCCACACACGGCGCGCTCTCACCGTCCAGAACCATGCCGCGTCCAGAAGCAGGTTCGGATAGACCTGTGCGTGATGTCAGAGGTTGCGCTGGATGCTGCATGAAGCGTACGGAAGGCCTGAGCACAAGCAGCGATGCCCGGAACTGCGCTGAGGGCAGACCCGAATAATACACCGTTGTCATCGGCTTGAGGAGCTTGCTGACAACCCAGCTAGATCGGTCCGTTAACACACCATGCGTGCGCGGAAAGGGAAGAGATTTACCTTCCGCTACGATGCTCAGGGGCAAGCCTGTCTGGGTGGATGACGAGCTCCATCTCCGAGCGGATCCCGAGCGATCCCTCACCTTGCCGGATGCGTGTCGCGGTCTTGTCGAAGCTTGACTGCCGATTGAGACGCTCGATCATCTCATGCACCTTGCGTTCAAACCCGCCCCCAACACCACAGACACCCAACGCAGCGGCCTCCTGACCAAGACTGATCTCGTGCTCGTCTGTCGAGTTCCGGAAGACCTTCTTCTGTGCCGAGTAGCCCTGCCATTTGATGCACTCAAACGGGTCAGGCCCCGCTATCTCCTCACCTTGCTCGTTTTCGCTCGGCACCATATACCGTTGGTTCAGGCGCTGGAGGACGGTGGCGAAAAAGCTTGGGAGGGTGTTCGCCTGGATGTTGCACGCGTCCTTGGTGAAGCCGAGCGGATAGAACGCAGCACCCTGGCCTCCACGTTCCCTCCCGAGAAACTCTGCCTTCATCCGGTTGTAGTCGCAGAGCACCGCACACTCTTCCCCATCCTCATCTTTCACTCTGTGGGCCACTGACTCAGCGCGTCATGTCTTTGCGAGCGAGCGTACTGACCTTTGGACCATGGCGAGCGCACAGACAAAGCGGCCGATGGCCTCAAACCTGTACAAGGCATCCCACCTCTTCTTGAAGTTGTCCCATGCCGTGCGGGTCTCCGAGATCGGGTTGTCCTGGCCGTACTTGAGGGTGACCGAGAAGGGCTCGTGGTTGAGAAAGAATGGATCGAGGGGCTGCATAAGGCCTGCGAAGATTTCGTAGCTGGTTGTCATGATCCGGTGCAGGTCTTCCACCTCATCCGGTGAGAGAATGACGTGACCGTGCCTGTGCGGCCATGGTGAGCGAGCGATTCAGGGATACGGGAAGCATGCGGAGGGGTACGTACACAAGCGTGGACACATCTTCATCTCCCCAGTGCAGCATGCTCTCGGAGACGATGTTCTTGCCTGGCAGCTGGGCACAGCACCAGCAGAGGAAGCCACGGAAGTAGCGCATGCGCCTCATCCAGCGTTCCTTGCCGTCATGATTGCCTTGCAAACGCTGTTCCCTGTGCTTGGCACGGAAGACAAGCCAGATGTGCCGTCCTTCCGATTCACCGAGATAGAAGGTAAGATGGCGGGATGGGAAGCCGATGAACTCGTGCTTGTCGAAGAGCATGCGGGTGAAGCGGCCAGCATGAAGCGTGAGATATTCGTTGAAGCTGAAGTGGGTATCGCCGGGGAAAAGGACGCCAAGGCCAGGCTCTTCAGAGATGGCACCGAACGAGTCGAGAAAGAGGTCACGCGTCCCCCAGTCGAGCGTGGCGTACTCTGTGACCTTGTACGCTGCCGGCTCGTTGTCATCGAGGAGATTCACCTTGATCGGGAGATAGCACATGTCGGCATTGACATCATCGTGGATGCCGTTGCCGCCTGCTGCCAGGCGTTCGGACGCGCGCCTGCCTTCATGCAGGAATGCGGGCGTCACCGTTGTGGCGATCGAGATGCCGCTCGCGTCCTTGAAGAAGTCGGTATTGGCCTGTTCTTCAGGATTGTCGTCGACCGTGTCTGCGCCTAAGTCGGCTGCTGCGCCATGAATGGGCATTTCGAAAGGGCCGTCGTCAGGCACATCGCTCCCAAACGAGTTGGTACGATGAAGGCCTGCACGACGCATATCGCTATCGCTGTCAGACGTGTTAGCGTATGCGTCCAGGAAAAGACGGGGAATGCGTACCTGATCGATTCTGGTTCTGACATTTTTTTGAAAAGGTTTTCTGTTAATAAAAGTTAGTACGAATGGGCCGCTTTTTCAATTTCTCTATCTAAAACTGCTACGCTAGCTAACGGGAGATGGTGGTGGTTAGGGAGAGAGAAGAGAAGAGAAGACCCGGGAGTCCGGGGGACGATTAAAGCTTCCACGGGGAAGCAATCCACAGTTGTACAGTTATGAATTGAATTGAAATGAGACCTTTTTCGGCCCCGCAGCTTGCGAACGAGGCCGTAACAGGTTACAACGGGAGGTCTAAACACCCCCGATTGAACCGTCCATCACCTGCTCGCAGGCGAGCTCGTGATGGGTTCGTTTCGCTTTTTCGAAATAACGAAAAAACCCATCACGAGCTCGCGCGCGAGCTCGTGATGGGTTAAAAAGCGAAACGAACCCATCACGAGCTCGCGCGCGAGCTCGTGATGGGTTCGAGAGGCTGTGCGAACCCTAACGGAAGCAAACGCGCGTCCTAAACGCGCGTTTTCTTCCTCTAGGGGTCCTTCACCTCTCTCTCCCTTACCACCACCTCAGGTAAGGCGCGTCCGGAGGTCACGTGACCATCACGAGCTCGCGCGCGAGCTCGTGATGGGTTCGCATTTTTTTCGTTTTTTCACTTTTCGCGTACGCGCGTTACTTTTTAATAGTAATAGTTATTAGCGTATATCCGTAGGTAGTTTTCGCATATCGGGGAGTCATTAGGACCCCTCGCAGACGCCTGTACGGCGTTTTTTTGGGCTTGCGAGGCCTGCGAGGCATGTTCGCAGGCCTTGTTTGGCCATTTTCTTGCTTTTCGCATGTGCGATTGCGCTGTGACGCGTCCCGCAGGCACCTTACGGCCTGTACGCAGGTCCGTACGGATGCCTGGCATGCGTACCTGTTGTTTTGCATGCGTTCGCAGCTCTACGGCAAGCCGTATTGCCTGCAACGCATGTATTTGCTCATTTTTCGCACTTCCGCATTTCTTTTTTCCTCACGTTCTTCTTCCCGCATGCATTCACTGACTCTCGCTCTCACAGAATCTTGTCTCTTGAATATCGCCTAAACAGCAATGTCGTCAAACGCCAACTCGCAGCAATCAAGCGGTGTCGCCTCTCAGGGCACGCCTACCGGTACGCCTCAGTCGCTGACCGTCTCTTCTCAGAGGTCGCTTGCGCCCTCTCAGAGTGAGCGGGAGGCCTTGGATCTCTTTGCAATGCTTCCCAGCTTCATGGTTGGCGAAGCGTGCTGGGTCATTCCGGCTGACGACGAACCTCAGCCTCAGTACGAGCGCCAGTTTGGTCGCGCTCTTGACGAGAAGCACGTAGAGTCCCTTGTGGTCTCTATGTCCACCGAACTCCGCCGCACGGCCAACCCGATCGTCTTGCTCACCGATGTCGACAATATCGCCAACATCCGTGAGATTACCGGCAACAAGGTTGACCTTAAGAAACCCGACACGTGGCGCGAGGTCATCTTCATCGATATGACCAAGGTAATGGTCGTTGCTGGACAGCATCGCACGCATGCGGTGCGTCTGCTCTATGAGCGTTATCGCCACAACCCCGAGTACGCCCATCTGTTTGCGACGGATGAGAATGGGGATGGCGACAATGTCCCTTGGTGGATCGTCCAGATCTACAAGCCTTGTACGTACTGCCCTCTACAGCCTCTGTGACTGACCCACTGATGTGCGCAACAGCGTTGAAAGAATCTGGACCTGGCCTCGAGCTCTACCGTAAGCTGGCGAGCAATCGCCGTGATGTCGGTAAGCCTGCGAGCGCTAAGAACCTGTGGGATTCCGCCATGGCCGTCATGGAGAACGTCGATTGGAAGGCTGACGAAGCGTCCCGCCTCTTGACGGCCTATGTTGAGCTCAGCAACGATCAGGCCAACATCCGTACTTTCAAGTACAAGCGCTATCGTAAGGTCGTCCAGCAGCTTTTCAGCATTTCGGAGTTCCACGACATGGCCATGGCCCCGATCGTCCGTGCACGTGACTCTCACTTTGCTGACGTAAGTTCTTTCATTGACTCTAATAGAGCCGCGGTGCTGATATAGACATAGGGTTGGTGGTATATGATGAAGCGCACGTACGTCTTGCTCTCTCGAGAGAGCCTCGAACGCAATACCGGCTATCCGGAGATCTCCGATCGTCACCTGTGGACTGCGATCACGAACGGTATTCTTCAGTATTGGCTTATCCTCACTGGTAAGCCTAAGACGACCAAGGTGAACACGGTCTACTCGGAACCGGTGGCGGCATGGTGCTTTATTCAGGAGGCGATTTCGCGGCGTTATGGTTTGGTTTCTCTAGCTACGTTACAAGCATCCATAGAAGAAGAGCTTAGTGTAGTTACGATTAAGCGCGGTAGGCGCTCGCGGAAGGGGAAGGGCAAGGCGAAGCAGACGGAGGAGAATGAAGGCGAGGAGGAGGAGGAAGAGGAGGAAGCGGTCGGTGCCAAGGAGTTGGAGAGCGCGATGGTGAACGTGGTCGAGAAGCTGCTGGCTGGAGACGCACCGATGGAGGATGAGAAGGATGAGAACGGCGAGGTGATCAGGCTGGGCCAGGTCTCGTTGGCGGAGAAGGAGTCGCAGGACAAGATCCCTGCGGAGCATCTGGCCCACGCCCGTCCCTTTATGCGCTGGCTGCGTGGGCGTCTGGAGGAAAACCCTCGGGTGGCGATCCTGACCTCGGCAACGTTCTACAACGACGTGATGCAGTTTGCGGTGTTTGATGATGTGCTGCAGTTGGTACGTGCAACTTTGGCTCGCTAACGGACGCTCTCACTCATCTCTCGCAGCTTGGGCAGTACGTCAACCCGTTCTACATCACCAACGGTCCTGGCAGCCAAGCCGAGCATCGGATTGAGTCCGTGCTTGCCCAACTTGTCATGCGGAAGACTGGCAAGGACTCGCTCGACAGCATCACGGACGACGAGTATTTCCTCCTCCTGCAGCCTTTTATGCTCTGGCTGAACCCGTACCTCCCCTCGTCCTGGAACCACCTCCAGGAGATGAAGCGCACGCTGGCTTACGTCACGGCACGGTACGCGGAACAAGTGGAGGCATTCTCGAAGGCCTACGTCAACGACCACCTCACCAGCCTGATCGACTATGCCTGGGCGTATTGCCGCAAGAACTTCCTGCGGAACCCGCCGCGCGTCATGCCTGCCGAGCCTGCCGATTGGGCCAAGTTCAAGACCGTCTTCGATGAGGGCTGGCCGCTCCTGAAGCCTAAGCCCGGTCAAACCGACGACAACAGCAAGCGGACGTTCAGGGAGCGTGTGAAACGCTGGCTGCCTGTGGCCCTCCGGTCCGAGTTCTTGTTCAGCAAGCTCAACTACCATCCCGCCTGGCGCCGTGTTCTCCGCTCGATCGATCAGGCCTGGAAAGATCAAGCCGCCGCTGCCACCCATCTCTATCGCATCAACCACGGCCTGCGACCGACGGTCTTTGAGAGCGTGCCTGAGGAGTGGAAGATTGGTGAGCCAATTCCCGAGCCGATTGCAGAGGAGGAGGAGGAGGAGGACGATACAGCGCTGCGGGCAGAGGAGAAGGCAAAGGTAAAGGCAGAGGCGGTGAAGCTCGAAGACTTGGTCTTGGGCCATATGAGTTCGTTGCTGGAGATATGGCCTGAGGTAGGGCGGGAAGACTTGGAGAAAGGGCTGCAAAGGGTAAGTGCGTCTCTCAGTGTTTGTGCAGGGCTAACGTGGGCATGTCAGCTCGCTCGCAAGCAATCCTTCAATACTGCGCGAGCGGTGTTGGAGGACGACAAGGAGAAGGAGCGACGTGGCCCGCCTCAGACCACCGCTGCGCCCTCGCAGGGGCCCCTCCCGCCCATGCGACTGCCGAAGAAAGGCACGATCCGCCGTGCGCGTGCGACCAACCAGCCAGCAGAAGGTGAGACTGCTGATACGACAGCTGCCCCGGTGCCGCCTGCCAGCCAAGCAGGCCATAAGCACACGCTCTCCGAGACCTCGATAGCGCCTGCCGATGACGCATCCCCCAGCGGCCAGCGGCCAGCAGCGAAACGCCCTAAGACGACGGCCGCGGGTGAGTCTGAACATGACTCCTCGCATGACAGCGATACGTCCGACCTGTCTGAACCTGAGACGGAGCCGGTTGTTCCCCCGCCTTCGACTCAGCCTCGCCCACGCCTCACCCTCTTCAATCCGAGTGGTGTGGAGAATGCGGCCGGTGCGCCTGCCTCGGGGGCCACTCCGACAGCCACAACGGCTCCAACCGCTGGAACGGGCACCTCCGCTGTGGCTGCCGCGCCTCTGGTGGGTGACCAGGCTGCTCAGAGTGCCCCTCCGACGGTCCCTGCCACTCAGGCTGCACTGCCTGAGCAAGCCGCAGCACCTGCTAAAGCGGCGGCGCCCAAGCGGACACCGTCCAAGCGTGGCAAAGGCAAAGCCACCAACAAAGGGAAAGGTAGAAGCAAAGGTAAATGTCTTGACATGGACTCTGTTGTGCACTCGGCTGATCAGGACTCCAGTGCGCTCTGCGTCGGTGATAGACTCGGTCACGGATGCTTCCGAGGATGACGGAGAGGTGGAGATCACAGGTACGAACTCGTCGCAACCGGCGAACGATCCCACGCTGCCGCCTGCTCCTGCCAGTAAGTCTCATGTGCCTGGACCGCATGAGGACAGTGCTGATGCCTTGCTTAGCGCAGCGCAGCGAGCAGGACATTGCGGACGCCATGGATATGGCGAAGAGGAAGCTGCGTCTGGAGCGCATGCAGGCGCTGGAGAAGAAGAAGCTGAAAGAGGTGGGTCAGATCCCGAAAAAGCCGGCACATGAGCAGCCTAAGGCGCGCCCGCTGCGTGCCACCCGCTCGCAGACTGCAAGTGCTGCATCGGGCCCTGCTGTTGCAGGACCAAGCTCCACGCCAGCACCCGTCTTCCCGGTGAGCAAGCCTGCACTCAGCGGCCCGGCCATGGATGCCATGATGGCAATCTTGGGCCCCAATGCGCAGATCTCCGAGGAGCTTCGCAGCCTCTTGCAGGCTGGGCCGCAAACCAAGGCCCCCTTTGAGAGTGATGAGAGCGAGGCGGAGGACATGGAGGTGACAGATGAGTGAACGGTGCAGTAGCTAGTTTCCCGCGGGCATGTGTGTGACGGGCACATGCGAACGCTTGTATATGCCATTCAACTGGCACGTCAGTATGCCTCCTTGCTTTTGCTTTGTACTTAGTTTGAACACTCATGTGGATAACCACCGATTCTTGTATATCTGGTCCCCATGCATATAAGGGTATCCCTGGTAAAGACCACGGCGGGAACGTCTGCCCTTAATCACGCATGGGTGGAGTGCCTTTATTTTGCGCCACCACTGTAATCATCATGTACCAGTACAAGGCGTGTCATGCCCACATGCGTTGGAGTCTTGTTCCCTCCGTATCTCCACGACCGTGATTTTCCTGGACACACCACTTCGCATGGGTGTCTACGCATACTAGGCGGGCAACTTAGCTTATGGGACCGGGATGGTAATGGGTGAACTGGGTGCACGCTGCCTGTCCGCAGGTCAGACCATAGGCAAAGGCTCGATATCGCTGCGAATCCGTAACCAGGCCATCTAAGGTCCCGATTTCAATTGCCAGCTGCTCCTGCATATATCCGGGTCCATTGGACCGCTTCGGGGCATGGTATAACATGGGGCATCTCGCATGGTGCAAGCACAAGTACAAGCCGGGTGCTTCCAGCGTGTGCTGGGGTCTTGTTGTCTCCGTATCTCCACCGCCGTGATTGTCCCGGCCACACCACTTGGCACCGGGCTCAGGGCATAATAGAGGAGCAACTTAGCATATGGGACCGGCTTCGTGAGGGGTGAACTTGGCGCGCGCTGACTGTCCGCAGGCGAGACCCTTGCGGGAAGTTTGCTATCGCTGCGATTCCATAACCAGGGTAGCGAGGGTCCCGATTTTTGTTGCGAGCTGGTTGGACATATCCAGGCCACTGGTGGACTGCTTGGCGGCACAGTATAATATGCTGGATGTGGCCTGGCGCATGCACTTGCAAAATCAGGGTGCGCTGCAGTCTTGTCGCTCCCATATCTCAGCCACCGTAGTTTTTCGGGCCAAATCGCTTGGCACAGGCATTTGGGCATTGTAGGGGAGCCACTTAGCTTATGGGACCGACATGGTGGGGGGGGAACTGGGCGCGCGCTGACTGTCCGCAGGGGAGACCCTTGCGGGAAGTCTGCTATCGCTGCGATTCCATAACCAGGGTAGCGAGGGTCCCGATTTCAGTTGCGAGCTGGTTGGACATATCCAGGCCACTGGTGGACCGCTTGGTGGCACAGTATAATATGCTGGATTTGGCGTGGCGCATGCACTTGTAGATTCAGGGTGCGCCGCAGTCTTGTGATGTCCGTATCTCCGCCACCGTAGTTTTGCTGGCCAAACCGCTTGGCACAGGAATTTGGGCATGGTAGGGGAGCAGCTTAGCTTATGGGACCGACTTCGTGAGGGGGGAACTTGGCGCGCGCTGACTGTCCGCAGGGGAGACCCTTGCGGGAGATTTGCGTTCGCTGCGATTCCATAACCAGGGCAGCCAGGGTCCCGATTTTGGTTGCAGGCTAGTTGGACATATCCAGGCCACTGGTGGACCGCTTGGCGGCACAGTATAATATGCTGAATGTGGAGTGGCGCATGCACTTGTAGATTCAGGGTGCGCTGCAGTCTTGTGATGTCCGTATCTCCGCCACCGTAGTTTTGCGGGCCAAACCGCTTGGCACAGGAATTTGGGCATGGTAGGGGAGCAACCTACCTTATGGGACCGACTTCGTGAGGGGGGAACTTGGCGCGCACTGACTGTCCGCAGGGGAGACCCTTGCGGGAGATTTGTGCGCGCTGCGATTCCATAACCAGGGCAGCGAGGGTCCCGATTTTGGTTGCAGGCTGGTGGGACATATCCAGGCCACTGGTGGACCGCTTGGCAGCACAGTATAACATGCTGAATGTGGCCTGGCGCATGCGCTTGAAAAATCAGGGTGCGCTGCAATCCTGTTGTGTGCGTATCTCCGCCACCGTAGTTTTGCGGGCCAAACCGCTTGGCACAGGACTTCGGGCATAGTAGGGGAGCAACCTACCTTATGGGACCGACTTCGTGAGGGGTGAACTGGGCACGCGCTGACTGTCCGCAGGGGAGACCCTTGCGGCAAGTTTGCTATCGCTGCGATTCCATCCCCAGGGCACCGAGGGTCCCGATTTCAGTTGCGGGCGGGTTGGACACATCTAGGCCATTGTGTGACCACTTGGGGGCCCAATGTAATATGCTGCATGTGGCCTGGCGCATGCGCTTTTAAAATCAGCGTGCGCTGCAGTCTTGTTGTGTCCGTATCTCCGCCACCGTAATTTTCCCAGCCAAACCGCTTGGCACAGGCATTGGGACATAGTAGGGGAGCAACTTAGCCTATGGGTCCGATATGGTGAGGTGTGAACTTGGCGCACGCTGACTGTCCGCAGGGGAGACCCGTGCGACAAGTTTGCTATCGCTGCGATTCCATCCCCAGGGCACCGAGGGTCCCGATTTCAGTTGCCAGTTGGTTGGACATATCTAGGCCACTGTGTGACCACTTGGGGGCCCCATGTAATATGCTGCATGTCGCATGGCGCATGCGCTTGTAGAATCAGGGTGCGCTGCAGTCTTGTTGTGTCCGTATCTCCGCCACCGTAATTTTCCTCGCCAAACCGCTTGGCACGGGTAATGGGGCATACTAGTGGAGCAACTTAGCCTATGGGTCCGATATGGTGAGGTGTGAACTTGGTGCACGCTGACTGTCCGCAGGGGAGACCCGTGCGAAATCATGGTTATCGCTGCGATTCCATCCCCAGGGCACCGAGGGTCCCGATTTCAGTTGCCAGTTGGTTGGACATATCTAGGCCACTGTGTGACCACTTGGGGGCCCCATGTAATATGCTGCATGTCGCATGGCGCATGCGCTTGTAGAATCAGGGTGCGCTGCAGTCTTGTTGTGTCCGTATCTCCGCCACCGTAATTTTCCTCGCCAAACCGCTTGGCATGGGTAATGGGGCATACTAGGGGAGCAACTTAGCTTATGGGTCTGATATGGTGAGGTGTGAACTTGGCGCGCGCTGACTGTCCGCAGGGGAGACCCTAGCGAAATCATGGTTATCGCTGCGATTCCATCCCCACAACAGCGAGAGTCCCGATTTCTGTTGGGAGTGGGTCCGACATATCCTACAGGGGTCTATGGGTGAGTACGGATAGGGGTTGAGGGTAGGGTACGCCGAAAATACGGCCCGAAACCTCCCTATCTCCCTATCCGTAACACCCATCACCTCCCCGCAGGCGAGCTCGTGATGGGTTGGCACGCATTTGAACCCATCACGAGCTCGCGCGCGAGGAGGTGATGGAAAAACGCTTACGAACCCATCACCTCCTCGCGCGCGAGCTCGTGATGGGTTTAAACGCGTGCCAACCCATCACGAGCTCGCGCGCGAGCTCGTGAAGGGGCTGTGCTAAGCGAAAAAGCGGCCCGACCCATCACGAGCTCGCCTGCAAGCTCGTGATGGGTTGGCACAGGTCATTTGTTAGGCGCACGCTGCAATGCTCGCAGCACATCCACCATCCCCGTAACCCCTCTCTTGCATCTCCGTTGCACCGTATCGTCTTCTGCCTCTTTCCAAGGCCTCCTTGGGCCGCCTACAGCGTAATATACATATAATACATTATAATACAAGGTATCCTTTCTTTATATACAGCCTCTACGTTTATTTCATTGCGCTCCCTTTATCCGCTCCCGACTTAGACTCCACGCGGGTTCAGCTCGAGCCGGGACGAGTGCATGCTGCGTGTCAGATTACGCAACATCTCCTGCGTCATCGGGGCATGCCGTTGCTGCACTGTCGCCCTCTTGTCCGGGCTTGCGCCCGTATTGCGCTGTGCGGGACGCTGCAACATACCTGTAGCTTCCCAGTGCGCAATGTCTGCATCCGACCAGATATGCCGTAGCCCTTCTTTGTGCTGTCCTCGTTCCCAGCAGTCCTTGATCTCCCTCCAGAGTGCTTCGATCCGGCTATGCTTGGCCATTCGCCAGTATTCGATGCCGTTCGTTTGGCGCTGGCGTGGACCACGCTTACCCAGCATATCCTTGTGCGGGCTGAGGACGGTGTAGAAGCCCCAGGATGCGAACAGACCCCAATGCAAGGCATGGTTCGCTGCGGTCATTAGCAGAGCATCCATCCCGTATCCAGTCACACTCACAGGTCTTTGTCTTCATCATCGCATCTGTCACCCCCCAATGTGTCGCAAGCTCCTCCTGCTGATCGTAGAGCATGTACATCAGCCAGGCGATGAACGAGGCGGCCACGATCCCCACGTGGGTTGTCCCTGCGGCACGCTCTGGCACCAGCATTACCATGTTCTTCACCACGTTGCGTGCATCCTCGACCGTGTTGAGACGTGCCTTTGGGTTGGACGCCATGTATCGGTATCGTGGGTGGATCTTGCAGAGCAGCGTGGCACAGAATAGGATGTACTGGTGCAGGTTGGTCTCGATCCGCTCCTCGAAGAGCGCACGGAGGTGCTCGAATGCCGGTCGATACTGCGCACCTGTCGCCCCACGCCCCCCGCCCTTGCAGAGCTCTTCAAAGCCGTTGTTCATCTCCTCGGACAGGTCCCTGCGGAAGGTTGGAATCGACCAGAGCGTTGGCGGGAGCTGAGCTTTCCAGGCATGCGGCCGGGGGTTGACACGGTCGCGTTCAGCCTGGATCTGCATCGTCACGTACTCGTCCTCATCCGCAGGCACATAGCGGCCAGACCGGGCCTGCCGGGGGTTGTCATCGACCACGTGGATCCAGTGAAGCGCACTGGCCCAGAGACCGCGCCGACCAGCCCAAGGGACAATGTTCAGCCTTGACGCCCTGAGCACATGGCACATGGCCTCCCGTAACCAGCCGATCACTTGCTCGTGCAGCTCGGCCGGCGTGCCACGGGTCAAATGCCCGATCGCAGTCTGCAGGACGGACAGGGTGAGCATACGGCGCTTACCAAAGAAAGGAGATCCCATCGCCCTCTTCCCCCGTGCCATCTTCAGCATCAGATCGACAAGGTCCACTGTCGATATGGTCGCACGCTGGACAGAGAGAGGGAACGCTGGGACGAGGTCTTCTGTGCCGAGCATGCGCGTGATGTACGTATAGCCGTTGGTGGCATCGAGGGGCATTCCTTCGGCCTTCCATTCGTTGATGGCGCGCTCTCGTCGGTCGATCACCTGGCTGACCAATGCATGGCGTTCTCCGGCACGCCAGAGCGACATTCGACTGGTGCTCACAAGCAGGCCTGCAGCTGAAAGGGCGTTCTCCTGGATCTCCTGCCGGTACGCCTCGATGATCTGCTGCGCTGCTGCCTGGCGAAGGGCGGAGCCGCTGCCATTCCCTTGCTCTGCGAGCATGTCGAGGCGCCACTCAAGCTCGAAACGGCGACGATAGGCCAGGCCGGCCTCCTTACCAAAGTGTGCCGTGATCGCACTTACCGCTACGGATGCACGGAGCCCGCCCTGAATGGGCCGTGGCCATGCGCTGGGCACAAGCTGGCCTTGCGGCCCTCCCGCCCAGAACGACTTGAGCATGGTCGGCACACCGTTCTCACGGATCGAAGACCACAGGCCCGCAGCACGGTAGACAGGCCCTGAGATCGTGCGCATGTCCCCCGTCTGGGCCAGCGCAATGTTCCGGAGGCAGATTGCGATGCCCTCGATGAGATACCAGGGACAAGGACGTGTCCCGTTGTTGGTGATCATCATCGCATCCTTCCACACACGGCGCGCTCTGACCGTCCAGAACCATGCCGCGTCCAGAAGCAGGTTCGGATAGACCTGTGCGTCATGTCAGAGGTTGCGCTGGATGCTGCATGAAGCGTACGGAAGGCCTGAGCACAAGCAGCGATGCCCGGAACTGCGCTGAGGGCAGACCCGAATAATACACCGTTGTCATCGGCTTGAGGAGCTTGCTGACCACCCAGCTAGATCGGTCCGTTAACACACCATGCGTGCGCGGAAAGGGAAGAGATTTACCTTCCGCTACGATGCTCAGGGGCAAGCCTGTCTGGGTGGATGACGAGCTCCATCTCCGAGCGGATCCCGAGCGATCCCTCACCTTGCCGGATGCGTGTCGCGGTCTTGTCGAAGCTTGACTGCCGATTGAGACGCTCGATCATCTCATGCACCTTGCGTTCAAACCCGCCCCCAACGCCACAGACACCCAACGCAGCGGCCTCCTGACCAAGACTGATCTCGTGCTCGTCTGTCGAGTTCCGGAAGACCTTCTTCTGTGCCGAGTAGCCCTGCCATTTGATGCACTCAAACGGGTCAGGCCCCGCTATCTCCTCACCTTGCTCGTTTTCGCTCGGCACCATATACCGTTGGTTCAGGCGCTGGAGGACGGTGGCGAAAAAGCTTGGGAGGGTGTTTGCCTGGATGTTGCACGCGTCCTTGGTGAAGCCGAGCGGATAGAACGCTGCGCCCTGGCCTCCACGTTCCCTCCCAAGAAACTCTGCCTTCATCCGGTTGTAGTCGCAGAGCACCGCACACTCTTCCCCATCTATAGGTATATTACAGTGGGTTCGGGTTGGGTTTGCATAAATGTATGGGTTTATACAGTGGCTTCCAGCATCTTAGTGGTGTCGTTCTGGCGCGAACGGCCCCACCAAGGGATGGTGGTGTCGTTCTGGCGCGAACGGCCCCACCAAGGGGTGGTGGTGTCGTTCTGGCGCGAACGGCCCCACCAAGGGGTGGTGGTGGCGTTCTGGCGCGAACAGCCCCACCAAGGGGTGGTGGTGGCGTTCTGGCGCGAACGGCCCCACCAAGTAAACCAGGGCAATTGCACTGGCAATCATGCTATCAGCCGACACATCAACTGGTGACTCTCGCTTCAGAACTGCCCCACTTGGTACACTTGAAGCTCATGGTAACCTTTTTATCTGCATGTATCTATATTGTTTCAGCACGTCTTCTGAAGGTATCCTGCTACATTGGTTGAACATGTGCTATGCTGACTGTTGAAGCAGCAGTATGAAGTACATCATGTTGAAGGTAGTACTTCGACAAGAAACCGTTAATCTAATTCACCACGCCGAGTTTGCAGTTGACCCAAATCCCCTCCGTCGCTTCTCAGCTGCAATCCTTGATAAGAGCTCTGCCTCGGATTGTTTGCGTTTTGATGAGCCTGAAGGAACTGCTGTGGCTTCACGAGTATCTGCCAAAGTGACAGCAGTGGCTGAAAACGAGCTTGGAGGCGGTCGAAGTAAGTTTCGTGCCTGGTACCGTTGCATTTCCTTTGTTCCCAGTAGCTCTTCCAATACCCTTGCATAGTCTGCAGCAGACCAAAGACGCTGCAGCATCAACCAATCCTCTAATAGATCATCACGGGTCTTGAATCGATAGTTCCCTGCCTCAGGACAGCCACCTGAGAGCAAGCGAGTGTCGGTGCCAATCACTTGATAAAGACCAAGGTTGCAGAAAAGAGGTAAGCTAAGGCCTTTGTTTGCTGTAATGAAAAGTGTCAGTGGACATATATCATTGCTATAAACAACTGTACTCACAATGAACCTTTTCTTTGAAGTGATCCAAGGGCACCTTGGTTTTCTTGAGAATCAGATGCTCCATGTTGTGATGCCGATAAACACAATAGAGCAAAAAAATTGAAATGATAGGACCAATTTTCGTTTGACCTTTGCGACGCTTTCGTTTGGCTGCACTTTCCATGTCATCTTTGACGACCAACCGGTTTTGTTCGATGCGGACCTGAAAGGGTGTCGTGCAGTTGGCCTTTGCAGCGGGAGTTGGTTTTTCGTAGTGATAGTTAGGATGAATGCGTGCCAAAAGGGTTGCAAGAAAGATGAACAATTGATGCACCGGGTCTTCCAGATTGTCTTCAAGCACTTTGCGAATCAATGTGAATGCCTTTGCATAATCCATGCCTTGC